>WOAB01000685.1:1237930-1890861 GCA_027886185.1 Rheum nobile | reverse complement strand
ACCTGAAATGGACTGAGGCGCGTCGCCGAATGCATAGACCTGTTATAAGAGAACTCAACACAAGAAAGTAAGTCCTCCCAACGGCGCGGGTTGGCCCTAAGCATGGCTCTAAGCAATGTCCCTAATGTGAGGTTGGTCACCTCAGTCTGCCCATCTGTCTGGGGGTGGTAGCTAGTGGAAAATAGGAGTCGAGTACCCAGCTTACCCCACAATGTCCTCCAAAAACGACTCACAAACTTCACATCCCGATCACTCACTATAGATCTAGGAATCCCATGCAAACGCACCACATGCTCAAAGAAAAGGCTAGCTATGTCCGATGCATTGTTGGTCTGCCTACATGGAATGAAATGAGCCATCTTGGAGAATCTATCCACAACTACAAAAATCGAGTCCCTCCCCTTCTTAGACAACGGCAACCCCATCACAAAATCCATGGATATATCCTCCTAGGGGGCCAAGGGTACAGGCAAGGGTGTATATAAGGAAGGGCTCGACCTAGATTTGGCTCTATGACATGTAACACAAGCATTGATAAACCTAGTCACCTGTCGGGTCATATAAGGCCAATAGAAATGTTCCTTAAGTGCAGCTACAATCTTAGCTATCCCAAAATGACAACGACTCTCATGTGCCTCCTGTATGAGTAGAGCCCTAATTGAGGATTGGGGTATACACAGCTTCCCAACCCGAAACAAAAATCCATCATCCAACACATATCCCTCACACTCACCCCGAGATGCACAAGTCTCATAAATAGAACTAAAGAAAGTATCCTGAGAATACAAATCCTTAATCAAAGAAAAACCAAGAAGGCGAGCGTCGAGTTGAGTCAAGAGAACATACCTACGAGATAGGGCATCAACAACCACGTTCTCCTTGCCCTTCTTGTGCAGGACGACAAAGGGGAACGTCTCCAGAAATTCCACCCAACGTGCATGGCGACCAGTAAGATTGGACTGGTGCCGCAAGTGGGTGAGAGCCTCATGGTCGGTGTGGATGACGAACTCCTTGGGCCACAAATAATGTTTCCAGGTCTGCAGGACCCGGATGAGGGCGTACAACTCCTTGTCATATGTGCTGTAGTTGAGTGCAGCGCCAGACAGCTTCTCACTAAAGTAGGCGATGGGTCGCCGCTCCTGAAGTAGGACTCCACCAATCCCAAAGTGGGAGGCATCACACTCAATCTCAAAGGTTTTGTTGAAATCTGGTAGTTGTAGAAGTGGAGCATTGCAGAGCTTGTCCTTCAGGGTCTGGAAGGACGCCTCGTGCTTCTCAGTCCAGTCGACTAAGGCGCCCTTCTTAGTGAGCTCATGCAACGGTGCGGCAATACTGCTGAAGTCCCGCACAAACCGCCTGTAGAAGCCAGCCAACCCCAAAAATGAGCGAACCATGGTGGGGGTCGTGGGGTTAGGCCACTCCTGAATAGCACGGACCTTCTCCTGGTCCACTCAAAGTCCATCCTTGGA
Organism: Rheum nobile; assembly: GCA_027886185.1. NCBI lineage: Eukaryota > Viridiplantae > Streptophyta > Magnoliopsida > Caryophyllales > Polygonaceae > Rheum > Rheum nobile. The sequence goes on along the minus strand of WOAB01000685.1, from coordinate 1,889,392 downwards.
CACAACAAACCCCAGAAAAACGGTAGTGTCTGAGCAGAAAATGCACTTCGCTAGGTTGGCGAACAGATGCTCGGTGCGGAGACACTCCAAAACCTGTCTAAGATGGGCTACATGGTCCTGCAAGAAACGTGAGTACACCAGAATATCATCAAAGTACACAACGACGAACTTACCTAGAAAATGGCGAAGGACGTGGTTCATTAGCCGCATGAAAGTGCTCGGAGCATTCGTGAGACCGAAAGGCATCACGAGCCACTCGTAGAGGCCATACTTCGTCTTGAACGCCGTCTTCCACTCGTCGGCTTCCTTCATCCGAATCTGGTGGTAGCCACTGCGAAGATCGATCTTGGAGAAGAGGGTGGCTCCATGTAACTCATCCAACATGTCGTCCAGTCGGGGAATGGGGTGACGGTACTTGACCGTAATCTGGTTGATCGCCCGACAATCGACGCACATACGCCAGGTACCATCCTTCTTCGGAACCAGAATAACGGGGACGACACATGGACTCAGGCTCTCTCTGACATAGCCTTTGTCCATCAACTCTTGGACCTGCCTCTGAAGTTCCTTCGTCTCTTCCGGGCTAGTGCGATAAGCAGCTCGGTTGGGCAAGGAAGCTCCGGGGATGAGATCGATCTAGTGCTCAATTCCACGGATAGGGGGAAGACCTGGGGGAATGTCATCTGGCATGACATCGATAAATTCCTGCAAGAGAGAAAACACAACAGGGGGTAGATCATCGACATTCCTGGAAACAGAAAGACACGCAGAGGGATAAATAAGAATGCAATGAGAACTTCCCTCGAACACTGGAGTGAGATCCCATGGTCGCGCCATCAGCAAACGCTGCTCGCATCGTCCCGGTAGGGCAGGAGTCTCAGCAGCGGTGCGAGTCAGAGGATGAGTCGTAGAGGAACTCGACTGTTGTGGAGGAGCAGACTTCTCAGTCGAAGTCCGGCCTTTCCCCACTGGAGGTGCGGATGCGCGAGCAACTTCCCGAGCCTTCTCTCGGTTCCTTTCCACCTGGTCATGCAGAATCTCCTGGGGCATCATAGGCAGTAATGTAACGCACCTACCCCCATGCATAAAGACGTAGGTGTTGAGGAACCCATCATGCACCGTCTTCTTATCGAACTGTCGGGGCCTACCAAGTAACAAGTGAGTAGCATCCATAGTAACAATATCACACAATACTATATCCTGGTATTGACCAATCTGAAAAGTGATGTGGCATTGCCTGTTTACTACATCACCCTTACCTTCGGAAATCCACTGTAGGCCGTAAGGATGAGGGTGCGGCTGCGTCCGTAGATGAAGGTGTTGCACGACCTTCTCATTGATGATGTTGCAGCACGAACCACCATCTATGATCACGCTCAACGATGCAGTCTGAACCAGGCAGCGGGTGTGAAACAGATTCTCTCGCTGGTCCATCAGGGCGACCTCCTTCACCGTCAGGGCACGCCGAGTGACAAGGCTCAGCGGGGTGCCGGCGGCCAAGTCATGCGGCGCACAGGTGTAGTCGGCGTCGTCCTCATTATCTGCGATCCGCGCAGGCAGAAGCTCTTCCTCGTCCTCATCATCAAAAGACTCGTATCCAGCAGCCTGTGTATATAAGATCTTCCTCTGGTTCGGGCAGTCGCGCTGGATATGACCACGGCCACCACATCGGTAACAAGCCTGGTCACTAGTGCGCACGGCTCGCTGCTGAGGTGGAGGAGCAGTGGTAGGCTGAGCAGCAGGCCGGGGTGGGTCGCTGAGTCTGGCAGAGCCACGACTCGCTGGAGGGGGAGGGTACCTGGGCTGCACAGACGGAGAAGTAGAAACAGGAGAAGAAGTAGACGAAGGTCTAGAATCATACCTGTGAGTGGATGTCTGGGGCCAGGGGGCCTGTCTGCGGCGCAGGTGCTGCTGGTAGATCATCATAGCAGTATGAGTCAACTGGTTGAGGTCTTGGATAGGAAGTATCTCTAGCTGGTCTCGGATGTTGGCGTTCAGTCCACTCAGAAATCTCGTCCGTATAGTAGAAGGAGAGACGCTCATCCCCGCCTTTTAATACAGATCTTCGAGCTTTGCAAAAAACTCGATCGGCGTCTGCGTTCCCTGGCGTGCGAGTGCGATTTCCATCCGCATGCGATTCTGGTAGTCATCTGGAACATACTTGCGGCGCATAATGAATATCAGCTGGTGCCACTGATCTATCTGCTCGAGACCTCGCCGTTCCCTGTCCGAACAGAAACATTGCCACCAATTCCGGGCAGCACCCCGAAACTACAGAGTGGCAATATCCACCTTCTCGTACTCCTCATACGTACAATGTCTCAAAGCATGTTCTATAGCCTGCATCCACTCTAAAAATACAGCAGGATCATAATCACCATGAAAGTGCTCGATAGTTACCTTGATCTCGCGGCGACTGGCGTATGGGTTGGGCCCGTTGCGACGGTCAGGGAAACGTCGAGCTGCAGGATTTGGATCAGGGTATGGCTCATCCAGGTCATCATCATAAGCATCAAAATCATCTTGGATGGGACGAGGGCGACGTCGGTCGTTTGCCGCGGCGCGAGGCTGCTGGCGGGCCGCGAGGGCGGTGCGGTGACCGCGGTCCTCATGGACTGCGGGCTGCCTTCCGGGACGTCGCTGAGGCATCGGTATACATGGTGGGACGTAATCCGGGGGGAATTGTTGTGACTCTACTGGATCGCCCAACGGAGAATGGATATTCCCCGGATTCGGTTCACCTGCAATCTCAAAACCCTCCTCATCATATTCAGTAAACACAAGAGGAGAGATATACCTAGAATGCGGTGCAGGGGCAACAGGCCGACTACTGCTAGGCCGTGTAGGCGTGGTGGGAGGCTCCTGGCGGCGCGCGGAGACGTCGTGACGCGCCTCCATCCGCATCATAGACTCATACCGTCGCTGACGATTGGCGGTGTCGACGTGTGGGAGAGGCCCCAAATCAGTGGTGGGGCTCTCGTGCTCAGCTGATTCATAGGCGAACTCATCTGCGGGCGAGCGCTGGGGTTTGTAGCGGTCGAACTCCTGGTTCTCCTACTGCGACTCAATGATGGAGTTGAGACGACGCATGAGGGGTGAGTGGTGTGAAGTGGATGGCAGTAGACCCTTGTCCTTGTCTATACGCCGTGTCGTGTCCATCTGGGCAGGTGGGTGAAGGGTCACACCGGTAGATGGATCGGTGGCGGGAACGGTCGCAAAAAGTCTTGCGAGTCGCTCCTCGGCTGCGTCGCGGGCTTGTTCGGCCTCAGCACGGCCCTTCTCGACTTCGTCTAGGCGAGTCTCGAATTCCGCCATGCGCTTGGCCATGGCCTCGTCCGCGGTCAGCCGAACTGCGTGCACATCGTCGTGCTCGGTACCTGGAGACACCATGGGAAAAACACGCAGAAAGAGCAAAAACGCAACAAAGGATAACAACCAACGAACGAACAAAGACGATCAACTCGAACTCACTAAGTCTCACGTAGATCTCGAATTTGGCTAGGGCCTTGAGGGCGGAATAGGTAGGCTGACACAGCGTGGACTATATCAACACAAAAACCAAACTAACCGCACAACAATGGAGTAAAAAATCAGTGATTACGCAAGAAATATTCTAGCATGCAATTCCTAGAAATCACAGTGAAAGAATACGGGGAGGTGAGTACGATGGACTTGTGTCAAAAGTGAATTGGCTTCGCCGAGATCGCCTGAGGCTTTCGTTTTTGTAATCGGTTGGCATTTTTTTTTTTAAACCGATGCCTTTTTTGTTTGTAAATGACACAAGCTAACAATGTAGACGAAGAGAGATCACGACCAAACTAAATTTTTTATTTGTTGTGTTTTTTTTTTTTTTTTAGTGAAAGTCGTGAGCAGTACTGAAGTAGAAGACAAGAACGAACCAATTTTTAGAATGACAACGAGGAAGAAACAACCTAGAATAATTCTTAACAATAAGCAAAGATTAATGACAGCAAGTATAAGTGGAATTAGCTTGATTCATGCAAGTAGTCCACGATTTGGGTTCTTGTTTCTCACGGCTAATCACTCGTTGTTTTTTTGACAACAATTTACCTAGGGCACTCGGAATTAATTATGGCTGAATGCAGCCAATAATTTACCTAGGCAAGGAATTGAGTCCGGCAACCCAACAGCAAAGATCAACAACAGTAAAGTGGCGACAAACCACGGCGGAAGTGGATGGATTAAATTATGAAATTGTGAGACAACGTAAGCAAGAGAAGACCAGCCTTTGTCCGCCTGGAAGCTGATACCAATTGATACGTTTCGACTCTCGAAACGCGTCTCCGGGTGGATCTAGGACAAGGCTGACGACTCGTGGTCCGCGTCGTTCCAAATTAATTCAATACCGCCAGGAGTACGTGACTTGCACTGGAATTCCAATGAATTGCATCTTCCGCCTCTGGTCCAATATACGTACTCAGCCGAGAATAAATTAACGTAGCACTTCAATGGAAATGGGGAAACATGGAAGCCAAATCAGATTTGAGTTGCAGGATGTAAGCAACTTGCAGGGACTTGGCAAAGTTAACGTAACAAAGCTCCAAATTAATTAACGTGGGATTAAATTGCAGGAAACGAGATCGAGTGGAACAAACTTTAATCAACCCTCATGAATTGCAGGAAACCGGCGTTGAGAAGAAGGACGAAAGCAGGCTCACGGCTGCTTCATCCAAATTCAACGTAATCGTTAATTAGGTCAACAATGGCCTTATAAACCTAATACTAAATATCAAAAAATAGAAACGTTTTAAAAATACTTATATCTAAAATTAGGAAGTGCTAAAAACGTGTTTCAGAATGTTTCGGTGGTGCCTGAAAAATCACTGAGTCCCGGTGATGGCCGCAGCATGGCCAATCGTCGTGCAAGTGATGGCTCAGATCGAGTAGTGTGTTGCACCTCCGTTCTGTGCCCTGGCCTTGGCCGTGATGGACTGTGTGGTCTTAGAAATGGCCCTGGCTCGAGATCTGGTGATTGGGCCCTCGGATCTGACTCTCAGCATGTCATCTTCCTCGGCCTCTGTCAATATCACGTCCGGTGGCGTATCATCATGCCAAAACTTTTTCACATGACCGCTTCACGATTCCCTCTTAGAATAGAAATAGTCATTAGTTTATGCTTATAGATGGAAATGTGATCGTCGGGGTCCCCGGTCCCATCGTAGTTGGGCATGTTGGGGACATGGAACTTCTTGGGGATCTCGACGAATGCAATCGCCTCTACGAAAGGCAAGTCTTCGTATCCGTCGATTGGTTCTTTCTCGATTGGCTATGGGACTCCTAGAATCCGAGCGATGCGGTCGTCCAAAGCCTTCATATGCTCGCTGATAGCTTGTTGTATGAGGGCTTGGAGATCCATCGGCGTGGTGACCCATAGAGAGACTACTCGAGCCTCTTTGGGTTTGGTCGTGGAAATTAGAGTGTCAGTTGTGAGAACATTGATTGGAGGGTTTCGAAACATATCAATAGGTTGGGTGACATTCTGAGTAGTTCCTGTTATGGGCGTTGAGACTGATCCATCCATGTTGAGACGTGTTGAGAGGCCCTCTGTGTTGACCACGCGTCTTGATCCTCCTGAGGCCGAAGCGGCCGAATTGACCTATGATTTTAAAAGTTTATTTTCACGGGTTAGTCGCGCAATTTCAGCTTCAGATTAAGCACTTAGGGTTTCGGTTTTTGAGCGTTGTTAAGCCTGCTCTTCTTGTAGGATGCTCATGTTCCTTGCTAGTTCCTGGATTTGAACATCTAAGACCGGTTGGCTGGTGAGGTCCTCGGCCTGGTTTGTGACCAGGGCGCTAGTTTGAACTTGGTCTTCAACGAGGGTTTCGGTTTTTTAGCGCTGTTAAGCCATCTCTTCTTGTAGGATGCTCATGTTCCTTGCTAGTTCCTGGATTTGAACATCCAAGACCGGTTGGCTGGTGAGGTCCTCGACCTGGTTTGCGACCAGGGCGCCAGTTTGAACTTGGTCTTCATAGAGGACCATGGGGTTTCTGGCATTGGCCATGGTCGAAAGAGGATGGGATCGTTGATTGGATCGTGGATTGGCTAGATGCCCCACGGTGGGCGCCAAATTATTTTGGGGCAAAAAGATCAAATCGACCTGAATTGCCTTAATAAGGGCAACTAGACAATAATTAGATTAATAATATCTAGACAATCCGAATCAATTAGAAATTGAAATATAATTAGACTGAGAAAATATGAAATCAAGCTTATCAACTTCAAGTGGGAGGCTAATCGAATGGAGAGATTTAATAGTCAGTCGCTTCAGTATTGAGATGAAGAATCAAGCCAAAGAATAACTAAGAAAACGAGTAAGAGAGCTGCAAATTATTGCTTTGTATTCAATGCGTAATGATCAGGTGGTTTACAACAGTGGTCAAATTCCGTATTTAAGCTTAATCCGCTAATCAGCTTGAACCAACTCGTCCGAGATTCGGGGGCAGTTGTTACATGCGTCGTGGAGCCGAGATTCTCTCCAATGTCTACTTGAAGTTAACGTGTACCTCTGTTTGCATGGGTCTTCTAGAAAGAAACCAATCTTCACTTGATGGGTTGGCCCGATGAATTGCTTAAAAATGGAGCCCTACAGTCACATCATTGTTTGACATCTGTTTTATTAAAAAATGCAACTAATTGTAAAAGAAGTATAAGAAATAGTTCAACAAAAGAAATGTTCAACGGATCAAATTTTTTGTCCATTGTCCACTATTTCTTTTATCATTGTTATGATCTAATTGGTTAAAGGCAATGATTTAATAGTGAAATATGGCACACTATTAAATCAAATTCTTTGTCCATTGTCCAAGGCAGCCAAAGTAAAAATAGGATCTAGGGTTTATTTGGAAGGTTTAAAGAATATAAATATTTATTTTTTAAAAATCAAACACATTACGATGCCGTGCCACTTTGGAGTTTCGAACTTGTGCCCAGTTGTTCCTTTTAATAAGGAAATCAGCCTTCTACCATCAGGCCACTTAAGTTAGCTTGTCTTCTTTCTAATAATATGCATAATATCCTCTCGGTTATTTGGTTAACTGAAAAAAAATCAGCGAACCATAACCGAACCGATCGAGAACTGATATTATCGGTCAATTAATTGTAACCGATTTTTTTTTCCGGTACGGTTAACCTAAAAAATGAGTGTTTTTTGGTTCGGTTTTTTATGCCCAGCCCTACCTTGCAAGGTAAATAATGTTCCTACGAATACTCGTGCTAACTAACATATATATCCACACCAAATGCACAACAATCCACACTAAAGTTTATCTAGCACCCTATAATAATATATATAAGGGTCATAGCTAGCATATGAATGAGCTTCGGTGTAAAACCGGATTGGACCGACCCAGACCGGACCGAAACCGAGATCAGAAAAAGTATGGACCGAAGACCGGACCGGAAAATTCCAGTCCGGTCCGGTGCACCTCAGAACGGTTTTAGACCGAATTTTATATTTTTAAAAAATAAATTGCAAAAACTTTAAAAAATTATATTTTAAAATTTATTTACTATTTGTAGTACTATTAATATATAAAATATAAAACTACATTAAAAATTACAAATATATTAATACTATACGTATAGATTAAATTATATAAGTATTTTACAATAATTTTTTTTTATAAAAAATCGGTCCGGACAGGAACGGACCGATTTTTGGACCGGACCGGACCAGAACCAAAATTTCAGAAATCTCAGACCGAAGACCGCACCGGTTTTCATTCGGTCCGGTCCGATCCGAAATACCGGTCTGGACCAAATTATGATCATCCCTAAGCTAGCATATATACAACCTAATAATAAGGTTCATCTTCACAACATTTTATCACACAAGTTTTAATATTTTTATCCCAACTTAATTAAGACAACATATTAATTGTCAATTAAGAAAATATGGAATAAAATAGCAAGAGCGAACCGCCACTTGCCTTGAATCGCGTAGAAAAATTGAACGGCGTAACGAGAACGAATGCTTGTGAATATCACTTAACATCCTGTTTTGATTCCGTTCTAAATGCCAATCCGAGACATACCAAATCATACACAATAAATATATTATATTACATACTTTATTCAATAACACAATTTGAAGGATATAATGTCTCGGTTTCTAATTGAATTTATTTAACTCATAAATAAATCAATTTAAAGGTTTTTTAATAAAACGATTATTTATACGATTAAAAATTAATTAGTTGTATATTCTAAATAATCCTATTCTAAATAAATTGATCAAATTATTTATTTATAGTCCTATAATTTTCTATCTCAAAATATTATCTAAATGAATAGTCATAATTTACCCATTCATAATATAAGATAATATTATAAAAATTATAATTCATTCAATTTTAATTTTCATAAAATCAAATTAATCTCAACATATTTTTTGCTAATCTAGATTAATTAGATTAATCAATATTAAGCCAAAAAATAAACCCAATTCGTGAATTTGGATCAATCGAAGCTCACCGGAAAATCGCGGATACACCTCGTCGGAAAAGCTCGAAATTGGGCCTTGGTAGTTGATCTCCGACAATGGGGCAAGATGGGTTTTGAAGTAGACTAGAAGACGAATCCGATGGTGTAGCCAATTGCCAGATTAAAGCTTCAAAACGATCGAGTTTCGTTCAAGAACACTAACGTCGGGTTTTTAGGGTTCTTATGAAGATTGAAGAATTTGGATGGACTGAGAGGTCAATCGAGGGGGTTTATATAAGGATTTTATAGCCTTGAATTCCCTAAACAAGATCCCATGGATCACGTCCTCCAGTTGAAGCCGATTTGATCCAATTTTGAAATTCTTCAATTCGGCATTCAATAACGCAGTTAAGAATTGGGGACAAAATCCCGTCGGTTTCGCGGCCTTTAATCCGAATTGATCGAGTCATTGGGTGCAGATTATCACGCTCTTAAATTTCCAATGTGTAATTGAATCAATCGAGCTCAATTTGTGCTCACATTCCGCCATTGAAGGCACTTGTGGAGCTCGGCCGAGCTGCTGGAGGTAGGAGATGAACTTCTCCTCTAATTACGGTCGGGCCCCTCAAGTTTTTGGTTTATGGAAAAAATGCCCTCCAACAACTTTTCATAAATTACCACAATTGACCAAACTTAATATTTATAATATTATAAGTTTATAATTTTATTTTAACCCAAAATTACAGTGTAGAAAGATTTAACTTAGGTTAAAATAAGCTTAAGTGATTTTTCTTTTGAATATAACAATATTTAAATCTTTAACAAAAAATTGTTAAACTTGATTCAAATATTCTACGTCAAATTTGATAAGTTTTATTTAAATTTAGAACCAACATAATGTAAAAATTAATTTAAATAATTCACAACTTAAAGTTGTGTCAACTTATGTTAAGAACCTCGATTTATTTCTATTTTTGGAATAATGAAATAAATACGAAAATTCCTTTATTCGAAATAGAGTTGGGAAATTATATAAAAATACCCTTACTAAAAATGAGGTTTATTACATACTTGTTCAACATATGTTTAGTTATCTTCTACGACTTCTTTGGTTGCTAGACATGGTATTTCTTATATAGAAGTTGTGACTAGTATGCGAGGGTGTGCTTAGAACTATAAATAAAAACATGTTTCGTTGATGGATATAAGGGGGCAGAAACGTGTAATATGGATTTAAATTGGGATGTGCAAGTGTTATGATTATAATTGAGTTAAGTATGAATTGTTGTATGTTTGTTGGGACGTTAGAGTTCCTTTTAACTCGATGATATTGGTAATATTCTATACTCGAAGGATATCAATTAAGTTGTGATGTTTCTTTGAAAGATTGAGTTTCTAACTTGATGATATTATGGATATATTATATTCGAGGAATATAGATTAAGTGTTAAAGTTGGTTGAGTTCTTGAATCGAAATAATTTTTGGATATAGATTATGAAGTAGAAATTATAAGTTGAGGTTATTGAATGAACTTAGATGTGAAAGTAAGGTTCAAGATCGAGAAAGTGCATGATAATTGGAATTGATCGTTGTAGGATCTATGGTAAGTGGTCGGTTTAGTGATCTTGTGGTACTAATGTAATATCTGAGAAATTTATGACCAAGGAATAAACGTCTTGGTATAGGATACAATCTACCTTATGGATCTTTGGGTAATTAAATAACATCCATTTATTGAGAGGATAAGTGATATTTAATGGGGCCCAATACAATAATTTGGGAAGTAGGTGATGAATAAACCATATTCTATTTTGGTATTAAGATCTATCGAAATCGATATGGTTGAAGTAGATGATCTTTGATGAGGTGTTTAGAGTGTTGCCAATTAGTGTGTGTTCATCTCTTTGTACTAGTGATTAGTTATTACCTATGATTATGCATCATGCTTATTAATGATATGTTTCAATGTACCTGCTACCTTGTACATTTCTTAGTCGACCAACTCACCCCGGTGAGGGATGTCTACTTGATGTAACAAGTAATTCTTTCCAAATATCATTAACATGAGATCACTCAAGGTGGCCATGGATGGATACAATGATAATACACATGAAGGTTTAATTGCAATTTGAAGATTTACTATTGGAAATGTTTAATCCTATGCATTAGAGTTTTAATAAGTCTACCACTATACTCCATTTGTTTATGTTTGATAAAACTAAATATCCGCACCTTGTAAGGAGAGTTTATATAATTTGTTGTTTTTAAAAAAGGCTCCATCTACTGATTTACTTGTATGATTTTATTACATGTTTTACAAAACTTTGTTCGATGTTAAGTCATGAGTGACTTCGGACATTAAAATATGAGGTCATTGGCGTGTGACACTTTCCACTTAACTGTTAAATCTCAGTTAAATTGGTAAAATGACCATTTTACCATTTATTATTTTAATGTGTTTTGGGTTTTTTTAGTTTTTATTTAATGAGAGAAATTACCCAAAATTGACTCATTTCCAACCGGGTGTTTCAATTCCACTTTCAGCACCAAGAGAGCACATGATTGCAGGAGGAGGAAGAAGATCAAATCCTCATCCATCTCCAAAGACCAGATCCAAACCGAAACCCTAGCGACATCGACCACCAAAAAGCTCCGACTCTTGCCTTCTTTCTCATTGTTGTCAATTTCGCGGCGCAACCAGGCCATCTAAGAAGCCACCGAGCGATCTCTTGTCATGGTGGAGAAGGGGAGAACGAGGTGGAGCCACTATATCCTTAGCATTTGCCTCAAGGTCAAATTCATGAAGAGCAAGTGACCGAGAGAAACAACATTGTCCGGCATTGGCCGAAGAGTCTGTTCGTCGGCAAGCAAGATCTCCTTGGAAGATTCCGAACCAAATCGAGCCACAAATTTGGCCTAATTCGATTCAAATTTCTCGATTCTCCGTAAACCCTAGAAATCACCCCCCATTTTGATCCCCCCCTAAATTGTAGAGAAAAGATCCAACCAAAACAACATCATCTTTAAATCCATTACTTTTGTTCTCCTCCTTGGATATAGTGGTTTAGACAATGGGTTTTGAAGAAGGCGAAGAAAATCCCAGTTCAGAGTGAATCAGGAGAAATCGTCATCGTTCCCAAAACCTAATTTGTAGTTTACACTGTTCTTGTTGATTCGAGTACACTGAATTCTCTTTGTCAAATCACACAAATTCGATTACTTCACACTTCAATCTCCTCTCTGTTGAAATTGTATCAATTTGTCGATCTAGCTTTTCTTCCAATGGCTGATTGTATGCGATTATCTTGCGCTTCGATTCGCCCGGATCGTGAAGTGAGAATCAAATCTAGGTAAATGATGGGTCCAAAGTACAAGTAAAGAAATGATAAAAACACACACAAAAAACATTAAAATAATAAAGGGCAAAATGATCATTTCATAAATTTAAACGAGATTTAACGTCTAAGTGGAGTTGGGTGTTATTTCCCTGACGGAGGTATTAACCGAGATGGTTTTCGATAAATATGCAAAGGTCGGGAAATTATCAGCAATATGGCTTTAGCGGGTGGTTTTCGATATCTGACCTTAATTTTAAATATAGAAGAGTAGATATATTACCTGAACCAATGTGTCCAGGTTATAATATTTGCTTTTTTAAAAGAAATCATATTTATTTATAACTCGAATATTAAGATATTGGGTTATATAATGTGCTCAAATAACCTGGATAAACCATAATATTATATAACCCGGCCATGTATCCGGGCTATAAATGATAATATAACCAGGGTGCACACTGACAACTAAAAGAAAATTTAAAAAGTTGTGAGATTATATAACCCGGGAGTTTACATTTGAATTCCGGGTTATAAAATAACCCACCAAAAAACACGCTGACCTTTAACTCGCACGACACGGAAACTAAGCTAGTATTTACACAAAAGAAATTTGTTTTTGGATAAGCTTTTATAGTGACGATCCATTCGTGAGAATGTGTTCACGTGCCACATGGTTTGTAGACTTGAGTATGACATGTCGCATTGTAATTTGAGCACATCAAACCGAATACTTGTCGAGCAGGTAGTATGTCGCGACATCAGTTGATGGTCATATTTGGATAAGAATTAGGTGCCTTTTATTTTCTATACTTACACGAACCAGAAATCATAGTGCACAACTTTTATTATAATAAGATGCACATCTATCTTAGTATACATTTTATTATAATATGGTACACATTTGTTTTTAGTGTTGATCACCATTGTCCTATTAGGACACCCAAAACAAATTTCACTTGACAAAAAAGTTTACTACTTGACTGAAACCTCTCATTAAGTAGTTCAGGTCTTTATCTAATTACCATTGGAGATTAGCAAAATACCTTTACATATTGACCATGATCTCTATTGAAGATTATTCACATAAACTAGCTCATGTGTTGTTGCCTTTTCTCTATGAAGTATTCTACTACTTGATGAAATACAAAACACTTACTATGTTGAATATACTAAACTGGTGCTATGTGCTCAAGATGTAGACTTGGAACTATTTGACTATATGCACCTACAAAACCACAATGATACAACAAGGGACAACGTTGGTAGTGTCGGTGTTGTGTACATGTAACCAACTTTACAATGTTCTTTTGCTAAATTTCCAATTGTGTTTGCACATCACCTTATGTATCAACTATGTTATGACAAGCTTGATGCTGGATGTATTTAAGATTTGTCAATGAATGTTTATGCTTTCCCATATGTGGGTATTACTTGATCTTGGCAACTCTACTGCAATTAGATAAATAAACTTGCACTGCCTAATTTGTCATAATTGGGTGCATGCCATGTTTGTGATTTACCCAATGAAAGACAAAAGTGAAGGAGTTCTTGTTCCGTTTTCTATGGAGAAAAGGGTAAAACTCATATTCAAAACCTTCCTTATTGAGGCTTCACAAGATGATAATAGTAAGGATAAAAAGGATAACATAGAGCCATCTGAATTCATTCCTCCCTAAGGAATGGAAACTCAAGAAGTTGAAACCTCTAATGATCACCCTAAAAAGAAATTGAACACTATCCCTGAAGGGAATATAACATGGTATTGTCTCTTTATATACCTTCAATTTTATACATGTAGCGTATTGCTAAAGGTTATCCATCAACTGTAACTATATTATGGCTTCGTTCAAATGAAATTCTTCTTTCTATGTTATATATGGGCTCCTATTTTGATGGATATCCTTTAGCAATACGCTACATGCATAAAATTGAAGGTATATAAAGAGACAATACCATGTTATATTCCCTTCAGGGATAGTGTTCAATTTCTTTTTAGGGTGATCATTAGAGGTTTCAACGCTACTCTTACCAATCCCAAAACTAAAAAATCTTAAAGCTCTTCATCAATCAACAACTAAGTTAACTAGCTTTACATCTAGACATCCTATTAGCACTAGTAAAATTTTCCTCTATGAACTTATCTATGTTTTTACCATGAACTGTCATCTACTACAATTTTATACCTATTTTGTATCAAATATATTTCCTCAACAGTTGGTTAGTCACTCCTCTAAAATTCAACCCTTTAATTTTTCCAGATTAATCTCAACTATTTATATAATTAAAACTCTGTTACGTAGAAGGTTGACGCCTCTTCGATTGGGCGTAATCGATATCAATATTTTTGTTGGTGAAGTCCTATATAAACTGCAATACAACATTTATCATGCTAATAACTATCTAACTAAGGATGTGGAATTACAAATACCACCATTATCTTTTTGATGAATTTATTTATAGTCTCCCTAATCATGGACATACTAATAATCTTACAGGTGTGTAACAATATAAACTATGGTATCACATACGAATTTGATTATATTAGAATTTTATTGATAGTTGTATTCTCCTTCTCTTGTGGTGGTGGATAATAATGGATAACTATCACCACATTAAATATATCACTCTAAGGGTGATTATGAACAATCAAATGCAAAACAAAAAACTAGAGTTTAATACTTTGTATTGTATGATCATTTGTAATAAGCTAAAAAGAGATTTAAAAACAAGAAAATGCTAGGTTATGCTTTTCTCATCTTGATACGCTTCCTTGTATTTTCTATTACAAGGACAAAACATATAAAACATTACCACATCTTGCCGGTTCGCAAGTGTCCATGAACAATTTGTATGTCTGCTCTTTGCAACAAAACCAATCATTAACCGAAACATGACCGATGGGGTTATGGGGCATGTCTTGGCCTTATAACCCTCCTGCTACCCATACAAAATCAACAAGAAAGAACAACATATTTCAAAAAAAAAAACCAAAGGTTTTCCATGAAGATTAGCCTTTGGAATTGTCGTGGTATCGACCAGAATAACTTATTGACTAATACTAAAGTATTTTGCAAAATCGAAAGAATCCAAATAATGGCTATATTTGAAACACAGTGTAATAAACAAACAAATTACTCTGGATGAAGGAAAGCCGAGTTTGATAACTGTATAACATCCTATGCTTCTAGGTTCTCTGGGGGAATTTTCATTATGTGGAAAGCATACCAACTAATAAATGAAACTTTTGAATTTATTCTCTAAACAAACCGCAATATCACTTTCAAATATAAATCATTGGATTTAAATTCACCTATGCACCACCACAAGAAAGCGAAAAAGATGCAATCTGTGACCAATTGTCCCAATTTGTTAGGCAAACCCAACTACCTTGCCTAATTATGGATGATCTAAATGAGATCCAAAACCTAAATGAAAAATGGGGTAGTCTAATCCCCAACTTTAACAAATTCCAAAGATTAATTTCATTTAAAAACGCTTGTGATGTAGCCGATATCCCAACCCAAGGTAATGAATTTACCTAGAAAAAGAATCGTACTAAGGTAAATAATCTATGAAAATCTAGATAGAACCTAAATACATGATCAAATAAACCAATGGTATCCAAGAATTTTGACAAGAAACCATGCCTTCTCCTCCTCGAATCACTGCCTGATCTCTATGGAGTTAGATAGTCCTCAACCCTTTAAAGGCCAATCATTTAAAGTCGAGAAAATGCGAACCTAAGAAGAGATTTTGAAAATATTGTTAAACAAGCTTGGAGATTACCGGTAAATTGTTCCAACATGTTTCAACTAGTAAAGAAAACATTTGCCTTGAAAGTCAGTGCCAAAAAATGGAACAAGACAACTTTTGGTAACATATTTTTACAATTAAAAGAAATAGAAAAAGAACTAATAAACATTCAAAAGAATATAGTCCTAACCTCTAAAGGCTCATCCATACAAAAACGATATCGACTCATAAATAAAAAAACAACTCCTAAGCTTTCATAAAGCCTATAGGGGCCAAAGAGCTAAGATACACAAAAATTATATAGGAAATCAAAACACAAAATGAAATTGACATTATTGGGGAAGAAAATTTTAGAAAAGAATTTAGAATTGACTTTCAAAAGAGATACAAACAAGAAAACATTGATCCAGAAGCATTAAAAAGGTATCTAAACCAAATCAATAGAAAGGTTGTGGAAGAAAAGTAACTCCTTTCTAACTAAACCAGTTACAAATGAAGAGATAAAATCCACAATTTTCAACATGGAGCAGATAAAGCCTTGAGCCTTGATGGTATGTCTGCAATTTTCTACCAGAAGTATTGGAACATTGTGGGCCAATTAGTAACAAAGGTTGTGAAGCGCTTTTTCTTATCTGGAAAAATCCTCAAATAAATCAACCATACATTTATTACGCTCATACCTAAGTGTGACAACCCAAAATCAACAAGTGATTGTAGGCTTATTAGTATGTGCTCAACTATTTACAAAACGATATCTAAAATAATAACAATCATGTTGAAACTCATCCTAAGCAAAGTAATACATCCCCTCCATGGTGCCTTTGTGGCAAACCGAGCGATACAAGATAACATCCTAATTGCACATGAGATTTTCCACTCCTTCCGGAACAAAAGGGGGAAGGAGGGGTGGATCATTATCAAACTAGATATGAAAAAAGCATATGATAGACTTGATTGAAGCTTCATTCTCCTAACCCTAAAAAAATTTGGTTTCTGTAACAAATTCATTAGATGGATTAATGAATGCATTAAAATTATTCCATTCCCAGTCTTAGTAAACAATGGACCTATTGACACTTTCATACCTGAAAGAGGATTCAGGAAAGGGGACCCTATTTCCTCATACCCATTCATACTATGTGCTAAAACCATAGCACGAAAACTCCAAATCCGCAGCTATGATAGAAAGAATCATATTGGCTTTACTCTTGCTAGAGGGGTTATTAACGTCCCCTTTCTAGCCTTTGCAGACGACATCATTATCTTTGCAAAATCCAACCAAACAGCTTGCACCAAAGTATAATATTGAGGATTTTTATGCTTTCTGCGAACAAAAAGTCAACTATCACAAGTCGGCCTTCCATGTCACAAAAAATGAAACGAATTCTCAAAAAACAACTATCCAACATATCTGGGTATATCTGATGCCACCTCTCTTGAGAAGTACCTTGGATGTCCAATATTAAACGGAAAAGTAAACAAAGAAGCCTTTCACAACATTATACTAAGCTCAAAGCTAACTCCCTCTCCCAAGCGGGACCTTAAGTATTTTTTCAATCTAACCAGGCTGAAAAAACCAAACTATACAATGCAAAGCTTCATGTTGCCAACATCCATACACAATTAATTAGATAAAATCAATAGAAACTTCTTTTGGAACAAAGAAGAAAAATACACCCCTATGTTTGGGTGGGACAAAATTTGTAAACCTAAAAGTGCATAGGGATTGGCCTTACAAAAACACAATGAATGAACCAGACACTACAAATGAAGCTCATTTGGAAACTTATTGATGAGCATCTATGGGTCAGAATAGTTCATGAGAAATAGTTCAAAATTAAAGATCTTTTAGTATCAAAGGAAATCCAACACGTCCTGGCAATAGGCCAACCTCATGGATCTTAGGGAGACTTTCAAGAAAGGCCTCTCCTACTTGTTGGGAATGGTAAGACAATTAAATTCTGGCAAGATAGATGGGCTTTCCCATCTACTCTTGCAAGCATGACAAACAATCTATCTGAAACAAAGCTAAGCAAAACAATCAATTTTTATATCGATGATCATAGAACATGGAATGTCGGCGAACTAAATAGTGTCCTCACACAACATATAGTATTAGTTATCCTTGACACACCAATCCCAAAAAATTACATTCAAGACATGCTTTACTGGAAGCAAAGCAAGAATGACTGTTTTTTCACTAAATTTGCCTTCAAACTTATCACAAATCAAAACCATAGTAACCAAACATGCTTTGCCTGGATTTTGTAACTAGATACCACACCTAGAAAAAACATTTCATTTGGAAGATAACCAATAATGGACTTCCAACTAAAGTACGTCTACACCATAAAGGTGTTGCAGTTCCTCTTCAATGACAACCTTTATAAATACACCATTCACATCCTAACAAAATGCCCACACATAATTAAAAATGATAATAGATTACAATTCTGGAACATCCTTAGTGATCACAAATCTTGACATTACTAATAAAAGAATATACCAAATTATTAATGAACTCTTTACCAATATTGGTAGAAAATAATTTTTTCAACTAGTAAAAATCTGGTGTTGCATTTGGTACCAGCAAAACCAAAGGATCTTCAGAGATTACCCAAATAAGGCTATTAAAGACCGACTTCATCAAATTGCAAAGAACAAACTGGCCAAAAACAACCCGACTCATAGACATAAGAGGAGCGACATTCGTCGGTTCCTCCACATCAGGGACAACTTGGAGAATTGGATTTCCCTGGGCTTGTTGAACCGCTGGTCTAATGATTTCCATGACAGTTTGCATCACGATCTGCCTTATTGCCTCGACATCAGCATTGTCGAAAAGAATCGGAGCCACATGAGGTATCTGCACTCTTTCCCCTCCATCTTGAGGGTCAATTTGAGGCGGAACATTCACCGCTGGGTTGTTGTGGGATCCAGACCTAACTTCTTTGATAGCTCCATGATCCCCTCAATGGGAGTGCACTCGAAGGACGAAGAGGGCGAAGGACAAAGAGGGAACAATGGGAGTGCACAGGAGCGCTTCCGCGACCGCGGAGGACACGGCCGCGACCGCAGAAGCTTGGGCCGCGACCGCGGATGCTTGGGCCGCGACCGCGGGCGCTATTCTGACGATGACCTATTACAGACACTTTTCCGCGATCGCGAAAGTATTTCTGCGATCGCGAATTTGCCACGGCTTTTTAATTCAAACAATTTTCCGCGACCGCGGAAGTAATTTTGCGATTGCGGAAACGAGCTCGAGCGCTCGTCTTCTCGTCTTTATTTCCGAAACTTAGTATTATTTTATTATTATTTGTTAGCGACTATTTAAACTAGCAAACCCTAGTTTTAATTTTATGTTGAATTTGAGTAGTAAAGTTCAGTACGCTCCTTCCTTGAATTCCCAACATCAAACCCTTCGATCCCACGGATCAACTATCCCGTAGCTCGTCGCTTTGAGGAATCAAACACTGTCTCTTCGGTGTATCACGATCATCACTTTGATCTCTCCGTCATCTCTTTGACGAGTTTGAAGGCTATCTCTTTAGCCCTAGGAAAGCCATCACTTTGGCTACGGAAGAAAAGGAATCAACTACAAGCTTGAAGAATCAAAGATCCTGCGTTGCTAACGACACTTCAGGGGTTGTTCGCATCAACTGGCATCAGAGCCTATCCAAGCTAAGTTTGTTCTTCTCTCTTATTATGATTCATTGAAATTTGTCCGCTTCCAAACCCTAGATATTTTTTTCTCACCACCATCAATCGTCGGAACCCTAGCTATGACTGCCACCACCACCACCACCGTCCGCCACTCTCTCTCTCTCTCCCTCACGGCTGCAACCCTAATTCTTCTTAGGTTTTGGTTACTTTTCCAACAGCCCTAATCTCTATCATTCTAGCACTATCTTGTTTCCTTAATTGCATACTTGATTTCCTTGTTTCTTGTTGCTTAAGTCTTGCTTTACTTTGGATTAATTGCTAGACTAGTTATTAGATCTTATTCCCTCATAGTTGCTTCGTCTCTTCTTTCTTTTCCTACACTTGCTTGTGTGGTTCTTTCTTGCTTGATTCGCCATCATATCAAAAAAAGAAAAAAAAAGACAGTGTGACCGTGTAAACAAAAACAAACATACAATTCTCACCTTCCATCAAACAAAAATAAAAGGTTTGGGAAGACGGAAGCCTCAAAAACAAAAAGAAATAAAAGAAAAGGCAGAGAATGCACCATACGGTCATACTCCATCTTCTCTTCTTTCATGTCTCTACGCAACTCTCATTGAAAATGGCAAAATTTTCAACTCTCTTGTGATTAATTCTGAGAAACTTGA
Organism: Rheum nobile; assembly: GCA_027886185.1. NCBI lineage: Eukaryota > Viridiplantae > Streptophyta > Magnoliopsida > Caryophyllales > Polygonaceae > Rheum > Rheum nobile. The sequence goes on along the minus strand of WOAB01000685.1, from coordinate 1,869,527 downwards.
CTTGATCTGCTTGCACTTGGACATTTGTGTGTTGTTTGAGACTTGATTTGCTAGTTCTTGCTTTGTTGCCTTCCGTTCAAGCCTCTCCCTCCTCACGATCAACCAAAATTAGTACGCCCTACGGAAAATTTCTTGGTTCACTTTTGAGACAAAGACTTGGCTTGGACTTGTTCTTTTGCTTGGTGCAACTTACTCCTTGTGTTATATGCTTCGTATAGGTACTATGGAGGTTCCTACGACAAGCTACTCTCCTTCTACGGGCAACTGCAACCCCTGACAGATGGACTCCGTCTTTGAGCGAATTGACGCACTTCGTGCACTGAGTGAAGAACAAGATCGCCAACTCGCCGCGCAGGCTGCCGAGCTTGCCCACCTTCGTCGGGCCATGAGTGACATGAAGCTACCCACAGCTGACCCAATGTTGAACCCTCCAGCCATAACTAGCCGGCCAATGGACCGCAGGGGTCCCCTTCTTAATGTCCTCTTCTCGAACACCTCCGGCTACGAGTCTGTTGACGAGGACACCCCCGACGCCGGACCGATATTTGACACCTACGACGATGAGGAGGAGGAGGAGATGGACAACTACATAGGCAGCTCTATGGATGAGTAAGGCAACATGCCTCTTAGCTTGGTTACACGCCGTGTTCTTAACGCCAAAGAAGGTATCTTACTTGACCAACGTGACAATTTGTTTCATAATAAGTGTGCGGTCCAGGGTGCTTCTTTGAGTGTGATCATAGATGGTGGGAGTTTCTGCAACATCATCAATGAAAAGGTGATCCAGCACTTCAAGTTTGAGACGCCTCCACAACCCGAAATTCATGGCACATGCGAGAACCGACTTCTCTTAGCCCGGTCCCGGGATGTCTCTCCAATAATTCAGGGATGTCTTCCTTGCTTTTTACTTGTTCCTTTCGCGTGTCTCTTAAATGTTAAGGCTTTGGTTGATTTACCCCCTACGGTGTCTTATCTTTTGCAAAAACGCAACGCAAGCCGGCGTACTGTGGAGTTTGGGCTCGGAGGCTTGGTATGGCTACACTTGCCTCGCGATCTCTTTCCATTCAAGCGATGCCACAAGAGGGATGCTATAGGTATTGGTCCATTTCAGTTACTACAACGCCTTGGTGCTGACGCCTATCGCTTGAATTTACCCGATGACTATGTTGCACGTCCAACTTTCAACGTCGCTGACCTTTCTCCTTATACGCCTCATGCTTTTGACGACGAGGACGAAGCGGGGACACTTTGCAGCCAACAAGGGGAGATTGATAGCTCCATGCCCCCTCAATGACGGCGAAGGACGAAGAGGGAACAATGGGAGTGCACTCGAAGAGATCCAGACGTAGGATAGCAGCACAGGAGCGCTTCCGCGACCGTGGAGGACACGGCTGCGACCGCAGAAGCTTGGGTCATGACCGCGGATGCTTGGGCCGCGACCGCGGGCGCTATTCTGACAACGACCAGTTACAGACACTTTTCCGCGATCGCAGCAGTATTTCCGCGATCGTGGATTTGCCACGGCTTTTTAATTCAAACACATTTACGCGACCACGGTAGTAATTCCGCGATCGCGGAAACGAGCCCGAGCGCTCGTCTTCTCGTCTTTATTTCCGAAACTTAGTATTCTTTTATTATTATTTGTTAGCGACTATTTAAACTAGCAAACCCTAGTTTTAATGTTATGTTGAATTTGAGTAGTAAAGTTGAGTGCGCTCCTTCCTTGATTTCCCAACATTAAACCCTTCGATCCCACGGATCAACTATCCCATAGCTCGTCGCTTCGAGCAATCAAACACCGTCTCTTCGGTGTCTCACGATCATCACTTTGATCTCTCCGTCATCTCTTTGACGAGTATGAAGGCTATCTCTTTAGCCCTAGGAAAGCCATCACTTTGGCTACGGAAGAGAAGGATTCAACTACAAGCTTGAGGAATCAAAGATCCTCCATTGCTAACGACACTTCAGGGGTTGTTCGCATCATGCTTCCTCCTGATTTGCCGCACTTCCGATTTGGATCCGAGAAGCATTACTCGGTCCAACTTCCTGATGTGTGGTGTTTCTAGTGTTCACCATCTGATTGCGTTTAAGTTTATTAGATATATACCAATCAAAATTAAATTGCTAGTAATAATTACTTAAAGTGCAATAATCAAGATAGTCATCTAATAAACTTGTTCTTTTATTATAAAAGGAAACAGACCATAATTTAAATCAACTACAATTCACGAACATAGTATTGAAAAACATTAGGAGGCTACTGCTCCATTATTTGTTGAGAATGGAAAAACACTAAAAACAAATCCACTAAGGCACTACAAATCATTGCTTCTTCGTAAGGTCCCAAAATGGGTCTCTGTATTCCCTGGCCGTCATCGTCCTCTTCCCCGGAGATAGCTCATTACCGGACTCATCCGCGGGTCTCTTCGGCTTCGGGTCCCTCGGCTCCTCAGCTGGCACAAGTGGGTGGCAAAACATATCCAGAAATCCCAGTTGGAACTCTAAGGCTTTCAAATGCCTCTTAGAATTGGGGTATGTCAGCTTCATGGCTTGCTCAATGTTTCACATCAACCACTGATGATGTCCCATTAGTCGATGGAATGTCGACCCAAGACTGAGGGTTTCTTTCTTCAAGTCACCCAACGACTCCTTCCAACCCCTCATGTGCTCAACTAGCACTGGGCTGTTCACCCGGACTTTTTGTGGCATAGTGCTGCCAGAAGCAATGAGCGCTTCCCAAGGCTGAATCTTCTCCATAGTCCACTCAGTCTTCTCGTCGATATGATGAATGGCCTTAGAAGTGGTCATCCATCAAACAACCCTTGAGCAGTCGGGCTTTTTGGGACTGGAGGAGGTGAATACTTTGGAGAACGCTCCACTTCCGCTGGAGGTATGATCGGGTCATATTCTTCCTATTCAGCATTGGGAAATCCATGCGCTTCAAAAGTGGTCGGCGACACTGGTGAGTATGTCGGTATCTTGGTACCGAGCATTGGAGCTGACCCGTACATCTCTTCCCAACTCTCGTAGTAGGGATCCAACGGTTCCTCCTCCTCCCAGGTTTCCTCGATAAAGGACTGCTTGGACTACACTTGCTCCTCGCTTTCGTACTCGGGATCCTCAATCGAATCCTTCTCCTATGTGCTATAAGCTACCACCACATTTGCCTCAGCTTCCCCAGGTAGGGTGAAATCTGTTACTGAGCCGTCATACTCGAACAACTTAACAGAATTAGGCTCGGACTTGATCGACGGAGCGGTCTTAGATTCTTCCTGGGCCTTAAGCTGGGCTCTAGAAGAAACCATTGACTTTAAAAAGACAGGGAGAGGTTAGAAAGACTTTTCATAATAGAAATCGTACTTTTTAGGATTATGCATGAGTAGATAAAACTACTATTGCTGGCAGAAGTTTGCAAGAAATTTTCACACAAACTACTAGTTCGAATTGACTCGTCTTTAAACCCAACCTTGCCTTCCATTTTATGCCCTTTTGTAGAAACTACAATATCATACTTTATGAAATAAACCCACCGAATACTTGTAGTTTAGAAGCTCCTAAAGACAATTTTGTTTTAAGCTGACTTAGGGCCTAGAGTAAAGAAAATGTTCACACCAAATTTTTGTTTTATAAAAACTCAAAAAACGCAAATGGTTTGAAAATTTTGAGTTTTAATAACTTTTAGCTATGATACCATTATTGTAACACCCCTAAATTAACTTAGGAACATTACCGCCAGTGACCTCGAAATGCATATTCGAAATCACCCAAGGATTATAGTATTGATCACAAAATGGAAATAATACGGAAACAAAATATTAAATTTAATAATTGTCTTACAAAACGACGTTGCAAAACATGGCAACATTACATTGTATCAAAGTATAGTGGAAGACTTGATAACATCAACAATAGGATCTTAACCAAAAATAAAAACAAATAACAACTTATTCAAAAGCAAAGCGCAGCTGCCTTCAACGTCGTCTTCCTGAGCCTTCAACTTGGGAATCTGTTCCTGATGTGCCGTATAGGAGGGATGACACCAGCCAACCATGCAAGTAAAAAGAAGGTTGGTTAGTCTAATAAAAGACTAAACAAGGGTTCAAACAAAGTGGTTCTTCTGACTATATCCAGTTACTATCATGTCTCTCAAATAATAGTCAAAAGACGATATATAACATGGATACATGCACGGAAATGAAAGAAAGAGACATGCGTCAAAAGAAGACTCCAAAGGAATTGAGTCTTATGGGGAAATGAATGTTTGTTTGGGAACATTAGTTTTATCACACAAGGTTTTGAAAAATGACTACTTGAATATTTGGGTCCTCGACCAACCTCACCGCATAATACGAATCCAGATTTGGAAGGGGGACTTACTTTGTACAAGAGTCCGGGGGGGTTCCACGTTGTACTTCTCATCCGAGGGTTTATTCATTATATGAGACGAGACACTTATCTTATTTAATTTCAATACGTGCATTAACGTTAAGGATTTTATTTCCACAACCAATCTCATAAACAGATATTGAATGGGTCGAATCCCGAATATTGGCACTAGCTAAGTGCACCACCATTTATATAAAATAAGGGTAGGTCATGACCAAATTAATTGATACGCTTTGGACTCCGAAAGCGCGTTTCCGGGGGATCTAGGCACAAGGCTGGCGAGAGACGAGTTCGACGGGGCTGTGAAAAGACCAAAGCAAGGCTGCATGGGATCTCGGCTGCGCCGAGCAGCCGAGATCCAATGAAGAGTAGCTTGAGGACGTAGGACAAGGTGCGAGGGTTCGGTGGGCTCGTGAACGAGTGCATGGTTGCCGACGGCAACGGCGGTGGCTCGGTTGAGACCGAATCAACCCAAGGCTATGGGAGCAAGCTCTACGGCAGCTAGGTTAATTCCAATTCAACGTAATGTTCATTAGGTTCCAATTGGCTTCTTAAGCCAAATTACAAGAGAAAGAGGTCGATGGGCCTAAGGCCCATGGATCGTCCTTCCCGAAATAGAAACTTTCCTAATGCGGTAACATCCAAATATAGTAAGTGCTAAAAGTAGAAACTTTCCAAACTTAGAAACATTCTAAGAATGGAAACTGCTAAATGAGGAAACTACTAAAAATAGAAAATGTCTCAGAATGTCTCGAAATTGGCATGTGTACCTCACAATGCCAAAAGAACACAAACGCCTCAGAAAGTGCCGAGGCAATGTCAAAGTGCCTCGGCGTTGGCCACTGTCAGAACGTGTCGAGGCAATGCCAAGGCGCCTCGGTGGTGGCCGATGTCAATATCTCAGCCGGGGGCGTATCACTCTCCCCCCCTTGGCCACGAAACGTCCTCGTTTCGTCAATGTCGACGTCCGGGGGCACGTACGGGGTCAAGGCACTGGCCTCGAAAGTGAGGCGACGCTGGTTCGTATCGTACGGTGGCGCGTCCAGACTCGTGATCTGCTCCAACGACTCCTTGTTCTTCGCAGGACCAACTCGGGCTATAGAGCGCCGTTGCCACGAAGCATACAAGGGCAGGTCTAGTGGTGGCGCAATGCCACGATTAGGAGGAATCTCATCAGGAGGCACGTCATCAAAAACTTGCAAAACAGAAGGTGCAATAGGGGGTAAATCAAAGGGATCCGCTAACAAAGAAAAACACGCAGAAGGGCAAATAGGAGAACGTCCTTGAAAAGCTAGGGTGAACTCTCAGGATCAAGTCAGCAAAGTACGATGCTCGACTAGGCCCTGCAGTATAGGCACCAAGGTGCCGTCATTGGGAGCAATGGGCTTTTGGCGCTCCCTACTCGGCTGGGTCCCAGCCGGTAGTACAGTGTGTAGCTTGGCCTCGGTCGCCTTCGCACGGTTCCTCTCCACCTAGTCATGTAAGATCTCCTGAGGCGTCATAGGGAGAAGAGTGACTCGCCTACCGCCATGCATAAATACATAAGTGTTGAGGAACCCGTCATGGACCGTCTTCTTGTCATACTGCCAAGGTATACCAAGTAAAAGATGAGTAGCATCCATAGATATAACATTGATAGGCGTTGTCGTGACACCTATACAAAATAATCCTAAACAAACCTAACTAATGTAGTCTGGTAAGTAAGGGTCGAATCCCACAGAGAATCAAATACTATTCCAATGATGTAATTGTATACCAACAAGTAACCAAGGGGGTTTGCTGATTAAAACCAAAATAAATAAAAACAAAGACTTGAAATCAAATTGGAAAAATAACTCAGCCAAACAAATATCCACACTTCAGATTGATAGATCGATCATTGGTTATTCCTAGTCCTCAATACTCATGAAACTCCTAATCCTTGTTCTGAATTAGTTATCAGTCCAACCAGTCTTGATAACCCTAACTATTAAACAAATCCCTACTAACCTTCACGATTTAATTCAATAGCAGCAGGAAGTTCAGGAATAGATAGGTACATGCAAGTGTAGCAACCAGTCATACAATTGCATGCAATTAATTCTCTACACAAACTAAGGGATTTAGATTCTCAACCAGTATCCTCTAATCCTTATTAGTATGATCAATAACAATCTCAACAGGTTGTATGGAAAAGGGGAACCAATAGCATAATACTAATTTCTCTAGGTTGTCAGACTAGAGGGAACTACTATTAACAATCTAATTGATTTCCTAATCAACAAATCAAGGGGAATCGATATATGATCAATGAGATTAAGCACGAGAGAAAATTAATACAATCATAGAAAGAGTAAAGGAATAACCTCACAATCCAATCAATCCAAAGGCTTCAATTGTCTGCCTGAGCAAAAGGGAAAAACAACGATGAATGAAACTAGGTCTAACTATTTTCTCTGTGGCAACTAGGTTTAGAGAATTGGATCCTCTCTAAAAAGTCTTAAACCTAACTTAAATACTAAAGTAATAATTCAGAAATAAAGAAAAGAAAAATAACAAACTTGGAAATAAAGTTTCGGAAATAAAATAAAACGGGAATAAGAAAACTCGTAAAAGACTTTCAGCGCGTCTTCACCGCGGGTGCGGTGGCTCCACCGCCGGGTGCGGCCATTTAACAGAAACTCCAGTTCTCTGACGACCTCGCCGCGGGTGCGACAGTGCCCACCGCTGGGTGCGGTGGGATTCCAGTACTTCAGCTTCTGCGACACTTCAGTAAAAACGCCATAACGTTTGATTCTCAACTCGGATTGCGCTCATATTTTGAGGACTTGTAGTAGACTTCAAGATCTAACTCCTAGAATTGGAATCACTCCATTTGGACATCTGAGTAGAGAGAACGAACCATTTAAATTCAGCCCACTGTTCTTCTACTCTTCTCTTCACTTCCTTGGCGTCTTCTCCTTGTGGCTTCCTATGATCTCCAAAACAGCTCAAACACCTCCAAAAACACCAAACTTCGCCCCCAAACGCCATACACATGAATGTGTCTAAATCTACCCGAATGGCACCAATAAACCCTCTAATAACTCTTACTTAAGCCCTACAAAGTAGTGCTTATCAAACTCCCCCATGCTTAGACCTTTGCTCGTCCTCGAGTAAACTAAAAGAAAGTCCACTCCTCCAATGCAGCACCCAAGGTCTCAGGAAGCATATCCTCCAACTAAGAGTCACCTAACCCATGCCAAAGCTCCTGGCACCAATCTCATCTACAACACATCCATACTCAACAAGCTTAAGGGGCAAGCAGAGTACTTCCCCCAAGCTTAACCCGGACATCCAATAGTGTGAGTAACCTCTAATCCTAGCCTCCATCTATTGCTCCTTATGCCTCCCAGAGTGACCTACCCGACAATCCTTCTTTGACTCCTCTTCTTATGACGCCTCGCCAAGAATAAAGAGAAATCCTAAAATCACTCTTCTTCTTTTTCGCTCATTTTGCCAAGGCGCCCTTTCGGGTTTTCACCAAGCCACTCATATTTTTTTTCCAAAGATGTGCTCACATTATGCTCACGTCACTCTTGACCTCATATTACCCCAGCCTAATGCTGGTCCAAGCCACCGTGCTTATTGCCTAGGCCGCCCTTTCGGGTTTTCGACCTATCCCAGGATTTTTATGTATGCCTTTTTTCAATTTTTGGCTTTTTCAATTTTTTTTTCTCCTCAACAACGTAGCAAGTATAGAACTCTCCCCCATGCTTAAACATTGCATTGTCCTCAATGTAATGAAAGACAAAAGAATAGAAGCACAGGGAAAAGCAAAAAATAACTCACAAACGTCGCCAAGCTGCTTGGACACTGTAGGTGTCGCTGGCGGTCTTCTCAATAAATGCCTAGGTCTCTGGTGTTGGGCGGGTGTCTTCATCAACTCTATAATCTTCTCCTACCGTGCAACCAAAAGGGAACCACTTTGGTGAATAGTGGTATAGCATGTATGGCGGGGTTGCACGGCCTTCTAGGAACACATGATGGAGCCCAGATGTAATCATGGTGTGGGTTCTAGTGTTCTTTCTCCTCAGCTGTCAATTATAGGGCCATCATCGTTGCCAAATCAAGTGTAAGGCAATGTATCATCCTTGACAACATGATACGCACCTTCTCCATGGGAAATTCTGGACAGCTGGCCTTCGGTAAAACTTTTTTTTTTTTTGATTTTTTGATTTTTTTTTTGATTCCGTTTAAGGTTTTTTCGATTTTTTTTTTTTGCTCCCCGTTTAAGGTTTTTTCGGGGGGTGACTTAGTGCAGGGAAGGAAAGACTTACAATGGTGGTAAACACTTTCTTCAATAGGCATGGGTCTCCTCCCTGCAGGTTAGTCGGAAACAAAAACAAGAACAAAAACACACCAAAACAAATGCAAAAATAAGGAAAGAAAAACAAGAAAAGAAAAGCATACCTCGGGTTGCCTCCCGGATAGCGCCTTAGTTATTGTCATGGCTTGACATTGTGCTACTATGATCATGTGATATCACTCAATCCAGAACACAGCACAGACTTACTATCAGGAGGGTGTTTCTTATGATCAAATATCTTAAATGTCACCCTATCACCCCCATACTTCACAGACACAATACCTCTACTCATAATGATTCGGATGTTAGCAGTCTTAAGAAAAGGCCTACCTAACAGTATAGGGGGCACATGCATATCATAACCAATGTCTAACACCACAAAATCCACAGGAAAAATCATCTTATTAACCTTTACAAGAACATCCTCAACTATTCCTTTCGGAAAAACTTTGGATCCATTCACAAATTGAATAACTAAATCAGTTTCAAGCAAAGGTCCAAGATCTAGCAATTTATACACAGAGTAGGGTAACACATTAATAGATGAGCCCAAGTCTAACATGAAATGATCAAACCTGGAGTAACCTATATCACAAGGAATACGAAACATGTCAGGATCACTACACTTTTCAGGCAAATGTCTTTCGAATGCAGCAGACACATGTTCATTCAAATTAATTACTCCTGTCAATTTCTTCCTCTTCCTAGGCCAGCATAAGCATTTCATGTATTTAGCAAATTTAGGCACAACATGCATCAGATCAAGTAAAGGGAGATTTACCTCATGCTCACCTATGGAGCTGCGCGGCTCCATATTAAGCACCGGCTTCTTCTTCACTTTTAGCATCTTAGGAAGGTGAGGAGGTGGCTTCCTAGGATCACGAGGTGGAGGAGTGTAATCAACAGGAATCGCTTCCAAAGGGTATACTCCAAGAACTGATCCGCAAAATTTTGTCCAAACTTGCTGACGCTGGTTCTCGACTTTCTCCTCTGTCTTTTCTCCTTTGAGTTGTGATATGCCACTCACATTAGCCACTGGGGTCGGTTGGGGTGGTGGCTTTTCAAAATCCTCCTTCATATTTGCCACAACTTGAGCCAACCTTCCAAGCTGAGTTGCCAAACTTCCAACTTGAGTTGTTAGAAGTTGGATGTTGGAGTTTGTCGCCTGATGAATAGTCATCATGCTCTGCACAAGTGACTTGAAGCCCTCCTCCATTGACGTATATGAACTTTGGCTCGTCTCTTGAGGTTCAGGATAGTAATGGGGCCAGCCTTGCTGCTGATAGTAAAAATCAAATGCTGCCATCTGTCTGGATTGAGATTTCAATGAAACCAATTAGTAACACAGGTGTGGACTGTAAGATAGGTCCACACAACAGTTGGTAAACAAACACACAATTAGAATAGTAAAATTGACTCCCCGGCAACGGCGCCAATTTGATAGGCGTTGTCGTGACACCTATACAAAATAATCCTAAACAAACCTAACTAATGTAGTCTGGTAAGTAAGGGTCGAATCCCACAGAGAATCAAATACTATTCCAATGATGTAATTGTATACCAACAAGTAACCAAGGGGGTTTGCTGATTAAAACCAAAATAAATAAAAACAAAGACTTGAAATTAAATTGGAAAAATAACTCAGCCAAACAAATATCCACACTTCAGATTGATAGATCGATCATTGGTTATTCCTAGTCCTCAATACTCATGAAACTCCTAATCCTTGTTCTGAATTAGTTACCAGTCCAACCAGTCTTGATAACCCTAACTATTAAACAAATCCCTACTAACCTTCACGATTTAATTCAATAGCAGCAGGAAGTTCAGGAATAGATAGGTACATGCAAGTGTAGCAACCAGTCATACAATTGCATGCAATTAATTCTCTACACAAACTAAGGGATTTAGATTCTTAACCAGTATCCTCTAATCCTTAGTAGTATGATCAATAACAATCTCAACAGGTTGTATGGAAAAGGGGAACCAATAGCATAATACTAATTTCTCTAGGTTGTCAGACTAGAGGGAACTACTATTAACAATCTAATTGATTTCCTAATCAACAAATCAAGGGGAATCGGCATATGATCAATGAGATTAAGCACGAGAGAAAATTAATACAATCATAGAAAGAGTAAAGGAATAACCTCACAATCCAATCAATTCAAAGGCTTCAATTGTCTGCCTGAGCAAAAGGGAAAAACAACGATGAATGAAACTAGGTCTAACTATTTTCTCTGTGGCAACTAGGTTTAGAGAATTGGATCCTCTCTAAAAAGTCTTAAACCTAACTTAAATACTAAAGTAATAATTCAGAAATAAAGAAAAGAAAAATAACAAACTTGGAAATAAAGTTTCGGAAATAAAATAAAACGGGAATAAGAAAACTCGTAAAAGACTTTCAGCGCGTCTCCACCGCGGGTGCGGTGGCTCCACCGCCGGGTGCGGCCATTTAACAGAAACTCCAGTTCTCTGACGACCTCGCCGCGGGTGCGGCAGTGCCCACCGCTGGGTGCGGTGGGATTCCAGTACTTCAGCTTCTGCGACACTTCAGTAAAAACGCCATAACTTTTGATTCTCAACTCGGATTGCGCTCATATTTTGAGGACTTGTAGTAGACTTCAAGATCTAACTCCTCGAATTGGAATCACTCCATTTGGACATCTGAGTAGAGAGAACGAACCATTTAAATTCAGCCCACTGTTCTTCTACTCTTCTCTTCACTTCCTTGGCGTCTTCTCCTTGTGGCTTCCTATGATCTCCAAAACAGCTCAAACACCTCCAAAAACACCAAACTTCGCCCCCAAACGCCATACACATGAATGTGTCTAAATCTACCCGAATGGCACCAATAAACCCTCTAATAACTCTTACTTAAGCCCTACAAAGTAGTGCTTATCAAACATCACATAAAACAGTATCATGGTATTTACCAATCTGATATGTGACGCGGCATTGCCTATGTACTGCATCACCCTTATCTTCAGAAAGCCACTGAAGGCCGTAGGGCTGCGTCGGTAGTTGAAGGTGCTTGATCACCTTCTCATTGATAATGTTATAGAACGAACCACCATCAATTATCACACTGAGGGATGCAATCTGGACCAGGCATCTAGTATGGAAGAGGGTCTCTCTCTGGTCCATCTGGGGCACCTCCTGCACAGTAAGGGCGCATTTCGTGAAAAGGCTCAGGGGGGTACCTACAGCCAAATCAGGAGGCACACAGGTGTACTCCGCATCGTGATCAGCAAGCTTCTACTGATCGGGAGCTAGCTCCTCGTCTGGCTCATCATCAAAGGACTTATATCCGATGGCTTGGGTAAACAGAATCTGCTTTGGGTTGGGGCAGTCGCATTGGATGTGTCCACGACCGCCGCAATGAAAGAAGGCCTGGTCTCGAGTCTTGTCCGTGTGCCGTGGGGGCTCCCTAATCGATGCAGGCGGCGCGGTAGGTCACGACGCCTCGCTGGTACGGGCTGGGGGCTGGTATTGTCTGGGCTGCACATGGGAAGACACATCAGTAGAAATAGAAGGATTATGGTTAGTGTCATACCTGCGAGATGAATTCTGGGTCCAGGGGGCTTGTCTGCGATGCTGATGCTGTTGTTGGATCATCATAGCAGTATGCGTCAGCTGGTTGAGGTCATGTAAAGGTAGGATCTCCAGCTGGTCTCGGATGTTGGCATTCATCCCATTGAGAAATCTGGTCCGTATAGTCGATGCAGAGACTCTCATTCCCGCCTTGTAATACAGATCCTCGAGCTTCGCGAAAAACTCAATCGGCGTCTGCGTTCCCTGGAGAGCGAGTGCGATGTCCATCCGCATGCGGTTCTGGTAGTCATCTAGAACATACTTGCGGCGCATAATGAACATCAGCTGGTGCCACTGCTCTATCTGCATGAGACCTTTCCGTTCCCTGTCCGAACAGAAACGATGCCACCAATTTTGGGCAGCACCCCGAAACTATAGAGTGGCAATATCCACCTTCTTGTACTCCTCATACGTACAGTGTCACAGTGCATGTTCTATAGCCTGCATCCACTCTAAAAAGACAACAGGATCATAATCACCATGAAAGTGCTCGATAGTTACCTTGATCTCGCGGCGACTGGCGTAGGGGTTGGACCCGTTGCGACGATCAGGGAAACGTCGAGTTGCAGGATCTGGCTAAGGGTATGGTTCATCCAGGTCATCATCATAAGCATCAAAATCATCCTGGACGGGTTGAGGGCGACGCTAGCGACGTCGGTCATGGTCCTCGGCACGAGTCTGTGGGCGGGCCGCGGGGGCGGCGCGGTGGCCGTGGTCCTCGTGGACTGCGGGCTGCCTGCTGGGACATCGCGAATGCGTCAGTATCCGTGGTGGAATGTAATCCAGGGGGAATTGTTGTGACTCTACTCAATCGCCCAATGGCGGATGGAAATTCCTAGGATTTGGGTCACCTGGAATCTCAAAACCCTTCTCATCATACTCAGTAAATGCAATAGGAGAAGTTTACCTGGAACACGGTGCAGGGGCAGCAGGCCGGCTAGTGCTAGGTCGCGAAGGCGCAGTGTGTGGCTCTCGGCAGCGTTCGGCGACGTTGTGGCGCGCCTCCATCTGCCTCATAGACTCGTACCGGCACCGACGATTGTCGGTGTTGACGTACGAAAGAGGCCCCAAATCAGCAGCGGGGCTCTCGTGCTCAACTGAGTCGTAGGCCAACTCGCCTGCGGGAGAGCGCGGAGGTTCGTAGCGGTCGAACTCCTGGTTCTCCTGCTGCAACTTAATGATGGAGTTGAGATGATGCATGTGGGGTTGGTGGTGCGAAGTGGATGGCAGTGGACCCTTTCCCTTGTCTAGATGCCATGTCGTGTCTGTCTGGGCGGGTGGTTGAAGGGTCACACCGGTAGAGGGATCTGTGGCAGGGACGGTCGCAGAAAGTCTTGCGATCCACTCCTCGGCTGCCTCTCTGGCCTGCTCGGCAGCTGCTCGACCTCTTTCAGCGTCTTCGAGTCGTGCCTCAATATCCGCCAAGCGCTTAGCCATGGCCTCATCTGTGGCCTGCCGAACTGCGTGTGGATCGTCGGACCCTGAACCTGGAGACACCATGGAAAACACGCAGAAAGAGCAAAAACGCAACAAAGGATAACAACCAACGAAACGAATAAAAGTGATCTAATCAAACCCACCAAGTCTCACGTAGGTCACTAATCTGGCAAGGCCGTGAGGGCAGAGGGCTAGGCTGAATCAGCCTGGACTAAACCAACACGAAAACCACACGAACCTCACAACAATGGATCCCCAAAAATCAGTGATTACGCAAGAAACAATCTAGCATGCAATTCCTAGAAAGCACAGTGAAAGAATACGGGGAGGTGGGCACAATGGACCTATGTCAATAGTGAATCGGCTTCGCCGAGATCGCCTGAGGCTTCCGTTTTTCTGTAATCGTTTTTTTTTAATAGTAAAACCGATGCTTTTTCTTTTGTTGATTGACACAAGCTATCAATTTAGACCAAAAGAAGGCTCGGCTCTATTTTTTTTTTTGTAATATATAGAGGCCGAGAGCACTAGATGAACACAAAAACAATTTTGAATATGACAACTAGGAAAAAAACAAGCAAGACAAATTTCAAGCAATAAGCAAAGATGTTGAATAAGCCAAAGATGGAAACTTAATGTAATTCTCATGCAAGAAAAGTCCACAAATTGGTATGGTATTCTCACGGCTTCACTGTAAGTTTTTTTTTTTTTGGAATTTTCTAAGGGTCTCTCGGCTGTAATTATTGGCTTTGGAAGCCAACAAATCAACTCTAGGAAAGGGAGGAGTGTGCGGTTCACAGTAACAAGAACAAATACTCAGCGGAACACAACAATGACAATAATGGCGGAAGCAAGGGTAGAAAACAAAATATGGATTTTCACGTGAGACAAAGTAAGGAAGACTGGACCAACCTTGTACCGCCTGGAAGCTGATACCAATTGATACGCTTCGGACTCCCAAAGCGCGTTTCCGGGGGATCTAGGCACAAGGCTGGCGAGAGACGAGTTCGATGGGGCTGTGGAAAGACCAAAGCAAGGCTGCGTAGGATCTCGGCTGGGCCGAGATCCAAGGAAGAGTAGCTTGAGGACGTAGGACAAGGTGCGAGGGTTCGGCGGGCTCGCGAACGGGTGCGTGGTTGCCGGCGGCAACGGCGGTGGCTCGGTTGAGACCGAATCAACCCAAGGCTACGGGAGCAAGCTCTATGGCAGCTAGGTTAATTCCAATTCAACGTAATGTTCATTAGGTTCCAATTGGCTTCTTAAGCCAAATTACAAGAGAGAGAGGTCGATGGGCCTAAGGCCCATGGATCGGCCTTCCCGAAATAGAAACTTTCCTAATGCGGTAACATCCAAATATAGTAAGTGCTAAAAGTAGAAACTTTCCAAACTTATAAACATTCTAAGAATGGAAACTGCTAAATGCGGAAACTACTAAAAATAGAAAATGTCTCAGAATGTCTCGAAATTGGCATGTGAACCTCACAATGCCAAAAGAACACAAACGCCTCGGAAAGTGCCAAGGCAATGTCAAAGTGCCTCGGCGTTGGCCGCTGTCAGAACGTGTCGAGGCAATGCCAATGCGCCTCGGTGGTGGCCGCTTTCAATATCTCAGCCGGGGGCGTATCATTAATTAAGGCAATAATCCTGTTAATACAAATTATAAAGAAATAGCTAAGCCTCAGATGATTTCTTTTTGTTCTTTTCAGCAACACCAACATCTAATTAGACTGAGCAAATATGAAATCAAGCTTATCTCCTTCGAGTGAGAGGCTAATCAAATGGAGAGATTTAATAGTTGGTCGCTTCAGTATTGAGATGAAGAATCAAGCCAAAGAATAACTGAGGAAATGAGTAAGAGAGCTGCAAATTAATGCTTTGTATTTAATGCGTAATGATCAAGTGGTTTACAACAGTGGTCAAATTCCGTATTTCAGCTTAATCTGCTAATCAACTTGAACCAACTCGTCTGAGATTCGGGGGCAGTTGTTACATGCGTCGTGGAGCCGGGATTCCCTCCAACATCTACTTGAAGTTAACGTCTACCTCTGTTTGCATGGGTCTTCTAGAAAGAAACCAATCTTCACTTGATGAGTCGGCCCGATGAATCTCTTAAAAATGTAGCCCAACAATTACCCCAAATCATTTCTTCCCTACACAATCTTCTCTTGCCGATTCTGTTATAGAAGATCAGTGACGTGGCAACGTTTTACTGGACCACATCATTTGACCGAAGGTTGGCAGTTTTCCCCATCATAAATACTCAACCAATTCTTTCTCTTTTCACCATGTTCCTTTTATTGCAAAAAGGTATCAACTTTTCAAAGGTAAAAATCGCAAATTTCTTACCGTTCATCTGCAATGGCTTTCTCGCGATAAAAAAAGAGTAAGGTATCATCTTTCGGCCCCGGCGAAAAGGACAATGGTTTTTCCCCCTTGAAGCTTCTCAGCCCCAACCAATCGTTGGCCGAAACCCTAACCCAACCGGAGTTGGATACCATCTTGGAGGTAGGTCAGTTTTTTTTCTAGGATAATTGCTCGTCTCCCTCGTTCTCATGAGCGTGCCGACTGGAGCCGAGACGGGTGGATTTGTTTCTTTGAATACCCTTTCAAAATCGGCCATACCTTTCCTTTCTCGAACTTGGTCCGAAATTTCTTGGCCGTTTTGAACCTTGCCCCATGCCAAGTCATGCCCCACACATGGCGTCTTCTAAGCCATCATCTTGTAATATTTGGCGGCATACCACCCCTGCACTTGGCTGACGATCAGGAGAGAATTGCATGTCACTTCGATGTTCTAGACTGCGAGTTCTTGTGCGAGTGTTAGCCTGAATATGAGTGCTTCGTAATCTGTTTCGTTATTGGTTGCATCCCACTCACAGCTCACAGCTTGGGCTATATTGTCTCCTTGTGGTGATTTCAGTATGACACCTAGCCCGACTCTTACATTCGATGCTCCATCCGTATGGAGTTGCCATGTGCCCCTGTCTTCTTTAGTTGTCAGTTGCTCGACTTCTTTCGTGGCCTCCTATTCCAGTTTAGGAATGAAATCATCCATAAAGTCAGCCAGAGCTTGAGACTTGATCGCTGTTCTTGGTTCATATTCGATGTCGAATCCACTCAGGTGTATTGCCCATTTCGCCATCTGTCTTGTAAATTTTGGTTTCCTCATGATAGCTTTCATGGGATGGTTAGTCCTCATAATAATAGCATGTGATTCGAAGTAAGGTCTAAGTTTGTTTGAGGCCATTACCAGAGCCAGGACTAGTTTTTCGAACGATGTATACCTTGTTTTGGGGGGGGAGTAAGGAGCGGCTTACATAGTATATCAGGGATTGCTTTCCGTCTTCTTACCTTGTCAAGACCGCTGACGGAGGCTAAAGTCGTATCGCCTTATCAAAATAATCCTAAACAAACCTAACTCAGTAGAATAGGCAAGCAAGGGTCGAATTCCACAGGGAGGAGTTGTCTTTATTTATGTAAGGTTGCATGCACAAGTAACAAAGGGGGGTTTTTGGTTGATTGTTTGTAAGCAAGTAAACAAAGGAAACAAAAGCCAAGATTTGTAATCAAATTGGGAAAAACACTTAGCCAAACAAATATCCACCTATAGTTTGGTTGATTGATCATTGATTATTCCTAGTCCTCAATCCTCATGAATGTCCTAATCCCTATTCTAAATTAGTTACCAGTCCAACTAATCCTGATAACCCTAACTATTAAATAATCAAGAAACTATCAAGATAAATCTAACAACAGTAGTAGGCTCAGGAATAGACAGGCTCATGCAATACTTAACAACTCGTCAGTACTCGACATGCAATCAATTCTCTTCACAATAAACATTCACAACTCGTTCCAGTAAATCGTGGTTACTACTCTGAATTTGGTATGAACAATATTAATTTCAACAAGTTGACCAAATTAAGGTAACTAGCACTATAGATAATATCAATCTCAACTAGTTTGTCAGGCTAGGGAAACTAATATTAATAATACTAATCACAATAATTGATGAACTAGATCAACCAATAATATTCAAAATCCTAACCCTGTAATATGAATAATATCAATAAAACTAGGTAGCTAATCTAGAGAAATCAATATAACTCAATGAGATGAAGCATAAGAGAATCAATAACATTCAAGGATAGAGTAAAGGAATAATTTCACAATCAAATTCAAACCAAGGCTTCAGTTGTCGGACTAAGCAAAGGGTGCTTAGCTCCTCATAGTCTTCGAAGCCATAAACTCTAAAGGAAAATAAAACGTAGAAAAAGCGATAGCCAAAAAGTGGCTGCTAGGAAATTAGGTTAAGTAACCTAAAACCAAACCTAATGCTAAAAAGATAACAAACAAAGCCTTAAGGAAATAAAATAATCCTACCGGAATAAATAAATAAAAGAAAAGGAAATAAATAAAATAAAATAAACTTTGGACGAAATCTTCGAAAAGTCCTCGGACGCGCCTGACACAGATTTCCGCGACCGCGGAAGAATTTCCGTGATCGCGGAAAATACCCTGATGCTCTCGAAATAACCGCGACCAAAGCTTGCTCAACCGCGACCAACCCTTGCTCAACCACGACCGCGAATTATGTTCTGCAGCTCTTCTTCGTCACGGATCGTGGTCTTCTTCCGTGGTCTCCTCTCCATCTTCAATAAGTCTTCGTTTAGCTTCTCCATACCACTAAAGTCACACTTCTTCTCCTCAACTACATACTCCACAATAATGCTCTAAACACCTCCAAATGGTACCTAAAACTCCGGTAACAACTCCTAGTTAAACTCTACAAAGTAGTGCTGATCAAACCCCCCATGCTTAAACCTTGCTCGTCCTCGAGTAAGCTAAAAGAAACCTACTCCTCCAATCAAATCCCCAAGGTCTCAGGAAGCATAGAAAAACCATCTCCACTAAGAATTGCACCTAAATATGAAACTCCAAGGCACCAAAACAATAAGCACAACACATCACATAACCAAACACCAAGCTAAAAGGAAAGCAGAGTACTTCCCCAAGCTTATCCCAAACACCATAGAGTGAATACAAATCTAATCCTAGCCTCCATCTATCTTCTTATACCTCCCAGAGTGACCTACCCGAATCCTCCTTATATCACCTCTTCTTATGTCACCGCGCCAGGTAAAATGATGATTCCTAATAATCACTCTTCTTCTTTTCACTCATTTTGCCAAGGCGCCCTTTCGGGTTTTTTCACCAAGCGACTCATTTCATTTTTCAATTGATGGGCTCACAATAAACTCACATCACTCTTGACCTCTTATTACCCCAGCCTAATGCTGGTCCAAGCAACCTGCTTATTACCTAAGCCGCCCTTTCGGGTTTTCGACTTATCCCAGGATTTTTATTTTTGCCTTTTTTCAATTTTTTGACTTTTTGCTTTTTCTTTATTTTTTTCTTTTCTCCTCAACGACTAGCAAGTATAGAACACTCCCCCATGCTTAAACATTGCATTTTCCTCAATGTAATGAAAGACAAAAAAAGAATGAAGCACAGGGAAAGGCAAAAAATAACTCACAAACGTCGTTGAGTTGGCTCCTCAACTGTCGAATGTCGCGCCATCATCGGTGGCAAATAAAAATGTGGGGCGAATGTCTCCTCCTTGGCAGCATGATGCGCACCGTCTCTTAATGGGAAACTTGGACAGCTGGCCTTCGATAATTTTTTTTTAATGAACAGTACCGCGGTCGTGGAAAATTCGCCGCGATCGCGTTTTTTTTTGTGTTCAACTAAACCCTAAAATCGATGCGGCGGCCGCGATCGCAGAACATTTTCCGTGATCGCGGATTCTTCTCGAATTGTTTACCGCGGTTTTTCTTCTGTTCTTTCTGCGGGTTAGTCGAAAGACGAAACGAAAAACAAATGCAGAAGTGAAATAAAGCAAGATTAAACAATAACAACTAATGACATGAAAACGAAAAGACATGAAAAGAAATACGTACCTCGGGTTGCCTCCCGAGCAGCGCCTTAGTTATTGTCGTGGCTCGACTTGGTGTTCTCCAACTCAACTTGGGTTGCTCACAGCAATTGAACTCCTAGGGTCTAGATCAGGGGGATGCCTCTTTGTATGCTCTATGTTGAGCTTTACCCCCATTCTCCTGCACTTCATGGTGAGTGGACCGTTGTTCACATCAATGAGTGCACTTGCCATCTTCAGAAATGGCCTACCCAACATCTCAGGGGCTGCATGCTTGTCCTGCCCCGCATCCAGCATGGAGGAATTCGCCGTTTGTATCACGGTTTCCTTCTTGTGCTTCCCATTCGGCTTCTTTTTGATCTTGCACAGTGCCTTTAAAAATTCTGCGCATCGAGGGATGCTGTTTGCCAGTTTGACCAAAGGAACGTTTGCCTCACAATTACTGAAGGTTTCAATTAAATCCTTGTCGTTCTTCACCTTTCTGGTGTCCTTTAGAGCCTCGGGAAAGGGTGCGGGAGGCTTCAATGAACTGAGCGGAGGAAAGTTGGGGCACACATATGCGTCGTAGGTAGCTTCGAGAGGGTCTTGGGCACCAGGGGCTGTTCCGCGACCGCGGATATCCGTCCGCGGTCGCGGAAAATCATCGAGCAACCCCCCTTCAGTAGCGACTTTTCCGCGATCGCGAAAATTCGCCGATTTTTTGCTCTTCTTCAGCAACACATTCGCGGTCGCGGCCCTCCTCCTCGCGGTCGCGACATTCTTCCTGTTCCCATAAATAATCTTCTTCAGAGAGCACATCGCGGTCGCGGATATCGTCTGGAATGCCCAACTCCTCAGTGAGTAAACCGCGGTCGATGTACACCTCCTACGGTCTCGGGTTCTCCTCTACAGACATCTCGTTGTATTCTGCACCTATCTCACTAATTTGTTCTTTCCTTTCCGCTAAGGGGGTGACATGCTGCTGCTCAGTACTTTGGAGGGTCATTGAAAAGACATCATCTCTTTGGTGCACCACTGGGTGAGATAGTGGTTTCTCCGATGCCCTGGCCTCCATACTGCTTATTGCTTGAGCCATTTGCTCAATCTGCTTATCCATGTTCTGGAGCATGGACTTCATCTTTTGTTCACGTTGGATGAGAGATCGAAGCATATCCTCAGTAGACATGTGGTAACTTGGATCGGATACTGGTGGGCTATACTCGTAGGCTGGATAGTATTGCTGTGGAGTACCCTGCTGATAGAACGACTGTGGCCCCAAGTAGAACTCCTGGTAGTCATGATCATAAAGAGGGTATTGTTGGTTCCCATAACTCGAATTGGGGTGATCTCTCCACACTGGAGTGTATGCGCAAGAGTATGGGTCATATCGCGGCTCCTGCCGTAATTGGGGAAATCTCTCCATCTCTGTATCAAGAAAAATCAAAAAAGGAAAAAAAGAATCAGTAGCACGGGTGTAGACCGTAAGATAGGTCCACACAAAAATCGGCACACACACACACACAAAGAAAAAACAAAACTTGCCTCCCCGGCAACGGCACCAATTTGACGGAGGCTAAAGTCGTATCGCCTTATCAAAATAATCCTAAACAAACCTAACTCAGTAGAATAGGCAAGCAAGGGTCGAATCCCACAGGGAGGAGTTGTCTTTCTTTATGTAAGGTTGCATGCACAAGTAACAAAGGGGGGTTTTTGGTTGATTGTTTGTAAGCAAGTAAACAAAGGAAACAAAAGCAATGATTTGTAATCAAATTGGGAAAAACACTTACCCAAATAAATATCCACCTTTAGTTTGGTTGATTGATCATTGATTATTCCTAGTCCTCAATCCTCATGAATGTCCTAATCCCTGTTCTAAATTAGTTACCAGTCCAACTAGTCCTGATAACCCTAACTATTAAACAATCAAGAAACTATCAAGATAAATCTAATAGCAGCAGTAGGCTCAAGAATAGATAGGCTCATGCAATACTTAACAACTTGTCAGTACTTGACATGCAATCAATTCTCTTCACAATAAACATTCACAACTCGTTCCAGTAAATCGTGGTTGCTACTCTGAATTAGGTATGAACAATATTAATTTCAACAAGTTGACCAGATTAAGCTAACTAGTACTATAGAAAATATCAATCTCAACTAGTTTGTCAGGCAAGGGAAACTAATATTAATAATACTAATCACAACAATTGATGAACTAGATCAACCAATAATATTCAAAATCCTAAGCCTGCAATATGAATAATATCAATAAAACTAGGTAGCTAATCTAGAGAAATCAATATAACTCAATGGGATGAAGCATAAGAGAATCAATAACATTCAAGGATAGAGTAAATGAATAATCTCACAATCAAATTCAAACCAAGGCTTCAATTGTCGGACTAAGCAAAGGGTGCTTAGCTCCTCATAGTCTTCGAAGCCATAAACTCTAAAGGAAAATAAAACGTAGAAAAAGCGATAGCCAAAGAGTGGCTGCTAGGAAATTAGGTTAAATAACCTAAAACCAAACCTAATGCTAAAAAGATAACAAATAAAGCCTTAAAGGAAATAAAATAATCCTACCGGAATAAATAAATAAAATAAATAAATAAAATAAAATAAACTTTGGACGAAATCTTCGAAAAGTCCTCGGACGCGCCTGACACAGATTTCCGCATCCGCGGACGAATTTCCGCGATCGCGGAAAATACCCTGATGCTCTCGAATTAACCGCGACCAGCCCTTGTTCAACCGCGACCAGCCCTTGCTCAAACCGCGACCGCGGATTACGTTCTACAACTCTTCTTCGTCACGGCTCGTGGTCTTCTTCCATGGTCTCCTCTCCATCTTCAATAAGTCTTCGTTTATCTTCTCCATACCACTAAAGTCACACTTCTTCTCCTCAACTACATACTCCACAATAACGCTCTAAACACCTCCAAATGGTACTTAAAACTCCGGTAACAACTCCTAGTTAAACCCTACAAAGTGTCGCGCCATCCTTCTTGGGCACAAGGATCACATGCACAGTGCAAGGGGAAAGAGATTCCCCCACGTAGCCGCGATCCAGCAACTCTTGCACCTAGCGCTGTAGCTCTTTGGTCTCTTCTGGGCCAGCTCTATACGCAGTGCGATTGGGCAAGGAGGCACCATGCACAAGGTCAATCTGGTGCTCAATGCCTCTCAGTGGAGGTAATCCTTATGGCAACTCATCTGGAAAGACATCGTCGAAAGGAGCGAGCAAGGTCGCGATGACTGGTGGCACGGACGCGGTATTCAATGACGTAGGGATGAATGGGGTTGGCACAAGCAGAAAACATGGTGCCTTGCCAGTCAAACACGCAGTGAGGTCACTGGGCCTGGCCAAAAGCAAGCGACGCTCACACTTGCCTTGCAACGGAGGCGTCTGCGGCAACGGTGTGGCCAACTTTGTCGATGGCAAGGATCTGGTCGATTTTTGTTGGGCACTGGGCATATGTGGACCATTGCTCACGCCAGAATTGGAAAAACCTGGCCAAGCCTCTGGAGTGCCTTTCTTGGCCTTCCCAGCGGCACCAGCAGCGGCGCCATGACGATCCAGATGGGCATTTGGTGTCCCACCTATCGCGTTGGTCCTCTTCTTGTCAGTGCCCGGGGAAGACAAATTTTTTCTAGAATTGGAGGAGTCTTGCCTCTGGAGTGCCTCTGGGGGCTCGTTGGACCTAGTTGACGCGACCTCAATGGCCTTCTGGCGATCGCGCTTAGCCTGGTCCTGCAAGATATCATGGGGAGATATTGGATGCAACGTGATGCGCTTTCCGTGGTAATTGAACACATAAGTGTTCAAATAGCTATCATGGATCACACGCTTGTCGAATTGCCATGGGCGCCCAAGCAAAATATGGGTGGCGTCCATTGCAACGACATCACAAAGTATAGAATCATAGTATTGTCCTATGGAAAAAGAAACTAAGCATTGGCGAGATACTATGTTACCTGGACTGGAAGAAATCCATTGGAGGGCATAAGGCTGTGGATGAGGCGTCGTAGGAACTTGAAGTGTGTCATGACCTTCTCATTGACAATGTTAGCACATGATCCTCCATCAACTATGACACTCAAGGAAGCCGTCTGGAAGAGAGCCCTTGTGTGGAACAAGTTCTCGCGTTGGTCGTGGATGCTCGCTTCCTTGACTGTGAGGAGACGATGCATCACCAAGCTCAATGATGTGCCCGCGTGTAGAGAAGCGGGTTTGCAGTCATAGGCATCTTCCTCGTCCTCGAGTCCTTCATCGATGGGCTCGAGTGTTGGCTCCTCGTCGTCGACAGATTCGGAGCCGGCGGTCGTGGTGGAGAACAATACCTTGCGAGCATTGGGGCAGTCCTTCTTATAGTGGCCTTTTCCACCACATTTGTAACACTCGACGTCGCGCGCGATATGTGCCCACTGGAGCTTGTCTGGGCGCGGCGCGGTGCTTGGCGTTAAAGGCTTCGCTTTGGGGACTTGGCTCGACGCGGATGTGGTAGAGACACTAAGGCGAACATTAGTAGAAGGTAATCCACTAGGGTTAGAAGAATACCTTGGTTGGCCACTTGGAAAAGTGTAAGACTTTCGGCGAGAGATTTGTGCATGAATTTGCATCGCCGTATGTGTTAGTGTGTTCAAATCTTTGATGGGCAAAATCTCGAGTTGATCACGGATGTTGGTGTTCAAGCCACTCAAGAATTTTGTCCTCAAAGTCGATGGTGCAACAGAGATGTTGGCTTTGGACTCATTGACCCTTGGCAAGCCATGGCTATCTCCATTCTCATTTGATTCCTATAGTCTGGAGGCACGTATTTCTTGGTCATTACGTAGACTAGTTGATGCCATTCAGTGACCCGTGTTCTGTGGTGACGCACGCAGTCATCCTCGAAGCGATGCCACCACACTCGGGCTGCTCCTCGAAAGTGAAGTGTCGCGGCATAAACATGCCACCACACGCAGTCATCCTCGAAGCGATGCCACCACACTCACCAAAAAAATGTTGGATCTTTACCTTGACTTTGTGTCGTTGGTATCGAGGCTGGGCAGGTGCTTGGGTGAACACGTTGTTTGGCATGGCGGCATATAGAGGATTCTCGTAGGCGCGCACACCATAGGGTCTATCGTGTCCAACCTGGCGTCTATCGCGATCTTGGTGATCTTCGCCGGGAGCAAACTCATCCCTTGGCACATAGGCGTCATCGCGTTGGCGTCTTCACGGTTGGGCATCGTAGTCGGTTCGGCGAATGTCTCTTGGTATAACATTGCGGCGCTCGCCGCCAATGTCACGAACGCGTTCTCATTGGGGTTGGAGACGTGGTGGAGGTATCCAATCCGAAAGGTGATCCTGCAATTCAAGTGGATCTCCAAGAGGGGGGTGAAAAAAGTTAGGATTGACCATACCTGAGTCCTCCATCTCCTCGTCGTCATACTCGTCGAAGTCGTCATGGACATTGGGTGTGATCGACGCGTAGCCATCGGATCCGTAATGCGGCGTCCGAACACTTTGGTGTCGAAGATGATCGCGTACATCATGGCTCCGTGGCTGAGTAGTTGGGGTTCTCAATTGATCATCGCGTCGCGTATGCTCATTGGGTCGGCGACTAGGTCTCCTTGGCGTCGCGTCGGCTTGCTCGGCTCGTCGAGGGCGGCCTTCGTGAGGCGCTGATTTCGGTACGCGTCTCTGGGTTCTCCTAGAGGCATAGCGATCATCAAAGTTGTATGGTTCAGAATACTCACCTTGAGTGTCCTCGGCGTCACGGTCGTTGTCGGAGCCGGTGTCGAAGCCAGCGGGTGTGGCTCTGGGCACGTAGCGGTCTGTGTGCGAAACGAAGCCTTGGCGACTCTCGATGACACTTTGCATACGATTGAGTTGTGGTTGATGATGAGATGTAGAAGGCATGATTCCTTTGCATTTGTCTACTTTTGTCTTCGATGGACCGGCGTCAGTGGCTCGTGGTTGAGCCGGCGCGTCCAAAGCACTTAATGGAGTTAGAGTGGCCACGAGTTGTGCCGCACGTTCTTTGGCTTCAAATTGAGCAACGCATTGACGAAGAGCTTGGATCTCTCGTTGCTCCTCGGACAACTCCATGATGGGGTCTTGTTGTGTGGGGTCAATCGGTGGTTGGTCTTGGGGTAGACCCAACGGCGGTGGATTTGGGTTGGTGTTGTCGACTCCAAGTCTGTCTTCACTGTGTCCAACCGGCATGCTACCTATAACAATATGGCCAGACATGGAGTAAAAATGAACCAAAAGACAACAAAGAACAACAACCACGAAAATCACTAGTCAAGTCACAAAGTTCACGTAGGTAGGGCTAGTTTGGTTTGCCGTGAGGGCGGCTTGGCTTGCACAAGTGATGGTGTATCAAGCAAGTTGCAATCAAACAAACAAGAACAAATTGAAACCCTAAAACAAACGTAAATAAAGTAACCTAATAAGCAAGAAAATACCTTCTAGGAAGCTTGACCTAGACGGTGGAGAGGTTGAGAAGATGAGCTTAGACCGAGTCGAGTGGGTTAGGGTTGCCTTATTTTGGCTTTACCTAACTTTGGATACTTTTTTTGTTGAATATCTTTTTGATATCTTTTTGTTTTTTTAATATCCGAGATCTTATCTTTTGATCTTTTCGGATTTGCAAAAGGAAACAAACAAAAAGCAAAACGGCCTAAGTAACAAGAATATCACAAGTGTGATCTTTAGAGATAGGAGAGAGAAGATAAGATGTGATTGATATCTTATAAGGAAATTCGGCTAACTTAACTAAAAAGCAAAATCTAGCAAACAAGGAAACTCTATCCACGCGTGAAACAAGGAAACAAAATATTCTAGCATGCAAGATAACAAATTACCTAACACACCAAAACTTAGGGAACAAGGAAAAAAAAATCGGCCAAGATATTATCTTGTAGAAACCGAGTAGGTAATGCAAATATGAAAACTTTGGTTTTTCTCAAGATCTTATGAAAACAAACGATGGGGGTCAAGAAATTTTTTTTGTGAACAAGATGCAAACTTGAGTTCGTGACTTACAAGACTGCTGGGCTCTGATGCCAGTTGATGTGTTCTCTCCCAAGACTAGATCCAAAGGAAACTACTAAATGCGGACACTACTAAAAATATAAAATGTCTCAAAATGTCTCGAAATTGGCATGTGAACCTCATAATGCCAAAAGAACACAAACGCCTCGGAAAGTGCCGAGGCAATGTCAAAGTGCCTCGACCTTGGCCACTATCAGAACGTGTCGAGGCAATGCCAAGGCACCTCGGTGATGGCCGCTGTCAATATCTCAGCCGGGGGCGTATCACTCTCCCCCCCTTGGCCGCGAAACGTCCTCGTTTCTTCAATGTCGACGTCCGGGGGCATGTACGGGGTCAAGGCACCGGCCTCGAAAGTGAGGCGACGCTGGTTCCTGTCGTGCGATGGCGCATCCAGACTCGTGATCTGCTCTAACGACTCCTTGCTATTCACAGGACCAACTCGGGCTACAGGGCACCGTTGCCACGAAGCATCCAGGGGCAGGTCTAGTGGTGGCGCAATGCCACAATCAGGAGGAATCTCATCAAGAGGCACATCATCAAAAACCTGCAAAACAGAAGGTGCAATAGAGGGTAAATCAAAGGGATCCGCTAACAAAGAAAAACACACAGAAGGGCAAATAGGAGAACGTCCTTGAAAAGCTAGGGTGAACTCCCGGGATCGAGTCAGCAAAGTACGATGCTCGACTAGGCCCTGCAGTGTAGGCACCAAGGTGCCGTCATTGGGAGCAATGGGCTTCTGGCGCGCCTTACTCGGCTGGGTCCCAGGCAATAGTGCAGTGTGTAGCTTGGCCTCGGTCTCCTTCGCACGGTTCCTCTCCACCTGGTCATGTAAGATCTCCTGAGGCATCATAGGGAGAAGAGTGACTCACCTACCTCCATGCATAAATACATAAGTGTTGAGGAACCCGTCATGGACCGTCTTCCTGTCATACTGCCAAGGTCTACCAAGTAAAAGATGAGTAGCATCCATAGATACAACATCACATAAAACAGTATCATGGTATTGACCAATCTGATATGTGACGCGGCATTGCCTATGTACTGCATCACCCTTATCTTCAGAAAGCCACTGAAGGTCGTAGGGCTGCGTCGGTAATTGAAGGTGCTTGACCACCTTCTCATTGATAATGTTACAGCACGAACCACCATCAATTATCACACTGAGGGATGCAGTCTGGACCAGGCATTTGGTATGGAAGAGGGTCTCTCTCTGGTCCATCTGGGGCACCTCCTGCATAGTAAGGGCACGTTTCGCGAAAAGGCTCAGGGGGGTACCTACAGCCAAATCAGGAGGCGCACAGGTGTACTCTGTATCCTGATCAGCAAGCTCCTGCTGATCGGGAGCTAGATCCTCGTCTGGCTCATCATCAAAAGACTCATATCCGACGGCTTGGGTAAACAGAATCTGCTTCGGGTTGGGGCAGTCGCGTTGGATGGTCTCGGGTCTTGTCCGTGTGCCATGGGGGCTCCTTAATCGATGCAGGCGGCGTGGCAGGTCGCGACGCCTCGCTAGTATGGGCTGGGGGCTGGTACTGTCTGGGCTGCACAGGGGAAGACACATTAGTAGAAACAGAAGGATTAGGGTTAGTGTCATACCTGCGAGATGAATTCTGGGTCCAGAGGGCTTGTCTGCGGCGCTGATGCTGCTGGTGGATCATCATAGCAGTATGCGTCAGCTGGTTGGGGTCATGTAAAGGCAGGATCTCCAGATGGTCTCGGATGTTGGCATTCAGCCCACTGAGAAATATGGTCCGTATTGTCGATGCAGAGATGCTCATTCCCACCTTGTAATACAGATCATCGAGCTTCGCGAAAACTCAATCGGCGTCTGCGTTCCCTGGCGAGCGAGCGCGATGTCCATCCGCATGCGGTTCTAGTAGTGATCTGGAACATACTTGCGGCGCATAATGACATCAGCTGGTCCCACTGCTCTATCTGCATGAGACCTTTCCGTTCCCTATCCGAACAGAAATGATGCCACCAATTCCGGGCAGCACCCCGAAACTGTAGAGTAGCAATATCCACCTTCTCGTACTCCTCATACGTACAATTGGCTTCTTAAGCCAAATTACAAGAGAGAGAGGTCGATGGGCCTAAGGCCCATGGATCGGCCTTCCCGAAATAGAAACTTTCCTAATGCGGTCATCCAAATATAGTTAGTGCTAAAAGTAGAAACTTTCCAAACTTAGAAACATTCTAAGAATGGAAATTGCTAAATGCGGAAACTACTAAAAATAGAAAATGTCTCAGAATGTCTCGAAATTGGCATGTGAACCTCACAATGCCAAAAGAACACAAATGCCTCGGAAAGTGTCGAGGCAATGTCAAAGTGCCTCGGCGTTGGCCGCTGTCAGAACATGTCGAGGCAATGCCAAGGCGCCTCGGTGGTGGCCGATGTCAATATCTCAGCCGGGGGCGTATCATTAATTAAGGCAATAATCCTCTTAATACAAATTATAAAGAAACAGCTAAGCCTCAGATGATTTCTGTTTGTTCTTTTCAGCAACACCAGCATCTAATTAGACTGAGCAAATATGAAATCAAGCTTATCTCCTTCGAGTGAGAGGCTAATCAAATGGAGAGATTTAATAGTTGGTCGCTTCAGTATTGAGATGAAGAATCAAGCCAAAGAATAACTGAGGAAACGAGTAAGAGAGTTGCAAATTATTGCTTTGTATTTAATGCGTAATGATCAAGTGGTTTACAACAGTGGTCAAATTCCGTATTTCAGCTTAATCCGCTAATCAACTTGAACCAACTCGTCTGAGATTCGGGGGCAGTTGTTACATGCGTCGTGGAGCCGGGATTCCCTCCAACATCTACTTGAAGTTAACGTATACCTCTGTCCGCATGGGTCTTCTAGAAAGAAACCAATCTTCACTTGATGAGTCGGCCCGATGAATCGCTTAAAAATGGAGCCCAACAATTACCCCAAAATATAAATGGGTCGGAGGATGACAAGGAGGTTGACGGGACAGTTATATTTTCACAATCTTTTCTTCCCTACGCAATCTTCTCTTGCCGATTCTATTGCAGAAGATCAGTGACGTGGCAACGTTTTACTGGACCACAGCATTTGACCAAAGGTTGGCAGTTTTCCCCATCATAAATACTCAACAAATTATTTCTCTTTTCACCATGTTCCTTTTATTGCAAAAAGGTATCAACTTTTCAAAGGTAAAAATCGCAAATTTCTTATCGTTCGTTTGCAATGGCTTTCTCACAAATTTCTTACCATTTTCCTTTTCCGACCCCGTCGAAAAGGAAAATGGTTTTGCCCCCTTGAAGCTTCTCAGCCCCAACCAATCGTTGGCCGGAACCCTAACCCAACCGGAGTTGGATACCATCTTGGAGTTAGGTCAGTTTTTTTTCTAGGACAATTGCTCGTCTCCCTCGTTCTCATGAGCGTACCGACTGGAGCCGAGACGGGTGGATTTGTTTCTTTGAATACCCTTTCAAAATCGGCCATACCTTTCCTTTATCGAACTTGGTCCAAAATTTCTTGGCCGTTTTGAACCTTGCCCCATGCCAAGTCATGCCCCACACATGGTGTCTTCTAAGCCATCATCTTGTAATCTTTGGCGGCATACAACCCCTGCACTTGGCTGACGATCAGGAGAGAATCGCATGTCACTTCGATGTTCTGGACTGCGAGTTCTTGTGCGAGTGTTAGCCCGAATATGAGTGCTTCGTATTCTGCTTCGTTATTGGTTGCATCCCACTCACAGCTCACATCTTGGGCTATATGGTCTCCATGTGGTGATTTCAGTATGACACCTAGCCCGACTCTTACATTCGATGCTCCATCCGTATGGAGTTACCATGTGCCCCTGTCTTCTTTAGTTGTCAGTTGCTCGACTTCTTTCGTGGCCTCCTATTCCAGTTTAGGAATGAAATCATCCATAAAGTCAGCCAGAGCTTGAGACTTGATCGTTGTTCTTGGTTCATATTCGATGTCGAATCCACTCAGGTGTATTTCCCATTTCGCCATCCGTCCTGTAAATTCTGGTTTCCTCATGATAGCTTTCATGGGATGGTTAGTCCTCACAATAATAGCATGTGATTCGAAGTAAGGTCTAAGTTTGTTTGAGGCCATTACTAGAGCCAAGACTAGTTTTTCGAACGATATATACCTTGTTTCGGGGGGAGTAAGGAGCGGCTTACATAGTATATCAAGGATTGCTTTCCGTCTTCTTACCTTGTCAGGACCGCTGACGGAGGCTAAAGTCGTATCGCCTTATCAAAATAATCCTAAACAAACCTAATTCAGTAGAATAGGCAAGCAAGGGTCGAATCCCACAGGGAGGAGTTGTATTTCTTTATGTAAGGTTGCATGCACAAGTAACAAAGGGGGTTTTTTGGTTGATTGTTTGTAAGCAAGTAAACAAAGGAAACAAAAGCAAAGATTTGTAATCAAATTGGAAAAAACACTTAGCCAAACAAATATCCACCTATAGTTTGGTTGATTGATCATTGATTATTCCTAGTCCTTAATCCTCATGAATGTCCTAATCCCTGTTCTAAATTAGTTACCAGTCCAACTAGTCCTGATAACCCTAACTATTAAACAATCAATAAACTATCAAGATAAATCTAACAACAGCAGTAGGCTCAGGAATAGATAAGCTCATGCAATACTTAACAACTCGTCAGTACTAGACATGCAATCAATTCTCTTCACAATAAACATTCACAACTCGTTCTAGTAAATCGTGGTTGCTACTCTGAATTAGGTATGAACAATATTAATTTCAACAAGTTGACCAGATTAAGGTAACTAGCACTATAGATAATATCAATCTCAACTAGTTTGTCAGGCTAGGGAAACTAATATTAATAATACTAATCACAATAATTGATGAACTAGATCAACCAATAATATTCAAAATCCTAACCCTGCAATATGAATAATATCAATAAAACTAGGTAGCTAATCTAGAGAAATCAATATAACTCAATGGGATGAAGCATAAGAGAATCAATAACATTCAAGGATAAAGTAAAGGAATAATTTCACAATCAAATTCAAACCAATGCTTCAATTGTCGGACTAAGCAAAGGGTGCTTAGCTCCTCATAGTCTTCAAAGCCATAAACTCTAAAGGAAAATAAAACGTAGAAAAAACGATAGCCAAAAAGTGGCTGCTAGGAAATTAGGTTAAGTAACCTAAAACCAAACCTAATGCTAAAAAGATAACAAACAAAGCCTTAAAGGAAATAAAATAATACTACCGGAATAAAAAAAAAATTAAAAAAAAAAATATAAACTTCGGACAAAATGTTCGAAAAGTCCTCGGACGCGCCTGACACAGATTTCCGCGACCGCGGAAGAATTTCCGCGATCGCGGAAAATACCCTGATGCACTTGAATTAACCGCGACCAAAGCTTGCTCAACCGCGACCGTGGATTACGTTCTGCAGCTCTTCTTCGTCACGGCTCGTGGTCTTCTTCCGTGGTCTCCTCTCCATCTTCAATAAGTCTTCGTTTAGCTTCTCCATACCACTAAAGTCACACTTCTTCTCCTCAACTACATACTCCACAATAACGCTCTAAACACCTCCAAATGGTACCTAAAACTCCGGTAACAACTCCTAGTTAAACCCTATAAAGTTGCGCTGATCAAAGTCCCCTATGCTTAAACCTTGCTCGTCCTCAAGTAAGCTAAAAGAAACCTACTCCTCCAATCAAATCCCCAAGGTCTCAGGAAGCATAGAAAAACCATCTCCACTAAGAATTGCACCTAAACATGAAACTCCAAGGCACCAAAACAATAAGCACAAAACATCACATAACCAAACACCAAGCTAAAAGGAAAGCAGAGTACTTCCCCCAAGCTTATCCCAAACACCATAGAGTGAATAAAAATCTAATCCTAGCCTCCATCTATCTTCTTATACCTCCCAGAGTGACCTACCTGAATCATCGTTATATCACCTCTTCTTATGTCACCGCGCCAGGTAAAATGATGATTCCTAATAATCATTCTTCTTCTTTTCACTCATTTTGCCAAGGCGCCCTTTCGGGTTTTCACCAAGCCACTCATTTCATTTTTCAATAGATGGGCTCACAATAAACTCACATCACTCTTGACCTCTTATTACCCCAGCCTAATGCTGGTCCAAGCCACATGCTTATTACCTAAGCCTCCCTTTCGGGTTTTCGACTTATCCCAAGATTTTTATTTTTGCCTTTTTTCAATTTTTTGACTTTTTTCTTTTTCTTTATTTTTTTCTTTTCTCCTCAATGACTAGCAAGTATAGAACACTCCCCCATGCTTAAACATTGCATTGTCCTCAATGTAATGAAAGACAAAAAAGAATGAAGCACAGGGAAAGGCAAAAAATAACTCACAAACGTCATTGAGTTGGCTTGGACACGGAAGTTGTTGCTGGCGGTAAAACAATAAAAGCACATGTCGCTGGTGTTGCGGCATCGTCTTCCAATAATCTCCACCGTGCAACCCAAAGATCCACTATAAGGTGTAGTGGAATATCAAGGAATCGGGGTTGCACGACCTTCAATGAACACATGGTGGAGCCCATATGTAATCGTGGTGTGGGCTCTAGTGTTCCTCCTCCTCAGCTGTCGAATGTCGGGCCATCATCGGTGGCAAATAAAAATGTGGGGCGAATGTCTCCTCCTTGGCAGCATGATGCGCACCGTCTCTCCATGGGAAACTTGAATAGCTAGCCTTCGGTAAAACTTTTTTTTTTTGATGAACAGTACCGCGGTCGCGGAAAATTTGCCGCGATCGCGGATTTTTATTTTTTATTTTTTTTGTTCAACTAAACCCTAAAATCGTCGCGGCGGCCGCGATCGCAGAACATTTTCCGCGATCGCGGATTCTTCTCGAATTGTTTACTGCGGTCGCAGGGCGAGGCCGCGATCACGGTTTTTCTTCTGTTCTTCCTACGGGTTAGTCGAAAGATGAAACGAAAAACAAATGCAGAAGCGAAATAAAGCAAGATAAAACAATAACAACTAATGACATGAAAACGAAAAGACATGAAAAGAAATACATACCTCGGGTTGCCTCCCGAGCAGCGCCTTAGTTATTGTCGTGGCTCGACTTGGTGTTCTCCCACTCAACTTGGGTTGCTCACAGCAATTGAACTCTTGGGGTCTAGATCAGGGGGTTGCCTCTTTGTATGCTCTATGTTGAGCTTTACCCCCATTCTCCTGCACTTCATGGTGAGTGGACCGTTGTTCACATCAATGAGTGCACTTGCCATCTTCAGAAATGGCCTACCCAACATCTCAGGGGCTGCATGCGTGTCCTGCCCCATATCCAGCGTGGAGGAATTCGCCATTTGTATCACGGTTTCCTTCTTATGCTTCCCCTTCGGCTTCTTTTTGATCTTGCACAGCGCCTTTAAAAATTCTGCGTAGCGAGGGATGTTGTTTTCCAGTTTGACCAAAGGAACGTTTGCCTCACAGTTACTGAAGGTTTCAATTAAATCCTTGTCGTTCTTCACCTTTCTGGTATCCTTCAGAGCCTCGGGAAAGGGTGCGGGAGGCTTCAATGAACTGAGCGAAGGAAAGTTGGGGTGCACATATGCGTCGTAGGCAGCTTCGAGAGGGTCTTGGGCACCAGGGGCTGTTCTGCGATCGCGGATATCCGTCCGCGGTCGTGGAAAATCATCGAGCAGCCCCCCTTCAGTAGCGACTTTTCCGCGATCGCGGAAATCCGCCCGCGGTCGCGGAAATTCGCCGATTTTTTGCTCTTCTTCAGCAACACATTTGCGGTCGCGGCCCTCCTCCTCGCGGTCGCGGCATTCTTCTTGTTCCCAGAAATAATCATCTTCAGAGAGCACATCGCGGTCGCGGATACCGTCTGGAATGCCCAACTCCTCGGTAACAATGCCTAGTTAAACCCTACAAAGTAGCGCTGATCAACCGCACTGACCATCGATTCTGACACAGCCAGGTACAATGGTAGCGGCTCGTCATCTTTTGGTTTGGCTAGTAAGAGTGGACTCGCCAAGTATGCTTTTAGATCTTGGAAGGCCTACTTGTGTGCTGCTGTCCACTCGAACGACTTGTTCTTCTTTAAGGCTTCATAGAAGAGTTTGCATTTGTCCGAGGACTTTGATATGAATATGTTTAATGCAGCTATCCCTCCTGTCAATTTTTGGACATCTTTGACGCATCGGGGGATCTGAGGTTGATGATGGATTTGATCTGGTCTGGACTGGCTTCAATTCCCCTTTGTGTCACCATGTATCCCAAGAATTTGCCTGAAGACACTCCAAAAGAACATTTAGTTGGGTTCAATTTCATGTTATACCTTTTGATGTGTTCTTGCCTCCGATGACAAGCCAATTGTCAAAGGCGACACCTTTGGATCTAGTCTTGGGCAAGAAGTCACGTTGTCTTGCACGAAAGGTTAACAAGATTGTTGCGAAGCAAACCCGGTGGAGGTGGTCTGGAAGATCGCAGTGTCGGCGAGGCTGAGTGTCACAACAGCGAAGACGACGTCGATGGCGAAGGCGATGGCGAACGCGATGGAATTGGTAGAGATTGTGGATGCGAATGGATAGCGATGGCGGAAGCGATTTGATGAGGGATAGGTGACTTGAAAAGACAAGTCTTTGGTGTCGTAGCGTCGACTGCGGAGGAAGGGAGATGCGAAGGAAGACTTGGCTTGAAGGATCAAGCAGTTGCCGTAACGTCGGAGGGAATGGGGATGCGAAGATAGAGGTTGACGTCCGATCAAGGGAAGGAGGATAAACACTCTACTTGAAACCTTGATTAAAATTGAACGTACTAAAACCAATAACATATTTTGACTTAAATACTAGAGGCGAGACATCGGATGGGCCGAGTCGAGCCTAGTGGGCTAGCCCATGCAAGCATGCAAAAGGCACAAACCCTAAAATAGAAATGACTATAAAAGGAAACTATCTAAAATAAGCAATAATAACAAATATAGAAAGTGTCTCAAAAAGAACGCGGCGAAGGCATGGATGCAAACACCGCGAGGAACGGCGACAAAGGGTCGATGGCCTCGCGAGTGGGTGCACGCGATGCTGGCTACGATGATCGCGATGTTTCAATGCAGATGGTGGCGAGGACGACGAGTCTTGGGTTGGCGTCTGGGCTTCCTTGGCCAGTGACGATGCGTGCGACAAGTGACGCGATGGCGGACGCGATGGCTTTAGACCTAGACCTTATCATTGGGCCCTCTGAGCATAGGCTCATGGCTTCTTCCTCGTCTTGGGCCGTCATGGGAGGTAGGGTCACATCACCCTCCCCCACTTGGTTGTGAAGCGTCCCCGCTTCACCATCATCAAACTCAGGCTCCACATATGGTGTCAAGTCCGCAACGTTGAAGGACGCGTGGACTCCAAAATCTGGGGGAAGCTCGAGTTGATAGGCATTGTCCCCAATGGCCTTTATCACGCGGAATGGACCATCTCCACGCGGTGCCAATTTGTGCTTACGCCGCGAGGGGAACCTTTCTTTTCGCATGTGCACCCAAACGAGATCCCCAGGTGCAAAAACGATGCGGCGTCGGCCATTGTTCTTCTGGGAGGCATACTACGCGGCCCTTCTCTCCAATTGGTCCCTGGTTCGTCGATGGAGCTCTTGTACTTGCTCAGCGCGATTGGCGGCGGAGACATGCACTGGGTCTCGCAGTGGTCGCGGCGACAAATCAAGCAGTGTCAATGGGTTCATGCCATACACCACTTCGAAAGGTGTCAACTTGGTCGTCGTGTGCCTGCATCTATTGTAACAAAACTCTACAACTGAAAGTAAGTCCTCCCAATGCCTAGGGTTGGCTTTTAGCATCGTGCGAAGGAGGGCTCCTAGGGTTCGATTTGTGACTTCCGTTTGGCCATCGGTCTGGGGGTGGTAGCTAGTGGAAAATAGGAGTTTGGTTCCTAGCTTACCCCAAAGAGTTCTCCAAAATTGACCAACGAACTTAGAATCCCTATCACTCACTATGGTACATAGGACTCCATGAAGACACACCATATGCTCAAAGAATAGATCGGCAATCTCACTAGCATTATGGGTTTTCTTACAAGCTATAAAATGTGCCATCTTTGAAAATCTATCTACGACCACAAAAATAGAGTCTTTACCTCATCTAGAGAGGGGCAAACCCGTGATGAAATCCATAGACAAATCTTCCCAAGGGGCACTAGGAATGGGCAAAGGTGTGTAGAGACCGTGTGGGCTGGACCTAGCTTTGGCTCTTTGGCATGTCACACAACTTCTACAAAACCTAGTCACTTGATGGGTCATCTTAGGCCAAAAGAAATGTTCTCTTAGGGCGGCCAATGTCTTACTAATCCCAAAGTGTCCACGACTTTCGTGTGCTTCTTGAATCAAAAGGATCCTAATGGAAGACCTAGGGATGCAAAGGTGACTAGCCTTGTATAAATAACCCTCAGAAAGGAAATATGACTCAAACTCTTGAAATCTTAGGCAATGCTCGACTATAGGGGCAAAGAAAGGATCACTAGCATACAATTTTTTAATCAAAGCAAAACCCAAAACATTAGTTTACACATGAGTTAAGAGAACATACCTTCGAGACAACGCGTCAGCGACAATGTTTTCCTTTCCCTTCTTATGGACCACGACATAAGGAAATGTCTCAAGAAATTCCACCCAACGAGCATGGCGTCGATTGAGGTGGGCTTGGCTCTTCAAATAGCTCAAGGCTGCGTGGTCGCTGTGGATGACAAATTCTCGGGGCCAAAGGTAATGTTGCCACGTCTTTATCACGCGTATTAGGGAATATAATTATTTGTCGTAGGTGGGGTAATTGAGTGTGGCCCCTGTGAGCTTCTTACTGAAATATGCAATGGGCCTCTTCTCCTGGTGCAGCACACCACCAATGCCAATGTCTAAGGCATCACATTCCACCTCGAAGTGCCTGTCAAAGTCGGGAAGCTAGAGCAAAGGTGCTTGGCACAAGGCCCGCTTCAAAGCCGAGAAGGCTTCTTCGTGGGACTCAAGCCACAAGACAGTGCTACCCTTCTTCGTCAACTTATGCAAAGGCGCGGCAATGGAGGAGAAGTCTTGAACAAAGCGCTTATAAAATCCCGCGAGGCCGAGAAAGCTTCGCACCTGTGTCAGCGTCGTCGACGTTGGCCATTCTTTGATGGCCGCGATCTTTTCTTCATCGACGCGCAGACCATCACTACTCACGACATAGCCCAGAAAATTTGTGGACGCGGAGAAAAATGAGCACTTGGCCAGATTGGGGAATAGGCTCTCGCGTCGAAGGCACTCGAGCACTTGGAAAAGGTGATCGACATACTCCTCCAGGCTCCATGAATACACAAGGATGTCATCGAAATAAACGACGACAAACTTGCCAAGGAAGGTTCTCAAGACGTGGTTCATCACGCGCATAAAGGTGATTGGCGCGTTCGTGAGCCCAAATGGCATGACAAGCCACTCGTAGAGCCCATACTTCATCTTGAATGCGGTCTTCCACTCATCACCTTCTTTCATCCTGATTTGGTGATAACCACTCTTCAAATCTATCTTGGAGAAAAGTGTCATGCCATGAAGTTCATCAAGCATATCGTCGAGGCGTGGAATAGGATGCCTATACTTGACGGTGATCTGGTTAATCGCGCGGCAATCAACACACATTCTCCATGTTCCATCCGTATTGGGCACAAGTATCACATGCACAGTGCAAGGGGAAAGAGATTCCCTCATGTAGCCGCGATCCGGCAACTCTTGCACCTGGCGCTGTAGCTCTTTGGTCTCTTCTGGGCCAGCTCTATACGCAGTGTGATTGGGCAAGGAGGCACCAGGCACAAGGTCAATCTGGTGATCAATGCCTCTCAGTGGAGGTAATCCTTGTGGCAACTCATCTGGAAAGACATCGTCGAAAGCAGCGAGCAAGGTCACGATGGCTGGCGGCACGGACGCGGTATTCGATGATGTAGGGATGAATAGGGTTGGCAAAAGCAGAAAACATGGTACCTTGCCAGTCAAACATGCAGTGAGGTCACTGGGTCTGGCCAAAAGCAAGCGACGCTCACAATTGCCTTACAATGGAGGCGTTTGCGACAACGGCATGGCCAACTTTGTCTATGACAAGGCACTGGTCGATTTTTGTTGGGCACTGGGCATATGTGGACCATTTCTCGTGCCATAATTGGAAAAACCTGGCCAAGCCTCTGGAGTGCCTTTCTTGGCCTTCCCAGCGGCACCAGCAGCGGCGCCATGACGATCTAGATGGGCATTTGGTGTCCCACCTATCGCGTTGGTTCTCTTCTTGTCAGTGCCCGGGGAAGACGAAATTTTTCCAGAATTGGAGGAGTCTTGCCTCTAGAGTGCCTCTGGGGGCTCGTTGGACCTAGTTGATGCGGCCTCAATGGCCTTCTGGCGATCGCGCTCAACCTAGTCCTACAAGATATCATGGGGAGACATTGGATGCAAGGTGACGCGCTTTCCGTGGTAATTGAACACATAAGTGTTCAAATAGCCATCATGGAGCACGTGCCTGTCGAATTGCAATGGGCGCCCAAGCAAAATATGGGTGGCGTCCATTGCAATGACATCACAAAGTATAGAATCACAGTATTGCCCTATGGAAAAAGAAACTAAGCATTGGCAAGATACTGTGTTACCTAGACTGGAAGAAATCTATTGGAGGGCATAAGGCTGTGGATGAGGCGTCGTAGGCAACTTGAAGTGTGTCACGACCTTCTCATTGACAATGTTAGCACATGATCTTCCATCAACTATGACACTCAAGGAAGCCGTCTAGACGAGATCCCTTGTGTGGAACAGGTTCTCGCGTTGGTCATGGATGCTCGCTTCCTTGACTGTGAGGAGACGACGCATCACCAAACTCAATGGTGTGCCCACGTGTAGAGAAGCGGGTTCACAGTCATAGGCATCTTCCTCGTAGTCGAGTCCTTCATCGATGGGCTCGAGTGTTGGCTCCTCGTCGTCGACAGATTCATAGCCGACGGTCGTGATGGAGAACAACACCTTGCGAGCATTGGGGCAGTCCTTCTTATAGTGGCCTCTTCCACCACATTTGTAACACTCGACATCGCGCGCGCGATCTGTGCCCACTGGAGCTTGTCTGGGCGCGTTCTGGCGCGGCGTGGTGCTTGGCGTCGAAGGCTTTGCTTTGGGGACTTGGCTCGACGCGGCTGTGGTAGAGACATTAGGGAGAGC
Source organism: Rheum nobile (assembly GCA_027886185.1). Lineage (NCBI taxonomy): Eukaryota > Viridiplantae > Streptophyta > Magnoliopsida > Caryophyllales > Polygonaceae > Rheum > Rheum nobile. Next base: position 1,829,663 of record WOAB01000685.1, on the reverse strand, counting down.
ATTAGTAGAAGGTAATCCACTAGGGTTAGAAGAATACCTTGGTTGGCCACTTGGAAAAGTGTAAGACTTTCGGCGAGAGATTTGTGCATGAATTTGCATCGTCGTATGTGTTAGTGTGTTCAAATCTTTGATGGGCAAAATCTCGAGTTGATCACGGATGTTGGTATTCAAGCCACTCAAGAATTTTGTCCTCAAAGTCGATGGTGCAACGGAGATGTTGGCCTTGTAATACATGTCTTCAAGCTTGGAAAAGAACTCGAGTGGACTCATTGACCCTTGGCGAGCCATGGCTATCTCCATTCTCATTTGATTCCTATAGTCTGGAGGCATGTATTTCTTGGTCATTACGTAGACTAGTTGATGCCATTCAGTGACCCGTGTTCTGTGGCGACGCACGGAGTCATCCTCGAAGCGATGCCACCACACTCGGGCTGCTCCTCGAAAGTGAAGTGTCGCGGCGTAAACATGCTCCTCAGGAGGAACGCGGCAATAGCGTAGGGTGTACTCCGTGGCCTTCACCCATTCAAGAAAAACAGATGGATTGTATTCACCAAAAAATGCTTGATCTTTACCTTGACTTTGTGTCGTTGGTATCGAGGCTGGGCAGGTGCTTGGGTGAACGCGTTGTTTGGCATGGCAGCGTAGAGAGGATTCTCGTAGGCGCACACCATAGGGTCTATCGCGTCCAACCTGGCGTCTATCGCGATCTTGGTGATCTTCGCCGCGAGCAAACTCATCCCTTGGCGTGTAGGCGTCATCGCGTTGGCGTCTTCGTGGCTAGGCATCGTAGTCGGTTCGGCGAATGTCTCTTGGTATAACATTGCGACGCTCGCCGCCAATGTCATGAACGCGTTCTCCTTGGGGTTGGAGACGCGATGGAGGTATCCAATCCGAAGGGTGATCCTGCAATTCAAGTGGATCTCCAAGAGGGGGGTGACAAAAGTTAGGATTGACCATACCTGAGTCCTCGATCTCCTCGTCGTCATACTCGTCGAAGTCATCGTGGACATTGGGTGTGATCGACGCGTAGCCATCGGATCCGTAACGCGGCGTCCGAACACTTTGGTGTCGAAGATGATCGCGTACATCATGGCTCCGTGGCTGAGTAGTTGGGGTTCTCAATTGATCATTGCATCGCATATGCCCACTGGGTCGGCGACTGGGTCTCCTTGGCGTCTCATCGGCTTGCTCGGCTCGTCGAGGGCGGCCTTCGCAAGGCGCTGATTCCGGTACGCGTCTCTGGGTTCTCCTAGAGGCATAGCGATCATCAAAGTTATATGGTTCAGAAAACTCACCTTGAGTGTCCTCGGCGTTGCGGTCGTTGTCGGAGCCGGTGTCGAAGCCAGCGGGTGTGGCTCTGGGCACGTAGCGGTCCGTGTGCGAAACGAAGCCTTGGCGACTCTCGATGACACTTTGCATACGCTTTAGTTATGGTTGATGATGAGATGTAGAAGGCATGATTCCTATGCCTTTGTCTACTTTTGTCTTCGATGGACCGGCGTCAGTGGCTCGTGTTTGAGCCGGCGCGTCCAAAGCACTTAATGGAGTTGGAGTGGGCACGAGTTGTGCTGCACGTTCTCTGGCTTCATATTGAGCAATGCATTGACGAAGAGCTTGGATCTATCGTTGCTCCTCGGACAACTCCATGATGGGGTCTTGTTGTGTGGGGTCAATCGGTGGTTGGTCTTGGGGTAGACCCAACGGCGGTGGATTTGGGTTGGTGTTGTCGAATCCAAGTCAGTCTTCACTGTGTCCAATCGGCATGCTACCTATAACAATATGGCCAGACATGGGAGTAAAAACGAACCAAAAGACAACAAAGAACAACAACCACGAAAATCACTAGTCAAGTCACAAAGTTCACGTAGGTAGGGCTAGTTTGGTTTGCCGTGAGGGCGGCTTGGCTTGCACAAGTGATGGTGTATCAAGCAAGTTGCAATCAAACAAACAAGAACAAATTGAAACCCTAAAACAAACGTAAATAAAGTAACCTAATAAGCAAGAAAATACCTTCTAGGAAGCTTGACCTAGACGGTGGAGAGGTTGAGAATATGAGCTTAGACCGACTCGAGTGGGTTAGGGTTGCCTTATTTTGGCTTTACCTAACTTTGGAAACTTTTTTTTTTTGAATATCTTTTTGATATATATTATTTTTTTAATATCCGAGATCTTATCTTTTTATCTTTTCGGATTTGCAAAAGGAAACAAACAAAAAGCAAAACGGCCTAAGTAACAAGAATATCACAAGTGTGATCTTTAGAGATAGGAGAGAGAAGATAAGATGTGATTGATATCTTATAAGGAAATTCGGCTAACTTAACTAAAAAGCAAAATGTAGCAAACAAGGAAACTCTATCCATGCGTGAAACAAGGAAACAAAATATTCTAGCATGCAAGATAACTAATTACCTAACACACCAAAACTTAGGGAACAAGGAAATAAAAATCGGCCAAGATATTATCTTGTAGAAACCGAGTAGGTAATGCAAATATGAAAACTTTGGTTTTTCTCAAGATCTTATGAAAACAAACGATGGGGGTCAAGAAATTTTTTTTTTGAACAAGATGCAAACTTGAGTTCGTGACTTACAAGACTGCTGGGCTCTGATGCCAGTTGATGTGTTCTCGCCCAAGACTAGATCCAAAGGTGTCACCTTTGACAATTGGCTTGTCATCGGAGGCAAGAACACATCACCTTTTTAACACTTCGAATGCCTCCTTTAGGTGTTCGATGTGGTCTTTTGCTGCCTTCGACTTAACCAACATGTCATCGATGTAGACTTCCATGGTGTCTCCTATTTGGTCCTTGAACATCTTGTTTACAAGTCTTTGGTATGTGGCCCTGTATTTTTCAGTCCGAAAGGCATAACTTTGTAGCAATATGTACCTTGGCTGGTTATGAAAGCCGTTTTTTATTGGTCGTCTGGGTCCATCAAGATCTGGTTGTATCTGCAGAATGCGTCCATGAATGTGAGCATTTTGTGTCATGCGGTCGCGTCGACCATTGCATCGATGTGTGGTAGTGGAAAGGAGTCTTTGGGATAGGCTTTGTTCAGATCTGTGAAGTCGATGCAGACTCTCCACTTTCCATTCTTCAATTGGACTACGACGACGTTGGCTAACCAGTCGGGGTATTGTACTTCCCTGATTTTACTTGTTTCGAGTAAATTTTTGACTTCGTCGTCTATGATTTTGTTTCGCTCCGGTGTGAATTTTCTTCTTTTTTGCTTGACTGGAGGATATGTCAGATCTATATTCAATTTGTGAGTAATAGTATCGGGGGGGATTCCTACCATGTCTTCATGTGACCAGGCAGAACAATCAGCGTTAGTTCGTAAGAACACAATTAAATCAGCCCTGGTCGAATCATTTAAATCTGATCCGACTCTTATCGTGTGTTTTGGCTTTGAAGGGTCCAACGCGATATCATCTAGTTGTTTCATTTCCGGCTTGATGTATCGTTTGGTCCCTTCGCCGCACTGTAGTTTCTATGCCAAAGGTCGTTCGATTGCCCACTTCATTGAAGTGGCATAGCATTTATTGGCAGCCCGTTGGTCGCCTTTTATTTCTTGTACCCTCTACTTGGTTGGGAACTTTATCGTTTGATGATATGTGGAGGGTACAACTTTCATATCATGGATCTAGGGTCTGTCGAGGATTGCGTTGTATGGGGACGGGTAGTCGAGTATCAAGGACTTAATCTGTTGGTTGACTCCACCGGCATATGTTGTTAGCACTATTTCGCCGATGGTATGTTTGATTTCTCCACTGAATCCGACTAGCGGGGTGGATTTTTGGGTCAGATCGTCCTCGCTTAGTCCCATACCCTTTAGGGCGTCTAGTGTCAACAAATTTGTGGAGCTACCTATGTTGATTAACACTCGGCGGATAAGACAATTACCGATTGATAAAGAGATTACTAGACCGTCGTGATGATCGCCCAACTACTCGGCTTCAGAGTCGTCGAGGTGATGGCGGGCATGTCAGTGGCTTGTGGTCACCTTATCTCTGATCGAACTGGTCTGTCACTTATGCTTTCTCTAGCGTATCTCTTGGCAGCCGAGTATGTGTTTCCACACATGTCCGACCCTCCTAAAATGGTGTTAATGATCTTAGTGTGAATTGGGGAGGATGGTTTATCAGTTATTACCTGATCCCTTCGGTCTAGGGGCGCCTTTGCTTTGTCGGATATGATGTCGCACAGTAGTCCCTGCGCGAGGAGTCTTGTGACTTCCTTACGGAGGGCTATGCACTCGTCTATTGAGTGGTCGTGATCTCTCTGGAATTAGCACCATTGGCTTATGTCCTTCTTGGCGTCTGGCTTGTCGCTCTTCCGAGGCCACCTTACTTCTTTTCCAAATCTGTCGAAACTTTTGACTAGTTCCGACACAGAGATGTTGAAGTTGTAAGAATGGATTTTCGGGGGGAGAGTTGGGTTGTTCTTCAGTCTTGGTTCCTGTCATGAGAGTTACTTACCTGACCTGGGTCACTTCGTCCCTTGGTATAGGTTGGTGTTGCCAGTTGCGTCGATGGTCCAAGGATGATCTTCGGTCGACTCGATCAGTACTTTTGTCTGCTTTTGTGGATTCTTCGTCTTCTTCTAATCTGACCTAGGCCATGGTCTTGTCTTGGACGTCCTCGATGCTTCGGCACAGGTATTTGGTCAGTTCGTGATAGAGTTCGCTGCCCTTGATCAACCCTTTGCGGAAGGCTTCGATTGACGTCGGAACGTCGCAATGTGGGATCGCGACTTTTTCTTTATTGTACCTATTAAGATAGTTTCTAAGATGTTCACCATACCTTTGCACGATCCTGTATAGATCGCTAGATTGTTTTTCCAGTCTTTGACTGCTAGCAAATTGGATCTTGAATGATTTGACCAGATTGGCGAACGAACGATGAAACCTTGCGGCAGATGCATAATCCATGTTAGCGCGGGTCCTGCGAGGGCCGTGCCAAAACTTTTTCACATGACCGCTTCACGATTCCCTCTTAGAATAGAAATAGTCATTAGTGTATGCTTATAGATGGAAATGTGATCGTCGGGGTCCCCGGTCCCATCGTAGTTGGGCATGTTGGGGACTGATAGGTGTTATTTCGTACACCTTTACTAGCAATTATTAGCATGATTTGGAGGAGTTTATGAGTAGTTTTAAGGCTAAGTCTGTAGTCTCGACATTGTGGAAAGAAGTGAAGATATCCCAGGATTTGCAGCTTAGATGGAGATGATGAGGATGGAGATGGATCTGATGGAGCATAACTGGAGAAGACTACCAATAGTTGGTAGTAATGAAGAGCAGCAGAAGAGAGGAAGAGAAGCTGAAGGATAGAGTGAGCGAGTTCACCGCCCCGCGGCGATCCTCACCGCGACCCGGCGGTGACTCCCATAGAAGCTTGAAGCCCCGCGGTGGATCTCACCGCCCCGCGGTGGCCGTGTTAAATGTCGCGCGCCCAAAGACAATTATTTCCTTTTATTTCGTTCAGACTTTGTTATTTTATTATTCTGTTTCCTTTATTGTTTACATTAGTTTAACCTAGTTTTCTTAAGACTATTTAAGCCCTCTTTCTAGGTTAAGAGGCAGGAGGACAACTTCGCTTTATATCAGACGTTATTTTTCTCTTAGTTTTCATTCTCGTTTGAATGGAGAACTAACTTTCCTTTGTTCTACTAGACGATTGAAGCAATACAGTTGATGTGTTTGTGAGATTTCTATTCCTTGTTCTTATCCTTATAAATGTTGGTTTGATTCTCTTGGTTATATTGATTATTGATTTCTTGTTGTTCTTCTTAGCCTGATCAACTAGGTTGAATACTTTTTATCAATTGCTAGGATTGCATATAGGGGTTTCGAGTGCACATCTAGTGTCATACACGATTGTGCGTATAGGGGTCCCGAGCGTACAATCGTGAGTGAGAATCAGTTGCATGTTAAGTAGTAAGGTGTCTTTCTATTTGCATGTATCCTATATCCTTGTGTGTATTGCTATTGCTTTGTTGGTGGTAAAGTATACCGACAACTGTGAGAATCGGTGGTGCTTTATCATTGGCATAGTAATAAGTCTATCAACAATTGTGAAAATCGATAGTGCTTAAGATCAGGGTGGGAACAACTATAAGGATAGTAAAAGAACTTGGATTGAATAGATTTCTGTGATCAAATTATATCTCTCTATTGTGGATCTCGCTCTAGTAGGACTACTTTCCCCATTATATTTTCTCTACTCAACCAAACTTGTTTGCTTTGCTTGCTTTGTTCTTTCTTGATAACTAAACCCCCCTTTGCTTGTTACTTGTCATTCACGATTTCATACTGCATCAGATCTTCCCTGTGGGTTCGACCCTTGCTTGATTACTATACATCTGTTTAGTAGGTCTGTTAGAACTTTTTACTTTGATAAGGCTAATCAATGATACTTGCATTACGCACTTTTAGCCCGTCAAATTTGGCGCCGTTGCCGGGGAAGTTTTCTGTTTTTGTTGTGTGTTTTTGTGATTGATTTTTGGTGGAGACCTATCTAATGGTCGACACCCGTAGTACTGACTCCCCTCTAGCTGCTTTTGATCCAGAAATCGACAGATCGTTCCGTGCGAAGCTACGCGATGAAGGAGAATAAGAAGTAGTGGTTGAGATCGTTGAGTCGACTAAGACAATTAACATCCCTGATTTTGCAATGGCTGAGACTCTGAGAGAATTGACTGAGCCGAATATTGGAGCACAACCCCTGGCTATCATCATCCCTGCGCTTGGCGAAGGGGTGAATTTTGAGCTGAAGTCTGGAGTTGTTGCTTATCTCCCGAAGTTCCACGGTTTGAGTGGAGAGGACCCGATCTCTCACCTGGGAAAGTTCCACAATGTCTGCATGACTATGAAGCCCAGGAACGTGACGGAAGACCAAATCAAGATGAGAGCTTTTGGTTTCTCCCTGCTAGACTCTGCAAGCGACTGGTACTATCACTTGCCACCAGGAACCATAGATACCTGGAATAAACTACACAAGGCGTTCCTGGACAAGTACTTTCCAACGAAGAAGGCAAATGCCTTGAAAAAGGCAATTGCCAATATTGAGCAGGTTGGTGATGAGACGCTGTATGATTATCTTGAGAGGTACAAGAGGCTTTGCTCTAGCTGCCCATTCCACGGATACGCCAAACAGGACCTTGTCCTCTATTTACACAATGGTCTGCTGGACCAAGAGAGAAGGATGGTTGACGCTGCATGCGGTGGAAGCATTCTGAATCTGACACCAGACGCAGCCATGGAGAGGTTCCAGGAGATGAGTGAGAGTACCAGGAGCTTTGGAAAGACATACCAGAGGAAGACGGTCAATGCTGTGACCCCTATATGACCTAGCCTAGTGCTGACTGAGCTAGCTGAGTTGAAGGAGATGGTGAAGAGAATGGCGAATCAAAACGCTCCTCAACAAGTCAAGGCATGTGGAGTTTGCTCTGATCAGTTTCACCCTATCGATACTTGTCCTCAGCTGCACAAGGAAGGTACTGCTGAAGTGAATACTGTAGGAGGTTACGGACCCCCTAGGCCGCAGTTCGGTGGACAACCCAATTACAATCTGAGAGGGCGAGACCACCCAGGTTTCAGATGGAGTGAGCCTCAAAGAGGTCAACAGCCGACACAACAGCAATACCAGTAGAGAGTCCCGTACCAACAGAGGGCTCAAGGCCAAACCTCTGGTGCTTCTACTGAAGAGATGCTGAAGACTCTGACTCAGCATTTCGCCACTCATGTTCAGGCTACTGAGTCAAGCATAAAGAATATGGAGAGGCAGATTGGCCAACTGGCTGATGTTGTGACCAAGATAGACAAGAGGACATCAAACTCCCTGCCATCTCAAACTACAGTGAATCCAAGGGAGAATGTGAGTGCCATCACCCTTAGAAGTGGTAAGAAGTTGGTCGTTGCTCCTATTGCTGAAGAGGAGAACGAAATCGAGAAGGCAGAAATCACGCACCGCCCCGCGGTGGATCCCACCGCAGCCCGGCCAGAAATTAAAGAAGGAGTCAGGAATGAAGTGTTGTTGCCACCGCCCCGCGGCGATCCTCACCGCGACCCGACGACTGATCTCAGTAATCCTACCGAGACCTCACCGCCCCACGGCGATGACCACCGCCCCGCGGTGGGCCTACCGCGACCCGGTCTCTTAAATCCCAGCTCTGCAGATGAAGCCTGTGTTGATGACTATGTTCGCCCCGTGTTTCCTCCTTTGGGTTCTGAGAAGCCACCAGCACCTTTCCCTGAGGCGCTGAAGGCCAAGAGAGTAGCTGAAGACAGCGATCTGTTCGAGACATTTCGGGACTGTGAGGTGAACATTCCCCTGATCAAGCTTATCAAGGCTGTCCCTCGATATGCCAAGTTCTTGAAGGAGCTGTGCACCGTGAAGAGGACACAGAAGCTGAAGGTCCAGAAGAAGGTTCCAGTGGGTGAACATGCATCGGCGGTGTTTCAGAGGCATTTGCCTGAGAAGTGCAAGGATCCAGGTACATTTACTATTCCTATTACTATAGGTGAGCATCGATTTGAGAAAGCCTTGCTAGACTTAGGTACCTCTATTAACGTGTTGCCTTACTCTTTGATTGACGATTTAGGAATATGACCCTTGCATGATTCAAACATTGTTATACAACTTGCTGATGGTTCTTGTGTGCCCCCTAAGGGTATTGTGGAGGATGTTCTTGTGAGGATAGGTCCTTTGATTTTTCCTGCTGATTTCTTTGTTATGGATATGGACTATGATGAGCAGGTTGCCCCGGTGATGCTAGGGCGACCTTTTATGAAAACATCCATGACAAAGATTGATGTAGACAGTGGAATTTTAACTATGGAATTCGATGGAATAATTTTTGAACATAATATTCATAAAGCCAACCCCATTGAATTGCCTACTCCTTACTGCATTAGTGATTTTGATGATCATGTGCATGAAAATGTTAAAACTGGTGCAGTAGAGACCGTAGTTGAGTGTTCTACTATTGATGGACCTATTGAGTTGCATGAATTGCATGTTGATGATGTCTTGCTGGATGACATAGGAGATTCCATTCCCTCTGTTTTGGGCACTTGCCCCCCTGCACTAACCATACAAGGCTGTAAGCCTTTATCTAGTAACGTGCAGCATATTCAGGTTGAGCCATATCGGCCCCCACATCGCTCTAAGTATGGGGGAGATGCTCCAAAGGAAGTAATCATGGAGTCATTGGCAAAGAGGGAACATGGTCTAAGGTCTAAACTTTTCATGGGAGGTCTCAACAGGAAGAGACGAGTAGGAGGATTCCGAGGGGATCCTATTCTAGGTGGTGATTGATCTGTAGTACGTCGAGCCAACGACGTTAACAAAGGCGTTGTCCGGGAGGCAACCCGAGGTAGTTTTTCCTTGATTTTTCTTTCTCTTAGTTTAATTTCGTAATTTCTTTTGCTTTGTTTCGTTCGCGTGTCACTAACATTTCAGGTACGAAAGTAAATGGAGAGGAGACGGTGTTCTCAGTTCGTCCCACCGCCCCGCAGCGATCCTCACCGCCCCGCGGCGATCATCACCGCCCCGCGGTGGAGCCCACCGCCCCGCGGTGAATGTCTGGTATACCTTCTCAACTCCGAAAAAAAAAAGAATAAAGGGCCCCGAAAAAACCTTAAACGGGTGAGTAAAATTTTTATTTCTTGAGTGGGAACTAAGGTTTTGACGGATTGGGCCCACTTTCGGGCCGAGATTTCTCTCTTTAGGCCTTGTACCAGCCGGCCCATCATCCTTTTCTTCCCTTTCACCTTTCCCTTTCCCTTCCCTAACCTAGCCCCTAATCTCACAAAAGCCCTCCATTTCCAACACCCCTCTCAAGCTCTCCAAGCCAAACCCCCCATTCTCCCACACATCTCTCTCGACCTTGATCCAAATCTAGTCTCCAATTGCCTAAACCTTGAGTCCCTTGTCTAATTTGGAGTCTAACCTCACAAACAAGTCAAACACAACCCCACCGCGCCGTTGTCGCCCCGCCTCGCGTTGCACTCCCTCGCGTCGCTGCTGTCACCGCCCCGCGCCGACTCCACCGCGATTCGTCCACCGCCCCGCGTCGAGGCATCTTGGCTTCGTGTGTTTGCTCATTTGTAAGTACTCTTGGTTGCCCTTTGTTTTGAGTTTCTCCATTCATTACTTATGGCACCTAAGAGTAGGAAGCAAGTGTCTACGAGGGATGAGAGTGAGGTTTACAATGTTGTGAAGGAGAGGAAGGTGTTGGCTACTAAATTCTTTCACAAGCCAACATTGGCTAAATTTGGAATGCTAGAGTGTGTGTCCCTATGCTTAGCACAGTGTAGTTTGGGGACGTTTCTGAACTTGGCTGCCCCTACGTATCCCGAGCTTTATTACCAGTTCATCGCCTCCTTCAAGAGGTACTCTGATGGTTCCGACAACAAGAGGATGATGAGGGTCACGTTCACTTACAATGGGCGTGATTATGCCTTGTCCCCTAAGGTGGTGCGTGATGCCCTGGGCATTACAAAGCTGCCAACGGATGGATGGTCTGGTGGCATTCTTGAGTCTGATATGATGGAGTTCTGGAAGGCTGCTATGGGCAGGACGTTCAGGAAGGGTCAGGAGGTGAACTCGAAGCTGGTGAACCCGTGTCTACGGTTTATCCACAAAGTGATGATGAGAGATTTCTTTGGCCATGCTGATGATGGTAAGGTTCCTTTGAAGGATTTCCAGTGGTTTATGAGCATCTTGGAGGTTGTTACGTACACGCCGTGTTGGGCTACCCTCTTTTTGGGTTCCTTGAAGAGGATTCGTGATGGCGAGCCACGTGATATCTGTGGGGGTGGTTTGATCACCCTTTTTTGTGCTGACATTATAGCTACCGATCGGATTCCTCGACCGGTTGCTCACGCGGTGTATGATATGGCACACATGAAAGTGTGCTCGATGCTGAAGCCATTGGGAAAGGATGGTGATTTAGTCTGGTCCTCCTATGATGGCCACATTCTGATTCTTCCCCGGACGTTTGCCTATTCCCCTTCATTTGCGGATTGGTGGATTCCCAGTGATAGCAGAATGACGACTGATGATGCCCCTGCTGCTGCTCCTTTAGGTCCGTATGGAGAGGGTCCTAGTGCTGGTGTTGCTCCTGCTGCTGCTGAGTTTGTGGGTGAGGATACTCCTATGCCGACTCAGTTTGATGCGCCCTCATCTTCGTACGGTCCTGCCACACCTTGGCAGGAGTTGTATACAAGATTTGATGCATTCTCAGTGCAGCAGACTCACTGGAACGCCCGAGTAGAGACCGGTCTACAGACTTGGCAAACCCAGTTCCGTGCTGATGTAGATGAGCGTCTGGACGGTATGGACGCTCATATGAGGGACTACTTCGGGAGGTTCCCACCACCACCACCATCAGGCCCGCAGTGAGTTTATTTCTCCTTCCCCTATTTCATTTGATGTTCTCTTTTCTACATTGAGGACAATGTTCGGTTTAAGTATGGGGGAGGGATTTAGACTTGCTATCTATCTAGCTAGTGTATATAGAGTTGTTTTGTTTTGTGTTCTGTAATTTCCGTTTGAGTATTTTATTTGAAAAAAAAAGCCAAAAAGATGTGAAAAAGGCAATCAAAATCCTGGGATGAGCTAAAAACCCGAAAGGGCGGTTCAGGTAAAAAGCAGGTAGTCCAGCTGGTATAGACTAGGGCAATATTAGACTGGAGTGATGTGAGTATATGTGAGATATCTAGCAAAATGAAATGAGTGGCTTGGTGAAAACCCGAAAGGGCGCCTTGGCAAGATGAGCGAAAAAGAAGAAGAGTGATTTTAGGATTGCTCATTATTCTTGGCGAGGCATCATAAGAAGAGGTGGTATAAGGAGTTCGGGTAGGCCACTCTGGAGCGATGAGGAGCTAGATTGGAGTTAGGATTAGAATTATCTTTGCATCACTTGTTTTGGTTGTCTGGAGCTTATTGTTGATATGTTGTAGTTGCTGGTGTCATATTTTCTTATACTTCCTGAGACCTTGGTGTTGATTGAGAGAGTAGGTTTTTCTTTAGCTTACTCGGGACGAGTAAAGGTCTAAGTATGGGGGAATTTGATAGGTGTTATTTCATACACCTTTACTAGCAATTATTAGCATGATTTGGAGGAGTTTATGAGTAGTTTTAAGGCTAAGTCTGCAGTCCCGACATTGTGGAAAGAAGTGAAGATATCCCAGGATTTGCAGCTTAGATGGAGATGATGAGGATGGAGATGGAACTGATGGAGCATAACTGGAGAAGACTACCAATAGTTGGTAGTAATGAAGAGCAGCAGAAGAGAGGAAGAGAAGCTGAAGGAGAGAGTGAGCGAGTTCACTGCCCCGCGGCGATCCTCACCACGACCCGGCGGTGACTCCCAGAGAAGCTTGAAGCCCCGCGGTGGATCTCACCGCCCCGCGGTGGCCGTGTTAAATGTCGCGCGCCCAAAGACAATTATTTCCTTTTATTTCGTTCAGACTTTGTTATTTTATTATTCTGTTTCCTTTATTGTTTACATTAGTTTAACCTAGTTTTCTTAAGACTATTTAATCCCTCTTTCTAGGTTAAGAGGTCGGAGGACAACTTTGCTTTATATCAGACGTTATTTTTCCCTTAGTTTTCATTCTCGTTTGAATGGAGAACTAACTTCCCTTTGTTCTACTAGACGATTGAAGCAATACAGTTGATGTGTTTGTGAGATTTCTATTCCTTGTTCTTATCCTTATAAATGTTAGTTTGATTCTCTTGGTTATATTGATTATTGATTTCTTGTTGTTCTTCTTAGCCTGATCAACTAGGTTGAATACTTTTTATCAATTGCTAGGATTGCATATAGGGGTTCCGAGTGCACATCTAGTGGCATACACGATTGTGCATATAGGGGTCCCGAGCGTACAATCGTGAGTGAGAATCAGTTGCATGTTAAGTAGTAAGGTGTCTTTCTATTTGCATGTATCCTATATCCTTGTGTGTATTGCTATTGCTTTGTTGGTGGTAAAGTATACCGACAACTGTGAGAATCGGTGGTGCTTTATCATTGGCATAGTAATAAGTCTATCGACAACTGTGAGAATCGATAGTGCTTAAGATCAGGGTGGGAACAACTATAAGGATAGTAAAAGAACTTGGATTGAATAGATTTTTGTGATCAAATTATATCTCTGTATTGTGGATCTCGCTCTAGTAGGACTACTTTCCCCATTATATTTTCTCTACTCAACCAAACTTGTTTGCTTTGCTTGCTTTGTTCTTTCTTGATAACTAAACCCCCCTTTGCTTATTACTTGTCATTCACGATTTCATACTGCATCAGATCTTCCCTGTGGGTTCGACCCTTGCTTGCTTACTATACATCTGTTTAGTAGGTCTGTTAGAACTTTTTACTTTGATAAGGCTAATCAACGATACTTGCATTACGCACTTTTAGCCCGTCAGGGACATGGAACTTCTTGGGGATCTTGATGGATGCAATCGCCTCTACGAAAGGCAAGTCTTCGTATCCGTCGATTGGTTCTTTCTCGATTGGCTATAGGACTCCTAGAATCCGAGCGATGCGGTCGTCCAAAGCCTTCATATGCTCGCTGATAGCTTGCTGTATGAGGGCTTGGAGATCCATCGGCGTGGTGACCCATAGAGAGACTGCTCGAGCCTCTTTGGGTTTGGTCGTGGAAATTAGAGTGTCAGTTGTGAGAACATTGATTGGAGGGGTTCGAAACATATCAATAGGTTGGGTGACGTTCTGAGTAGTTCCTGTTATGGGCGTTGAGACCGCTCCATCCATGTTGAGACGTGTTGAGAGGCCCTCTATGTTGACCACACGTCTTGATCCTCCTGAGGCCGAAGCGGCCGAATTGACCTACGATTTTAAAAGTTTATTTTCACGGGTTAGTCGCGCAATTTCAGCTTCAGATTAAGCACTTAGGGTTTCAGTTTTTGAGCGTTGTTAAGCCTGCTCTTCTTGTAGGATGCTCATGTTCCTTGCTAGTTCCTGGATTTGAACATCCAAGACCGGTTGGCTGGTGAGGTCCTCGGCCTGGTTTGCGACCAGGGCGCTAGTTTGAACTTGGTCTTCAACGAGAGTTTCGGTTTTTTAGCGCTGTTAAGCCATCTCTTCTTGTAGGATGCTCATGTTCCTTGCTAGTTCATGGATTTGAACATCCAAGACCGGTTGGGTGGTGAGGTCCTCAACCTGGTTTACGACCAGGGCGCCAGTTTGAACTTGGTCTTCAACGAGGACCATGGGGTTTCTGGCATTGGCCATGGTCAAAAGAGGATGGGATCGTTGATTGGATCGTGGATTGGCCAAATTATTTTAGGGCAAAAAGATCAAATCGACCTGAATTGCCTTAATAAGGGCAACTAGACAATAATTAGATTAATAATATCTAGACAATCCGAATCAATTAGAAATTGAAATATAATTAGACTGAGCAAAGATGAAATCAAGCTTATCAACTTCAATTGGGAGGCTAATCGAATGGAGAGATTTAATAGTCGGTCGCTTCAGTATTGAGATGAAGAATCAAGCCAAAGAATAACTAAGAAAACGAGTAAGAGAGCTGCAAATTATTGCTTTGTATTCAATGCGTAATGATCAGGTGGTTTACAACAGTGGTCAAATTCCATATTTAAGCTTAATCGGCTAATCAGCTTGAACCAACTGGTCCGAAATTCGGGGGCAGTTGTTACATGCGTCTATCTTAGTATACATTTTATTATAATATGGTACACATTTGTTTTTAGTGTTGATCACCATTGTCCTATTAGGACACCCAAAACAAATTTCACTTGACAAAAAAATTTACTACTTACTTGACTGAAACCTCTCATTAAGTAGTTCAGGTCTTTATCTAATTACCATTAGAGATTAGCAAAATACCTTTACATATTGACCATGATCTCTATTGAAGATTATTCACATAAACTAGCTCATGTGTTGTTGCATTTGCTCTATGAAGTATTCTACTACTTGATGATATACAAAACACTTACTATGTTGAATATACCAAACTGGTGCTATGTGCTCAAGATGTAGACTTGGAACTATTTGACTATATGCAGCTACAAAACCACAATGATACAACAAGGGACAACGTTGGTAGTGTCGGTGTTGTGTACATGTAACCAACTTTACAATGTTCTTTTGCTAAATTTCCAATTGTGATTGCACAACACCTTATGTATCAACTATGTTATGACAAGCTTGATGCTGGATGTATTTTAAGATTTGTCAATGAATGTTTATGCTTTCCCATATGTGGGTATTACTTGATCTTGGCAACTCTACTGCAATTAGATAAATAAACTTGCACTGCCTAATTTGTCACAATTGGGTGCATGCCATGTTTGTGATTTACCCAATGAAAGACAAAAGTGAAGGAATTCTTGTTCCATTTTCTATGGAGAAAAGGGTAAAACTCATATTCAAAACCTTCCTTATTGAGGCTTCACAAGATGATAATAGTAAGGATAACATAGAGCCATCTGAATTCATTCCTCCCTAAGGAATGGAAACTCAAGAAGTTGAAACCTCTAATGATCACCCTAAAAAGAAATTGAACACTATCCCTGAAGGGAATATAACATGGTATTGTCTCTTTATATACCTTCAATTTTATGCATGTAGCATATTGCTAAAGGATATCCATCAAATGTAACTATATTATGGCTTCGTTCAAATGAAAATTTTCTTTCTATGTTATATATGGGCTCCTATTTTGAGTTTCTCCAACGCTACTCTTACCAATCCCAAAACTAAAAAATCTTAAAGCTCTTCATCAATCAACAACTAAGTTAACTAGCTTTACATCTAGACATCCCATTAGCACTAGTAAAATTTTCATCTATGAACTTATCTATGTTTTTACCATGAACTGTCATCTACTACAATTTTATACCTATTTTGTATCAAATATATGTCCTCAACAGCTGGTTAGTCACTCCTCTAAAATTCAACCCCTTAATTTTTCCAGATTAATCTCAACTATTTATATAATTAAAACTCTGTTACGTAGAAGGTTGACGCCTCTTCGATTGGGCGTAGTCGATATCATTATTTTTGTTGGTGAAGTCCTATATAAACTGCAATACAACATTTATCATGCTAATAACTATCTAACTAAGGATGTGGAATTACAAATACCACCATTATCTTTTTGATGAAGTTATTTATAGTCTCTCTAATCATGAACATACCAATAATCTTACAGGTGTATAACAATATAAACTATGGTATCACATACAAATTTGATTATATTAGGATTTTATTGATAGTTGTATTCTCCTTCTCTTGTGGTGGTGGATAATAATGGATAACTATGACCACATTAAATATATCACTCTAAGGGTCATTATGAACAATCAAATGCAAAACAAAAAACTAGAGTTTAATACTTTGTATTGTATGATCATTTGTGATAAGCTAAAAAGAGATTTAAAAACAAGAAAATGCTAGGTCATGCTTTTCTCATCTTGATACGCTTCCTTGTATTTTCTATTACAAGGACAAAACATATAAAACATTACCACATCTTGCCGGTTCCCAAGTGTCCATGAACAATTTGTTTGTCTGCTCTTTGCAACAAAACCAATCATTAACCGAAACATGACCGATGGGGTTATGGGGCATGTCTTGGCCTTATAACCCTCCTGCTACCCATACAAAATCAACAAGAAAGAACAACATATTTCAAAAAAAAAACCAAAGGTTTTCCATGAAGATTAGCCTTTGGAATTGTCGTGGTATCGACCAGAATAACTTCTTGACTAATATTGAAGCATTTTGCAAAATCGAAAGAATCCAAATAATGGCTATATTTGAAACACAGTGTAATAAACAAATAAATTACTCTGGATGAAGGAAAGTCGGGTTTGATAACTGTATAACATCCCATGCTTCTAGGTTCTCTGGGGGAATTTTCATTATGTGGAAAGCATACCAACTAATAAATGAAACTTTTGAATTTGTTCTCTAAACGAACCGCAATATCGCTTTCAAATATAAATCCTTGGATTTAAATTCACCTATGCACCACCACAAGAAAGCGAAAAAGATGCAATATGTGACCAATTGTCCTAATTTGTTAGGCAAACCCAACTACCTTGCCTAATTATGGATGATCTAAATGAGATCCAAAACCTAAATGAAAAATGGGGTAGTCTAATCCCCAACTTTAACAAATTCCAAAGATTAATTTCATTTAAAAACGCTTGTGATGTAGCCGATATCCCAACCCAAGGTAATGAATTTATGAAAATCTAGATAGAACCTAAATACATGATCAAATAAACCAATGGTATCCAAGAATTTTGACAAGAAACCATGCCTCCTCCTCCTCGAATCACTGCCTGATCTCTATGGAGTTAGATAGTCCTCAACCCTTTAAAGGCCAATCATTTAAAGTCGAGAAAATGTGAACCTAAGAAGAGATTTTGAAAATATTGTTAAACAAGCTTGGAGATTACCGGTAAATTGTTCCAACATGTTTCAACTAGTAAAGAAAACATTTGCCTTGAAAGTCAGTGCCAAAAAATGGAACAAGACAACTTTCGGTAACATATTTTTACAATTAAAAGAAATAGAAAAAGAACTAATAAACATTCAAAAGAATATAGTCCTAACCTCTAAAGGCTCATCCATACAAAAACGATATCGACTCATAAATAAAAAAACAACTCCTAAGCTTTCATAAAGCCTATAGGGGCCAAAGAGCTAAGATACACAAAAATTATATAGGAAATCAAAACATAAAATGAAATTGACATTATTGGGGAAAACAAATTTAGAAAAGAATTTAGAATTGACTTTCAAAAGAGATACAAACAAGAAAACATTGATCCAGAAGCATTAAAAAGGTATCTAAACCAAATCAATAGAAAGGTTGTGGAAGAAAAGTAACTCCTTTCTAACTAAACCAGTTACAAATGAAGAGATAAAATCCACAGTTTTCAACATGGAGCAGATAAAGCCTTGAGCCTTGATGGTATGTCCGCAATTTTCTACCAGAAGTATTGGAACATTGTGGGCCAATTAGTAACAAAGGTTGTGAAGCGCTTTTTCTTATCTGGGAAAATCCTCAAATAAATCAACCATACATTTATTACGCTCATACCTAAGTGTGACAACCCAAAATCAACAAGTGATTGTAGGCTTATTAGTATGTGCTCCACTATTTACAAAACGATATCTAAAATAATAACAATCATGTTGAAACTCATCCTAAGCAAAGTAATACATCCCCTCCATGGTGCCTTTGTGGCAAACCGAGCGATACAAGATAACATCCTAATTGCACATGAGATTTTCCACTCCTTTCGGAACAAAAGGGGGAAGGAGGGGTGGATCAATATCAAACTAGATATGAAAAAAGCATATGATAGACTTGATTGAAGCTTCATTCTCCTAACCCTAAAAAAATTTGATTTCTGTAACAAATTCATTAGATGGATTAATGAATGCATTAAAATTATTCCATTCCCAGTCTTAGTAAACAATGGACCTATTGACACTTTCATACCTGAAATAGGATTCAGGAAAGGGGACCCTATTTCCTCATACCCATTCATACTATGTGCTAAAACCATAGCACGAAAACTCCAAATACGCAGCTATGATAGAAAGAATCATATTGGCTGTACTCTTGCTAGAGGGGTTATTAACGTCCCCTTTCTAGCCTTTGCAGACGACATCATTATCTTTGCAAAATCCAACCAAACAGCTTGCACCAAAGTATAATATTGAGGATTTCTATGCTTTCTGCGAACAAAAAGTCAACTATCACAAGTCGGCCTTCCTTGTCACAAAAAATGAAACGAATTCTCAAAAACCAACTATCCAACATATCTGGGTATATCTGATGCCACCTCTCTTGAGAAGTACCTTGGATGCCCAATATTAAATGGAAAAGTAAACAAAGAAGCCTTTCACAACATTATACTAAGCTCAAAGCTAACTCCCTCTCCCAAGCGGGACCTTAAGTATTTTTTCAATCTAACCAGGCTGAAAAAACCAAACTATAGAATGCAAAGCTTCATGTTGCCAACATCCATACACAATGAATTAGATAAAATCAATAGAAACTTCTTTTGGAACAAAGAAGAAAAATACACCCCTATGTTTGGGTAGGACAAAATTTGTAAACCTAAAAGTGCATAGGGATTGGCCTTACAAAAACACAATGAATGAACCAGACACTACAAATGAATCTCATTTGGAAACTTATTGATGAGCATCTATGGGTCAGAATAATTCATGAGAAATACTTCAAAAATAAAGATCTTTTAGTATCAAAGGAAATCCAACACGTCCTGGCAATAGGCCAAACTCATGGATCTTAGGGAGACTTTCAAGAAAGGCCTCTCCTACTTGTTGAGAATGGTAAGACAAATAAATTCTGGCAAGATAGATGGGCTTTCCCATCTACTCTTGCAAGCATGACAAATAATCTATCTGAAACAAAGCTAAGCAAAACAATCAATTTTTATATCGATGATCATAGAAGGTGGAAAGTCGGCAAACTAAATAGTGTCCTCACACAACATATAGTATTAGTTATCCTTGACACACCAATCCCAAAAAATAACATTCAAGACATGCTTTACTGGAAGCAAAGCAAGAATGACTGATTTTCCACTAAATTTGCCTTCAAACTTATCACAAATCAAAACCATAGTAACCAAACATGCTTTGCCTGGATTTTGTAACTAGATACCACACCTAGAAAAAACATTTCATTTGGAAGATAACCAATAATGGACTTCCAACTAAAGTACGTCTACACCATAAAGGTGTTGCAGTTCCTCTTCAATGACAACCTTTATAAATACACCATTCACATCCTAACAAAATGCCCACACATAATTAAAAATGATAATAGATTACAATTTTGGAACATCCTTAGTGATCACAAATCTTTACATTTCTAACAAAAGATTATAACAAATTATTAATGAACTCTTTACCAGTATTGGTAGAAAAGAATTTTTTCAACTAGTAACAATCTGGTGTTGATAAGGCTATTAAAGACCGACTTCATCAAATTCCAAAGCACAAACTGGCCAAAAACAACCCGACTCATAGACATGAAATATTAAATGGAAAAAACCAACTAGAAATTTTTCGAAATTGATTTTTCATTGTTCTAAACCAACTAATGATAAAGCTTCCTCGTGCTTTATCATTAGAAACAACAAAGCAAAATCAATCCACATGGTAGCCTCTAAATGTGGAAATAATAACATAATAATGGTTCAAGCCTTAACCTGTAATAACCATCATCTTCATATAAGGGTATGAATGTAATTTTATTTTTAATAAAAATTATGATTTTTAATAAAGAGTATAGTATTTATTACATAATTCCAAATGTGAATAGATTAAACATATTCTTACCCTAAGTATGTTACATTTTTAGGGTCATGGTTTATTTAAATTTATCTTAACATTATGTTAATTTTAATTTCAATAAACTTATCAATTTAACTTAAATTATTTAAGTTGAGATTAAAAATATGTTAATTAAGATTTAAATATGGTTAAATTTAAGAGAAAATATAACTTAATCTCAGAACTACCCTAATTTAATTTTTCTTTCATCTTAAATTTGGATTAAAATGTATAAATAAACTTAGGATAATATTATAAATAAGTTTGGACAATTTTTATAATTTTAGAATTTTAAAATGGGGATATATTTGCCACAACTTGAAAAGTTAGGCAAAAATGTGTAATTAGGACAAAAGAAGGGGGGCGTTTGCAAAAAGGGGTTGCGTTCTTTAACAATCACTCAATGCAGAAAAAGCGCAGCCAAGCTTCCATCTCAATGGATATTTCGCACCCAATCCTTCAAATTGATTCATGTGCTTTGTAGATATATATATTCGTCCATAATCCCCCCACAATCGGGACTCACAATGGCCCCAAACGAAATTTTTTTATCGTTTAAGTAAAACATGTTTTTATACTTTTTCAGTATTTCGCAAACTTTGATCTTATCTCGAATCCTTTAAAGCCAAAACTTTCGGGATCATAAAGAAATTGTTACGGGCTTCAGTTCCACTATAAATACGACCCTAACCCTCGACTAATTCCCATCCAATTTAATCCAATTCTCCACGTTAGGGTTTATAGAATTCCAGAATTTTTTTGGTTGTTCTAGGGTGAAATTATCCTACCTCAGGTCATCTCCACTTATGATTCCAATCTCTAAATCTTCGTCTTGAAGTCAAGAATCCAACACCGCTGACCACATCCCATTTGGTGCCCCGACGAGCCCGAATTGAACCGATTTGTTTCGATGTGTCTCGTTTGCTGTTTTCTGGTATTATCTGAATTCATGTTTTGCAGTTTTTTAGTTTAATATTAATTAGTGGGCTAATTGAGACTAGTTAGTGATAATTTGGGTTTATTTAATATTATCGATATTAAAATTAAATTAAACTTAATTTTTATGGTATTATCTTAGGTTGTAAAATGTTAATTTTTCACATTACAATTAGATAATATATTAGGGTAAATAATTAATTAGTGTTGTAATAAAATTAAATAATCAATTCATTTGTAGTAAGATTAGTTAGAGTATACGACTAATGAATTTT
Source organism: Rheum nobile (assembly GCA_027886185.1). Classification (NCBI taxonomy): domain Eukaryota; kingdom Viridiplantae; phylum Streptophyta; class Magnoliopsida; order Caryophyllales; family Polygonaceae; genus Rheum; species Rheum nobile. The sequence continues at coordinate 1,808,069 of WOAB01000685.1, read as the reverse complement.
AGTATCATATAAATAATCGTTATATTGTGTAACCTCGATATTTGATTTATTTAGACTTAAATAAATCCAATTAGAAACCGAGACGAGTAACGTTCAATTTTAGTTATTGAATAACTTATCTAATTATAATTTATTTTTGTGTGAATTGGGTACATCTCAGAATCACGATTGGGAACGGATACGAATTAGGAATCCAGTCCGTTGGTCAAGAGCAACTTCCTCCGTTACGACATTCGACTGATACCGTAACTCGAGGCAAGTGGCGGTTCACTCTTGCATTTATTCCAAATTTTCCTTAATTGAAAATTAATTAATTGTTCTAATTAAGTTGAGATAAATTTTGATAAATTGTGTTCGTGAACTTGTGTGATTTATGTTGTGAAAAAATGATTTATATATATTAGGTTGTATATATTGCTAGTGATGACTAGGGGTGTTCATCCGGTCCGGACTGGATTTTTTCAAAAAACTGGACCGGAGACCGGACCGATTCGGTCCGGTCCAATTCTGGTCCGGTCCGGTCCAAGACCGGTTATACCGGAATTTTTTTTTAAAAAAATAATTAAATTCTTATTTAAAATCTATAAAAAATATCTAAAAAACATATATACTCCTAACTTATTAAATTAAAAAAAATATCTATAAAAAAGACATATAAATCTCCCAAAAAATATATAAATTAAAAAAAATGTTTTTTTAAAAAATCCGATCTACCGGTCTGGACCGGATTCTTTCCGGGTTTGGACCGGACCGGATTAAGGAAATTACCTAGACCGGAGACCGGACCGTATTTTCACCGGTCCGGTCTGGTTTTTCGGTCCGGTACTCTTTTGAACACCCCTAGTGATGACCCTTATATATATTGTATGGTGCGAGTTGGACTTTGGTGTGGACTTGTATGCTTATTTAGAATGAGTATTCGTAAGAGCTCTATATACCTTGTGAGGTATAGTTGTTTTTTATAACATGGTATTAAGAGGATTATTGCCATAATATTTTTGGTCATGACCATACCCTTATTAGAATATAAGTGGTGGTGTACTTAGCTAGTGCCATTATTCGGGATTCGTCTCATGCCAAATTCTCGTATCGAGATGATGTGGATTAAAAGTTTTAACGTAATGCACGCTTTCAAATAAAATAAAATAATTGCTTTTATGCACATGATTAATAAACTTCGGGTGAGAAATACAATTTGGAAATCGCTCGGGCTCCTATCACAGAAGGTCCTCTTACCAATCTGAATTTGCACAACACGCATATGGTGAGGTTGGTTAAGGACCCAATTATTCAAAGGAGTCATTTTTAAAATCTTGTTGTGCTAATTATAAGAAGGTCCTCTCTTGAATCATACCTCTTCCTTTGTTTTAACGGAAATCTCTCGGGCTCCTATCAAAGAAGGTCCTCTCTTGAATCATACCTCTTCCTTTGTTTCAGTGTAAGTATTTTAGTTATGTATCGTCTATCGACTTTTATTCGAGAGACAATGATAGTAACTAGATACGACCACATAGAACTTCTCATAAATACCCTTGTTTAGTCTTTCATTAGACTAACCTACCTTTCCTTTCCCTTGCATGGTTGGCTGGTGTTATCTATCCCATACGACACATCAGGTAATTCTTCCCAAGTGTGAAGAAGCAGAATTTCGACGTTAAAGGCAACTGTTTCTTTTGATATTTTGTTTAAAATAAGGTTGAAGATGTTGAAGTTAGATTTTAGAATTATGACCTATTGTCTAATTTTGGTATTTTCCATTAAGTCTTCCGCTACTATATTTGATATTTGATTCAGTTGCTATTTCCCGTAACGTTATTTTATATTTGCGATCAATACCTGTAAGCCTTGGGTGATTTCGGATATGTGTTCTGAGGTCACTGGCAGTAATATTCCTAAAGTAATTTAGGGGCAATGTTCTAAAAGTCGCTAGGCGGGAGCTGGGCGGTAAGGGGGGGCCTAGCGCCTAGGCGGACTAAAAATTAATGCATGATCCATGTGATTATTTGATTATGTTCTCCCAAATCCATTAATCTTTATTAAACTATGTTGGGGTGAGATTTGATATTATATTATGGGTCTTATTGTACAAAGCCTAACCAAAAATTATGTTAATGCATCCGTCATCTTCTAAGATGTTGCAGCTTCCACAACATTTGAGGATTCTTCTCGCCTAGGCGGATCTAGGCGGGTCCAAGGCGGAGGGTGACCGCCTAGCGCCTAGGCGGGGCCTAGGGGGCCCTAGGCGGGGATTTTTAGAACATTGTTTAGGGGTATTACAAATATGGTATCAGAGTCAGGTTTTTAAAACTCAAAATTTTTAAACCATTTTGTGTATTATTGAGTTTTTACAAAACAAAACTTGGTGTGAGGTTTTCCTTTCTATAGACCTTATGCAACCACTATTTGATGCAGGTTATTTCAAAAGTATAATCTTATAATTTCTTACCGAGGAGTTTCTCAGCACATAGCTTTGGAAGAGTCTCAGATCGCTTCGACACTCAAGTCCGAGTCTGATTCCCTCAATACCGTTGAGAGCAACGCCTTTGTCATTCAATTCACCCCGTCGAGGAAAGCTGTAGAAGTGGTGGTTATTGAGACACTGAGGAGGACACGAGTGAGGATCTTGAATACAAGAGTGAATGAGAGGGCCATGTGTAATCCGAATAGTCTCCTCTTGCGGAGACCATTGAGGATGATCTAATTAAGGATACCGATTATGTGAGCAGGGAGGAGAAGGTGCATCCTTAGCCAGTTCAGCTCCCTAACTTTGTGGCACCATACATACCTTGGTCTCCAGCTACATATGAGGCGATGGGGTTGTCAAATGTTGAATGGGAGGAGTATGACCGAAGGACACATCTAGAAGAGTTGGTTCCTTCTCTGGTTTACTCACCTAGCGAACCCAGAAGGAGTCTACTTACTCAGGATGTGTTTGTGGAGAAGAGTCCTTCGGAGGCTTGTCTCTTGGTCAAGGAAATGACTGAACAGACGAAAATGAGAGCTAGACCATGGGAAGCATACATTGCTTCTAAGGACACTATGCTGTAACAAATTAGGGTGAACACCCAAGTGCTGGATGAGCATATAGAGTGGTGGATGACCTCACTAGAGGACTTGGAGAAACAAGCTTATGATATTAAGAGACATACAAGTTATTTACAGAAAAACATTCTTACGGTACTTCAGAACATCGAGCAGGCAAGGAAGCTGAAGGATCCCAATCCGAAGTGGTATTTGAGCGCATCAGAGTTTCAGCTAGGGTTCTGGACAAATTCTGCTATCCATTAGTGCCAGTGGAGGGGTCAAGTGTTCTGAAGCCCAAGGAACCAAAGAGACCAACGTCATAGTCGGAGGAGAAGCCATCTCCGAAGAAGACCTTGTCGGCTAAGGCATATAGGGATATGTTTCAGGATACGAACAAGAAGCAGTAGCTGTTAGCTTAATAGTCGTTTTTTCGATGTTCTCCAATTATGAACAATAGCGGAGTAGTAGTCTCCTAATGTTTATTTCCATGTTGAACCTTTTATGATGTTTTGGTACTACATTATGTCTTATTCCCTGTTAATAAAATTAGCAAGTTTTATTAAATGTGTATTCGTAATTAATGCATTTAAAGTATATCAGCAGACAATATAATATTTGATTGGATTATATCTGATAATACTTGAATATAACCAGATGGCAAACACTAGAAACGCAACTCGTCAAGGTGTTGGACCAAGTAACACCTCCCGAGTTCAACTAAGGAGTTCGAATTGTAACACCCCCAAATCATAACCCATTTGGAAAGGTATTACCGCCAGTGACTCCGATATTCCTCACCGAAGTCACCCCAGGCTTTACCGTTTGAAAACAAATCATGAAATACAATGATACAAAATGATAACTTTATTCATATAAAACATGAGTCTCGGGATTACATCCCAATCCCGAATAGGACAAACACAGAGTTTTAAACAAAGTACAACGGAAGTCTTTTTAAATATATAACAGAGTAAATAAGTTACAGCGGAAGTCTTTCTTGAAATATTACAAAAAGGGTTGTGATCGTAATGATAACCTACCCAAGGATCTCAACCTGATTAAAAGATAATTATTAAAACATCCAAAAATCACCGTCGTCTTCATAGTCATTCTAGTCTCCTCATATCTTCGCTCTATCTGATGTGCTGAATCGAACGGATGACACCAGCCAATAATGCAGATAACAATTGCGGTTGGTTAGTCTAAATGAATAGACCATGCAAGGGTACAAAGCAGAAGGTTCGAAGTAGTTGTATTAGGTTAGACTCATCGTTTCTCGAATAATAACCGATAACGATAATCAACCTTCATACTTCTTACTGAATAACAACAAGAGGTATGCACAAGAGAAGATTCTGGAAGACTGAATCTTCACAGAAATCGACCCGAAAGAAGACTCCAACGGAAGTGAGTCTTAAGGAAATATGACAAATCTGGAACGTTTACAGAATCAGACATCAGTGATTTAAAAGCTGACTTAGATGTTTCGGTTCACGACCAACCTTACCGCTTATAGCGAATCCAGATTGGAAAGAGAACGTACTCTGATCAAAAGTCGAGACGAGCTTTCCTAGCTACACTATTTACTTAGCTGCACTACTCGCCAAAGGTATATTAATTATGTGCACTCGGACACTTTATCTTATTTAATTCCAAAACTCACATTACGTTATAAGCTTTTAAATATATGCTCTGTCACGCAGGACATATAACTAAGGAATGGACCTCGCAGAACCCAAGCCTCTGGACCTATATCGAAGGAATGGACCTCGCAGAGTCCAAGCCTCTACTATCGTAGGGTCTTGATCACCCTTTTCCCCAAGTTATAAAGAAACGAATGGACCTCACGGAGTCCAGGCGTTCCTACGAATACTCGTGCTAACTAACAGTTCGAGCACAACAATAGTTCAGGATAAATCCATATAAATGCCCTCAAGGAGAACATAAATAATAGCGTTGTTCTAACAGATATACAACCTATTATAATATCATTATTACAGTTTCCAAAACAGTTTATAAAACCAATTCCAGATAAACACAGTAATCATTCCAAATTAATTACTCAGATAAACAACTGATAATTAATTTAAATATGGAACGATGAGCAAGAGCGAACCGCCACTTGCCTTAGTCCGCAGAGTTTGACGAATCTTAATGATGAGTTTCCGGGCTCGACACAGGGACAGATCCGGCAACACAGATTCCTTCGAATCGACCCATAAAGAAACCCTAAGTTAGATTCGACAAAGACGAGTACGAACCGAAAGAAATCGAAAGGAACGACGTCCGAACGAAGGCTATAGAAGCCAAAGCCACCACAAGGCAAAAGCTGAAGGGCGGCGGTCGCCGCCTGCCTTACGGCGGGCGCCGCCAGCACCACGACGGTCGCTGGTGTTCGTGGCGGCGGTCGCGGCCGGCCTTACGGCGGGCGCCGCTACGAACATCGGGAATTTTTACGAGAACTGAAATCTTACTTACGTCGATCAATTTGGTTCGTCTCTGCCTTGCTTTGGATTCTAAGCTTCTAAGGGCCTCCAAAGCTTCTCTTTGCAACTGGAACGACACCAAATGGAACTCCGACGATCGCTTCAAAACTTCGGCGAGAACTCTGTTTTTCGGCGAGATGAATTTGAGAGATTTGAGCTTGTTTGTGTGCTCCAATCTGATCCCAAACCAGTCCAATTTATAGCCCAACATGTAAGGAGATAAGATTGGCCAAAATGCGACGTGGAGGGCCAGATTTGGGGCCTCGTCCGATCGCCGGCAGCTAGCGAGGCTAGGCCTGCACAGGGGCAGCGGTCGCCGCCTTGGTCGCCGCGGTTGGTTTCCTAAAGCGGCGGTCGCCACTTTTGGGCAGCGGTCGCCGTTTTCCTAGGCCATCTGGCGAGGAGGAAGGCGAGAGGAAGGTGTTGAAGAGTTGACCGGCGGCGGTCGCCGCCACCGGGCAGCGGTCGCCGCCAAGTCAAATCTTATCCGTTTGGACTTTGGATAAGCTTGGCTTAGCCCGGGATAAAAATAATCGTACACGAACGAGTATTAAGTCCCAAAGTACGTCGACTGTATATTATTTCACTGAGAAAAATATTACAGAGATTGATCACATTACAGAATGTCTTAAACTCTCTGAAATTAATCCGACGTACAAAACGGGCGTTCGGGAAAAATCCCAAAATTCCCAAAATATCCTTACAGAAATACGGGGTATCACATCACCTCCCCCATAAAAGAAGTTTCGACCCCGAAACTTCGGTCGAAAATAACTCGGGAAAACGCCTGAGCATATCTGCCTCGGTTTCCCAAGTAACTTCTACTGTTTCAGACTTTGGACCACAAAATTCGTACCAACAGTACGATCTTGTTGCGCAGTTGCTTCACACGGCGCTCGAGAATGCGCACAGGCATCTCCTCTCAAGTACCATTTGCCTGAATCTCGATGTCCTTATAGCTCAGCACATGGGACTCATCTGGCACATATTTCCTTAGCAAAGATACGTGGAACACATTATGCACTGGGTGTGCCGATGGCGGCAATGCCAAACGGTACGCTAGAAGTCCTACTCTATCCAGAATCTCGAATGGTCCCACGTAGCGAAGGTTAAGCTTTCCACGCTTACCAAACTTGAATACACCCCTAGATGGTGATACTTTGACAAATACCTTGCCACCAACCTCGAACTCGACAGTCTTACGCTCTCGATCTGCGTACGACTTTTGTCGACGTTGGGCGGTCAACATTCTCTGTCTAATCAAAGCAATGTCCGAAGCTGTCCTTTCGACCAACTCTGGTCCAAGCAGAATCTTGTCGGCATTTTTATCCCAACAAATCAGAGATCTGCATCTGCGACCATACAAAACTTCGAATAGATCTTCCAAAGTAATACCTACGACTTTGTACACTTGGCTTTTCAAAAGCAAATCTTAACCATTGATTCTACACTGGTCGTAATAGAGGAAACAAGTTCCCTATGATCTATCCCTCTTATACATTTCCCTTCTCAGCAGGAACCATCCGGTACGGTGCCTTTGAGTTCGGCGCGATACCCGACTCGAGATTAATTATAAACTTCACGTCACGCTACGGGGGTAAACCAGGAATATCTTCTGAAAAGACATCCGGAAATTCACAACGATTGAAATGTCAAGAACTGAAGGTTCATCTTTCATGGGCGGATCCAAGTAGCAAAGGTACCCGACACAACCTTGTCGAAGTAGCTTAAACGCAGTTATCGCCTTGATAGACCTGCCGTTATCAGTGTCAAATTGCTTCGAATTTCATACCCTTGATGGTAATCAAAAATTCCGACCGACAATTGGTTCTAACCAAACCTTTATTATTAAGAATATTTACAACAAAAGGTTCATAAACCTTGTCGCAAACAGAACTTAACTTACAACCATCCAATATGAAAGACTAAGTAGCTCAACAAAAGTAGAATGCAGATACAAAGTACTCTAAGCATTTGGAGCATAGGGTCCATTCGCCTCACGTATCTCGTAAAGGCGTTGGCTCTGACTTTCAGAAGCCACTGGGGCTTTCCCCTTATTTTACGCTGTTGTCTGTATCGAAGGATTGGAAGTCTCTGCTGGTTTAAACCTAGGTCTGTTGTTTGGATTAACAGACCCCTGTTGTGACTCCACTCCTTTCTGCTTTCCCTGCCGACAGAACCTCTGCATATGCCCTTCCTTCCCACAACCAAAACATGTCTTCTTTTCATTCAGACAGGCAAAACTTTTGTGCCCAGATGCACCACAATTGTGGCATTGGATCAGACTCTTGCTCTAACTCGATTGCTGTGTTGACCCTTCTTGAGTCATTTCTGTCTTTGCTTTGCTGGATTTGGCAAAATCAGAAGGTGGCGCGGGACGTTTAAACCCACTTGCCTGAGGCTGGTTCTGCACTTGCCTCTGGCTATCACGCTTCCTGGTTCACTCCTCCATAATTACCTCCAACTTGTAGGCTGCATCCACGTACTGTTCTAGAGTAGAGCATGTGTGGTGCACCATCCATGGTTTAATATCTGGGTTCATCCATTCATGGAAGTACCAGATCTTCTATGCCTCACTGGATATCTCCGGTTCAGCATATTGTAGTAAATGATTGAATTTAGTGGCAAGCTCGGTCACCTTCAATCCATCCGTCTTAGGATACAAGAACTCCTTGTGTTTCTCCTCCCTCATAGCTCGAGAGAAGAAATGATCTGTCATCTTTGTCTTAAACATAGAGCAATTCAAAATAGGGCTATCAACTAAGCCGGTACTCTCCCACCATTCACTGGCTTCATCCTTCAACTGCAGAGAAGCTATGTGCACTTTCTCCGCTTCTGTGCACTCAACATTACGAAACAACCGTTCCATATGGGAGAACCAATGAGCCACTCTGACTGGCTCTCCTTTTCCATCATAACTGTCATGTCTCATAGAGTTAATGGCCTTTAGTGCTCGGCCATAATCACCTCTATTTCTGATCACACTTTCCTGTAGTACAGGGGTCTCTTGTTCCTCAAACCTCGGAACTTCTGGAGGTACTGGCACACCTTGTGCCTGAGGTGCGATCGGTCGCATTATATCGGTGAATGCTTGCATAAAAATCCCCCGAATTGCTGTGACTGTTGCTACATCGAGCACTATTGGAGCGTCGGCCTGAGCTTGGTCATTGCCTCCTGGATTATTGTTGAAGACAGACTCACGCTCTCCTGTTGGGTCTGCAACATTCCTTGCATTTGGTCTGAGGTCATTACTCGGCCCAACACCAGCACGGATAACGTTCCTCGTGTTCACCATCTGTTTACCGATCAAATTCCAAGGATTTTATCACATTAATATCATTCTGATATATTTATCGTAATAAAATCAACTTAGAATAGATCAAACTTGGTAATTTCTATTGATGAACTTAAACCGAGTAACTGGGTTCTACAACCTCAAATCATAGCGAGGGAACTTGGAATTCAAGCCTTATTGGAGATGGCGAAACCACCTTGGCTTCTTCCGGGTTCCTCTGAAAAGAATAGAATGCACCCATGTCTAACGGGGCAACGGGGAAGGAATTGGTCTTTCTTGATATATAAGCAAGCTTACTATATCAGACTGTATAGAAGACATGACTATGAACGGTTGAAAATGAAAACACCGTTTTTATTTTTAAACTCAGAGCCTTTTGAAAATACGTTCAATCGAAAACGAGTAAATGGTTTTCAAATACCCAACCCGTTTTAAAAACTTTAGCTCTGATACCACATCTGTAACACCCCCAAATCTTAACCCACTTGGAAAGGTATTACCGCCAGTGACTCCGATATTCCTCACCGAAGTCACCCCATGCTTTACCGTTTGAAAACAAATCATGAAATACAATGATACAAAATGATAACTTTATTCATATAAAACATGAGTCCCGGGATTACATCCCAATCCCGAATAGGACAAACACAGAGTTTTAAACAAAGTACAGTGGAAGTCTTTTTAAATATATAACAGAGTAAATAAGTTACAGCGGGAGTCTTTCTTGAAATATTACAAAAAGGGTTGTGATCGTAATGATCACCTGCCCAAGGATCTCAACCTGATTAAAAGATAATTATTAAAACATCCAAAAATCACCGTCGTCTTCATAGTCATTCTAGTCTCCTCATATCTTCGCTCTATCTGATGTGCCGAATCGAACGGATGACACCAGCCAACAATGCAGATAACAATTGCGGTTGGTTAGTCTAAATGAATAGACCATGCAAGGGTACAAAGCAGAAGGTTCGAAGTAGTTGTATTAGGTTAGACTCATCGTTTCTCGAATAATAACCGATAACGATAATCAACCTTCATACTTCTTACTGAATAACAACAAGAGGTATGCACAAGAGAAGATTCTGGAAGACTGAATCTTCACAGAAATCGACCCGAAAGAAGACTCCAACGGAAGTGAGTCTTAAGGAAATGTGACAAATCTGGAACGTTTACAGAATCAGACATCAGTGATTTAAAAGCTGACTTAGATGTTTCGGTTCACGACCAACCTTACCGCTTACAGCGAATCCAGATTGGAAAGAGAACGTACTTTGATCAAAAGTCGAGATGAGCTTTCCTAGCTGCACTATTTACTTAGCTGCACTACTCGCCAAAGGTATATTAATTATGTGCACTCGGGCACTTTATCTTATTTAATTCCAAAACTCATATTACGTTATAAGCTTTTAAATATATTCTCTGTCACGCAGGACATATAACTAAGGAATGGACCTCGCAGAACCCAAGCCTCTGGACCCATATCGAAGGAATGGACCTCGCGGAGTCCAAGCCTCTACTATCGTAGGGTCTTGATCGCCCTTTTCCCCAAGTTATAAAGAAATGAATGGACCTCACGGAGTCCAGGCGTTCCTACGAATACTCGTGCTAACTAACAGTTCGAGCACAACAATAGTTCTGGATAAATCCACATAAATGCCCTCAAGGCGAACATAAATAATAGCATTGTTCTAACACATATACAACCTATTATAAGATCATTATTACAGTTTTTAAAACAGTTTATAAAACCAATTCCAGATAAACACAGTAATCATTCCAAATTAATTACTCAGATAAAAAACTGATAATTAATGTAAATATGGAACGATGAGCAAGAGCGAACCGCCACTTGCCTTAGTCCGCAGAGTTTGACGAAGCTTAATGATGAGTTTCCGGGCTCGACACAGGGACAGATCCGGCAACACAGATTCCTTCGAATCGACCCATAAAGAAACCCTAAGTTAGATTCGACAAAGACAAGTATGAACCGAAAGAAATCGAAAGGAACGACGTCCGAACGAAGGCTATAGAAGCCAAGGCCACCACAAGGCAAAAGCTGAAGGGCGGCGGTCGCCGCCTGCCTTACGGCGGGCGCCACCAGCACCACGGCGGTCGCCGGTGTTCGTGGTGGCGGTCGCCGCCAGCCTTACGGCGGGCACCACTACGAACATCGGGAATTTTTACGAGAATTAAAATCTTACCAACGTCGATCGATTTGGTTTGTCTCTGCCTTGCTTTGGATTCTAAGCTTCTAAGGGCCTCCAAAGCTTCTCTTTGCAACTGGAACGACACCAAATGGAACTCCGACGATCACTTCAAAAGTCCGGCAAGAACTCTGTTTTCCGGCGAGATGAATTTGAGAGATTTGAGCTTGTTTCTGTGCTCCAATCTGATCCCACACCACTCCAATTTATAGCCCAACATGTAAGGAGATAATATTGGCTAGAATGCGACGTGGAGGGCCAGATTTGGGGCGTCGTCCGATCGCCGGCAGCTGGCGAGGCTAGGCCTGCACAGGGGCGGCGGTCGCCGCCTGGTCGCCCCCTTGGTCACCGCGGTTGGTTTCCTGAAGCGGCGGTCGCCGCTTTTGGGCAGCGGTCGCCGTTTTCCTAGGCCATCTGGCGAGGAGGAAGGCGAGAGGAAGGTGCTGAAGAGTTGACCGGTGGCGGTCGCCGCCACCGGGCAGCGGTCGCCGCCAAGTCAACTCTTATCCGTTTGGGCTTTGGATAAGCTTGGCTTAGCCCGGGATAAAAATAATCGTACACGAACTAGTATTAAGTCCCAAAGTACGTCGACTGTATATTATTTCACTGAGAAAAATATTACAGAGATTGAGCACATTACAGAATGTCTTAAACTCTCTGAAATTAATCCGACGTACAAAACGGGCGTTCGGGAAAAATCCCAAAATTCCCAAAATATCCTTACAGAAATACGGGGTATCACACGAATAACCAAGATGCTAAAACTAGGTCTGGATCCCGTAACAACCTAACTAAAAATGTTCTACAATAGACTAACCCTTAGGTAGAAGGGGAAATGGTGTATATTCCTCATGTTGCTCTAGTTGTCTTCAACGTTGATGCTGTTGAGACGATTAAGAAGATAGTAATGCAAGCTGTTACAAAAATAGTTGGGCCAAGAGTATAGCCAACCCAAGGAATTCCAGTTCCTCAAGTTACTCCTGATCTTAAGGAACCAGTGAATCATGCGCCTCCAATGTCTATTCAAAGAGATGGAGGGAGTTATGGTCGGGCACTGAAATCGATCAATTCTATAAGGCCTGAATCCTATGATGCACTAGTGAACCCGTCAAAGTGGCCTACTTGTTTTTGTACATGGAACAGTTGTTCATGAATATTGTTTGCACTGAAGCTGAGAAGGTGCACATTTCCTCAATACAACTGAAAGATGGGGCTAGCGAATGGTGGGAAAGAATGGGATTGGCTGATCACCCCGAACTGACTTGGTCCATGTTTAAGACGAAGATTACCGATCATTTCTTCTCTCAGGCTATGAGAGAGGAAAAGCACAAGGAGTTCCATTACCCAAAGACCGATGGGCTAATGGTAACTGCAATGGCTGCTAAGTTCAACCACTTGATTCACTATGCAAGAGTTGAGGTGACTTTTGAAGAGCGGAAAATTTGGCACTTCCATGAGTGAATTAACCCGAACAGTAAGCCTTTGATTGTGCATCATGGATGCACTACCATGGAGTAGTATGTGGATGTTGCTTACAAGCTGGAAGTGACTCTGGAGGAGTCATCGAAGAAATGTCACCGAAAGAGGTAGGGAAGTAGAAACCAACAGAATGGTCGATTCTAGCGGCCAGCCCCACCGTCACATTTTTCCAAGTTTAGTCGACCCAAGACTAAGACGATCCATTCTGGTTCCACGCAGTGCTCGGGTCAGAGTAAGGGCTTTATCTTGTGTTATAATTGTGGGTCACATGTACAAATGAGCATTGAGTGCACGAAAGGAAAGAAAACGTGCTTCACGTGTTGGAAAGAGGGGCACTTGCAGACTTTTTGCTCCAAGAGAAGACATCAGGAGGGTGAATCCTAGCAAGGGTTGGTTAACCATAGTAACAGACCTCAACAAAGGCCTGCTTGGACTACTTATATATCTATGCAGTCGACTACTCAGAACAAGGGGAAGGCTCCGGTTGCATCAAGTAGTCAGGGTCAGCGGCTATATGAAATGTGTGAAACCGATGGACCAAACGCTCTTTGATAGCTCCATGATCCCCTCGATGAAGGCGAAGGATGAAGAGGAAGCAATGAAGGTGTGTTCGAATGGCCCGGTGACAAGAGCCCGCGCAAGGGCAATGGAGCGAGCCACACAATCATTAGTCTCGCGGGCGCACGCAAGTGACGCGGGTTCATCTAGTCCTAAATGGGTCCTCCTCTTGACCTATGAAGGATTAGGTGAGGTTCCGCCTTATCTGATCCCGCCAAGAAGACAAAAACGACGAGATCGCAGAAGCAGAATGAAGCAGCCAAGAACTCGACCCAGAACTCGACCGAGTTTTGGACCGAGTTATTGCTTCAGCCAAGAACTCGACCCAAAACTCGACCAAGTTCTGGACCGAGTTGTTGCTCCAGATAAGAACTCGACCGAGTTCTGGTTCCAGATTGGAACTCGGCCAAGAACTCGACCGAGTTCCTGCCCGCGTCAACAATCTTAATTTTTTGTCGTTTTGCTGAACAATTTATTATTATATTTTTCATTATTTCTTTTGTCGCTATTTAAACCCAGAAACCCTAGTTTGTAATTTTTATGTTGAATTTGAGTAGTAAAGTTGAGTACGCTCCTTCCCTTGAGTTCCAACATCAAACCCTTCGATCCCACGGATCAACTATCCCGTAGCTCGTCGCTTCGAGAAATCAAACACCGTCTCTTTGGTGTCTCATGATCATCACTTTGATCTCTCCGTTCATCTCTTTGAACGCGTTTGAAGGCTATCTCTTTAGCCCTAGGAAAGCCATCACTTTGGCTACGGAAGAGAAGGAATCGAAATCAAACTTGAGGAATCAAGATCCTGCATTGCAACGACACTTCAGGGGTTGTTCGCATCAACTGATATCAGAGCCTATCCAAGCTAAGTTTGTTTCTTCTCTCTTATTGTGATTCTTTGAAATTTTCCGCTCGCAAACCCTAGAAATTGTTTTCTCACCACCATCATCTGTCGGAACCCTAGCCGTGACCACACCACCACCACCACCACCGTCTGCCGCCAACACCCCCTTCTGCCACCCTCTCCCTCACGGCTGTGCAACCTTAATTTCCTTAGGTTTTGATTTCCTTGTTTCTTTTTGCTTAAGTTTTGCTTCATCTTTGGATTAATTGCTAGTTTAGTTGTTAGAATTCAGTCACCCATAGTTGCTTTGTCTCTTCTTTCTTCTCCTACACTTGCTTATGTGGTTCTTTCTTGCTTGATTCGCCATCATCTCAAAACAAAACCAAAAACACAGTGTGACCGTATAAACAAAAACATACATACTATTCTCTCCTTCCATCAAACAAAACAAAAGGTTTGGGAAGACGGAAGCCTCAAACACAAAAGAAACAATCGAAAAGGCAGAGAACGCACCATACGGTCATACTCTAACTTCTCTTCTTTCATGTCTCTCTGTAACATCATCAATGAAAAGGTGATCCAGCACTTCAAGTGTGAGACGCCTCCACAACCTAGGGTTTCTGGGTTTAAATAGTGACAAAAGAAATAATGAAAAATATAATAATAAATTGTTTAGCAAAACGATGAAAAATTGAGATCGCTGACGCGGGCAGGAACTCGGTCGAGTTCTTGGCCGAGTTCCGATCTGGAACCAGAATTCGGTCGAGTTCTGGGTCGAGTTCTTATCTGGAGAAACAACTCGGTCCAGAACTCGGTCGAGTTCTGGGTCGAGTTCTTGGCTGAAGCAATAACTCGGTCGAGTTCTGGGTCGAGTTCTTGGCTTCTTCGTTCTGCTTTTGCGATCTCGTCGTCTTCGTCTTCTTGGCGGGATCGGCTAAGGCAGAACCTCACCTAATCCTTCATAGGTCAAGAGGAGGACCCATTTAGGACTAGATGAACCCGCGTCACTTGCTTGCGCCCGCAAGACTAATGATTGTGTTGCTCGCTCCATTGCCCTTGCGCGAGCTCTTGTTACCGGGCCATTCGAATGCACCTTCATTGCTTCCTCTTCATCCGTCGCCATCATCGAGGGGATCATGGAGCTATCAGTCTCCCCTTCTTGGCTTCGAAGCGTCCCCGCTTCGTCCTTGTCGTCAAAAGCAGGAGGCGTAGAAGGAGAAAGAACATCGATGTGGAACGTAAGAGGCGCACCATAGTCATCGGGTAAATTCAAGCGATAGGCGTCGACACCAAGGCTTTGTAGCACCTGAAATGGACCATCACCTCTAGCATCCATCTTGTGGCGTCGCTTGAATGGAAAGAGATCGCGACGCAAGTGCAGCCATACCAAGCCTCCGGGCCCAAACTCCACGGTACACCGGCTTGCGTTGCGTTCCTGCAAAAGAGTAGACACCGTAGGGGGTAAATCAACCAAAGCCTTAACATATAAGAGACACGTGAAAGGAACAAGTAAAAAGAAAGGAATACGTCCCTGAATAATTGGAGAGACATCCCGGGACCGGGCTAAGAGAAGTCGGTTCTCGCATGTGCCATGAATGTCGGGTTGTAGAGGCGTCTCAAACTTGAAGTACTGGATCACCTTTTCATTGATGATGTTGTAGCAACTCCCACCATCTATGATCACACTCAAAGAAGCACCCTGGACCGCACACTTAGTATGAAACAAATTGTCACGTTGGTCAAGTAAGATACCTTCTTTGGCGTTAAGAACGCTATGTGTAACCAAGCTAAGAGGCATGTTGCCTTGCTCATCCATAGAGCTGCATATGTAGCTGACCATCTCCTCCTCCTCCTCATCGTCGTAGGTGTCAAATATCGGTCCGGCGTCGGGGGTGTCCTCGTCAACAGACTCGTAGTCGGAGGTGTTCGAGAAGAGGACATTGAGAAGGGGACCCCTGCGGTCCATTGGCCGGCTAGTTGTGGCCGGAGGGTTCAACATTGGGTCAGCCGTGGGCAGCTTCATGTCACTCATGGCCCGACAAAGGTGGGCAAGCTCGGCAGCCTGTGCGGCGAGTTGGCGATCTTGTTCTTCACTCCGTGCACGAAGTGCGTCAATTCGCTCAAAAATGGAGTCCATCTGTCCGGGGCTGCGGTTGCCCGTAGAAGGAGAGTAGATTGTCGTAGGAACCTCTATAGTACCTATACGAAGCATATAACACAAGGAGTAAGGTGCACCAAGCAAAAGAACAAGTCCAAGCCAAGTCCTTGTCTCAAAAGTGAACCAAGAAATTTTCCGCTAGGCATACTAATTTTGGTTGCTCGTGAGGAGGTAGAGGCTTGAACGGAAGGCAACAAAGCAAGAACTAGCAAATCAAGTCCCAAACAACACACAAATTTCCAAGTGCAAGCAGATCAAATCAAGTTTCTCAGAATTAATCACAAGAGAGTTGAAAATTTTGCCCTTTTCAATGAGAGTTGCATAGAGACATGAAAGAAGAGAAGATGGAGTATGACCGTATGGTGCGTTCTCTGCCTTTTCGATTGTTTCTTTTGTGTTTGAGGCTTCCGTCTTCCCAAACCTTTTGTTTTGTTTGATGGAAGGTGAGAATAGTATGTTTGTTTTTGTTTATACTGTCACACTGTGTTTTTGGTTTTGTTTTGAGATGATGGTGAATCAAGCAAGAAAGAACCACACATTGTCACGTTGGTCAAGAGTAAAGTTCTCTTTCCAATCTGAATTCTAAAAGAGAGTAATACAACTAGGAAACTCGTCTAGACTTTGGTCAGAGTAAAGTTCTCTTTCCAATATGAATTTGCATTGTGCGGTGAGGTTGGTCGTGAACCGAAACACCAAGTCAGTTTTAAAATGCTTGTGTGAAATTGATGTTCCCAAGCACTTGTCATACTTTCCGATAAGACTCAACCTTTTGGAGTCTTCTCTTCATATGTTTCCGTAAGACTCATTCTTTTAGAGTCCTTTCTCTTGATCATGCCTTTTCGTATATTTCAGTAGGAGTATGGTGGTTGACTATCATCATCGACTTTTATTCGAGAAGCGATGAGTCTAACCTAATACGACTACTTATAACCTTTCTGTTTTACCCTTGCATAGTCTTTCATTAGACTAACCAACCGATTATATTCCCTTGCATGGTTGGCTGGTGTCATCCGTCTCATACAACACATCAGATAAACTGCAGTTCCGATGAAGGCTAGAAACGACAATGATGGCAGTTGGAATTTTGAAGAGTTTTACCAGGTTGAGATTCCTTGGCGGGTGATCGTTTATATCAAGACCCTTGTGTCCTTTATGTATTAAGACTTCCGTTGTAATATATTTGATTATGTATTTTGAATCAGGGATGTAATTTCGAAACATTTGCTTTAATCAAAAGTTATGATATTTTGTATTATAACTGTTGTTTTATGATTTATATAAACGGGTTAAGCCTGGGGTGGCTTCGGATGTGAAATACGAGGCCACTGGCGGTAGTACCTTTCAAGGATATATATTTGGGGGTGTTACAGATGATCATAGAAGGTGGAAAGTCGGTGAACTAAATAGTGTCCTCCCACAACATATAGTGTCAGTTATCCTTGACACACCAATCCCAAAAAATAACATTCAAGACATGCTTTACTAGAAGCAAAGCAAGAATGACTGATTTTCCACTAAATTTGCCTTTAAGCTTATCACAAATCAAAACCATAGTAACCAAACCTGCTTTGCTTGGATTTTGTAACTAGATACCACACCTAGAAAAAACATTTCATTTGGAAGATAACCAATAATGGACTTCCAACTAAAGTACGTCTACACCATAAAGGTGTTGCAGTTCCTCTTCAATGACAACCTTTGTAAATACACCATTCACATCCTAATAAAATGCCCACACACAATTAAAATTATAATAGATTACAATTCCGGAACATCCTTAGTGATCACAAATCTTGACATTACTAAAAAAAGAATATACCAAATTATTAATGAACTATTTACCACTATTGGTAATATTGTTTTCAACTAGCAACAATCTGGTGTTGCATTTGGTACCAGCAAAACCAAAGGATCTTCAGAGATTACCCAGATAAGGCTATTAAAGGCCGACTTCATCAAATTGCAAAGCACAAACTGGAAAAAAACAACCCGACTCATAGACATAAATGTCAACATCCCTAAACCTACCAATGAAACAACTAGAAAGACACGAAAGATCAAATGGAAAAAACCAACTAGAAATTTTTAGAAATTGAATTTTGATTGTTCTAAACCGACTAATGGTAAAGCTTCCTCGGGCTTTTTCATTAGAAACAACAAAGCAAAATCAATCCACATGGTAGCCTCTAAATGTGGAAATAATAACATAATAATGGTTGAAGCCTTAACCTGTAATAACCATCATTTTCATATAAGGGTATGAATGTAATTTTATTTTTAATAAAGATTATGATTTTTAATAAAGAGTATAGTATTTATTACATAATTACAAATGGGAATAGATTAAACATATTCTTACCCTAAGTATGTTACATTTTTAGGGTCATGGTTTATTTAAATTGATCTTAACATTATGTTAATTTTAATTTCAATAAACTTATCAATTTAACTTAAATTATTTAAGTTGAGATTAACAATATGTTAATTAAGATTTAAATATGGTTCAATTTAAGAGAAAATATAACTTAATCTTAGAACTACCCTAATTTATTTTTTCTTTCATCTTAAATTTGGTATAAAATGTATAAATAAACTTAGGATAATATTATAAATAAGTTTGGACAATTTTATAATTTTTGAATTTTAAAATGGAGATATTTTTGCCACAACTTGAAAAGTTAGGCAAAAATGTGTAATATAGGACAAAAGAAGAGGGGTGTTTACAAAAAGGGGTTGCGTTCTTTAACAATCACTCAGTGCAGAAAAAGCATAGCCAAGCTTCCATCTCAATGGATATTTCGCACCTAATCCTTCAAATTGATTCATGGGCTTTGTAGATATATATATTCGTTCATAATCCCCCAAAATCGGGACTCGCAACGGCCCCAAACGATAAAAGTTTACCGTTTAAGTAAAACATGTTTTTATACTTTTTCAGTATTTCGCAAACTTTGATCTTATCTCGAATCCTTTAAAGCCGAAACTTTCGGGATCTTAAAGAAATCGTTACGGGCTTCAGTTCCCCTATAAATATGACCCCAACCCTCGACTAATTCCCATCCAATTTAATTCAATTCTCCACGTTAGGGTTTATAGAATTCCAAAAAAAAATTGGTTGTTCTAGGGTGAAATTCTCCCACCTCAAGTCATCTCCACTTACAACTCCAATCTCTAAATATTCGTCTTGAAGTCAAGAATCCAACGCCGCTGACCCCATCCCATTTGGTGCCCCGACGAGCCCGAATCGAACCGATTTGTTTCAATGTGTCTCGTCTCACTAGTGGAAAAAACACTTTTTGCTGCTCCCTTTTAGAGGCGTACATAGTTCAAAACGCCTCAACAACGACTTAGGAAATCACTTTTTTTGGTTTTTGAGGCGGATAATTAATTTATACGCCTCAAAAACATCTTTTGAGGCGGGCAAATTAATATACGCCTCAACAAGTATCCGAAAAAACATTTCCCGCTAAAGTATTAGAGGCGGGCCAGGGTAACGCCCGCATCTAATGCTAACTAATTGAGGTGGGCCAAGTAGCCCGCCTCAATTAAAGCTTGTTGAGGCGGGCCTCTTAAAGCCCGCCTCAAAAAGTATGTCCAATAGAGGCGGGCATGTAAGGCCCGCCTCTATTAGACCATTACTCGGCCGAGTCGTAATACTTATAGAGGCGGGCGTGTTAGGCTCGCCTCTATAAGCTCAACCCTAATTAAAAAAAAAATAGCTGCGAGCGCCTTCATTTTCCTCTTCGTATCCTCCTCTTCGTCTTCAATTCGTTCGTCCCGAGCTCCGACTTCATCGATCTCCTCCGTCTTCCCTACTCCATCGATCTCCTCCGTCTTCCCGACTTCATCGATCTCCTCCGTCTTCGCCGAGCTCCGTCTTCCCGAGCTCCGACTTCATCTCCCTTCGCCGAGCTCCCTCTAATACTCCCTTCAACAAGTATCAACAACGCACTCGAGGTTTCACCAAAACGAGCTCCCTTCAACGCACTCGAAGCCAAGTCAGGTATTATTTCAGATTTCTACCCTAATTCCTTAGGCCCTTGGCGGGATAGAATTCATAATTTAGGCCCTTGGCGGGATAGTTGAGTTTGTATTTTTTCTTGCTTGGTTGCGTATTATTATCTATTTAGGCCCTTGGCGGGATAGTTACTAGAAATGAGTATTTAATCTTCTTGTTTTACTCTTTGACAATTTTCCCTCGATGTCTCCTCTCTGCACTGTGGTGGTGATTTATTCTGCTATTGCGAATGACTTTGTTATTGAAACCTTTTACTCTATGAATATGACCAATTATTATATGAAACCTGCTCTTTATGACTCCTTGTTTATCTTATGCCTTTGGATATGGATATGTGATTTAACTACCCAGTATACTCTTCTCGTTGATGAATCCTTGCATTTATTTGAGAAGCTTATACCCTTTGAACATACTTGCAAGGACCTGGTGTTTGCACCACACATTATAACACATTTTATGGTGGATTAATGTTTGAAACAACTGCATAACTGCTCTCTGAATAACTTTTATTTTCATCTTTTTCATATTTGTTTGCACTTATGACCTATGTACCAGAACCTGGATATATTCTATGCTTTGTTACAACTACCATGTGCTCATGCATGTTGGTGAATCTGTTGATCCCTCTAAGGGTCCTTTGAACCTCTATTATGGAACTTCTTTCTATATTACTCTACCTTCTAATCTCTTTTATCTAAAATTGCTCCAGGAAATAATATGCCTTATGAGTCACTATGAATACTCAACTGGACTTGTTGAGGCGGGCTTCGGAGGCCCGCCTCAATAAGGTCCTTTTAGAGGCATAAAATGCTCGCCTCAAAAAGTGTCCCTACTTGTTGCAACCCCCTTAGTTGAAGCGAACAGTGTTCGCCTCAATAAGTGTCCAAAGGCCCGCCTCTATAAGGATTTTTTCCACTAGCGTCTGCTGTTTTCTGGTATTATCTAAATTTATGTTTTGCATTTTTTTGGTTTAATATTAATTAGTGGGCTAATTGAGACTAGTTAGTGATAATTTGGGTTTATTTAATATTATCGATATTACAATTAAATTAAATTAAATTTTTATGGTATTATCTTAGGTTGTAAAATGTTAACTTTGCATCCCATCTTAGCCTCCATTTCTGTGGTTATGTTTCTATATGTTTTGTCCTTGTAATAGCAAATACAAGGAAGCGTATCAAGATGAGAAAAGCATGACCTAGCATTTTCTTGTTTTTAAATCTCTTTTTAGCTCATCACAAATGATCATACAATACAAAGTATTAAACTCTAGTTTTTTGTTTTGCATTTGATTGTTCATAATCACCCTTAGAGTGATATATTTAATGTGGTAATAGTTATCAATTATTATCCACCACCACAAGAGAAGGAGAATACAACTATCAATAAAATTCTAATATAATCAAATTCATATGTGATACCATAGTTTATATGGTTACACACCTGTAAGATTATTAGTATGTTCATGATTAAGGAGACTATAAATAACTTCATCAAAAAGATAATGGTGGTATTTGTAATTCCACATCCTTAGTTAGATAGTTATTAGCATGATAAATGTTGTATTGCAGTTTATATAGGACTTCACCAACAAAAATAATGATATCGACTACGCCCAATCAAAGAGGCGTCAACCTTCTACATAACAAAGTTTTAATTATATAAATAGTTTTGATTAATCTGGAAAAATTAAAGGGTTGAATTTTAGAGGAGTGACTAACCAGTTGTTGAGGACATATATTTGATACAAAATAGGTATAAAATTGTAGTAGATGACAGTTCATGGTAGAAACATAGATAAGTTCATAGAGGAAAATTTTACTAGTGCTAATGGGATGTCTAGATGTAAAGCTAGTTAACTTAGTTGTTGATTGATGAAGAGCTTTAAATTTTTTTAGTTTTGGGTTTGGTAAGAGTAGCGTTGGAGAAACTCGAAATAGGAGCCCAAATATAACATAGAAAGAAGATTTTCATTTGAACGAAGCCATAATATATTTACAGTTGATGGATATCCTTTAGCAATACGCTATATGCATAAAATTGAAGGTATATAAAGAGACAATACCATGTTATATTCCCTTCAGGGATAGTGTTCAATTTCTTTTTAGGGTGATCATTAGAGGTTTCAACTTCTTGAGTTTCCATTCCTTGGGGAGGAATGAATTCAGATGGCTCTATGTTATCCTTTTTATCCTTACTATTATCATCTTATGAAGCCTCAATAAGGAAGGTTTTGAATATGAGTTTTATCCCTTTCTCCATAGAAAACGGAACAAGAACTCCTTCACTTTTGTCTTTCATTGGGTAAATCACAAACATGGCATGCACCCAATTGTGACAAATTAGGCAAGGTAGTTGGGTTTGCCTAACAAATTGGGACAATTAGTCACAGATTGCATCTTTTTCGCTTTCTTGTGGTGGTGCATAGGTGAATATCATAATAAAAGTATGATTCAAATCCAAGGATTTATATTTGAAAGCGATAATGTCGTTCGTTTAGAGAACAAATTCAAAAGTTTCATTATTAGTTGGTATGCTTTCCACATAATGAAAATTCCCCCAGAGATCCTAGAAGCATGGGATGTTATACAATTATCAAACCCGGCTTTCCTTCATCCAGAGTAATTTATTTGTTTATTACACTGTGTTTCAAATATAGCCATTATTTGGATTCTTTCGATTTTGCAAAATACTTCAATATTAGTCAAGAAGTTTTTCTGGTCGATACCACGACAATTCCAAAGGCTAATCTTCATGGAAAACCTTTGGGTTTTTTTTATTGAAATATGATGTTTTTTCTTGTTGATTTTGTATGGGTAGCAGGAGGGTTATAAGGCCAGGACATGCCCCATAACCCCATCGGTCATGTTTCGGTTAATGATTGGTTTTGTTGCCAAGAGCAGACATACAAATTGTTCATGGAAACTTGCGAAACGGCAAGATGTGTTTATGTTTCTATATGTTTTGTCCTTGTAATAGAAAATACAAGGAAGCGTATCAAGATGAGAAAAGCATGACCTAGCCTTTTCTTGTTTTTAAATCTCTTTTTAGCTTATCACAAATGATCATACAATAACAATAGAATATAACCATAAGATATAATCATAGTATATAACGATATGATATAACCAAATTGGATATAACTATAACATATAATCATAATATATATCTATATGATATAACCATAGTATATAACTATAGATTATAATATAGGATATACCATAGTATATAACTATAGGATATAACGATTATAACTAAAAAATTATAAATATAGTATATAACAAAAAAAATTAAACTATGGTTAAATCATATAGTTATATATTACGATTATATCTTATAGTTATATCCAATTTGGTTATATCCTTATAGTTATATCCAATTTGGTTACATCATATAGTTATATAATTATAAGATATATGATATAATCATAGTATATAACTATAGAATATAACCATTATGGATATAACTATAGGATATAATCATAGTATATAACTATATGATATAACCATAGTATATAACCATATAATATAATATAGGATATAACCATAGTATATAACTATAGAATATAACCATAAGATATAATCAAAGTATATAACTATAGGATATAACGATATATGATATAACCAAATTGGATATAACTATAAGATATAATCATAAGTATATAATTATATGATATAACCATAGTATATAACTTCTAAATATAATATATGATATAACCATAGTTTATAACTATAGAATATAACCATAAGATATAACCAAATTGGATATAACTATAAGATATAACCATAGTATATATACTATGGTTATATCTTATAGTTATATCCAATTTGGTTATATTGTTTAATCTTTGGAACACTCATGTACATTACCTTACTTTAGCGTGTAAGACTAATCCAAAAACATGAACTCCACCAACGGACAACAGTCAAAACAATTATTCTAATCAAATTCTCCACAATTTAGTTGAACGAATACACTAGAAATTTCTACTCTCGGCCTACACCTCCAGATCTTCAATATGAAGAAAGATCCAAGTTTAGAACCACAGACTATAATGGACAGTCTATTTATGAATGGAACATAGGTGGTAAATCCGAGCATGAGATTCTCAATACCCTACAAGAAATGGGTATGGCTAATATAGCCTATGAAACCAATAGAAAAGATCCTAAAACTCGTGTGACTCTTCTAGTTACCGGGTTTACAGGACCACTTAAGAATTGGTGGGATAATGCTCTATCCTTCCAACAAAAAGAAGATATCTTTGAATTCATAAATGATGAAGGATATTCAGAACCCGTTCACCAACTGATATATACCATTAGTATGCATTTTATACGCAACCCTAGAGAAGAAATTCAGGCCAATAGAGAAATCCTCTCCAACTTTAAATGCAGAACCCTTAGTGACTATAGATGGTGTAAAGATGTATTTTTGTCCTATGTCTATAAAAGAGATGATTGTAATAAGATTTATTGGAAAGAACATTTTGTCTCTGGTCATCCTTCCCTATTTGCTAAGAGCATAAATCAAAAGATAAGAGCAGAAATACAGGCTGAAGAAATCCCATGGAAAGACATGACTTATGGTCAATTATCATCCTTCATAAAAAAGGAAGGATTAACTCTTTGTTCTGAATTAAAAATTCAGGCTAAATATGGTAGAGAAAAGGGACCCAGTATAAAAGAGTTAGGTAATTTTTGTGAAGCTTTTGGCCTCTTCAAATTAGAATCACCCTCTAACAACAAGAAAACTTAAAAAAGCAGACAGAGAGAATTCAGACCTAAAAACAAACCTGAAATATCTAATAACCATATTAGAAAGAAATTTCAACCTACGAAAACAGATAAAAAGATTATTTGTTACAAATGTGGTAAACCAGGCCGTAAGGCTAACAACTGTAGTCTCAGACAAAAAATCAATGAGGTCTGTCAAGACAACAATGACCTTAAAAATAAACTAATGAAAATTCTCATAGAAGATTACTTTTAAGACAACTATCATCATGACTCTTCAAATTCAGATAACTCTGGTACTACATAATTTTGCAATGTCATTACTAAAAGCGATGAAAAGGGAGTCCTTTTTGAACTAATAGACAAACTTGAAGACTTATAAGTAAAACAAGAATATTTTATTAAACTCAAAGATTTATTATTTAGAGAACATAAATCTCTTCCTGAAGAACCTTTTAGCATTACTAAAGTCATTAATAAAAGATCTCATACTAGTAAATTTGCCTCTATTACAACTACAGATTTACAGGCAGAGGTCAACAACCTTAAAAAAGATGTCAAAGCTCTTAATGAACAATTGTTAACAAATGAAACCAAAGACCTAGAACTTGAAGCTAGAATAGCTCACTTGGAACTTTTAAACACCAATGAAAATAGCTCCAGCTCGGGCCACCCCACTTCTGACAATGAATCAGATTCCACGAATGAATCCTTTGTTTCAGTAATAAGTAGAATTAATTTCCAAAAATGGTACATAGACATCACTATAAAAATAGGAGACTTTACTCTCTCTACTATTGCTCTTCTTGATAGTGGAGCAGACCTTAACTGCATTTGCGAAGGCTTAATCCCTTCGAAATTCTGCTATAAAAGTAATGAAAAGATTCATAATGCTAATGGAGGAAGAATGAGTCTTAATTATAAATTCCCTAAAGCCTCTATTTGCAACAATGGATATTGTTTTAAAAACTCCTTTATAATGGTTAAAAACCTTACCCAAGAAGTCATTCTAGGTACACCATTTTTAACACAAATATACCCTTTTATAGTAGACAGAAAAGGCATACATACTAAGATCGTAGGAAAAAACTTAAGCTTCAAATTTATTTCACCCATAAAACAAAAGGACATTACCACATTACAGTCCTCCTCTATAACTAGAACCATAAACCTAATAACAAAGAAAAAATCATTAGTACACTCTCTTACTAAAGAAATTACACACCTTAAGATAGAGGAGAAACTTCAAAATCCTAGTTTACAAAAACATATTCTTGATTTAGAAGAAATATTTAAAAAATGTGTTTGTTTTGATTCCCCCACAGCCTTTTGGGAAAGAAAGAAACACTAGGTCTCACTTCCCTATGAGAAAGATTTTAAAGAAATAGATATTCCTACTTAAGCTAGACCTATACAAATGAACCAAGAGCTCTTACAATTTTGTAAAAAAGAAATTGACTCTCTCCTACAAAAGAATCTTATACGACACTCCAAATCCCTTTGGAGTTGTGCAGCCTTCTATGTTAACAATCAAGCTAAAAAAGAAAGGGGAATCCCTAGACTAGTTATTAATTACAAACCTTTAAACATAGCCCTGCAATGGATTTAGTACCCCATTCCTAACAAAAGAGATTTACTTAATAGACTTTTTTATTCTAATATCTATTCAAAGTTTGACATGAAGAGCGGATTTTGGCAAATCCAGATTGAAAACAAAGATAGATATAAAACAGCCTTTACTGTCCCATTTGGACATTACGAATGGAATGTAATGCCCTTTGGTCTAAAAAATGCCCCTTCTGAATTTCAAAGAATTATGAATGACATTTTTAATCCTTATTCAAACTTCACTATTGTTTACATTGACGATATTCTTGTTTTCTCGAAAAGCATCGATGAACACTTTAAGCATCTTAACACTTTTATCTATAATAGAAAGAAATGGTCTAGTAGTCTCTGCCCCTAAGATAAAGTTATTCCAAGCACGTATTAGATTCCTAGGACACAACATTTACAATCAGACAATCAAACCAATAAACAGAAGCATTGAATTTACTAACAGATTCCAAGATGAAATAAAAGATAAAAATCAGTTACAAAGATTCCTGGGATGTCTAAACAACATCTCAGATTTCTTCCCTAACCTTAGACAAATATGTGCCCCTCTATTCCAAAGACTTAACTAAAATCCACCAGCCTGGACAAATGAGCACCCTAAGGTAATCCAACTCTTAAAAGAAAAGGTTAAGTCCCTACCTTGTGCTAGTATTCCTCATCCTTCTGCTTTCATGATAGTCGAAACAGATGCCTCAGAATTATGTTTTGGGGGCATTCTCAAACAAAGATTACCAAATCAAACTAAAGAATCTCTAGTTAGGTACTACTCTGGTTTTTGGTCTGGACCACAAAAGAATTACAGTACAGTAAAAAAAAAAGTTTTATCTATTGTCTCTTGTATTTCTAAATTTCAAGATGATTTATATAATAAAGAATTCCTTCTTCGAGTAGACTGTCAGTCCACTAAAGAGATTCTACAAAAGGTTGTTCAAAATTTAGTTTCGAAATAGACTTTTGCCACATGGCAAGCCATTGTTTCTATATTTGATTTCAAAATAGAATTTATAAAGGGAAAAACAATTCTTTACCTGATTTTCTTACTAGAGAATTTTTATAGGGAAAAACGTAATTTCTCTAAGAAAGGTCATTACAAAAGATCATTACAATAGACGCAGAGACCAGCTTGAAAAACATTGTCTACCATGAAGATGGTTTTTGATCTAAAAAAACACGCTTGTTTTAAATGGGGAGTTTATGCCAAGAGAAAAGATATGAAAAATTTTAAACAAGAATCCAGTTTTTCTCACTTGATACCAGCTATGAGAGAACAAGTGCAAAAAAATCTGGTTGAAACCTGTGAAGAAAGCATTGCTAGGCGACTTGAACGAGCACAAGAAGAGCTAATTGAACATCTCAAGATCGATGAAATCCCATACTAATCAAATGTTCATTTCTACAGCTATGGATTCCACCGGAAGAAAACAGACCTCGCAAGATTACGTTAGTCCATCATCTTCCTCTTCTTTAGTCCCAGTCCATAATCAATTCCAAACTCTATCTGATTTTCCACCTCTTCCATACAGTCAAGCCCATTTGGCACCAAAGACTCCTATTAAAACAGCCCATAAAAAAGATGGCCCGTTTTACCAGTATTTCATAAAACCAAGCCCAATTACTCTGGATTACCTCAAACCAGACATAATCCTATTGGGCAAGCACATATAGACCCATACCTCAAAAAACTCTTCCCTTCTGATTTTCAATGGTTCCCTGAAAACATTTCTAAGAGTCAAAGATTTTATGAGTTTATCCTGGTAGATTCAGGATCCATTGAAGCCTCTCACAATATGTGTGCTACAGAACCCTCTCATATCTCGTACTCAAAATGTAAGATACTCAAAGTCCTTACCGTAACAGAATGGTCCGACCCCTAGACCTTAAAATTGTTCTCTCTTCCGCATGCCATTCCTGATCTCCCTGGTTAAACCTATCAGGACTACAAAAATGCATGGGAAAGAGCTTTCCTCTTTAGACCCTTCAATCATTCCTGGTTCTTTTACTTTGATAGAAACTGCCTAGATAATTTTCCTATCTGGTTTTATGAGTGGTGGATTACATTCGGAGCCACCAAAGACATTTACCCTTCTGAATCAACAAAGGCATATAACTACTACCTACATTGTTCTCAAGACTAACCTTTTACCAAGTCCTTACGTTTTCATAGTGACTTTGGTGTCGCTTGGGATTTTTGTTGGACATACGAAACCCTACAGACTTTCCTCTAACACTTTGTAGACGTTTCAAGATCCGATGGTGGGAAAAGTTCCTTATCCCCATACTCACCATTGACAAAATAAAAACAACCTTCTAATAGAAGAAAATCAAGTTGTCAATTACTCCCAAACCAATTCTATTACCAACCTCTACACCTACATTGACAAAAATCCCAACTCCTTCGATTCCACAAGAGCAACTCCAACAATGGGAAGAATTTAAGGCTTTCCAAAAGTTTATGGCTTAAGGAAAACAGAGTTGGGCCAATTGTTCCGAAAGCCCAGACTGTACTCCACCTCCTTCTCTAGTCGACGATCTAGAACAGTTCGCTCAGGATCCTTACGCTATAGAAATGCATACAGTCCTAGCTTGTCTTTGTAAAATAAAATAAAAAAAGGGTTTTTATTTAGGGGGTATGATCTAGCTTGTTTAATCTTTGGAATGCTCCTGTACATTACCTTACTTTAGCTTGTAACAGCAATCCAAAAACATGAACTCCACCAACGGACAACAGTCAGAACAAACATCTCCACTCACTACAGTAAGACGCCCTTCCAGAATATAAAAGACGCCCTTTCCAGAAGATAAAAGATGCCCTTTCCGGAAGATAAAAGATGCCCTTTCAATAAGATAAAAGACGCCATTTCAAAAGCAAGAAGGAACAATAACGTGGGCAACGCATAACCAAAGAAGAAATCAGACAAAGAAAAATATACAGCATAGACCACTTGTGAAAAAATAGTTCCCAAATTATATATGGACAGAAGATGCTCAACTATCCCTCTTCCCCTATAAAAGAATAAGTCCTCATTTGTTAGAGGCATCACATTTTAGAGAAGAAAAAACATCCAAAAAGAAACCTCTAAAAACCCAAGCCTTCCTTTGAAGTTTTCTGATCCCAACAGTTTCAACAATAGTTGTTCGAATAATAGTTTGTAAGTCTTCTATTTTTCAACAACCTATTACTTTAAATAAAAATTGTTCTAATAACAGTTTAAGAAAAGTTCATAATTCTATTTGCTTCTCTTATTGTTCTTCAGATTACTATTCATTTTACTATTCATGCATTTTATCAGCTTTTTAAGAACCTAGGCTTAATTGGGATACCAAATTTACCCAGGTTCTTAAAAAGCTGATAAAAATGCATTAATAGTAAAATGAATATTAATTTGAAGAACAATAAGAGAAGCAAAGAGAAGTATGAACTGTTCTTAAACTGTTATTAGAACAATTTTTATTTAAAGTAATAGATCATCGAAAATAGAAGACTTATAAACTATTATTCGAACAACTTTTGCTGAAACTGTTGGGATCTAGAAACTTCAAAAGAAGGCTTGGGTTTAGAGAGGTTTCTTTTTGGATGTTCTTTCTCCCGAAAATGTGATGCCTCTAACAAATGAGGACTTATTCTTTTATAGAGGAAGAGGGATAGTTGAGCATCTTTTGTTCGTATAGATTTTTAGAACTGTTTTATCACAAGTGGTCTATACTGCAGATTTTTCTTTGTCTGTTTTTGGCTTCTTCTTTTGTTGAACGGTTGTGTGTTGGCCACATTGTTGTTCCTTCTTGATTTTAAGAGGGCGTCTTTTATCTTTGGAAAAGGGCGTCTGACTGTAGTGAGTGGAGTTGTTTGTTCTGACTATTGTCTGTTGGTGGAGTGACTGTTTTGGATTATTCTTACAGGCTAAAGTGAGGTAATGTAGATGAGGGTTCCAATATTTAAACAAGCAAGATCATACCCCCCTAAATAAAAAACTTTTTTTTTATAACCAAAAACAAGCTAGGACTGTATGTATTTACATAGCGTAAGGATCCTGAGCGAACTGTTCTGGATCATCGACTGGAGAAGGAGGTGGAGTACGGTCTGGGCTTTCGGAACTATCGGCCCAACTCTGTTTTCCTTGAGCCATAAACTTTTGGAAAGCCTTAAATTCTTCCCATTGTTGGAGTTGCTCTTGTGGAATCGAAGGAGTTGGGATTTTTGTCAAAGTAGGTGTAGAGGCTGGTAATGGAATTGTTGTTGGAGTAACTAACGACTTGATTTTCTTCTGTTGTAAGGTTGTTTTTATTTTGTCAATGGTGAGTGTGGGGATAAGGAACTTTTCCCACCATCGGATCTTGAAACGTCTATAGAGTGTTAGAGGAATGTCTTGAGAATGAGTCTGTAGGGTTTCGTATGTCCAACAAAAAATCCAAGCGACACCAAAATCACGATGAAAACGTGAGGACTTGGTAAAAGGTTGGTCTTGAGAGTAATGTAGGTAGTAGTTATATGCCTTTGTTATTTCAGAAGGGTAAATGTTTTTGGTGACTCCGAATGTAAGCCACCACTCATAAAACCAGATAGAAAATTATTTGGGCAGTGTCTATCAAAGTAAAAGAACCAGGAATGATTGAAGGTTCTAAGGAGGAAAGCTCTTTCCCATGCATTTTTATAGTCCTGATAGGTGTAACCAGGGAGATCAGGAATGGCCTACGGAAGAGAGAATGGTTTTAAGGTCCAGGGGTCGGACCATTCTGTTATGGTAAGGACTTTGAGTATCTTACATTTTGAGTAGGAGATACGAGAGGGTTCTGTAGCACACATATTGTGAGAGACTTCAATGGATCCTGAATCTACCAGGATAAACTCGTAAAATCTTTGACTCTAAGAAATGTTTTCAGGGAACCATTGAAAATCAAGAGGGAAGAGTTTTTTTAGGTATGGGTCTATATGTGCTTGCCTAATAGGATTATGTTCGGGTGTGAGGTAAACCGGAGTAATTGGGCTTGGTTTTAAGAAATACTGGTAAAATGGGCCATCTTTTTTGTGGGTTGTTTTGATAGGAGTCTTTGGTTCCAAGTGGGCTTGACTGTATGGAAGAGGTGGAAAATTAGATAGGGCTTGGAACTGATTATGGACTGGGACTAAAGAAGAAGAAGATGACGGACTAACGTAATCTTACGGGGTCTGTTTTCTTCCGGTGGAATCCATACCTGTAGAAATGAACATTTGATTAGTATGGGATTTCGTCGATCTTGAGATATTCAGTTAGCTCTTCTTGTGCTAGTTCAAGTCGCCTAGCAATGCTTTCTTCACAGATTTCAATCAGATCTTTTTGCACTTGTTCTCTCATAGTTGGTATCAAGTGGGAAAAGTTGGATTCTTGCTTAAAATATTTCAAATCTTTTCTCTTAGTATAAACTCCCCATTTAAAATAAGCCTGTTTTTTTAGATCAAAAACCATCTTCATAGTAGAGAATGTTTTTCAAGTTGGTCTCTGCATCTTTTGTAATGACCTTTCATAGAGAAATTACATTTTTCCCTGTAAAAATTCTCTGGTAAGAAAATCAGGTAAAGAATTGTTTTTTCCCTTTATAAATTCTATTTTGAAATCAAATACAGAAACAATAGCTTACCATCTGGCAAAAATCTGTTTTGAAACCAAATTTTGAACATCTTTTTGTAGAATCTCTTTAGCGGACTAACAGTCTACTCGAAGAATAAATTATTTATTATATAAATCATGTTGAAATTTAGAAATACAAGAGACAATAGATAAAACCTCTTTTTTTACCGTACTGTAAGTCTTTTGTGGTCCGGACCAAACACCAGAGTAGTACCTAACTAGAGATTCTTTAGTTTGATTTGGTAATCTTTGTTTGAGAATGCCACCAAAACCTAATTCTGATGCATCTGTTTCAACTATCATGATAGCATAAGGATGATGAATACTACCACAAGGTAGGGACTTAACCTTTTCATATAAGAGCTGAATTACCTTAGTGTGCTCATTTGTCCAGGCAAGTTGATTTTTCTTAAGTCTTTGGAATAGAAGAGCACATATTTGTCTAAGGTTAGGGAAGAAATCTGAGATGTAGTTTAGACATCCCAGGAATCTTTGTAACTGATTTTTATCTTTTCTTTCATCTAGGAATATGTTAGTAAATTCAATGCTTCTGTTTATTGGTTTGATTGTCTGATTGTAAATATTGTGTCCTAGAAATCTAATATGTGTTTGGAATAATTTTATCTTAGGGGCAGAGACTGCTAGACCATTTCTTTCTATTATAGATAAGAAAGTGTTAAGATGCTTAAAGTGTTCATCGATGCTTTTGGAGAAAACAAGAACATCGTCAATGTAAACTATAGTATAGTTTGAATAAGGATTAAAATTGTCATTCATAATTCTTTCAAATTTAGAAGGGGCATTTTTTAGACCAAAAGGAATTACATTCCATTCGTAATGTCCAAATGGGACAGTAAAGGTTGTTTTATATCTATCTTTGTTTTCAATCTGGATTTGCCAAAATCCGCTCTTCATGTCAAACTTTGAATAGATATTAGAATCAGAAAGTCTATTAAGTAAATCTCTTTTGTTAGGAATGGGGTACCTAATCCATTGTAGGGCTTTGTTTAACGGTTTGTAATTAATAACTAGTCTAGGGATTCCTCTTTCTTCTTCAGCTTGATTGTTAACATAGAAGGTTGCACAACTCCAAGGGGATTTGGAGTGTCGTATAAGATTCTTTTGTATGAGAGAGTCAATTTCTTGTTTACAAAACTGTAGGAGCTCTTGATTCATTTATATAGGTCTAGCTTTAGTAGGAATATCTATTTATTTAAAATCTTTTTCATAGGGAAGTGAGACCTGGTGTTTCTTTCTTTCCCAAAAGGCTATGGGGGAATCAGAACAAACACGTTTTGTACATAAATCTTCTAAATCAAGAATCTATTTTTGTAAACTAGGGTTTTGAAGTTTCTCCTCTATCTTAAGGTGTGTAATTTCTTTAGTGAGAGAGTGTACTAATGACCTTTTCTTTGTTATTAGGTTTATGGTTCTAGTTATAGAGGAGGACTGTAATGTGGTAATGCTATTTTGTTTTATGGGTGAAATAAATTTGAAGCTTAAGTTTTTTCCTACGATCTTAGTATGTATGCCTTTTCTGTCTACTTTAAAAGGGTATATTTGTGTCAAAACTGGTGTACCCAGAATGACTTCTTGGGTAAGGTTTTTAACCATTATAAAAGCGTTTTTAAAACAATTTTCATTGTTGCAAATAGAGGCTTTAGGGATTTTATAACTAAGACTCATTCTTCCTCCATTAGCATTATGAATCTTTTCATTACTTTTATAGTTGAATTTCGAAGGGATTAAGCCTTCGTAAATGCAGTTAAGGTCTGCCCCACTATCAAGAAGAGCAATAGTAGAGAGAGTAAAGTCTCCTATTTTTATAGTGATGTCTATGTACCATTTGAAATACCCCAAATAAGTGGGTAATGGCATTTTGGTCAATTAATTATGGGTTTTGTTAAAAGGGGGAAAATTGGGAAAATTGGGGATAAAAATCCCTATCACTCGGTTGTCTCTCCCGATCTCCCCCGGTGCACTGTGGCTTTCTTCCTCCCGAATCCGGCTCTCTCCCTCTAGTTTCCCTCCGTTCGCTGAGCAGCCAAGCCCAGCCGAGTCGCTTTCCCTCCGGCGAGCCCGACTCGGACACCATCGCTGCTGTCTTCGCTACTGCTGGTTGCCGCTGCTGTGCTCCGACGACGAGAGGAGCCATCTCCGGTGAGCCAACCCGAAGTCGCCTCCTCCTCCTCTGTCTGTGCTGCTGCCTGGCTGTGGTGTGGGTACAGTTCATGGCTGCTGTGGTTGTGTGGTGGCTGAGATCACCGGCGACGAGGTGCCCTTCCCGGTGTGGCTTGCGGTGGTCGTCGACGAGGTGAGCTTATGGGTTGGATTGTGTGTGGTTTGCTAATTAAGAGATGGAATTTGGGGTTGATTTGGGGTATAATTTGGCCTAATTAATTAGAGTTGATGATAGGTAAAATTTGGGGTTTACCTTGATCTGGATTTGTAAGGCTAATTTGATGCTGAACTTCTGGGTTGACAGATAGGACAAACTCAGGAATTTGGACAGCATATATATATGATTATTGTGGACTGAATTCGGTTATTTATTTGTGCAGCACTTTGATTTGAGATTTGGATTGATTTTGGATGTGATTTGGTTAATTAATTAAGGGTTTGATTTAGGGTTTTGAATTGGGGTTTTATTGATTGTGGATTGGATGAGTAATTAATGCCAGGGATTTGCTCAGATTGATTTCACAGGTTCGTTCGAGTGGTTTGGAGACCTCTGGGGTCGTTGTGGTTCGACTTGAGGCAAGAGGATCCTTGCCTAACTTATAT
Source organism: Rheum nobile (assembly GCA_027886185.1). Classification (NCBI taxonomy): domain Eukaryota; kingdom Viridiplantae; phylum Streptophyta; class Magnoliopsida; order Caryophyllales; family Polygonaceae; genus Rheum; species Rheum nobile. Next base: position 1,773,266 of record WOAB01000685.1, on the reverse strand, counting down.
ATTTTTATAATTGATTTATGCTTAGCTTATGTCATAATTAAATTATAGTTGCTTGAGCTATTTTAATTGGTTAGAATTTACTATAATTGCTTGGTTGTGATGTGTGATAATATGTGTTGGTGTGTGATAATGTGTTGATATGTGGTGAAATGTGTTGATATGAGATGAGGTGTGTTAAGGTGTGATTATGTGTTTGTGATTGTTGTTGATAGTGTCTGTTGACACGTGTGTGTGTGTTGGCTTGAGTGTGAGTGTCTGTTGACACGTGTATGTGTATTGGATTGAATGTGTGTGTGTGTGTGTGTGTGTGTGTGGTGGATCGTATGTGTGTGTTGGATTGAATGTGTGAGTGTGTGTGTTGGATTGTGTGTGTATGTGAATGTGTTAACCTTTGCCGTATGTGATATTTGATTGATTGTCATATATGATTTTATTTGATTGGTATCGGTGTGGTGGTGGAATGTTGTTCGATGGTGAAATTCCTTATATGTGAGGGCCTCGGTGGGTATGAACCCCCGAAGGTCGAAGGGTCAGGTGATGATAGTCTCACCAAACCGCGTAGGGTGCACACCTACGTCGTTAAGGGCCAAGGGTTGGATGGTGAAAGTCCCATCCGGAAAGTGTGTGTTGATTGTCTCACCCGGTGATGTGGTGGTGTAGACGGAGGTATTGTGGATTGTCTCACCCGGTGATGTGGTGGTGGAGACGGAGGTTGGATTGGAGGTGTTGATGGTTGTGTGTGTCGGTTATGTGTTGAATGTTGATTGTGTACTTGATTAAGTGGTTGTGTTGGTAATTTGGTTGTATGTTTGATAATTGGTTTATGTTGGACGTTGATTGTTATTAGTTGTGGTTGTGGTCATTGTTGGCCATTGGTTGTGGTGGTGAATTTACGTGTGTTATAGTTGTTGATTGTAACTGGTCAAGGTTGTGAATTTATGTTGGTATGGTTATTGTTGGTAGTTGATGGATTATGAATGTTGGTTGTGTTGTTTGAGTGTATAGATTGGTTTCCATCTTGAGGGTGTGGGCCAATACGAGTTGAGTTTGATGTATGAGTTGCAGTCGAGGTTGACGAACCGGCGGCACCAGAAGGGTGGCTGGCCTGGATCGTTATTTTGGTTATGATTGTATTATGTGATGATTATTTTCGTTGATGCTTATGTGTTTGTTGATGTGAAGGGTAATTGATTTTGTTGTGTTAGTGCAGTAGTGAGTTCTGTATTATCGGTTAGCTTTGGTTGTAAGTCAGTAGTAAGATATGTGTATGTGCATAGAGTTGTTGTTTGAGGTATTAGTATTGGAAGGGAAGTTGGATTGGATCTTTCTATTCGTTTATACTTGAGTACTGATGAGTTTGAGGTTGGATTGAAAGAGGTTAATATCGTGCAGAATTGGATAAGAATGGATAATGGATCGGTTATGTGATAGCGTGTTATGTTTGTGTCTTGACGTGTGGTTGGATAGTTGGTTTAAGGTGTGATTGTGTATTATTGATGGTTATATGTGATTGTTGTTGAGTGTCGGTGTGGTAGTTGGTTTGTTTGATTGAGTATGGATCTGGTGTTTGGATTATCGTTGATTGGGTTAGAATGGATTATGTTGGAGTTATTTGCATTTGAGAGTTGAGTACTCTCTTGGTTGTTTTGGTTGGATTTTGTGACGTTATATATATCTTATATGATTGTATGTTGTTTGAACTGTTTTGGCTTGGCTAATCTTGCCATAGTCTTTCAAAAGACTGACCAACCTCGGTTTATGTGCCGTGGTTGGCTGGGGTATCGGGTCCCCCAGTCAATCAGGCTTTTGCAGATTTAGCGCCAGCAAGAAGGATCCTGATCACCGTCGGTTTTGGAGTCGAGAACTCTACTTTTGGTTTGAGACTTTGACTTGATTGTATGTATCGTTTTGGTTTTGGACCTTCAAGTGGTCGAACTTGTTGTATTGGCTTTTGACTTTTGGTCTTTAGTTGTTGGTTTCTGGTTTGTAAATTGTAGTACTTTCTGTATGTTAAGTTGATTATGGTTTCAACTTTGGACAGGTTTTACAGGTTTTTCCGCTGTGCTGCTTTTGGTATATATTATGTATGGGATATGTTTGCAAATTTTTATTTCACCCGCCTTATAGTCCTTCGGGACTATGGCACTGTAGCACCTCTGGCCCGGGGTGTTACAAAATTGGTATCAGAGCTCTTTTCAAAAAAAAAAAGAAAAAAAGTGTTCTTTCCGAGTTTTCAACTTGAGAATTTTTATACGTTGTTGTTGTGAACGATCGGGTGATCAGGAATCCTTGCTGTCAACCGTAGTGAGTTGTGTTGGTAAGTAAGTATTGGTTGTTTGTGCTAATGTTTATATGTTGAGTATTGATGATTAATTTCATATGCGATGTTAATGTTGTTAAGTAAATTGTATGGTGCGTTCCCTGGTAAGTGGGACATGCTAGAGATCGAAAAGGTATGAGTATGGTAGAGGATGAGGCCGTTGGGCTTATCGTCAAGAGGTTGATGCAGGTAGTTTAGTGGTGATGATTCGGTATGATTTGTTGTGTGCTACTGTTATTGTTAGGGTTGAGCAGGACAGATTAAGCGCATTCAGATATGGTTGTATTGAGATATGAACCTTTGATGGTAAGGCATAGCTATACGATCATTGAGCAGTATGTAGATGATTGATTGATTATGGAAACCGCTATAGATGATTCTGATCAGATTATTGATGCTTGAGGCAGTAAGAAACAGAGAACTCGGTCTGCACCTGAGAAAGTGGGATTTTACGACTATGGGTTCGGCTGAGCTGAGGAACAGAATGTGTCTGTGACTTCCGGAAGATGACAGTTATCGTAACAGGAGATAAAGGTTTAGTGCAGGTGTGAGAGTCATCATCCTAGAGACTCTGGCAGAATTGTTAGTGCGATGACAGTTGTAAAACTGCTAAGAAAAGGTTGGGTTGCCTTTCGAGTTGACTAATGCTTCCGCAGATTTCAAGGTTTAAGGAATTAATGTTTTTAAAAAGTACTTGGATTGGTTGCAGTGAGTTTCATTGGGAGTATTCTCGGACTGGCAGATTACTGCATGCGATTGTGGATGGATTTTCTAAGGTTGGGTGTGACTAAGAATTTTGACTGGGACGGGAAATGTCAGGAGAGAGTTTTCGAAGGACTCAGGAAGTGTTTGATTAGTGCGTCAGTGTCGGTTTTACTGAAGGAAACAAAAAGGGTTTGTTATCTACGGTGATGTGTCTAAGCGAAGTTTGGGTTGCGTTTTGATGCAGAATGGGAATGTCATTGCGTATGCTTTTCGTCAGCTCAAATTGTATAAGAGAGAATTGATCATGAGGCAAAGATGATTGCTAGAGTTGATTAAGGATTATGAAAAGATATTGTTTATCAATCAGAAAAGGGCTACTGTGGTTGCTGATGCTTTGTGTAGGAAGTCGACTCTCGAGCAGATGGTTGCTTGTCTGACAGTTCGGTCGGGATTGCAACAGGAGTTGGCAAAGGGTGAAAAGTGAAATTTGGTTTGAGAAGGAACAGATACTGCTGAATGTAATGGAATCTTGAGTAAGATATGCAGTGAGATTGCTCAGGAAAGAGTGTAGGGATTCTTGTTCAAGAAGATGGAGTATTGTGATTTCAGATCGATTATGTGTGTTAACTGATAAAGAGAATTGAGAGTTGATTCTCAGGGAAAGTCATTCTTCGGCGAGTCCGGAATATTCTAGAGTCAGTTATGCGAGGCAGTTATCCGAACCTGTTTGATCTTAGTTTCGAGGATGAAACTCTTATAAGGAGGGGAGAATCAAATACCCCAAATAAGTGGGTAATGGCATTTTGGTAAATTAATTATGGGTTTTGTTAAAAGGGGGAAAAATGGGAAAATTGTGGATAAAAATCCCTATCACTCGGTTGTCTCTCCCGATCTCCCCCGGTGCACTGTGGCTTTCTTCCTCCCGAATCCGGCTCTCTCCCTCTAGTTTCCCTCCGTTCGCTGAGCAGCCAAGCCCAGCCGAGTCGCTTTCCCTCCGGCGAGCCCGACTCGGACACCATCGTTGCTGTCTTCGCTACTGCTGGTTGCCGCTGCTGTGCTCCGACGACGAGAGAAGCCATCTCCGGTGAGCCAACCCGAAGTCGCCTCCTCCTCCTCTGTCTGTGCTGCTGCCTGGCTGTGGTGTGGGTGCAGTTCGTGGCCGCTGTGGTTGTGTGGTGGCTGAGATCGCCGGCGACGAGGTGCCCTTCCCGGTGTGGGTTGCGGTGGTCGTCGACGAGGTGAGCTTATGGGTTGGATTGTGTGTGGTTTGCTAATTAAGAGATGGAATTTGGGGTTGATTTGGGGTATAATTTGGCCTAATTAATTAGAGTTGATGATAGGTAAAATTTGGGGTTTACCTTGATCTGGATTTGTAAGGCTAATTTGATGCTGAACTTCTGGGTTGACAGATAGGACGAACTCAGGAATTTGGACAACATATATATATGATTGTTGTGGACTGAATTCGGTTATTTATTTGTGCAGCACTTTGATTTGAGATTTGGATTGATTTTGGATGTGATTTGGTTAATTAATTAAGGGTTTGATTTAGGGTTTTGAATTAGGGTTTTATTGATTGTGGATTGGATGAGTAATTAATGCCAGGGATTTGCTCGGATTGATTTCACAGGTTCGTTCGAGTGGTTTGGAGACCTCTGGGGTCGTTGCGGTTCGACTTGAGGCAAGAGGATCCTTGCCTAACTTATATATTTTTATAATTGATTTATGCTTAGCTTATGTCATAATTAAATTATGGTTGCTTGAGCTATTTTAATTGGTTAGAATTTACTATAATTGCTTGGTTGTGATGTGTGATAATATGTGTTGGTGTGTGATAATGTGTTGATATGTGGTGAAATGTGTTGATATGAGATGAGGTGTGTTAAGGTGTGATTATGTGTTTGTGATTGTTGTTGATAGTGTCTGTTGACACGTGTGTGTGTGTTGGCTTTAGTGTGAGTGTCTGTTGACACGTGTATGTGTATTGGATTGAATGTGTGTGTGTGTGTGTGTGTGTGTGTGTGTGTGTGTGTGTGGTGGATCGTATGTGTGTGTTGGATTGAATGTGTGAGTGTGTGTGTTGGATTGTGTGTGTATGTGAATGTGTTAACCTTTGCCGTATGTGATATTTGATTGATTGTCATATATGATTTTATTTGATTGGTATCGGTGTGGTGGTGGAATGTTGTTCGATGGTGAAATTCCTTATATGTGAGGGCCTCGGTGGGTATGAACCCCCGAAGGTCGAAGGGTCAGGTGATGATAGTCTCACCAAACCGCGTAGGGTGCACACCTACGTCGTTAAGGGCCAAGGGTTGGATGGTGAAAGTCCCATCCGGAAAGTGTGTGTTGATTGTCTCACCCAGTGATGTGGTGGTGTAGATGGAGGTATTGTGGATTGTCTCACCCGGTGATGTGGTGGTGGAGACGGAGGTTGGATTGGAGGTGTTGATGGTTGTGTGTGTCGGTTATGTGTTGAATGTTGATTGTGTACTTGATTAAGTGGTTGTGTTGGTAATTTGGTTGTATGTTTGATAATTGGTTTATGTTGGACGTTGATTGTTATTAGTTGTGGTTGTGGTCATTGTTGGCCATTGGTTGTGGTGGTGAATTTACGTGTGTTATAGTTGTTGATTGTAACTGGTCAAGGTTGTGAATTTATGTTGGTATGGTTATTGTTGGTAGTTGATGGATTATGAATGTTGGTTGTGTTGTTTGAGTGTATAGATTGGTTTCCATCTTGAGGGTGTGGGCCAATACGAGTTGAGTTTGATGTATGAGTTACAGTCGAGGTTGACGAACCGGCGGCACCAGAAGGGTGGCTGGCCTGGATCGTTATTTTGGTTATGATTGTATTATGTGATGATTATTTTCGTTGATGCTTATGTGTTTGTTGATGTGAAGGGTAATTGATTTTGTTGTGTTAGTGCAGTAGTGAGTTCTGTATTATCGGTTAGCTTTGGTTGTAAGTCAGTAGTAAGATATATGTATGTGCATAGAGTTGTTGTTTGAGGTATTAGTATTGGAAGGGAAGTTGGATTGGATCTTTCTATTCGTTTATGCTTGAGTACTGATGAGTTTGAGGTTGGATTGAAAGAGGTTAATATCGTGCAGAATTGGATAAGAATGGATAATGGATCGGTTATGTGATAGCGTGTTATGTTTGTGTCTTGACGTGTGGTTGGATAGTTGGTTTAAGGTGTGATTGTGTATTATTGATGGTTATATGTGATTGTTGTTGAGTGTCGGTGTGGTAGTTGGTTTGTTTGATTGAGTATGGATCTGGTGTTTGGATTATCATTGATTGGGTTAGAATGGATTATGTTGGAGTTATGTTGGAGTTATTTGCGTTTGAGAGTTGAGTGAGAGTTGAGTACTCTCTTGGTTGTTTTGGTTGGATTTTGTGACGTTATATATATCTTATATGATTGTATGTTGTTTGAACTGTTTTGGCTTGGCTAATCTTGCCATAGTCTTTCAAAAGACTGACCAACCTCGGTTTACGTGCCGTGGTTGGCTGGGGTATCGGGTCCCCTAGTCAATCAGGCTTTTGCAGATTTAGCGCCAGCAAGAAGGATCCTGATCACCGTCGGTTTTGGAGTCGAGAACTCTACTTTTGGTTTGAGACTTTGACTTGATTGTATGTATCGTTTTGATTTTGGACCTTGAAGTGGTCGAACTTGTTGTATTGGCTTTTGACTTTTGGTCTTTGGTTGTTGGTTTCTGGTTTGTAAATTATAGTACTTTTTGTATGTTAAGTTGATTATGGTTTCAACTTTGGACAGGTTTTACAGGTTTTTCCGCTGTGCTGCTTTTGGTATATATTATGTATGGGAAATTAATTCTACTTATGACTGAAACAAAGGATTCATTCTTGGAATCTGATTCATTGTCATAAGTGGGGTGGTGCGAGCTGAAGCTATTTTAATTGGTGTTTAAAAGTTCCAAGTGAGCTATTCTAGCTTCAAGTTCTAGGTCTTTGGTTTCATTTGTTAACAATTGTTCATTAAGAGCTTTGACATCTTTTTTAAGGTTGTTGACCTCTGCCTGTAAATCTTTAGTTGTAATAGAGGCATATACTGGTAGAAGATCTTTTATTAATGACTTTAGTAATGCTAACAGGTTCTTCAGGAAGAGATTTTTGTTCTTTAAATATTAAATCCTTGAGTTTAATAAAATATTCTTGTTTTACTTGTGGGTCTTCAAGTTTGTCTATTAGTTCAAAAAGGACTTCCTTTTCATCGCTTTTAGTAATGACATTGCAAAATTGTGTAGTACCAGAGTTATCTGAATTTGAAGAGTCAGGATGATACTTGTCTTCAGAGTAATAAACTTACAGGGACTGTTGTACATGACTATTGTTGTAAACTTGAAAAACGATCTTGTGAAGCTTGAAAGAACTTCAAGTGAAGACTTCTAGCTTATGGAGACTATAAGGGGGAGAGGGATTTTGAGAGTGTTTCTCAACACATGAGAGTCTAAATTCGGATGCCTCAAAACAACTGAGGGCTTTGCCTTTTATAGAGAAGGGGGAGAGTCTGAATTCTTTTGTCCGTACCAATTTTTGGTACTATTCCTTCACGGGTGAGCTTTTCTGTTGTGAGTGGAGTTCTGAGTGGAGTTTTGTCTCTTTTTGAGTGGGTCTTTTGTCTTCTTTTCTTGTGAGTGGAGATTTGCTGGTGGAGCTCCTGTTGTGAGTGGAGTCTTTTGTCCGTTGTTGCAAGTGGAGTCTTTTGTTCTTCTTGGTCTTTTGTCTGTGGGCTCTTCTTCTTGGACTCTTCTTATAATGGGCTCTTCTTGTAATGGGCTTTTGTCTTCTGCTTCCTGATGGGCCTATTATAGGATTTCTTGGGCTTCTTCATATTGGATTGTTCTTCTTGATGTTGGACTGTTCTTTCTTCTTGGTTTCTTCTCATAGGTCTTTTATTAAAGTAACAATATGTACAAAGGAGATAATCTAAAAACAGGCTAGATTACCCCCCGAAATGAAAACATAAAATGAAAGCATAAGTTCTTTTTTCTTTTCTTTTTTTTTCTTTTCTTTTTTCTTTTTTCTTTTCTCTCTTTTTTCTTTTTCTCTCTTTTTTCTTTTTTCTTTTTTTTTTCTTCTTTTTTCTTGAAATTAGATAGGACTGTTTTGATTACATGGCACAGGGGTCTTGTGCGAACTATTCCGGGTCATCCACCGGAGAGGGCGGTGGGGTAGCGTCAAGATCCTCGCAGCTACCAGTACAACTCTGTTTTTCTTGGGCAAGGTATTTTCGAAAAGCCTGGAAAGCTTCCCACTGTTTTAGTTGCTCCAGTTGATCCTGTGAAAGGGAAGGGTTATTTTGTGGAGGAGGGCTAGAAGTAGTGGGTTTCTTTTGAGGAGAAGGATTAGAGGTAGCAGGATTAGAGGTAGTGGTTTTGGTGATTAAAGGGGGAGCCATTGGTGGTCTGGTCTTTTGTTCGAAAAATAAATCTATTTTTTGAACTGTAATAGTGGAAACAATAAACTTTTCCCACCATCTAATTTTGAAACGATGACAAAGCGTTAGGGGATAGCTTTGTGGTTGTATCTGAAGGGTCTCATAGGTCCAGCAGAAGATCCATGCAATACCAAAATCACGGTGGAATTTGAGAGATTTGGTAAAGGGTCTGTCTATGGATTTGTGTAGGTAAATGTAGTAAGGTCTTTTTATTTTCTCAGGGTAAATATTTTCATTGGCTCCAAAGGTAAGACGCCACTCATAGAACCATATCGGGAAACCATCGGGACAGTGTTTATCAAAAAAGAAGAACCAAGAGTGATTAAATGATCTAAACAGGAAAGTTCTTTCCCAAGCGTCTTTGTAATCTTGGTAGGAGTAGCCTGGGAGATTGGGAATGTCATCTGCAAGGGAGAAAGACTTTAAGGTCCAGGGGTCCTCCCAATCTGTGGAAACCTTGACATCGAGTATCTTGCATTTGGAGAAGGAAATGCGTGAGGGGTCTATTGTACACATGGTGTGGGAGATTTTTGCCGAGCCAGAGTCTACAAGAATAAATTCATACAACTTTTGTGTTTTGGAGGGGTTATTAGAGAACCAATGAAGAGTAGAAGAAAAGAGTCTTTTAGTGTAGGGTTCCAGTTGGTCTTTTGAAATAGGAGAATCACATGGTGTAAGATAGATTGCGGTAATTGGGCTTGGTTTTAGGAAGTACTGGAAGTAATTGCTGTCTTTTTTGGGGTCCGTTTTGATAGGAGTCTTTGGTGCCACATGGGCTTGGTTGTAGGGGAGAGCTGGAAAGTTTGAGAGAGCTTGGAATCTGTTATGTACTGGGACTAGGGAGAAAGAGGAAGATGGACTGATATAGTCCTGGGGAGTCTGTTTTCTGTCTTTAGGATCCATACCTAAGACAAGTAAGACGTTTATAAAAAGGTAAGACGTTCTTTGACTTTCCTTTCAAGTTCTTGCAGAAACTGGCGAAGGGAAGGACATTCGTCAAGCTCAAGTAATTCTCTTATAGGTGGTATCCAGAGGCTTTGTTCAAGCCGTGCTTTGCATCTTTTGTAATGCTCTCTCATGGACAAAATTCTTTTATCCCTGAGAAGTTTTAGTGAAAAGTAAGAGAAGGGGAAAGGTTTAAAAGGGGATCTCACTATCTTTCAAAATTTTTGAAATTTGCAAATTAGCCATACTGGTAGTGTTACAAATGATATTTTTAAGGAAATCAATGTGATCTGAAAGGGTCAGAACTTGTTCAAAGTCACTGTTATTGCATGTTTTGAAAGAAGAACGAGCTTTCTGAAGGGATCTATGAAAAAGTGGAATTCTCCACTGAGTGTAAATTTCCTTCTTTAGATCGTTGTAAAACTTCATTTATCCTGTGGATTTTCCCTGTAAAAATTCTCTTGTGAGGAAATATGGTAAAGAATTGTCTTTTCCTTTTATAAATTCTATTTTGAAGTCGAAAACAGAAACTATAGCTTGCCATCTAGCAAAGATCTGTTTTGAAACAAGATTTTGAACATCTTTTTGCAGAATTTCTTTAGCTGATTGACAGTCAACACAAAGAAGGAATTCTTTGTTATATAAGTCATCCTGGAATTTAGAGATACAGGATACTATAGATAGAACTTCTTTTTTAACAGTACTGTAATTCTTTTGTGGTCCAGACCAAGCACCAGAGTAGTATCTAACAAGGGTTTCTTTAGTTTGATTAGGTAACCTTTGTTTGAGAATGCCCCCAAAGCCTAATTCTGAGGCATCTGTTTCTACTATCATGGAAGCAGAGGGGTGAGGAATACTAGCGCAGGGTAAGGTTTTGACCTTTTCTTTGAGGAGTTGGATTACCTTGGTATGCTCAGTAGTCCAAAGAGGTGGATTTTTCTTGAGTCTTTGAAATAAGGGGGCACAGATTTGTCTAAGGTTAGGGAAGAAGTCAGAGATGTAATTTAGACAACCAAGGAACCTTTGAAGTTGGGTTTTGTCTTTTATTTCATCCGGAAATTTGTTGGTAAATTCAATGCTTCTGTTAATAGGCTTGAAAGTTTGGTTATAAATGTTATTTTTGAGGACGAAACGGCCAGCCCATTTTTCTCTATTATGTATAAGAAAGTATTAAGGTGTTTGAAATGTTCTTCGATGCTTCTAGAAAAGACTAGAACATCATCAATGTAGACTATTGTGAATTTTGAGTAAGGGTTGAAGATATCATTCATGATTCTTTGGAATTCTGAAGGGGCGTTTTTTAGGCCAAAAGGCATTACATTTCATTCATAATGTCCAAAAGGGATTGTGAAGGCTATTTTATACCTATCTTTGTTTTCTATTTGGATTTGCCAGAATCCACTCTTCATATAAAATTTTGAATAGATCATAGAGTCAGAAAGTCTATTGAGGAGATCTCTTTTGTTAGGAATAGGGTATCTAATCCATTGTAAAGCTTTGTTAAGAGGTTTGTAGTTGATGACAAGTCTAGGGACTCCTCTTTCTTTTTCAGCCTGTTTGTTAACATAGAAGACAACACAGCTCCAGGGAGACTTGGAGGGTCTTATGAGTTGTTTAAGTAGGAGGGAGTCTATTTCTTGTTTGCAGAATTGTAGCAGTTCTTGATTCATTTGTATAGGTCTGGCTTTAGTAGGAATATCCATTTCTTTGAAATCTTTTTCATAGGGGAGAGAAACTTGATGCTTCTTTCTATCCCAGAAGGCTGTGGAATATTCTGAGCAGACACGTTTCTTGAACAATTCTTCAAGGACGAGGATCTGCTTTTGTAGACTAGGGTCTCTAAGTTTTTCTTCTATTTTAAGGTGTGCTATTTCCGAGACTAGGGAATGGATGAAGGATCTCTTCTTTGTTATAAGATTCATGGTTTTGTTTATGGATGAGGAATGTATAGTACATATGTCTTTTTGTATTACCGGAGAAATGAATTCAAAACTTAGTCTTTTTCCTATTACTTCAGTATGTATGCCATAAGCATCTGCTGTAAAAGGATATATTTGTGTTAGGAAGGGTGTTCCTAGGATTATTTCCTGATTTAAGCCTTTTATCAGTATGAAGGAGTTGTTAAAACAATATTTGTCATTACAAATAGAGGCTTTAGGAATCTTGTAGCTAAGGTTCATTCTACCACCACTAGCATCAAGGATCTTTTCATGACTTTTATGGTAATACTTTGAAGGGATTAAACCTTCACAAATACAGTTTAGATCTGCTCCACTGTCTATGAGAGCAACTGTAGAAAGAATGAAGTCTTCTATTTTTATGGTAATATTAACATACCATTTCTGAAAGTTAACCTTGTTTATTGATGAGATAAAGGTATGTTCAGTAAGGGGAGATTTATCTTCTTTCTGTTGTGACTTGGAACTAGAGCTGAGACTATATTTAGAGGTTTGAAAGAGTTCTAGATGGGCTATTCTGGTCTCAAGCTCAAGATCTTTGGTTTCATTCTTTAATAATTGTCTGTTGAGGGTTCCAATGTCTTTTTTGATTCCATTAACTTCAGTTTGTAAGTCTTTGACAATGATAGAGGAGAATATTTTAGTAGGAGATTTCTTATTAATGATTTTGGAGATACTAAAAGGTTCTTCAAGTAAAGGCTGTTGTTCATTAAAAAATTGTTCTTTTAGCTTCATGAAGTATTCTCGTTTTATTTGAGGATCTTCAAGGGTATCAATAAGTTCTAGATGGGCCTCTTTTTTATCACTTTTGGTGATAACATTGCAGAATTGGGTTGTTCATGAGTTCTCTGATTCTGAAGTATCACGGACATAGAAATCATTCTCGGAATCTTTCAAAAGGACTTTTGTAGGTCTATTTTTTATGGTACTGTTGTCACGACAAATTTCATTGATCTTTTTATCTATCTTCCTAGATTGATAATTACTTTTAGGTGGGTAATTAGATCTTTCAAATTTGTTTTCAGGATTAGAATTTTTGTGTTTATTTTTATTAGAAGGATGTTCTATTTTGCCACTACGCAGTTTTACAACTCGGTTGTAGTATTATAATTATTACGTGTTTAGATACTATTTATCAAGGTCATACTTGTTACTATTGCTAAACAATGCGTGTGAGGTATTGCGTAATACCGTTTGGTTTAGCCCGCTGGATAGGGTGGTCCCGGTCGACGGTCCCACGCCTTATAGTAACAGTAACATTTCTGACTAAGATAAACAGTTCCTAAAAACGTTTTTAATTATGGCACTACAATTCAGACGTATGATGCATAAAGGTTCTAGTTCATCTAGCACCCCTGTTGTCCATAGTAATGAAAGTCTGTATGAAGAAAATAATAATGATGTGACCATACCACAACAGTCTATACAATCCTTTTACAGAATAGGATGGACAGACTTTAAAACAGCCCTTAGTGTTAAGAGTCATGAAGATACTTTTAGCCTAGACAAAGAACAACATATCCTTCAACTTCTATCTTCTATAACTATTATCACAAAACCAGACTTCACAATAGACAAAGATTATTTAAGAGCAGATTTCGATTCCATTGAAAACAGAATCAAGAAAATTTGGTTCATGGAATTCGACAGAACTATCAGAGATAAAATAAGAGAATTATGGTATTCTGATATGGAAAATTATAGGATCAACATCCTATTCTTCACGTGGTTTCCTAATTTTCTTAAAATTCAGGGAATAGAAAACCATTTAGAACAAAAGTCTATAGAAGTCCAAACTAGGTTAACTAAGATTTGGAACCTTTTACCTTCAGGGTCCACACAAAGTGTTCATCCTTCTTTGCTTGAAATAAAAAATAACACTGGAAAAGAAGATGTCCTAGCTGAACCCTTTAAGAATCATAGGTTTGATATTTCTAATAACAGTCCTGTTACTTTTCAAGATGTTAAGATAATAATTGATAAAATCAGCACAAAAACTGTCAAAGTTAATCAAGACATTTCTAGACCTCATTTCCAAATTCAGGGAATTAAAAAAGAGACTCTAAAAAATACCTCTTTAAACCCTTCTCTCAGTGTCATAGAATTAATTGTTCATAAGTTAAGAACTGCGTCCTTAAACTATGTTAAAAAACATGACAATAGGTCCATTACTGATTTTAGTAATTTTTCTGATAATTCCAAAAGAAAAAATAACCCTCCTGATAGGGACAAACTAGATAACGACTATAAGACTTTTTACCTTGACAAAATAGAACCTCCTTCTTATAAAAATAAACACAAAAGATTTGGTCCTGAAAACAATTATGAAAGACCTAATTATCCACCGAAAAGGAGATTCCAACCAAGAAAGACTGATAAAAAGATTATCTGCTATAAATGCGGAAAACCATGCCATAAGGCAAACAATTCCAGTCTCAAACAAAGGATCAATGAAATCTGTCAAGATGATAGTACCCTAAAAGATAGACTCACTAAAATCCTTTTGGAGGATTCTGAGAATGAGTTTTATGACCCTGATACTTCAGAAACCGAGAATTCAGGAACAACCCAATTCTGCAATGTTATCACCAAAAGTGATGAAAAAGAGACCCTTTTTAAACTTATTGATACACTTGAAGATTCTCAAATAAAACGAGAATACTTCATAAAACTAGAAGAGCTAATATTTAAAGAACAACAACCTTTTCTTAATGAACCTTTTAGTATTCCCAAAATTATTAATAAGAAATCCCCTACTAAAATATTCTCCTTCATTACTATAAAAGATTTACAAACTGAAGTTAATAGACTCAAAAGAGAAATTGAAACTCTTAACAATAGTTCTAGCTCTAGTTCCAAGTCACAACAGAAAAAAGATGAAACTCCCATACTAAACAAACCTTTATCTCATCTATAAACAAGGTTAATTCTCAGAAATGGTATGTTAATATTACCATAAAAATAAAAGACTTCATTCTTTCTACAGTTGCTCTGATAGACAGTGGAGCAGATCTAAACTGTATTTGTGAAGGCTTAATCTCTTCAAAGTATTACCATAAAAGTCATGAAAAGATCCTTGATGCTAGTGGTGGTAGAATGAACCTTAGCTATAAGATCCCTAAAGCCTCTTTTTGTAATGACAGATATTGTTTTAACAATTCCTTCATACTAATAAAAGGCTTAAATTAGGAAATAATCCTAGGAACACCCTTCCTAACACAGATATATCCTTTCACATCAGATGTGTATGACATACATACTGAAGTTATGGGTAAAAGACTAAGTTTTGAGTTTATTTCTCTGGTTATACATAAAGACATATATACTATACAATCATCACCCATAAATGAAAGTATGAAAGTATGTCACCGAAATAACACACCTTAAAATAGAGGAAAAACTTAGAAACCCTAGACTACAGAAACAGATCCTCATCCTTGAGGAATTATTCAAAAAATGTGTCTGCTCTGAATGTCCCACAACCTTCTGGGATAGAAAGAAGCATCAAGTCTCTCTCCCCTATGAAAAAGATTTCAAAGAAATTGATATTCCCACTAAAGCTAGACCCATACAAATGAATCAAGAACTCCTACAATTTTGTAAACAAGAAATAAACTCCCTCCTACTCAAACAGCTTATAAGACCCTCCAAGTCTCCTTGGAGCTGTGCTGCCTTCTATGTTAACAAACAGGCTGAAAAAGAAAGAGGAGTCCCTAGACTTGTTATCAACTACAAGCCTTTCAACAAAGCTTTACAATGGATCAGATACCCTATTCCCAACAAAAGAGATCTCCTCAATAGACTTTCTGACTCTATGATCTACTCAAAATTCACTATAGTCTACATTGATGATGTTCTAGTCTTTTCTAGAAGCATCGAAGAACATTTTAAACACCTTAATACTTTCTTATACATAATAGAGAAAAATGGATTGGCTGTTTCGGCCTCTAAAATAAAGTTATTTCAAACACAGATTAGGTTCTTAGGCCATAACATTTATAACCACTTTCAAACTTAATAACAGAAGCATTGAATTTACCAATAAATTCCCAGATGAAATAAAAGACAAAACCCAACTTCAAAGGTTCCTTGGATGTCTAAATTACATCTCTGACTTCTTCCCTAACCTTAGACAAATCTGTGCCCCCTTATTTCAAAGACTCAAGAAAAATCCACCTCCTTGGACTATTGAACATACCAAGGTAATCCAGCTCCTTAAAGAAAGGGTCAAAACCTTACTCTACGCTAGTATTCCTCACCCCTCTGCTTCCATGATAGTAGAAACTGATGCCTCATAATTAGGGTTTGGGGGCATTCTCAAATAAAGGTTACCCAATCAAATTAAAGAAACCCTTGTTAGATACTACTCTGGTGCTTGGTCTGGACCACAAAAGAATTACAGTACTGTTAAAAAAGAAGTCCTATCCATAGTATCCTGTATCTCTAAATTCCAGGATGACTTATATAACAAAGAATTCCTTCTTCGTGTTGACTGTCAATCTGCTAAAGAAATTCTGCAAAAAGATGTTCAAAATCTTGTTTCAAAACAAATCTTTGCTAGATGGCAAGCTATAGTCTCTGTTTTTGACTTCAAAATAGAATTTATAAAAGGAAAAGACAATTCTTTACCAGATTTTCTCACAAGAGAGTTTTTATAGGGAAAATCCACTAGATAAATGAAGTTTTACAATGATTTATTGAAGGAAATTTACAGTCAGTAAAAAATTCCACTTTTCTGTAGTTCCCTTCAGAAAACTCATTCTTCTTTCGATACATGCAATTATAGTGACTTCGTACAAATTCTGATCACATTGATTTCCTAAAACTATCAAATATTCCTCTCTTGGCTAATTTACAAAATTCAAAAGTTTTGAAAGATATTATCCCCTTTTAAAAGCTTTTCCTTTCTCTTACTTTTCACTAAAACTTCCCAGGGATAAAAGATTCTTGTCCATGAGAGATCATTACAAAAGATGCAAAGCAAAGCTTGAATCAAGCCTGTGGATACCACCTATTAGAGATACACTTGAGCTTGACGAGAGCGTTGACCTCAATAGATTTCTACAAGAGCTAGAGAAAGAAGTCAAGGATCGCCTTGCTTATCTTTCCCTTTGATAAGAGACCTCCCCAGACATGGACCCTAAAGATAGAAAACAGACTCCCCAGGACTATATCAGTCCATCTTCCTCTACTACCATGGTCCCAGTGCATAACAGATTTCAAACTCTCTCAAACCTTCCAGCCCTTCCCTACAACAAAGTCCATGAAACACCCAAGACTCATGTCAAAACAGATCCCAAAAGAGACAACAATTACTTCCAGTATTTTCTTAAACCAAGTCCGATCACTTCAGTCTATCTCACGCCATCTCATGATCCTATTCCACAAAACCAACTGGAACCATACACAAAAAGACTCTTTCCTCCCACTCTCCATTGGTTCTCTGACAATCCCTCTAAAAAACCAAAATTCTATGAGTTCATCCTCGTAGACTCTGGCTCGGCAGATGATCCAGAACAGTTTGCACAAGACCCATATGCCATGTAAACAAAACAGTCCTATCTATTTTCAAGAAAAAAGAGAAAAAAGAAGAGAAAAAGAAAGAAAAGAAAAGAAAAAGAAAAAGAAAAAAGAACTTATGCTTTCATTTTATGTTTTCATTTCGGGGGGGTAATCTAGCCTGTTTTTTAGATTATCTCATTTGTACATCTTGTTACTTTGATAAAAGGCCCAAGAAGAAGTTCCCACAAAGAAGAAAGACCCTTCAGGAAGCAGAAGACAATAGGCCCTTCAGGAAGCAGAAGAACAGTTCAACATCAAGAAGAACAACCCAATATGAAGAAGCCCAAGAATTCCTATAAAAGGCCCATTACAAGACCAAGAAGAAAATAGATTAACAAGACTCAGAGAACAGGTTCCACTTGCAGCAGCAGACAAAAGTCCCACTCAGTTCTCCAAAAAGAAAACAAGAATCCACTAAAAAAGAAGACAAGAATCCACTCAAAAAGAAGACAAGACTTCACCAGCAAAGCTCCACTCAGAAGCAAAACAGACAAAAGGCCCATTCAGAACTCCACTCACAACAAGAAAGCTCACCCGTGAAGGAATAGTACCAAAAATTGGTACGGACAAAGGAAATCAGACTCTCCCCCTTCTCTATAAAAGGCAAAGCCCTCAGTTATTTTGAGGCATCCGAATTTAGACTCTCATGTGTTGAGAAACACTCTCAAAATCCCTCTCCCCCTTATAGTCTCCATAAGCTAGAAGTCTTCACTTAAAGTTCTTTCAAGCTTCACCAGATCGTTTTTCAAGTTTACAACAATAGTCTTGTACAACAGTCCCTGTAAGTTTATTATGATCTTATAAAAGTCCTAAGTTTTCAGTTCATATTTCTCTTCCTGCTTTAGTTTTTAAGTTTTTCAGAATAATTACTATTATGTTTACTGTTCATAGTTTTTACTATTTAATAGTTACTATTCATAAGTCACTCTTCATATTACTATTCATGTTGTAAATCTTTGTATTACTGTTCATTATGTTCTGCTTTACTGCTTTCTTCTTACGTCTTTCATTAGTATGAATACCTGGGTTCAATGAGTCACTGTTCGTCAATTCCCAACTATTAAACCAATAGGAGGTAGCCCGACAATGATGGCAGAAGGACTTCTTAAAATCTTGTTATTCTTAAACACATGCACCATGCCCAAAGACCTCATCCTAAAATTCTTCCACCTGGGAATGATCCACAGTATCAGTTTCCAACTCGATATTGAGGGAAAAATAGAAGAGACCCTACATGCATTTGGAGAAAAGTTCCTGATGATAGGAGGAAACATGGCAACTTTTGGACCAACAGTTGCCTATGTCCAAACTACTCTCCCAAAAGTAACGGAATTCACCGTGGTTCCTTCAAAAAAGGTAATCTGTTTCTCCCATGGTGTTTCAAAGAATGAAGATTGGAGAGACTGGATAGGTCTGCAGCCCACCAACTTCACAGTATACGAAGAACACAAGCTCTATAGATGCCACCAGGACGTATCCTTCTTCTACAAACATGCATACCTCTACAATGGATGGAGGGAGTGTAGATTGGCAGCAGAAGGACATTATACACAAATCTGGGTCTCAGAGAAATGGAGAATATGGCTACCATTCAGCGGAGATGGCCAGTTTGTTGAATGGCAGAAGTTCATTTCTTTGGATGATGAACTCAGACAAGAAGATGAAGATATGTTAGACACAGAAGACTTCACTTGAAGTTCTTTCAAGCTTCACAAGATCGTTTTTCAAGTTTACAACAATAGTCTTGTAGAACAGTCTCTGTAAGTTTATTACGATCTTATAAAAGTCCTAAGTTTTCACTTCATATTTCTCTTCCTGCTTTAGTTTTTAAGTTTTTCAGAATAATTACTATTACGTTTATTGTTCATAGTTCATAGTTTTTACTATTTAATAGTTATTGTTCATAAGTCACTGTTCATATTACTATTCATGTTGTAAATCTTTGTATTACTGTTCATTATGTTCCCTATCCAGCGGGCTAAACCAAATGGCTTTACGTGATACCTCACACACACTGTTTAGCAATAGTAACAAGTATGACCTTGATAAATAGTATCTAAACACGTAATAATTATAATACTACAACCGAGTTGTAAAACTGCGTAGTGGCTCTGATACCAAATTGAACCCAGGTATTCATACTAATGAAAGACGTAAGAAGAAAGCAGTAATGATTGGAACATAATGAACAGTAATACAAAGATTTACAACATGAATGGTAATATGAACAGTGACTTATGAACAGTAACTATTAAATAGTAAAAACTATGAACTATGAACAGTAAACGTAATAGGAATTATTCTGAAAATTTTATAAACTAAAGCAGGAAGAGAAATATGAACTGAAAACTTAGGACTTTTATAAGATCATAATAAACTTACAGGGACTGTTGTACAAGACTATTGTTGTAAACTTGAAAAACGATCTTGTGAAGCTTGAAAGAACTTCAAGTGAAGACTTCTAGCTTATGGAGACTATAAGGGGGAGAGGGATTTTGAGAGTGTTTCTCAACACATGAGAGTCTAAATTCGGATGCCTCAAAACAACTGGGGGCTTTGCCTTTTATAGAGAAGGGGGAGAGTCTGATTTCCTTTGTTCGTACCAATTTTTGGTATTATTCCTTCACGGGTGAGCTTTCATGTTGTGAGTGGAGTTCTGAATGGGCCTTTTGTCTGTTTTGCTTCTGAGTTGAGTCTTGCTGGTGAAGTCTTGTCATCTTTTTGAGTGGGGTCTTGTCTTCTTTTTGGAAGACTGAGTGGGCCTTTTGTCTGTTGCTGCGAGTGAAGCCTTTTGTCTTGTTAATCTCTTTTCTTCTTGGTCTTGTAATGGGCCTTTTATCAAAGTAACAAGATGTACAAAGGAGATAATCTAAAAATAGGCTAGATTACCCCCCGAAATGAAAGCATAAAATGAAAACATAAGATCTTTCTTTGTTTTTTTTCTTTTCGAAAACTTACATTCTAGGTGTCTCTGTGAGTCTCTGGTATGCTAATGTCATCCCAATCTTTTGTGTCTAACATATCTTCATCCTTTGAAACACCATGGGAGAAACATATTACCTTTTTTGAAGGAACCACGGTGAACTCCGTTACTTTTGGGATAGTAGCTTGGACATAGGCAACTGTTGGTCCAAAAGTTGCCATGTTTCCTCCTATCAGCAGGAACTTTTCTCCAAATGCATGCAGGGTATCTTCTATTTTTCCCTCAATATCGAGTTGGAAACTGATACTGTGGATCATTCCCAGGTGAAAGAATTTTAGGATGAGGTCTTTGGGCATGGTGCATGTGTTTAAGAATAACATGATTTTAAGAAGTCCTTCTGCCATCATTGTCGGGCTACCTCCTATTGGTTTAATAGTCGGGAGTGACTCCCTTGAATTTCCACCCTGGTTCTTGTAAGTATATCTGGATAAGCTCTTTCTGAGCTTGTATTAGATCTGCTAAATGGCTTTCTTCTGTCTTTTATATAAGAACTTGTTTCCCTTGGGGCCAGGCATCAAGGAGTGGTGCAAGCGCTTCTTGTGCTGGTGTATCCAGGAGACGGGCTTGGAGATTCTTCCAACGTCGTCCTGTGGCAAGAGCAACTTATTCTCTGAGCCTTGCATTCTCTTTTTCTTTCTGTTTCATCTCTACTCCATTATCATGGAAGTAGATGCTAAGAGAATTTAAGTACTGAACTTTTTTGCTTGAGGCATGGGGCATGGTAGGAAGCCGCCAAAGATTATCTAACATGCACTGTTGTTCTGTAGTGAGCATAAGCCCCTGTAGTGGTTTAAATTTTCTGTTATCCCTAAAAGGGAATACTGTAAGGTTAACATTTCCAAAATGAAGTTTAGATGTTACACCTTTTATCTGTGTATGCCTTGCAGAGAAGGGCTGTAATCCTTGAGGGGATTCTCCTCAAAGCAGGTCTGCAAGGTTTCTATTGCCTTATTACCAGATGGACTATTTTCTCTTTCAGAATTGTCTGAGGAACTGTTAGAGTCTGTGTTGGAACTATTGTTACATTTTTCGACACAATTAATCGTAACATTTTTTAATTTTTGATCAATTAATTCCATGAGGCTAAGAGAAGGATTTAAAGAAGGGTTATTGGCTGTTTCTTTTTTAATTCCCTGAATTTGGAAATGCGGTCTAGAAATGTCTTTAGGAAATTTGATAGTTTCCGTGTTGATTTTATCATGTATTAATTCTACTTGTTCAGCTATTGTGTGAAGGATTTGGTTGGTATAGTTGTGCTGTTGATGTATTTTTTTAACATCTTCTAAGGTAGCAGGACTGTTATCGGAAGAACCAATTCTAGGATTTTTAAAAGGTTCTGCAGAGACCTCCCCATCTTTTGTAATTATTTTTATTCCTTGTAAAGGAGGATGAACACTTTGTGTAGATCCTGAAGGTAAAAGGTTCCAAGTTTTGGTTAATCTGGTTTGGACATCAATAGACTTTTGTTCTAAAGGATTTTCTATTCCCTGGATCTTAAGATAATTAGGAAACCATGTGAAAAATAAGATATTGATCCTATATTTTTCCATGTCAGAATACCATAATTCTCTTATTTTATCTCTGACCAACTTGTATATTTTCATGAACCAACCTTTCTTGGTTCTGTTTTTTACGGAATCAAAGTCTGTTCTTAAATAATCTTTGTCTATTGTGAAGTCTATTTTTGTGTTAACATTTATGGAGGAGTATCTTCCCATATCACTCTGAGTAGAAGAAGAGGGAAAAGATTCATCTTTATTTTGTTCATTAACGGGGTTAGGAATAGGACTGCTAAATTCAACCCTGACAGAATGGTCTTTTATAGAATGGTCTCTAGCAGTATAGAAGAGACCCTGCATGCATTTGGAGAAAAGTTCCTGCTGATAGGAGGAAACATGGCAACTTTTGGACCAACAGTTGCCTATGTCCAAGCTACTCTCCCAAAAGTAACGGAGTTCACCGTGGTTCCTTCAAAAAAGGTAATTTGTTTCTCCCATGGTGTTTCAAAGGATGAAGGTATGTTAGACACAGAAGACTGGGATGATATTAGCATACCAGACACTCACAGAGACACCTAGAATGTAAGTTTGTAGGTCTTTCAAGGTAATGGAGGAAAATATCTTAGCAGGCGACTTCTTATTAATAATTTTGGATATGCTAAAAGGTTCTTCAAGTAAGGGTTGTTGTTCTTTAAATATTAGTTCTTTTAGCTTCATGAAGTATTCTCGTTTTATTTGAGGATCTTCAAGGGTATCGATAAGCTCTAAAAGGGCCTCTTTTTCATCACTTTTGGTGATAACATTGCAGAATTGGGTTATTCCTGAATTCTCAGTTTCTGAAGTATCAGGGACATAAAACGCATTCTCAGAATCCTCCAAAAGGATTTTAGTGAGTCTATCTTTTAGGGTATTGTCATCCTGACATATTTCATTGATCTTTTGTTTGAGATTGCAATTGTCTGCCTTATGGCATGGTTTTCCGCATTTATAACAGATAATCTTTTTATTAGTCTTTCTTGGTTGGAATCTCCTTTTGGGTGGGTAACTAGGTCTTTCATATTTGTTATCAAACTTTTTGTGCTTATTTTTATGACTCTTTTTATATCTATCAGAAGGGGGTTCTATTTTGTAAAGCCAAAAGCCTCACAGAAGTTACCTAGTTCTTTTCTTCTAGATCCTTTTTCTCTACCATATTTGGCCTGAATTTTTAATTCGGAGCAAAGGGCTAACCCTTCTTTTTTGACAAAAGCCGTTAGTTGACCATAGGTCATGTCTTTCCATGGAATTTCTTCTGTTTGAATTTCATCTTTTATTTTCTGGATTATCCTATCAGCCAATAAGTTGGGAAGACCAGTAACAAACCTTTCTTTCCAATATCCCATATTACAGTCATTTCTTTTGTAGACATAGGACAGGAAAACGTCTTTACACCACCGATAGTCGCTAAGGGTCTTACATCTTAGATTAGAAAGGATCTCTCTATTGGTTTGGATTTCCTCTCTGGGGTTGCCTATGAAGTGCATACTTATGGTGTATATAAGTGGGTGGACAGGTTCTGGTTTACCATTATCATTGGTAAAATCTAGGATCTCTTCTCTTTGAAAGGAGGATAAAGCATTTTCCCACCAGTTTCTAAGCTGGCCTGTGAATCCAGTGGTTAAAAGTGAAAAACAAGTTTTGGGGTCTTTTCTACCAACTGTATAGGCTATATTAGCCATACCCATTTCTTGTAAGGTATTAAGTATTTCATGTTCAGACTTACCATCTATATTCCATTCATAGATAGATTGTCCATTACAATCTGTGGATCTGAACTTAGATCTTTCTTCATATTGAAGGTCAGGAGGAGTAGGTCTAGGATAGAAGTTCCTAGTGTCTTGGTTGAGTGTTTCTTCATGACTCTTAACACTAAGGGCTGTTTTAAAGTCTGTCTATCCTATTCTGTAAATGGATTGTATAGACTGTTGTGGTATGTTCCAATCATTATTATTTTTTCTTCGTACAGACTTTCATTACTATGGACAACAGGGGTGCTACATGAACTAGAACCTCTATGCAGCATACGTCTGAATTGTAGTGCCATAATTAAAAACGTTTTTAGAAACTGTTTATCTTAGTCGGAAATGTTACTGTTACTAAATGGCGTGGGACCGTCGACCGGGACCACCCTATCCAGCGGGCTAAACCAAACGGCTTTACGCGATACCTCACACGCACTGTTTAGCAATAGTAACAAGTATGACCTTGATAAATAGTATTTAAACACGTAATAATTATAATACTACAACCGAGTTGTAAAACTGCGTAGAGGCTCTGATACCAAATTGAACCCAGGTATTCATACTAATGAAAGACGTAAGAAGAAAGCAGTAAAGCGGAACACAAATTGAACCTAGGTATTCATACTAATGAAAGACGTAAGAAGAAAGCAGTAAAGCAGAACATAATGAACAGTAATACAAAGATTTACAATGTGAATAGTAATATGAACAGTGAATTATGAACAATAACTTTTAAATAGTAAAAACTATGAACTATGAACAGTAAACGTAATAGTAATTATTCTGAAAAACTTAAAAACTAAAGCAGGAAGAGAAATATGAACTGAAAACTTAGGACTTTTATAAGATCATAATAAACTTATAGGGACTGTTGTACAAGACTATTGTTATAAACTTGAAAAACGATCTTGTGAAGCTTGAAAGAACTTCAAGTGAAGACTTCTAGCTTATGGAGACTATAAGGGGGAGAGGGATTTTGAGAGTGTTTCTCAACACATGAGAGTCTAAATTCGGATGCCTCAAAACAACTGAGGGCTTGGCCTTTTATAGAGAAGGGGGAGAGTCTGATTTCCTTTGTTCGTACCAATTTTTGGTACTATTCCTTCACGAGTGAGCTTTCCTGTTATGAGTGGAGTTCTGAATGGGCCTTTTGTCTGTTTTGCTTCTGAGTGGAGTCTTGCTGGTGAAGTTTTGTCATCTTTTTTAGTGGAGTCTTGTCTTCTTTTTGGAAGACTGAGTGGGCCTTTTGTCTGCTGCTGCGAGTGAAGCCTTTTGTCTTGTTAATCTCTTTTCTTCTTGGTCTTGTAATGGGCCTTTTATAGGAATTCTTGGGCTTCTTCATATTGGGTTGTTCTTCTTGATGTTTGACTGTTCTTCTGCTTCCTGATGGGTCTTTCTTCTTTGTGGGAACTTCTTCTTGGGCCTTTTATCAAAGTAACAAGATGTACAAAGGAGATAATCTAAAAACAAGCTAGATTACCCCCCGAAATGAAAACTTAAAATGAAAACATAAGATCTTTCTTTGTTGTTGTTTTTTTTTCTTTTCGTTTCTTCGTTTCAAAAACATACATTCTAGGTGTCTCTGTGAGTGTCTGGTATGCTAATGTCATCCCAGTCTTCTGTGTCTAACATATCTTCATCTTCTTGTCTGCTCCACTGTCAACGAGAGCAACTGTAGAAAGAATGAAGTCTTCTATTTTTATGGTAATATAAACATACCATTTTTGAAAGTTGATCTTGTTTATAGCCGAAATGAAAGAATCTTCAATAAGGGGAGATTCTTCTTCCTTTCGTTGAGAATGGGGGCTGAAGTAAGTGTTTTTAGAAAATTCTAGATGAGCTATTCTACATTCAAGTTCGAGGTCTTTGGTTTCATTTATTAATAATTGTCTGTTGAGGGTTCCAATGTCTTTTTTTATTCCATTAACTTCAGTTTGTATGTCTGTCAAGGTAATGGAGGAAAATATCTTAGCAGGCGACTTCTTATTAATAATTTTGGATATGCTAAAAGGTTCTTCAAGTAAGGGTTGTTGTTCTTTAAATATTAATTCTTTTAGCTTCATGAAGTATTCTCGTTTTATTTGAGGATCTTCAAGGGTATCGATAAGCTCTAAAAGGGCCTCTTTTTCATCACTTTTGGTGATAACATTGCAGAATTGGGTTGTTCCTGAATTCTTAGTTTCTGAAGTACCAGGGACATAAAACTCATTCTCAGAATCCTCCAAAAGGATTTTAGTGAGTCTATCTTTTAGGGTATTGTCATCCTGACAGATTTCATTGATCTTTTGTTTGAGACTGCAATTGAATGCCTTATGGCCTGGTTTTCCGCATTTATAACAAATAATCTTTTGATTAGTCTTTCTTGGTTGAAATCTCCTTTTGGGTGGGTAACTAGGTCTTTCATATTATCGAACTTTTTGTGCTTATTTTTATGACTCTTTTTATATCTATAAGAAGGGGGTTCTATTTTGGCAAGGCCAAAAGCGTCACAGAAGTTACCTAGTTCTTTTCTTCTAGGTGTCTCTGTGAGTGTCTGGTATGTTAATGTCATCCCAGTCTTCTGTGTCTAACATATCTTCATCTTCTTGTCTGCTCCACTGTCAACGAGAGCAACTGTAGAAAGAATGAAGTCTTCTATTTTTATGGTAATATGAACATACCATTTTTGAAAGTTGATCTTGTTTATAGCCGAAATGAAAGAATCTTCAATAAGGGGAGATTCTTCTTCCTTTCGTTGAGAATGGGGGCTGAAGTAAGGGTTTTTAGAAAATTCTAGATGAGCTATTCTACATTCAAGTTCGAGGTCTTTGGTTTCATTTATTAATAATTGTCTGTTGAGGGTTCCAATGTCTTTTTTTATTCCATTAACTTCAGTTTGTATGTCTGTCAAGGTAATGGAGGAAAATATCTTAGCAGGCGACTTCTTATTAATAATTTTGGATATGCTAAAAGGTTCTTCAAGTAAGGGTTGTTGTTCTTTAAATATTAATTCTTTTAGCTTCATGAAGTATTCTCGTTTTATTTGAGGATCTTCAAGGGTATCGATAAGCTCTAAAAGGGCCTCTTTTTCATCACTTTTGGTGATAACATTGCAGAATTGGATTGTTCCTGAATTCTTAGTTTCTGAAGTACCAGGGACATAAAACTCATTCTCAGAATCCTCCAAAAGGATTTTAGTAAGTCTATCTTTTAGGGTATTGTCATCCTGACAGATTTCATTGATCTTTTGTTTGAGACTGCAATTGAATGCCTTATGGCCTGGTTTTCCGCATTTATAACAGATAATCTTTTTATTAGTCTTTCTTGGTTGGAATCTCCTTTTGGTGGGTAACTAGGTCTTTCATATTATCGAACTTTTTGTGCTTATTTTTATGACTCTTTTTATATCTATAAGAAGGGGGTTCTATTTTGGCAAGGCCAAAAGCGTCACAGAAGTTACCTAGTTCTTTTCTTCTAGGTGTCTCTGTGAGTGTCTGGTATGTTAATGTCATCCCAGTCTTCTGTGTCTAACATATCTTCATCTTCTTGTTTGCTCCACTGTCAACGAGAGCAACTGTAGAAAGAATGAAGTCTTCTATTTTTATGGTAATATGAACATACCATTTTTGAAAGTTGATCTTGTTTATAGCCGAAATGAAAGAATCTTCAATAAGGGGAGATTCTTCTTCCTTTCGTTGAGAATGGGGGCTGAAGTAAGGGTTTTTAGAAAATTCTAGATGAGCTATTCTACATTCAAGTTCGAGGTCTTTGGTTTCATTTATTAATAATTGTCTGTTGAGGGTTCCAATGTCTTTTTTTATTCCATTAACTTCAGTTTGTATGTCTGTCAAGGTAATGGAGGAAAATATCTTAGCAGGCGACTTCTTATTAATAATTTTGGATATGCTAAAAGGTTCTTCAAGTAAGGGTTGTTGTTCTTTAAATATTAATTCTTTTAGCTTCATGAAGTATTCTCGTTTTATTTGAGGATCTTCAAGGGTATCGATAAGCTCTAAAAGGGCCTCTTTTTCATCACTTTTGGTGATAACATTGCAGAATTGGGTTGTTCCTGAATTCTTAGTTTCTGAAGTACCAGGGACATAAAACTCATTCTCAGAATCCTCCAAAAGGATTTTAGTGAGTCTATTTTTTAGGGTACTGTCATCCTGACAGATTTCATTGATCTTTTGTTTGAGACTGCAATTGAATGCCTTATGGCCTGGTTTTCCGCATTTATAACAGATAATCTTTTTATTAGTCTTTCTTGGTTGGAATCTCCTTTTGGGTGGGTAACTAGGTCTTTCATATTTATTATCGAACTTTTTGTGCTTATTTTTATGACTCTTTTTATATCTATAAGAAGGGGGTTCTATTTTGGCAAGGCCAAAAGCGTCACAGAAGTTACCTAGTTCTTTTCTTCTAGATCATTTTTCTCTACCATATTTGGCCTGAATTTTCAATTCGGAGCAAAGGGCTAACCCTTCTTTTTTGACAAAAGCCGTTAGTTGACCATAGGTCATGTCTTTCCACGGAATTTCTTCTGTTTGAATTTCATCTTTTATTTTTTGGATTATCCTATCAGCAAATAAGTTGGTAAGACCAGTAACAAACCTTTCTTTCCACTATCCCTTATTGCAGTCATTTATTTTGTAGACATAGGACATGAAAACGTCTTTATACCACCTATAGTCGCTAAGGGTCTTACATCTTAGATTAGAAAGGATCTCTCTATTGGCTTGGATTTCCTCTCTGGGGTTGCCTATGAAGTGCATACTTATGGTGTATATAAGTTGGTGGACAGTTTCTGGTTCACCATTATCATTGGTAAAATCTAGGATATCTTCTCTTTGAAAGGAGGATAAAGCATTATCCCACCAGTTTCTAAGCTGGCCTGTGAATCCAGTGGTTAAAAGTGAAAAACAAGTTTTGGGGTCTTTTCTACCAACTGCATAGGCTATCATAGCCATACCCATTTCTTGTAAGGTATTAACTATTTCATGTTCGGACTTACCATCTATATTCCATTCATAGATAGATTGTCCATTATAATCTGTGGATATGAACTTAGATCTTTCTTCATATTGAAGGTCAGGAGGAGTAGGTCTAGGATAGAAGTTACTAGTGTCTGTGTTCCTGAATATTTTTCTGTGTGCCTGAGGCCTATCATGGTTGTTTCTTAACCTATTAATGGGAAGAGGATTTTCCTCAAAGCAGGTCTGCAAGGTTTCTATTGCCTTATTACCAGATGGACTATTTTCTCTTTCAGAATTGTCTGAGGAACTGCTAGAGTCTGTTTTGGAACTATTGTTACATTCTTCGACACAATTAACATAACATTTTTTTATTTTTGATCAATTAATTCCATGAGGCTAAGAGAAGGATTTAAAGAAGTGTTATTGGCTGTTTCTTTTTTAATTCCCTGAATTTGGAAATGCGGTCTAGAAATGTCTTTAGGAAATTTGATAGTTTTCGTGCTGATTTTATCATGTATTAATTCTACTTGTTCAGCTATTGTGTGAAGGATTTGGTTGGTATAGTTGTGCTGTTGATGTATTTTTTTAACATCTTCTAAGGTAGCAGGACTGTTATCGAAAGAACCAATTCTAGGATTTTTAACAGGTTCTGTAGGGACCTCTCCATCTTTTGTAATTATTTTTATTCCTTGTAAAGGAGGATGAACACTTTGTGTAGATCCTGAAGGTAAAAGGTTCCAAGTTTTGGTTAATCTGGTTTGGACATCAATAGACTTTTGTTCTAAAGGGTTTTCTATTCCCTGGATCTTAAGATAATTAGGAAACCATGTGAAAAATAAGATATTGATCCTATATTTTTCCATGTCAGAATACCATAATTCTCTTATTTTATCTCTGACCAACTTGTCTATTTTCATGAACCAACCTTTCTTGGTTCTGTTTTTTACGGAATCAAAGTCTGTTCTTAAATAATCTTTGTCTATTGTGAAGTCTATTTTTGTGATAACATTTATGGAGGAGTATCTTCCCATATCACTCTGAGTAGGAGAAGAGGGAAAAGATTCATATTTATTTTGTTCATTAACGGGGTTAGGAATAGGACTACTAAATTCAACCCTAACAGAATGGTCTTTTATAGAATGGTCTCTAGCAGTATAGAGAGACTCTGAAAAAGAGTTTCTTGCTGGGAAAGGATGAGGATTTCTGGGTATAGGTCTAAAAGATCTGCTGGAGTTGAATCTTATATGTTCCCTACCATCACCACTTTCTTCTATCTGGGAATTTTTTGTTCTTTCAATATCATCTGGAGGACAATCATGTTTTAGTTCAAGAGCCTCTGGTATAGTAATATCTTCCCATTTTATCAGCTTGGGAGTAAAGGTTGTAGATCTCTCAGCTTCTAGTTGTAGGAGGATAGCTTCTCCTCTAGGGACAGGAGGTACTATACACTTGGGATCAGTGCAGGAACTTAGGATTCTGTAATGGAGTCTGTAGATTATGACGAAGTTTTTAGAACGGTTTTTGAACCCCTTTTTAAGGAGTTTAATATCAAGAGTAAGAGTACTACTGATTCTTGGGTCTGTCATATCAACTGTAAAATTAGGAGAACAGTTGAAGAAGATTGTGCCATTATAGATATTGTTCTGAATAACATCAATTAAGGATGTTGCAGCAACTCCTACCATCTATGATCACACTCAAAGAAGCACCCTGGACCGCACACTTAGTATGAAACAAATTGTCACGTTGGTCAAGTAAGATACCTTCTTTGGCGTTAAGAACGCGGCGTGTAACCAAGCTAAGAGGCATGTTGCCTTGCTCATCCATAGAGCTGCATATGTAGCTGTCCATCTCTTCCTCCTCCTCATCGTCATAGGTGTCAAATATCGGTCCGGCGTCGGGGGTGTCCTCGTCAACAGACTCGTAGTCGGAGGTGTTCGAGAAGAGGACATTGAGAAGGGGACCCCTACGGTCCATTGGCCGGCTAGTTGTGGCTGGAGGGTTCAACATTGGGTCAGCCGTGGTCAGCTTCATGTCACTCATGGCCCGACGAAGGTGGGCAAGCTCGGCAGCCTGCGCGGCGAGTTGGCGATCTTGTTCTTCACTCCGTGCATGAAGTGCGTCAATTCGCTCAAAGACAGAGTCCATCTGTCCGGGGCTGCGGTTGCCCATAGAAGGAAAGTAGATTGTCGTAGGAACCTCCATAGTACCTATACGAAACATATAACACAAGGAGTAAGGTGCACCAAGCAAAAGAACAAGTCCAAGCCAAGTCCTTGTCTCAAAAGTGAACCAAGAAAATTTCCGTTGGGCGTACTAATTTTCGTTCCAAGTGCAAGCAGATCAAATCAAGTTTCTCAAAATTAATCACAAGAGAGTTAAAAATTTTGCCCTTTTCAATGAGAGTTGCATAGAGACATGAAAGAAGAGAAGATGGAGTATGACCGTATGGTGCATTCTCTGCCTTTTCGATTGTTTCTTTTTTGTTTGAGGCTTCCGTCTTCCCAAACCTTTTGTTTTGTTTGATGGAAGGTGAGAATAGTATGTTTGTTTTTGTTTATACGGTCACACTGTGTTTTTGGTTTTGTTTTGAGATGATGGTGATTCAAGCAAGAAAGAACCACACAAGCAAGTGTAGGAGAAGAAAGAAGAGACAAAGCAACTATGAGGGAGTAAAATCTAACAACTAATATAGCAATTAATCCAAAGATAAAGCAATACTTGATCAACAAGAAACAAGGAAATCAAATATGCAATTAAGGAAACAAGATTTGCTAGAGGATAAGGTTTAGGGATGTTGGAAAAGTAACCAAAACCTAAGGGAAATTAGGGTTCAGCCGTGAGAGGGAGAGGGAGTGGCGGACGGAGTGGTGGTGGCGGACGGTGGTGGTGGCGGACGGTGGTGGTGGCGAGATGGTTGTGGTGATTCCGGCGATTGGGTGAGAGAGAAAAAAAATCTAGGGTTTGTAAGCGAAAAATTGCAAGGAATCACAATAAAAGAGAAGAAACAAACTTAGCTTAGATAGGCTCTGATACCAGTTCATGCGATTCCTTCTCTTCCGTAGCCAAAGTGATGGCTTTCCTAGGGCTAAAGAGATAGCCTTCAAACGCGTTCAAAGAGATGAACGGAGAGATCAAAGTGGTGATCGTGAGACACCGAAGAGACGGTGTTTGATTGCTCGAAGCTACGGGATAGTTGATCCGTGGGATCGAAGGGTTTGATGTTGGAACTCAAGGGAAGGAGCATACTCAACTTTACTACTCAAATTCAACATAAAAATTACAAACTAGGGTTTCTAGGTTTAAATAGCGACAAAAGAAATAATGAAAAATATAATAATAAATTGTTCAGCAAAACGAAGAAAAATTGAGATCGCTGACGCGGGCAGAACTCGGTCGAGTTCTTATCTGGAGCAACAACTCGGTCCAGAACTCGGTCGAGTTCTGGGTCGAGTTCTTGGCTGCTTCGTTCTGCTTCCGCGATCTCGTCATCTTCGTCTTCTTGGCGGGATCGGCTAAGGCGGAACCTCACCTAATCCTTCATAGGTCAATAGGAGGACCCATATAGGACTAGATGAACCCACGTCACTTGCTTGTGCCCGTAAGACTAATGATTGTGTTGCTCGCTCCATTGCCCTTGCACGAGCTCTTGTTACCGGGCCATTCGAACACACCTTCATTGCTTCCTCTTTGTCCATCGCCGTCATCGAGGGGATCATGGAGCTATCAGTCTCCCCTTCTTGGCTTCGAAGCATCCCCGCCTCGTCCTTGTCGTCAAAAGCAGGAGGCGTAGAAGGAGAAAGAACATCGATGTGGAACGTAGGAGGCGCACCATAGTCATCGGGTAAATTCAAGTGGTAGGCATCGGTACCAAGGCTTTGTAACACCTGAAATGGACCATCACCTCTAGCATCCATCTTGTGGCGTCGCTTGAATGGAAAGAGATCGCTATTCAAAATTCACTATTGTTTACATTGACGATATTCTTGTTTTCTCCAAAAGCATCGATGAACACTTTAAGCATCTTAACACTTTCTTATCTATAATAGAAAGAAATGAATAGTAATCTGAAGAATGTGTGAATAGTAAAATGAATAGTAATCTAAAGAACAATAAGAGAAGCAAATAGAATTATGAACTTTTCTTAAATTGTTATTAGAACAATTTTTATTTAAAGAAATAGGTTGTTGAAAAATAGAAGACTTACAAACTATTATTCGAACAACTATTGTTGAAACTGTTGGAATCTGAAAACTTCAAAAACTTCAAAGGAAGGCTTGGGTTTTGAGAGGTTTCTTTTTAGATGTTTTTTCTTCTCCAAAATGTGATGCCTCTAACAAATGAGGACTTCCTTCTTGCTTTTTGTGGGCTATTTTGATAGGAGTCTTTGGTGCAAAGTGGGCTTGACTGTATGGAAGAGTTGGAAAATCAGATATGGCTTGGAACTGATTATGGATTAGGACTAAAGAAGAGGAAGATGACGGACTAACGTAATCTTTCGGGGTCTGTAGAAATGAACATTT
Source organism: Rheum nobile (assembly GCA_027886185.1). NCBI lineage: Eukaryota > Viridiplantae > Streptophyta > Magnoliopsida > Caryophyllales > Polygonaceae > Rheum > Rheum nobile. Next base: position 1,740,570 of record WOAB01000685.1, on the reverse strand, counting down.
GATTAGTATGTGATTTCGTCGATCTTGAGATATTCAGTTATCTCTTCTTGTGCTAGTTCAAGTCGCCTAGCAATGCTTTCTTCACAGATTTCAATCAGATATTTTTGCACTTGTTCTCTCATAGCTGGTGTCAAGTGGGAAAAGCTAGATTCTTACTTAAAATACTTCAAATATTTTCTCTTGGCATAAACTCCCCATTTAAATTAACCCTATTTTTTGAGATAAAAAACCATCTTCATAGTAGAGAATATTTTTCAAGATGGTCTCTGCATCTTTTGTAATGACTTTTCATAGATAAATTACGTTTTTCCCTGTAAAAATTCTCTATTAAGAAAATCAGGTAAATAATTGTTTTTTCCCTTTATAAATTCTATTTTGATATCAAATACAGAAAAATAGCTTGCCATCTGGCAAAAATCTGTTTTGAAACCAAATTTTGAACATCTTTTTGTAGAATCTGTTTAGCGGACTGACAGTCTACTTGAAGAAGAAATTCTTTATTATATAAATCATCTTGAAATTTAAAAATACAGGAGACAGTAGATTAAACTTCTTTTTTGACCATACTGTAATTCTTTTGTGGTCCGGACCAAACACCAGAGTAGTACCTAACTAGAGATTCTTTAGTTTTATTTGGTAATCTTTGTTTGAGAATGCCACCAAAACCTAATTCTAAGGCATCTGTTTCAACTATCATGAAAGCATAAGGATGAGGAATACTAGCACAGGGTAGGGACTTAACCTTTTTTTTTAAGAGTTGGATTACCTTAGTGTGCTCATTTGTCCAGGCTGGTGGATTTTTCTTAAGTCTTTGGAATAGAGGAGCACATATTTGTCAAAGGTTATGGAAGAAATCTAAGATGTAGATTAGACATCTCAGGAATCTTTGTAACTGATTTTTATCTTTTATTTCATTTGGGGATATGTTAGTAAATTCAATGCTTCTGTTGATTGGTTTGATTGTCTGATTGTAAATGTTGTGTACTAGAAATCTAATATGTGTTTGGAATAATTTTATCTTAGGGGCAGAGATTGCTAGACCATTTCTTTCTATTATAGATAAGAAAGTGTTAAGATGCTTAAAGTGTTCATCGATGCTTTTGGAGAAAACAAGAACATCGTCAATGTAAAGTATAGTAAAGTTTGAATAAGGATTAAAAATGTCATTCATAATTCTTTCAAATTCAAGAAGGGGCATTTTATAGACCAAAAGGCATTACATTCCATTCGTAATGTCCAAATGGGACAGTAAAGGCTGTTTTATATCTATCTTTGTTTTCAATCTGGATTTGCCAAAATCCGCTCTTTATGTCAAACTTTGAATAGATATTTGAATCAGAAAGTCTATTAAGTAAATCTCTTTTGTTAAGAATGGGCTACCTAATCCATTATAGGGCTTTGTTTAAAGGTTTGTAATTAATAACTAGTCTAAGGATTCCCCTTTCTTTTTCAAGTGTTTCCTCATACCAGAATACCATAATTCTCTTATTTTTTCTCTATTTCCATGAACCATGTTTTCTTAATTTTATTCTTTTTAGATTCAAAGTCTCTCCTCAAATATTCTTTGTCTAAAGTAAATTTTGTTTGAGAGATAACATTTATAGAAGAATATCTAGATTAACCAAAACTTGGAATCTCTTACCCTCTGGAACTGCTTAAAGTGTGTATCCTCCTTTACAAGGAATAAAGATTAAAATAATAGATGGAGAAGTCTCTGCTGAACACTTTAAAAATGTTAGAATAACAACTTCTGACAATAATACTGCCACAATAAAAGATGTTAAGAAAATACATCAGCAGCATAATTATTCTAACCAAATCCTCCACACTTTAGCTAAACAGATAGAATTAATACATGATAAAGTCAGCAGTGAGACACTTAAATTTCCTAATGATATGTTTAGACCTCACTTTAAAATCCAAGGAATTCCAAAAGAAACTCTAAAAAAATTTCATTAGCTCCTCCCCTCACGATCATTGAAAGAATCGACCAAAAAATAGGAAAAGGAAAATAAATTAACTGTGTTGATGAATGCAACAGTACAAATAATACAACCACAGATTCCAGTAGCTCTTCAGACGATTCACGAAGTGAAGAAGCCTCATCTGATGATAAGGCTATAGAAACTTTACAAACCTATTTTGAAGAGGCTCCTCTTACCATAAACAAGCTAAGAAGAAACCATGGTAGACCACAAGCATATAGAAAAGTATTTGGAAACACAAGCACTAGAAATTTCTACTCTAAGCCTACACCTCCAGATCCTCAATATGAAGAAAGATCCAAGTTTAGAACCACATACTATAATGGACAGTCTATTTATGAATGGAACATAAATGGTAAATCCGAACATGAAATTCTCAATACCCTACAAGAAAAGGGTATGGCTAATATAGCCTATAAAACCAATAGAAAATATCCTAAAACTCGTGTTACTCTTCTAGTTACCGGGTTTACAGGACAATGTACTAAAGAATTGGTGGGATAATGCTCTATCCTTCCAACAAAAAGAAGAGATCTTTGAATTCACAAATGATGAACGATATTCAGAACCCGTTCACCAACTGATATATACCATTATCATGCATTTTATAGGCAACCCTAGAGAAGAAATTCAGGCCAATAGGGAAATCCTCTCCAACCTTAAATGCAGAACCCTTAGTGACTATATATGTTATAAAGATGTATTTTTGTCCTATGTCTATAAAATAGATGATTGTAATAAGGGTTATTGGAAATAACGTTTTGTCTCTAGTCTTCCTTCCCTATTTGCTAAGAGAATAAATCAAATTATAAGAGCCAAAATACAGGCCGAAGAAATCCCATGGAAACACATGACTTATGGTCAATTAACAACCTTCATAAAAAAGGAAGGATTAGCTCTTTGTTCTGAATTAAGAATTCAGGCTAAATATGGTAGAGAAAATGGACCCAATAAAAAAGAGTTAGGTAGTTTATGTGAAGCTTTTGGCCTCCTCAAATTAGAACCACCCTCTAAAAACAAGAAAACTTATAAAAGCAGACACAGAGAATTCAGACCTGAAAACAAAATCTGAAAGATCTAATAACCATATTAGAAAGAAATTTCAACCTAGGAAAACAGATAAAAATATTATTTGTTACAAATGTGGTAAACCAGGCCATAAGGCTAACAGCTGTAGTCTCAGACAAAAAATCAATGAGGTCTATCAAGACAACAATGACCTTAAAAATAAACTAATGAAAATTCTCATAGAAGATTACTCTCAAGACAAGTATCATCCTGACTCTTCAAATTCAGATAACTCTGGTACTACACAATTTTGCAATGTCATTACTAAAAGTGATGAATAGGAAGTCATTTTTGAACTAATAGACAAACTTGAAGACCCACAAGTAAAACAAGAATATTTTATTAAACTCAAAGATTTAATATTTAGAGAACAAAAATCTCTTCCTGAAGAACCTGTTAGCATTACTAAAGTCATTAATAAAAGATCTCCTACCAGTATATGCCTCTATTACAACTAAAGATTTACAGGCAGAGGTCAATAACCTTAAAAAAGATGTCAAAGCTCTTAATGAACAATTGTTAACAAATGAAACCAAAGACCTAGAACTTGAAGCTAGAATAGCTCACTTGGAGCTTTTAAACACCAATGAAAATAGCTCCAGCTCGCACCACCCCACTTCTCACAATGAATTAGATTCCAAGAATGAATCCTTTATTTCAGTCATAAGTAGAATTAATTTCCAAAAATGGTACATAGACATCACTATAAAAATAGCAGACTTTACTCTCTCTACTATTGCTCTTCTTGATAGTGGGGCAGACCTCAACTGCATTTGCGAAGGCTTAATCCCTTCGAAATTCTACTATAAAAGTAATGAAAAGATTCATAATGCTAATGGAGGAAGAATGAGTCTTAGTTATAAAATCCATAAAGCCTCTATTTGCAACAATGAAAATTGTTTTAAAAACTCTTTTATAATGGTTAAAAACCTTACCCAAGAAGTCATTCTAGGTACACCAGTTTTGACACAAATATACCCTTTTAAAGTAGACAGAAAAGGCATACATACTAAGATCGTAGGAAAAAACTTAAGCTTCAAATTTATTTCACCCATAAAACAAAAGGACATTACCACATTACAGTCCTCCTCTATAACTAGAACCATAAACCTAATAACAAAGAAAAGGTCATTAGTACACTCTCTCACTAAAGAAATTACACACCTTAAGATAGAGGAGAAACTTCAAAACCCTAGTTTACAAAAACAGATTCTTGATTTAGAAGATTTATCTAAAAAACGTGTTTGTTCTGATTCCCCCATAGCCTTTTGGGAAAGAAAGAAACACCAGGTCTCACTTCCCTATGAAAAAGATTTTAAATAAATAGATATTTCTACTAAAGCTAGACCTATATAAATGAATCAAGAGCTCCTACAGTTTTGTAAACAAGAAATTGACTCTCTCATACAAAAGAATCTTATACGACACTCCAAATCCCCTTGGAGTTGTGCAACCTTCTATCTTAACAATCAAGTTGAAGAAGAAAGGGGAATCCCTAGGCTAGTTATTAATTACAAACTGTTAAACAAATCCCTACAATGGATTAGGTACCCCATTCCTAACAAAAGAGATTTACTTAATAGACTTTCTGATTCTAATATCTATTCAAAGTTTGACACGAAGAGCGGAATTTGGCAAATCCAGATTGAAAACAAAGATAGATATAAAACAACCTTTACTGTCCCATTTGGACATTATGAATGGAATGTAATTCCTTTTGGTCTAAAAAATGCCCCTTCTGAATTTGAAAGATTTATGAATGACATTTTTAATCCTTATTCAAACTATACTATAGTTTACATTGACGATGTTCTTGTTTTCTCCAAAAGCATCGATGAACACTTTAAGCATCTTAACACTTTCTTATCTATAATAGAAAGAAATGGTCTAGCAGTCTCTGCCCCTAAGATAAAATTATTCCAAACACAGATTAGATTTCTAGGACAAAATATTTACAATCAGACAATCAAACCAATAAACAGAAGCATTGAATTTACTAACAGATTCCTAGATGAAAGAAAAGATAAAAATCAGTTACAAAGATTCCTAGGATGTCTAAACTACATCTCAGATTTCTTCCATAACCTTAGACAAATATGTGCTCCTCTATTCCAAAGACTTAAGAAAAATCAACCAGCCTGGACAAATTAGCACACTAAGGTAATTCAGCTCTTATAAGAAAAGGTTAAGTCCCTACCTTGTGGTCGTATTCATCATCCTTATGCTATCATGATAGTTGAAATAGATGCCTCAGAATTAGGTTTTGGTGGCATTCTCAAACAAAGATTACCAAATCAAACTAAAGAATCTCTAGTTAGGTACTACTCTGGTGTTTGGTCCGGACCACAAAAGACTTACAATATGGTAAAAAAAGAGGTTTTATCTATTGTCTCTTGTATTTCTAAATTTCAACATGATTTATATAATAAATAATTTCTTCTTCGAGTAGACTGTTAGTCCGCTAAAGAGATTCTACAAAAAGATGTTCAAAATAGATTTTTGCCAGATGGTAAGCTATTGTTTCTGTATTTGATTTCAAAATAGAATTTATAAAGGGAAAAAACAATTATTTACCTGATTTTCTTACTAGAGAATTTTTTACAGGGAAAAACGTAATTGCTCTATGAAAGGTCATTACAAAAGATGCAGAGACCAACTTGAAAAACATTCTCTACTATGAAGATGGTTTTTGATCTAAAAAAACAGGCTTATTTTAAATGGGGAGTTTATTCCAAGAAAAAAGATTTGAAATATTTTAAGCAAGAATCCAACTTTTCCCACTTGATACCAACTATGAGAGAACAAGTGCAAAAAGATCTTATTGAAATCTGTGAAGAAAGCATTGCTAGGCGACTTGAACTAGCACAAGAAGAGCTAACTGAATATCTCAAGATCGACGAAATCCCATACTAATCAAATGTTCATTTATACAGCTATGGATTCCACCGGAAGAAAACAAACCACGCAAGATTACGTTAGTCCGTCATCTTCTTCTTCTTTAGTCCCAGTTCATAATCAGTTCCAAGCCCTATCTGATTTTCCACCTCTTCCATACAGTCAAGCCCACTTGGCACCAAAGACTCCTATCAAAACAACCCACAAAAAGGATGGCCCATTTTACCAGTATTTCTTAAAACCAAGCCCAATTACTCCGGTTTACCTCACACCCGAACATAATCCTATTGGGCAAGCACATATAGACCCATACCTAAAAAAACTCTTCCCTCTTGATTTTCAATGGTTCCCTGAAAACATTTCTAAGAGTCAAAGATTTTACGAGTTTATCCTGGTAGATTCAGGATCCATTGAAGTCTCTCACAATATGTGTGCTACAGAACTATAACACCCCGGGCCAGAGGTGCTACAGTTCCATAGTCCCGAAGGACTATAAGGCGGGTGAAATAAAAATTTGCAAACATATCCCATACATAATATATACCAAAAGCAGCACAGCGGAAAAATCTGTAAAACGTGTCCAAAGTTGAAACCATAATCAACTTAACATACAGAAAGTACTACAATTTACAAACCAGAAACCAACAACCAAAGACCAAAAGCCAATACAAAAAGTTCGACCACTTCAAGGTCCAAAACCAAAACGATACATACAATCAAGTCAAAGTCTCAAACCAAAAGTAGAGTTCTCGACTCCAACCCGATGGTGATCAGAATCCTCCTTGCTGGCGCTAAACCTGAAAAGCCTGATTGACTGAGGGACCCGATACCCCAACCAACCACGGCACGTAAACCGCAGTTGGTCAGTCTCGTGAAAGACTATGGCAAGATTAGCCCAGCCAAAACAGTTTCAAAACCATAGAATTATCATGGCAATCAACAATACCAAACAACAACAGATCATACAATATATACCATATCATACCGACCAATCAACATAAAACACACGCCTAAACACAAACACACTCTATCACATAATCATCCAATACTCAATCTTATCCAATTCTACACGATACTAATCTCTTACAATCCATCCTAAAACTCATCACAAGCATAGACGAAAAGAACGATCCAATCCAACTTCCTCTCCATTCCTAATACCTCAATCAACAACCCTAAGCACATACACATCTTACGACTGACTTACAACCACAACTAATCAATTAGACTGAACTCACTACTGCACTACACAACAAATTCAATTAACCTTCACAACAACAAACACATAAGCATCAACGATATAATCATTACTTAATACAATCAACCAAAATAACGATCCAGGCAAGCCACCCTTCTGGGGCCGCCGATTCGTCAATCACGACTGCAACTCATACCTTCAAACTCAACTCGTATTGGCCCACACCCTCAAGATGGAAACCAGTCTATATCCTCAATCAACATAACCAACCTTCATAATCCACTAGCTACCAACAGAAATTTACAACCTTGACCAGTTACAATCAACCACTATAACACACGTAATTTAACAACCACAACCAATGGCCAACAATGGCCCACAACCACAACTAATAACAATCAACATCCTACATAACCCAATTACCAAACATACAACCAAATTACCAACACAACCACTTAATTAAGTACATAATCAACATTCAACACATAACCAACACACACAACCACCAACACCTCTAATCCAACCTCCGTCTCCACCACCACATCATCGGGTGAGACAATCAACACACACAACCACCAACACCTCCAATCCAACCTCCGTCTCCACCACCACATCACCGGGTGAGACAATCAACAAACACTTTCCGGATGGGACTTTCACCATCCAACCCTTGGCCCTTAACGACGTAGGCGTGCACCCTACGCGGTTTGGTGAGACTATCATCACCTGACCCTTCGACCTTCGGGGGTTCATACCCACCGAGGCCCTAAATATAAGGACTTTCACCAACCAACAACATTCCACCACTACACCGACACCAATTCAAACACTTCATACAACAACCAATCAAATATCACATAATCACATACACACACACAATCCAACACACACACACAAACTCAATCCAACACACACACACACACACATTCAATCCAACACACGCACACACACGATCCAACACACACACACACACACATTCAATCCAACACACGCACACACACGCATTCAATCCAACATACACACACACATTCAACACACACACCCATTTAGTCCAACAACACTATTTACAACAATCAATCATATTTAGTCACAATTGACTACCGCGTCCACATTTAATCAATCACAATACCAGACAATTACTATCACGCACACATACCCATATTCAACCAAGCAACGGTAAACTTAATTATGAAATAAATTAAGCATAAATCAATTTATAAAAAATATAAGTTAGCAAGGATCCTCTTGCCTCAAGTCGAACCGCAACGACCCCAGAGGTCTCCAAACCACTCGAACGAACCTTTACAAAATTCAGCAATCACACCTACAAAAATCAACCCAATGGCTCACGAAATTGCTCTTCCACTTGTCGACAACCCGAGCCACCACACGAACCAACTACACCGGACAACAGCTCAACAACACCGCACCACCGAGCAACAGGACGCGACGACAACAACTCCGTCTTCAGTGGGTCATTCGCACACCAGCAGCCACACTCACCGGAATCGCCCCCCTCTCGTCATCAGAGTACAGTAGCGACCACAAGTAGTGGCGACGGCGGCACAACCCAACAGCAGTGAGCACAACCCCAGCAGCAAAATGCAGCAACAATAGCCACAAACTGCAATGAACACCAGCGAGTTGTCCAGCAAACAAAGGAGGAAGAGGAGACGAACGGCGGTGGTCCGGGTCAAGCTCGCCGGAGGAGAAGCGGTTGGGCAGGGAGTCGGAAGGAGCACAGCTGCGCAGTGGGAGCTTCACGAAGGAGATGAAGTTCGGGGTCCTGCGTTCGCCCCTTTCCTGATTTCCTTCCTCCCCAATTTCAGCTTTGTTGACTTATATAGTCAAAGTAATAATTCACCCTTTAATTTACCCATTTTCCAGACTTAATAGTCTTGGTAAAACTTGTTTTTACCATTTTGCCATTTTTATAACCTTTGGGGTATTTCATTCTCCCTCCCTTATAGGAGTTTCGTCCTCGAAACTAAGATCAAACAGGTTCGGATATCTGTCTCGCATAACTGATTCCAGTTCCCAAGTCTCTTCTTTTGTTCCATGCCTAGCCCATAACACTTTCACCAAAGGAATAACCTTCCTTGAGAATCCACTCTCTAATCTCTTTATCAGCCGACACACGTAACCGATCTGAAATCACAATACTCTATCTTCCTGAACAAAAATCCGAACACCCTTTTCTGAGCAATATCAATGCATATCTTACTTAACTTCCATCGCATTCAGCTGTGTTTTCTCTTTCCCTAATCAATTTCACTTTCACCATTCACCAACTCTTGTTGCAATCCCGACTGAATTGTCTGACAAGCAACCACATGCTCCAGAGTCGACTTCCTACACAAAGCATTAGCAACCACGGTACCCCTTTCTGATTGATACACAATATCTTTTCCATAATCCTCAATCACTTCTGGCAACCATCTGTATCTCATGTTCAACTCTCTCTTATACAATTTGAACTGACGAAAAACATACGCAATGACCTTCCCATTCTGCATCAAAACGCAACCCAGACCCTGCTCAGACACATCACTTTAGATAACAACCTTTCTGTTCCCTGCGGTATAACCAACACTGACACATTAATCAACTCTCCCTGAGTTCTTCGAAACTCTTTCCTGACATAACCTGTCCCATTCAAAATTCTCAGTCATTCACAGATAACCGACATAACCTTTCCTTAACAATTTTATAGCTGTCGCCGCACAACAATTCTATCAGAGTAATTAGGATCATAACCCTCAAACACGTGCACTAAACCCTTATCTATTGTTACAATAACTATCGTCTTCCTGCAGTCATACGCACATTCTGTTCCTCAACTCAGCCGAACCCATTGTCGAAAAATCCTACTTTTTTAGATGCAACTGAGTTCTCTGTTCCTTACTACCTCAAACATCAATAATCTGATCAGAAACATCTATAGCAGTTTCCATAATCAAACACTCATCAACATACAGCTCAATGGTTGCACAGCTGAGTCTCACCATCGAGATTCCATCTCGGAACACAACCATATCTGAAAGCGCTCTAACTGCCTTCTCATTCTTGACAACTATAGCAGCATACAACTTCTTCATACCCTATCATCAGTTACCAGACTCAACCTCTTGACGATAAGCCCAACGGCCTCATCCTCTACCATACTCATACGTTTTCAATCTCTAGCACGTCCCACTTACCAGGGAATGCACCATTTAAATTTACTTAACAACATTAACCATCGCATATGAAATTAATCATCAATACTCAACATATAAACATTAGCATAAAACATCATAAACAACCAATACTTACTTACCAACACAACTCACTACAGGTTGACAGCAAGGGTTCCTGATCACACGATCGTTCACAACAACAACGTATAGAAATTCTCAAGTTGAAAACTCTGAAAGAAAACATTTTTGAAAAGAGCTCTGATACCAACTTCTGTAACACCCCGGGCCAGAGGTGCTACAGTGCCATAGTCCCGAAGGACTATAAGGCGGGTGAAATAAAAATTTGCAAACATATCCCATACATAATATATACCAAAAGCAGCACAGCGGAAAAATCTGTAAAACGTGTCCAAAGTTGAAACCATAATCAACTTAACATACAGAAAGTACTACAATTTACAAACCAGAAACCAACAACCAAAGACCAAAAGCCAATACAACAAGTTCGACCACTTCAAGGTCCAAAACCAAAACGATACATACAATCAAGTCAAAGTCTCAAACCAAAAGTAGAGTTCTCGACTCCAACCCGATGGTGATCAGAATCCTCCTTGCTGGCGCTAAACCTGAAAAGCCTGATTGACTGAGGGACCCGATACCCCATCCAACCACGGCACGTAAACCGCAGTTGGTCAGTCTCGTGAAAGACTATGGCAAGATTAGCCCAGCCAAAACAGTTTCAAAACCATAGAATTATCATGGCAATCAACAATACCAAACAACAACAGATCATACAATATATACATACAATATATACCATATCATACCGACCAATCAACATAAAACACACGCCTAAACACAAACACACTCTATCACATAATCATCCAATACTCAATCTTATCCAATTCTACACGATACTAATCTCTTACAATCCATCCTAAAACTCATCACAAGCATAGACGAAAAGAACGATCCAATCCAACTTCCTCTCCATTCCTAATACCTCAATCAACAACCCTAAGCACATACACATCTTACGACTGACTTACAACCACAACTAATCAATTAGACTGAACTCACTACTGCACTACACAACAAATTCAATTAACCTTCACAACAGCAAACACATAAGCATCAACGATATAATCATTACTTAAAACAATCAACCAAAATAACGATCCAGGCCAGCCACCCTTCTAGTGCCGCCGATTCGTCAATCACGACTGCAACTCATACCTTCAAACTCAACTCGTATTGGCCCACACCCTCAAGATGGAAACCAATCTATATCCTCAATCAACACAACTAACCTTCATAATCCACTAGCTACCAACAACAACCATACCAACAGAAATTTACAACCTTGACCAGTTACAATCAACCACTATAACACACGTAATTTAACAACCACAACCGATGGCCAACAATGGCCCACAACCACAACTAATAACAATCAACATCCAACATAACCCAATTACCAAACATACAACCAAATTACCAACACAACCACTTAATTAAGTACATAATCAACATTCAACACATAACCAACACACACAACCACCAACACCTCCAATCCAACCTCTGTCTCCACCACCACATCACCGGGTGAGACAATCAACACGCACAACCACCAACACCTCCAATCCAACCTCCGTCTCCACCACCATATCACCGGGTGAGACAATCAACACATACTTTCCGGATGAGACTTTCACCATCCAACCCTTGGCCCTTAACGACATAGGCGTGCACCCTACGCGGTTTGGTGAGACTATCATCACCTGACCCTTCGACCTTCGGGGGTTCATACCCACCGAGGCCCTAAATATAAGGACTTTCACCAACCAACAACATTCCACCACTACACCGACACCAATTCAAACACTTCATACAACAACCAATCAAATATCACATAATCACATACACACACACAATCCAACACACACACACAAACTCAATCCAACACACACACACACACATTCAATCCAACACACGCACACACACGATCCAACACACACACACACACATTCAATCCAACACACGCACACACACGCATTCAATCCAACATACACACACACATTCAACACACACACCCATTTAGTCCAACAACACTAGTTACAACAATAAATCATATTTAGTCACAATTGACTACCGCGTCCACATTTAATCAATCACAATACCAGACAATTACTATCACGCACACATACCCATATTCAACCAAGCAACGGTAAACTTAATTATGAAATAAATTAAGCATAAATCAATTTATAAAAAATATAAGTTAGCAAGGATCCTCTTGCCTCAAGTCGAACCGCAACGACCCCAGAGGTCTCCAAACCACTCGAACGAACCTTCACAAAATTCAGCAATCACACCTACAAAAATCAACCCAATGGCTCACGAAATTGCTCTTCCACTTGTCGACAACCCGAGCCACCACACGAACCAACTACACCGGACAGCAGCTCAACAACACCGCACCACCGAGCAACAGGACGCGACGACAACAACTCCGTCTTCAGTGGGGAATTCGCACACCAGCAGCCACACTCACCGGAATCGCCCCCCTCTCGTCATCGAAGTACAGCAGCGACCACCAGTAGTGGCGACGGCGGCACAACCCAACAGCAGCGAGCACAACCCCAATAGCAAAATGCAGCAACAACAGCCACAAACTGCAATGAACACCAGCGAGCTGTCCATCAAACAGAGAAGGAAGAGGAGACGAACGACGGTGGTCCGGGTCAAGCTCGCCGGAGGAGAAGCGGTTGGGCAGGGAGTCGGAAGGAGCACAGCTGCGCAGTGGGAGCTTCATGAAGGAGACGAAGTTCGGGGTCCTGCGTTCGCCCATTTCCTGATTTCCTTCCTCCCCAATTTCAGCTTTGTTGAATTATATAGTCAAAGTAATAATTCACCCTTTAATTTACCCATTTTCCAGACTTAATAGTCTCGGTAAAAATTGTTTTTACCATTTTGCCATTTTTATAACCTTTGGGGTATTTCAAGAACCCTGTCGTATCTCCTACTCAAAATGTAAGATACTCAAAGTCCTTACCATAACAAAATGGTCCGACCCCTGGACCTTAAAACCATTCTCTCTTCCGTAGGCCATTCCTGATCTCCATGCTTACACTTATCAGGACTATAAAAATGCATGGGAAAGAGCTTTCCTCTTTAGACCCTTCAATCATTCCTGGTTCTTTTACTTTGATAGACACTGCCCAAATAATTTTCTATCTGGTTTTATGAGTGGTGGCTTACATTCGGAGTCACCAAAAACATTTACCCTTTTGAAATAACAAAGGCATATAACTACTACCTACATTACTCTCATGACCAACCTTTTACCAAGTCCTTACGTTTTCATCGTGATTTTGGTGTCGCTTGGATTTTTTGTTGGACATACGAAACCCTACAGACTCATCCTCAAGACTTTCCTCTAACACTCTGTAGACGTTTCAAGATCCGATGGTGGGAAAAGTTCCTTATCCCCACACTCACCATTGACAAAATAAAAACAACTTTACAACATAAGAAAATCAAGTCGTTAGTTACTCCAACAACAATTCCATTACCAGCCTCTACACCTACTTTGACAAAAATCCCAACTCCTTCGATTCCACAAGAGCAACTCCAACAATGGGAAGAATTTAAGGCTTTCCAAAAGTTTATGGCTCAAGGAAAACAGAGTTGGGCCGATAGTTCCGAAAGCCCAGACCGTACTCCACCTCCTTCTCCAGTCGATGATCCAGAACTGTTCGCTCAGGATCCTTACGCTATGTAAATACATACAGTCCTAGCTTGTTTTTGGTTATAAAAAAAAGTTTTTATTTAGGGGGGTATGATCTTGCTTGTTTAAAATTTGGAACGCTCATCTACATTACCTCAGTTTAGCTTGTAAGAATAATCCAAAATAGTCACTCCACCAACAGACAACAGTCAGAACAAACAACTCCACTCACTACAGTCAGACGCCCTTTTCCGAAGATAAAAGACGCCCTCTTAAAATCAAGAAGGAACAACAATATGGCCAACACACAACCGTTCAACAAAAGAAGAAGCCAAAAACAGACAAAGAAAAATCTGCAGTATAGACCACTTGTGATAAAACAGTTCTAAAAATCTGTACGAACAAAAGATGCTCAACTATCCCTCTTCCTCTATAAAAGAATAAGTCCTCATTTGTTAGAGGCATCACATTTTCGGGAGAAAGAACATCCAAAAAGAAACCTCTCTAAACCCAAGCCTTCTTTTGAAGTTTTCAGATCCCAACAGTTTCAGCAAAAGTTGTTCGAATAATAGTTTGTAAGTCTTCTATTTTCGATGATCTATTACTTTAAATAAAAATTGTTCTAATAACAGTTCATACTTCTCTTATTGTTCTTCAAATTAATATTCATTTTACTATTCACGCATTTTTATCAGCTTTTTAAGAACCTGGGTAAATTTGGTATCCCAATTAAGCCTAGGTTCTTAAAAAGCTGATAAAATGCATGAATAGTAAAATGAATAATAATCTGAAGAACAATAAGAGAAGCAAATAGAATTATGAACTTTTCTTAAACTGTTATTAGAACAATGTTTATTTAAAGTAATAGGTTGTTGAAAAATAGAAGACTTACAAACTATTATTCGAACAACTATTGTTGAAACAGTTGGGATCAGAAAACTTCAAAAACTTCAAAGGAAGGCTTGGGTTTTTAAAGGTTTCTTTTTGGATGTTTTTTCTTCTCTAAAATGTGATGCCTCTAACAAATGAGGACTTCTTCTTTTATAGGGAAAAATGGATAGTTGAGCATCTTCTGTCCGTATATAATTTGGGAACTGTTTTTTCACAAGTGGTCTATGCTGTATATTTTTCTTTGTCTGATTTCTTCTTTGGTTGTGCGTTGCCCACGTTATTGTTCCTTCTTGCTTTTGAAATGGCGTCTTTTATCTTATTGAAAGGGCATCTTTTATCTTCCGGAAAGGGCGTCTTTTATCTTCTGGAAAGGGCGTATTTTATATTCTGGAAGGGCGTCTTACTGTAGTGAGTGGAGATGGGGTTCTGACTGTTGTCAGTTGGTGGAGTTCATGTTTTTGGATTGCTGTTACAAGCTAAAGTAAGGTAATGTACAGGAGCGTTGCAAAGATTAAACAAGCTAGATCATACCCCCTAAATAAAAACCCTTTTTTTATTTTATTTTACAAAGACAAGCTAGGACTGTATGCATTTATATAGCGTAAGGATCCTGAGCGAACTGTTCTTGATCGTCGACTAGAGAAGGAGGTGGAGTACGGTCTGGGCTTTCGGAACAATTGGCCCAACTCTATTTTCCTTGAGCCATAAACTTTTGGAAAGCCTTAAATTCTTCCCATTGTTGGAGTTGCTCTTGTGGAATCGAAGGAGTTGGGATTTTTGTCAATGTAGGTGTAGAGGTTGGTAATAGAATTGGTTTGGGAGTAATTGACGACTTGATTTTCTTCTATTAGAAGGTTTTTTTATTTTGTCAATGGTGAGTATGGGGATAAGGAACTTTTCCCACCATCGGATCTTGAAACGTCTACAAAGTGTTAGAGGAAAGTCTATAGGGTTTCGTATGTCCAACAAAAATCCCAAGCGACACCAAAGTCACTATGAAAACTTAAGGACTTGGTAAAAGGTTGGTCTTGAGAACAATGTAGGTAGTGGTTATATGCCTTTGTTGATTCAGAAGGGTAAATGTCTTTGGTGGCTCCGAATGTAATCCACCACTCATAAAACCAGATAGGAAAATTATCTAGGCAGTGTCTATCAAAGTAAAAGAACCAGGAATGATTGAAGGGTCTAAATAGGAAAGCTCTTTCCCATGCATTTTTGTAGTCTTGATAGGTTTAACCAGAGAGATCAGGAATGGCATGCGGAAGAGAGAACAGTTTTAAGGTCCAGGGGTCGGACCATTCTGTTACGGTAAGGACTTTGAGTATCTTACATTTTGAGTATGAGATATGAGATGGTTTTGTAGCACACATATTGTGAGAGGCTTCAATGGATCCTGAATCTACCAGGATAAACTCGTAAAATATTTGACTCTTAGAAATGTTTTCAGGGAACCATTGAAAATCAGGAGGGAAGAGTTTTTTGAGGTATGGGTCTGTATGTGCTTGCCCAATAGGATTATGATCTGGTTTGAGGTAAACCAGAGTAATTGGGCTTGGTTTTACGAAATACTGGTAAAACGGGCCATCTTTTTTATGGGCTGTTTTGATAGGAGTCTTTGGTGCCAAATGGGCTTGACTATATGGAAGAGGTGGAAAATCAGATAGAGTTTGGAATTGATTATGGACTGGGACTAAAGAAGAGGAAGATGATGGACTAACGTAATCTTGCGAGGTCTGTTTTCTTCCGGTGGAATCCATAGCTGTAGAAATGAACATTTGATTAGTATGGGATTTCGTCGATCTTGAGATGTTCAATTAGCTCTTCTTGTGCTAGTTCAAGTCGCCTAGCAATGCTTTCTTCACAGTTTTCAACCAGATTTTTTTGCACTTGTTCTCTCATAGCTGGTATCAAGTGAGAAAAGCTGGATTCTTATTTAAAAATTTTCATATCTTTTCTCTTGGCATGAACTCCCCATTTAAAATAAGCGTGTTTTTTAGATCAAAAACCATCTTCATGGTAGACAATGTTTTTCAAGCTGGTCTGTGCGTCTATTGTAATGATCTTTTGTAATAACCTTTCTTAGAGAAATTACGTTTTTCCCTATAAAAATTCTCTAGTAAGAAAATCAGGTAAAGAATTGTTTTTCCCTTTATAAATTCTATTTTGAAATCAAATATAGAAACAATGGCTTGCCATCTGGCAAAAATCTATTTCGAAACTAAATTTTGAACAACCTTTTGTAGAATCTCTTTAGCGGACTGACAGTCTACTCGAAGAAGGAATTCTTTATTATATAAATCATCTTGAAATTTAGAAATACAAGAGACAATAGATAAAACTTCTTTTTTGACCGTACTGTAATTCTTTTGTGGTCCAGACCAAAAACCAGAGTAGTACCTAACTAGAGATTCTTTAGTTTGATTTGGTAATCTTTGTTTGAGAATGCCCCCAAAACCTAATTCTGAGGCATCTGTTTCGACTATCATGAAAGCATAAGGATGAGGAATACTAGCACAAGGTAGGGACTTAACCTTTTCTTTTAAGAGCTGGATTACCTTAGTGTGCTTATTTGTCCAGGCTGGTGGATTTTACTTAAGTCTTTGGAATAGAGGGGCACATATTTGTCTAAGGTTAGGGAAGAAATCTGAGATGTTGTTTAGACATCCCAAGAATCTTTGTAACTGATTTTTATCTTTTATTTCGTCTGGGAATCTATTAGTAAATTCAATGCTTCTGTTTATTGGTTTGATTGTCTGATTGTAAATGTTGTGTCCCAGGAATCTAATATGTGCTTGGAATAATTTTATCTTAGGGGCAGAGACTACTAGACCATTTCTTTCTATTATAGAAAAGAAAGTGTTAAGATGCTTAAAGTGTTCATCGATGCTTTTCGAGAAAACAAGAATATCGTCAATGTAAATAATAGTGAAGTTTGAATAAGGATTAAAAATGTCATTCATAATTCTTTGAAATTCAGAAGGGGCATTTTTTAGACCAAAGGGCATTATATTACATTCGTAATGTCCAAATAGGACAGTAAAAGCTGTTTTATATCTATCTTTGTTTTCAATCTGGATTTGCCAAAATCTGCTCATCATGTCAAACTTTGAATAGATATTAGAATAAAAAAGTCTATTAAGTAAATCTCTTTTGTTAGGAATTAGGGTACTAAATCCATTGCAGGGCTATGTTTAAAGGTTTGTAATTAATAACTAGTCTAGGGATTCCCCTTTCTTTTTTAGCTTGATTGTTAACATAGAAGGCTGCACAACTCCAAAGGGATTTGGAGTGTCGTATAAGATTCTTTTGTAGGAGAGAGTCAATTTCTTTTTTACAAAATTGTAAGAGCTCTTGGTTCATTTGTATAGGTCTAGCTTAAGTAGGAATATCTATTTCTTTAAAATCTTTCTCATAGGGAAGTGAGACCTAGTGTTTCTTTCTTTCCCAAAAGGCTGTGGGGGAATCAGAACAAACACATTTTTTAAATAATTCTTCTAAATCAAGAATATGTTTTTGTAAACTAGGATTTTGAAGTTTCTCCTCTATCTTAAGGTGTGTAATTTCTTTAGTAAGAGAGTGTACTAATGATTTTTTCTTTGTTATTAGGTTTATGGTTCTAGTTATAGAGGAGGATTGTAATGTGGTAATGTCCTTTTGTTTTATGGGTGAAATAAATTTGAAGCTTAAGTTTTTTCCTACGATCTTAGTATGTATGCCTTTTCTGTCTACTTTAAAAGGGTATATTTGTGTTAAAAATGGTGTACCTAGAATGACTTCTTGGGTAAGGTTTTTAACCATTATAAAGGAGTTTTTAAAACAATATCCATTGTTGCAAATAGAGGCTTTAGGGATTTTATAATTAAGACTCATTCTTCCTCCATTACCATTATGAATCTTTTCATTACTTTTATAGTAGAATTTCAAAGGGATTAAGCCTTCGCAAATGCAGTTAAGGTCTGCTCCACTATCAAGAAGAGCAATAGTAGAGAGAGTAAATTCTCATATTTTTATAGTGATGTCTATGTACCATTTTTGGAAATTAATTCTACTTATTACTGAAACAAAGGATTCATTCGTGGAATCTGATTCATTGTTAGAAGTGGGGTGGTGCGAGCTGGAGCTATTTTCATTGTTGTGTAAAAGTTCCAAGTGAGCTATTCTAGCTTCAAGTTCTAGGTCTTTGGTTTCATTTGTTAACAATTGTTCATTAAGAGCTTTGACATCTTTTTTAAGGTTGTTGACCTCTGCCTGTAAATCTGTAGTTGTCATAGAGGCAAATTTACTAGTATGAGATCTTTTATTAATGACTTTAGTAATGCTAAAAGGTTCTTCAGGAAGAGATTTATGTTCTCTAAATAATAAATCTTTGAGTTTAATAAAATATTCTTGTTTTACTTATGGGTCTTCAAGTTTGTCTATTAGTTCAAAAAGGACTTCCTTTTCATCGCTTTTAGTAATGACATTGCAAAATTATGTAGTACCAGAGTTATCTGAATTTGAAGAGTCATGATGATAGTTGTCTTAAAAGTAATCTTCTATGAGAATTTTCATTAGTTTATTTTTAAGGTCATTGTTGTCTTGACAGACCTCATTGATTTTTTGTCTGAGACTACAGTTGTTAGCCTTATGGCATGGTTTACCACATTTGTAACAAATAATCTTTTTATCTGTTTTCGTAGGTTGAAATTTCTTTCTAATATGGTTATTAGATATTTCAGGTTTGTTTTTAGGTCTGAATTCTCTATATCTGCTTTTTAAAGTTTTCTTGTTGTTAGAGGGTGGTTCTAATTTGAAGAGGCCAAAAGCTTCACAAAAATTACCTAACTCTTTTATACTGGGTCCCTTTTCTCTACCATATTTAGCCTGAATTTTTAATTCAGAATAAAGAGTTAATCCTTCCTTTTTTATGAAGGATGATAATTGACCATAAGTCATGTCTTTCCATGGGATTTTTTCAGCCTGTATTTCGGCTCTTATCTTTTGATTTATGCTCTTAGCAAATAGGGAAGGATGATCAGAGACAAAACGTTCTTTCCAATAACTCTTATTACAATCATCTCTTTTATAGACATAGGACAAAAATACATCTTTATACCATCTATAGTCACTAAGGGTTCTGCATTTAAGGTTGGAGAGGATTTCTCTATTGGCCTGAATATCTTCTCTAGGGTTGCCTATAAAATGCATACTAATGGTATATATCAGTTGGTGAACGGGTTCTGAATATCCTTCATCATTTATGAATTCAAAGATCCCTTCTTTTTGTTGTAAGGATAGAGCATTATCCCACCAATTCTTAAGTTGTCCTGTAAACCCGGTAACTAGAAGAGTCACACAAGTTTTAGGATCTTTTCTATTGGTTTCATAGGCTATATTAGCCATACCCATTTCTTGTAGGGTATTGAGAATCTCATGCTCGGATTTACCATCTATGTTCCATTCATAAATAGACTGTCCATTATAGTCTGTGGTTCTAAACTTGGATCTTTCTTCATATTGAAGATCTGGAGGTGTAGGCCGAGAGTAGAAATTTCTAGTGTATCTGTTCAACTAAATTGTGGAGAATTTGGTTAGAATAATTGTTTTGACTGTTGTCCGTTGGTGGAGTTCATGTTTTTGGATTACTCTTACAGGCTAAAGTAAGGTAATGTACATGAGCGTTCAAAAGATTAAACAATATAACCAAATTGGATATAACTATAAGATATAACCATAGTATATATACTATGGTTATATCTTATAGTTATATCCAATTTGGTTATATCTTATGGTTATATTCTATAGTTATAAACTATGGTTATATCATATATTATATTTAGAAGTTATATACTATGGTTATATCATATAATTATATACTATGATTATATCTTATAGTTATATCCAATTTGGTTATATCATATATCATTATATCCTATAGTTATATACTATGATTATATCTTATGGTTATATTCTATAGTTATATACTATGGTTATATCCTATATTATATTCTATGGTTATATACTATGGTTATATCATATAGTTATATATTATGATTATGTCTTATAGTTATATCCATAATGGTTATATTCTATAGTTATATACTATGATTATATCATATATCTTATAATTATATAACTATATGATGTAACCAAATTGGATATAACTATAAGGATATAACCAAATTGGATATAACTATAAGATATAATCATAGTATATAACTATATGATATAACCATAGTTTAATTTTTTTAGTTATATACTATATTGATAATTTTTTAGTTATAATCGTTATATCATATAGTTATATACTATGGTATATCCTATATTATAATCTATAGTTATATACTATGGTTATATCATATAGATATATAATATGATTGTATCTTATAGTTATATCCAATTTGGTTATATCATATCGATATATCATTTCGTTATATACTATGATTATATCTTATGGTTATATTCTATTGTTATTGTATGATCATTTGTGATAAGCTAAAAAGAGATTTAAAAACAAGAAAAGGCTAGGTCATGCTTTTCTCATCTTTGATACGCTTCCTTGTATTTTCTATTACAAGGACAAAACATATAGAAACATAAACACATCTTGTCGTTTCGCAAGTTTCCATGAACAATTTGTATGTCTGCTCTTGGCAACAAAACCAATCATTAACCGAAACATGACCGATGGGGTTATGGGGCATGTCTTGGCCTTATAACCCTCCTGCTACCCATACAAAATCAACAAGAAAAAACATCATATTTCAATAAAAAAAACCAAAGGTTTTCCATGAAGATTAGCCTTTGAAATTGTCGTGGTATCGACCAGAAACACTTCTTGACTAATATTGAAGTATTTTGCAAAATCAAAAGAATCCAAATAATGGCTATATTTGAAACACAGTGTAATAAACAAATAAATTACTCTGGATGAAGGAAAGCCGGGTTTGATAATTGTATAACATCCCATGCTTCTAGGCTCTCTGGGGGAATTTTCATTATGTGAAAAGCATACCAACTAATAATGAAACTTTTGAATTTGTTCTCTAAACGAACGACATTATCGCTTTCAAATATAAATCCTTGGATTTGAATCATACTTTTATTATGATATTCAACTATGCACCACCACAAGAAAGCGAAAAAGATGCAATCTGTGACTAATTGTCCCAATTTGTTAGGCAAGCCCAACTACCTTGCCTAATTTGTCACAATTGGGTGCATGCCATGTTTGTGATTTACCCAATGAAAGACAAAAGTGAAGGAGTTCTTGTTCCGTTTTCTATGGAGAAAGGGATAAAATCATATTCAAAACCTTCCTTATTGAGGCTTCATAAGATGATAATAGTAAGGATAAAAAGGATAACATAGAGCCATCTGAATTCATTCCTCCCCAAGGAATGGAAACTCAAGAATTTGAAACCTCTAATGATCACCCTAAAAAGAAATTGAACACTATCCCTGAAGGGAATATAACATGGTATTGTCTCTTTATATACCTTCAATTTTATGCATGTAGCGTATTGCTAAAGGATATCCATCAACTGTAACTATCTTATGGCTTCGTTCAAATGAAATTATTCTTTCTATGTTATATTTGGGCTCCTATTTCGAGTTTCTCCAACGCTACTCTTACCAAACCCAAAACTAAAAAATTTAAAGCTCTTCATCAATCAACAACTAAGTTAACTAGCTTTACATCTAGACATCCTATTAGCACTAGTAAAATTTTCCTCTATGAACTTATCTATGTTTCTACCATGAACTGTCATCTACTACAATTTTATACCTATTTTGTATCAAATATATGTCCTCAACAGCTGGTTAGTCACTCCTCTAAAATTCAACCCTTTATTTTTTCCAGATTAATCAAAACTATTTATATAATTAAAACTCTGTTACGTAGAAGGTTGATGCCTCTTCGATTGGGCGTATTCGATATCATTATTTTTGTTGGTGAAGTCCTATATAAACTACAATACAACATTTATCATGCTAATAACTATCTAACTAAGGATGTGGAATTACAAATACCACCATTATCTTTTTGATGAAGTTATTTATAGTCTCCTTAATCATGAACATACTAATAATCTTACAGGTGTGTAACCATATAAACTACGGTATCACATACGAATTTGATTATATTAGAATTTTATTGATAGTTGTATTCTCCTTCTCTTGTGGTGGTGGATAATAATGGATAACTATTACCACATTAAATATATCACTCTAAGGGTGATTATGAACAATCAAATGAAAAACAAAAAACTAGAGTTTAATACTTTGTATTGTATGATCATTTGTGATAAGTTAAAAAGAGATTTAAAAACAAGAAAAAGCTAGATCATGCTTTTCTCATCTTGATACGCTTCCTTGTATTTGCTATTACAGGGACAAAACATATAGAAACATAACCACATCTTGTCGGTTCGCAAGTTTCCATGAACAATTTGTATGTCTGCTCCTGGCAACAAAACCAATCATTAACCGAAACATGACCGATGGGGTTATGGGGCATGTCTTGGCCTTATAACCCTCATACTACCCATACAAAATCAACAAGAAAGAACAACATATTTCAAAAATAACTTCTTGACTAATATTGAGGTATTTTGCAAAATCGAAAGAATCCAAATAATGGCTATATTTTAAACACAGTGTAATAAACAAATAAATTACTCAGGATGAAGGAAAGCCGGATTTGATAACTGTATAACATCCCATGCTTCTAGGCTCTCTAGGGGAATTTTCATTATGTGGAAAGCATACCAACTAATAAATGAAACTTTTGAATTTGTTCTCTAAACGAACCGCATTATCATTTTCAAATATAAATCATTGGATTTAAATTCACCTATGCACCACCACAAGAAAGCGAAAAAGATGCAATTTGTGACCAATTGTCCCAACTTGTTAGGCAAACCCAACTACCTTGCCTAATTATGGATGATCTAAATGAGATCCAAAACCTAAATGAAAAATGGGGTAGTCAAATCCCCAACTTTAACAAATTCCAAAGATTAATTTAATTTAAAAACGCTTGTGATGTAGCCGATATCCCAACCCAAGGTAATGAATTTACCTAGAAAAAGAACCGTACTAAGGTAAATAATTTATTAAAATCTAGATAGAACCTAAATACATGATCAAATAAACCAATGGTATCCAAGAATTGTGACAAGAAACCATGCCTTCTCCTCCTCGAATCACTGCCTGATCTCTATAGAGTTAGATAGTCCTCAACCCTTTAAAGACCAATCATTTAAAGTCGAGAAAATGTGAACCTAAGAAGAGATTTTGAAAATATTGTTAAACAAGCATGGAGATTACCGGTAAATTGTTCCAACATGTTTCAACTAGTAAAGAAAACATTTGCCTTGAAAGTCAGTGCCAAAATATGGAACAAGACAACTGATAGGTGCCATTTTAGGCACCCTAACTAGTGATTATTGACATGTTTTAGACAGAGTTTTGGTATAGATTTAGGCTAAGTCTGTAATCCAGAAGAATAGTTGAAAAGTGAAGATATCATAGGATTTACAGCTTAGTGGAGAGATGATGGAAGATGGAGGAGAAGATCTGCTCAGAATTCATGGAGGAAGGCTACCATTACTTGGTAGTACAGGAGAGCAGAAGATGAAGACTTGAAGAAGCTGGTCTTGCCGCCCCGCGCCACAAGCCACCGCGACCCGGCGATGGATCTCAGAGAAGACAACACAAGCCTAGTCGCCGCCCCGCGGTAGAGAACGACGCCTCGCGACCAGCGTTGAATTATTTCCGTTTTAGTATTTTCGACTTTATAATTGTTATTATTTACTTTCCTTATTTGCTAGGTTAGTTTTCTAAAACCTATTTAAGAACCTTTTTTTTTAGTTTTTGGAGGAGTTCGGTCCTCTCTACTTTCCAATTCCAGGGTTTGAACGAATGGAGAGCTAAACACCTTTGTTTCGCTAGACAATTGAAGCACTGCAATGAATTGGTTGTGAGATTTCTATTCCTCGTTCTATATCTTATAAAGTTGGATTAATTCTCTTGAGCATATTGTCTATTGGTTTATGTTGATTCTTCTAGCGTAGCTAACTAGGTTTTTCGACATCTATCAATTGCTAGGATTTGCATATAGGGGTTCCGAGTGCTTATCTAGTGGCAAACACGATTGTTGCGTATAGGGGTTCCGAGCGCGCAATCGTGAGTGAGAATTATTTGCATGCTAAGTAGTAGGGTGTCTTTCTATTTGCATGTATCCTATATCCTTGTGTGAATTGATATTGATGTGTTAGTGGTAAAGTCTGCCGACAACTGTGAGAATCGGTGGTACTTTACCAGTGACATAGTAATAAGTCTATCGACAACTGTGAGAATCGATAGTACTTAAGATCAGGGTGGGAACAACTATAAGATTGTAAAAAGAACTTGGAACGATAGTTTTCAGTGATCAACCTATTTCATCTGCTGTGTGGATATTTGTCTAGTGGAATACCTTTCCTCATCATATTCCTTCTCCTATTAAATCTTGCGTCTTTGTTACTTTGCCATTACTATAAAACCCCCCTGTTACTTGTTACTCACACGTTATTGCATATAGATAACTGACTCCCTGTGGGATCGACCCTGACTTGCTTGCTATACTCTGTAGTAGGTGAATTAGGATTTCTTTGACAGCAAAACAACACCGGTTTCCGGCCTTGTCAAATTTGGCGCCGTTGCCGGGGAGTCAAATACTCTGTTTGTGATTATTTGGGATTGATTGCGGTGTGGATCTATCTTACGGTCCACACCTTTGCCACTGATTCGCTACTTGTTGAAGTTGATACAGAGGAAGGTACAAATGGCTCAGACACTCCGACAGTTGACTGCGCCAGATCTGGCACAACAGCCATTGGCTGTAACCATTCCACCGCTTGCTGATGGTGTGACGTTTGAGCTCAGAACAGGAGTGATACGGTTGCTCCCGAGATATTATGGACGAAGTGGAGAAGTCCCCATTCTTCATTTGGGTAAATTCCACAACGTCATTATGAGCATTAAACCAGCCAACGTCACTGAAGATCAGATTAAAATGAGAGCCTTCGGGTTCACTCTTAAGGACGATGCTGAGGACTGGTACTATCATCTGCCCGGCGGAAGCATAGATTCATGGGCTGAGCTACATAAGGCATTCCTCACACAATATTTCCCAACCAAGATGGTGAACACCTTAAAAAGGTAAATTGCCAGTATTGAACAAGGAGAGGAGGAGATCCTTTATGACTATTGTGAGCGGTTCAAACGACTTTGTTCTAGTTGCCCATTCCATGGTTTTGACAAGAAAGCTCTGGTACTCTATGTTTACAATGGACTGCTAGATGATGAAAGAAGAATCATAGATGCTACTTGTGGCGGTAGTATCTTGAATATGACCCCTGATGCAGCTATGATTAAACTTCATGATATGGCTGAGGGCACAAGGGATTTTGATGAAGTCCCAAAAATCAGCGGCGTTAATGCTATCAATTCCAACGATGCACATCTGATGCAAGAGATTACTTCATTGAAATAGGTTTTTGTGAAGATGAGTTCAAAAGAAGCACCTCAACAGCACAACGCTTGTGGAATTTGCGTTGACCCATTTCACAACACCAACGCTTGTCCCCAACTTCAGGATGCCACTACTGCTGAAGTATACGCCGCTGGAGGTTATGGGCCGATTAGACCTAGACAAGATCAACAGCAGCTACAACCACCACCAAAACCTCACTTTGATGAGCCACCAGCAGCCCCCCAAGCTATTAACTCCCCTTCAATTGAAGATATGCTCAAGACCTTAACAATGCACTTCACAACGCATGTACACACTACTGAGGCCAGCATCAAGAGCTTGAAGGAGACCGTGGTTAATTTATCAGATATGGTTGCTAGGTTGAACAAAAGGGATGCGCAAGAAAGTGTAAATGATGTGACCCTTCGAAGTGGCAAAGAATTGCAAGTCGCTCCTACTGCTGAAAAGGACGACAAAACCGAAATTGAAGATGGGCAAATTCCACCGCCCCGCGGCGATCACCACCGCGACCCGGTGGCTGCTCCCAGTTATTTTGAGTCAACACTGCCGCCCCGCGGCCAAGAGCACCGCCCCGCGGTGAACTCACCGCCCCGCGGTGAACTCACCGCCCCGCGGTGAAAGCCCAGAGATCGATCATAATGAAGAAGAGGACCCCTATGTTCGTCCATATTTCCCTCCTCTTGGATCTGAAAAGCCCCCCGCCCCCTTTCCGGAGGCATTAAAGGAAAGGAGAGTGATTGACGACAAGGATCTCTTCGACACTTTCAGTAAATGTGAAGTGAATATCCCACTCCTCAAGCTTGTCAAGAGTATACCAAGGTACGCTAAGTTTCTAAAGGATCTATGCACCATCAAACGAAACCAGAAGCTGAAGGGCAAGGAAAAAGTCAAGGTTAGCGAACGCGTATCCGCTGTATTCCAGAGGCGTCTGCCAAAGAAGTGCGGCGATCCAGGTATGTGGAGCATTCCTTGCATTATTGGTGACACTAAGTTTGAAAGAGCTATGCTTGATCTTGGTGCCTCCATTAATGTTTTGCCCTATTCTCTCTATGAATCTCTTGGACTTGGACCTCTACAGGAAACAAGAATTGTAATTCAATTAGCTGATAGGTCTAGTGTCTACCCTAGAGGAGTAGTAGAGGACGTTCTTGTTATGGTGGATAAATTGATATTCCTTGCAGATTTTTATGTCTTAGATATGGAAACAGATACAAAGGCAACCCCTATACTGTTAGGTAGGCCATTTTTGAAAACTGCTAAGACTAAACTTGATTTGCAAAGTGGGACACTTTCCATGGAATTTGATGGGGAAAAGGTGGAATATAACATATATGAAGCTATGAAACACCCTAATGAAGACCATTCTTTATGCTCAATTGACGTGATTGACTCTATTGCACAAGATGTATTTGATATTTCTGGTCTTGATGAGTTGCAATCCATTGTTGAGAATAATTTGGATTTTTCCCATGAGGAATATTCTTTATCATCTAACATGCAGGAAGTCATAGCTCAGCTGGATGAATATGGTAAGTATCCTTTAGATCCTTTAGGCGTTGGCCCCACTTTACTAAATCCGAGCGAAAAGCTTGTTCCCTCTGTCGAACAGGCCCCCTAGATTGAATTGAAACCATTGCCAGATCATCTCAAGTACGCCTTTCTTGGAGCCAACGATACTTTGCCAGTCATTGTGTCTAGTAAGCTATCTGCAGACCAAGAAATGAAGCTATTAGGCGTGCTCAGGGAGTACAAGACTGTGATAGGATGGACCATTGCAGACATAAAAGGAATAAGTCCCTCAACTTGTATGCATAGGATTCTACTTGAAGATGGAGCCAAACCATCCAGGCAGCCGCAGAGAAGGCTCAATCCTCTAATGATGAAAGTGGTCAAGAAGGAAGTGTTGAAACTCCTCAAAGCTGATATGATCTTCCCCATTTCAGATAGCCAATGGGTAAGCCCAACCCAGGTTGTTCCTAAGAAAGGAGGTATCACTTTAGTGGAAAATCAACAAGGGGATTTAGTTCCTACAAGGACCACCACAGGATGGAGGGTGTGCATTGACTACCGTAAGTTGAATGCGGTAACTCGGAAAGACCATTTTCCCCTGCCCTTTATTGATCAAATGCTAGAACGCCTTGCTGGGCGCCCCTATTACTGCTTTCTCGACGGGTATTCAGGATATTTTCAAGTGGCCATTGCGCCAGAAGACCAGGAG
The DNA here is from genome assembly GCA_027886185.1 of Rheum nobile. Lineage (NCBI taxonomy): Eukaryota > Viridiplantae > Streptophyta > Magnoliopsida > Caryophyllales > Polygonaceae > Rheum > Rheum nobile. The sequence continues at coordinate 1,711,885 of WOAB01000685.1, read as the reverse complement.
AAAACTACTTTTACATGTCCCTTTGGCACCTTTGTATACCGCAGAATGCCATTTGGATTGTGTAACGCACCCGGTACCTTTCAATGATGTATGGTTAATATTTTTTTTGAATATGTTGAGAAATTTATTGAGGTATTCATGGATGACTTTACAGTGTATGGGACTAGCTTTGACTCATGTTTGAACCATTTGGCACTTGTACTTAAAAGATGTGTTGAAACCAATTTGGTTTTGAATTATGAAAAGTGTCATTTTATTGTAGAACAGGGGATAGTACTTGGTCATATCGTCTCCGCTAGGGGTATTGAGGTCGATAAGGCGAAGATTGATGTGATTCAGTCTTTGCCCTATCCTACTAATGTGCGTGAAGTGCATTCCTTTTTAGGTCATGCAGGTTTTTACCAAAGATTTATCAAGGACTTCTCTAAGATCTCTTCACCCCTATGCGAGCTACTGAAGAAGGAGGTGACCTATGCATTTACTGATGAGTGTAAGAAGGCGTTTGATTGCTTGAGAGAACACATACATGACAAGTGCACCCATCATTCAGGCACCTGACTGGTCTCGCCCGTTTGAGATCATGTGCGACGCCAGTGACTATGCAGTTGGAGCAGTTCTAGGACAGAAAGTGGGACGTGCCTCCCATGTGATTCATTGTGCTTCCATGACTCTGAATGGAGCCCAGAGGAACTACTCCACTACTGAGAAGGAGATGCTGACAGTTATCTTTGCCTTGGAGAAGTTTAGGAAATATCTTCTGGGAGTCAAGGTGATTATCTATACAGATCATGCTGCTCTTCGTTACCTCATGACGAAGAAAGAAACAAAGACAAGATTAATCCGATGGGTTCTCCTTCTCATTGAATTTGATGTGGAGATCCGTGATAAGAAGGGAGCGGAGAACCTAGTAGCTGATCACCTGAGTAGACTCGTACATGAGGAAGATCAGCCCGGAAAACAGAACCCCATTCACGGAACCTTCCCAGACGACACACTCTTTATGATCGGAGAGAGTTCAGGAAGTGCTCACCGCCCCGCGGCCCCCATTACCGTGACCCGGCGACTTGTAGCCAGTATGAAGCTGGAGGATCCACCACCCCGCGGTAACGTTCACCGCGACCCGGCGGCATATTTACTTGAGAACCAGGGAAGCTCACCGCGGCCCACGGCGACAGTACCGCCCCGCGACAACATCTCTGGTGTTCCACTTTACTCTGTAGACACTTATGACCCCTCTCCTCACATAGCCAAGGACGTCTTCAGAATCCGTTCTTTCAGGCCGTGGTACGCAGATATCGTGAACTATTTGGTCCGAGAGGAACTACCCCCGGATTACACCAGATCTCAAAAGGCGAAGGTACGTAGAGAGGCCCATCATTATGTTTGGGATGATCCCTACGTTTGGAAGCATTGTACCGATCAGGTAGTGCGCCGGTGTCTTTCGGACAATGAGGTACAATATGTCCTTACCTTCTGTCATTCTGAAGCATGTGGGGGTCATTTTGGAGCAAATAGGACTGCTAGGAAAGTATTGGAGGCAGGATTTTATTGGCCACACATCTTTCAGGATGCTTACGCCTTTTGCAAATCCTGTGACCGATGCCAAAGGGTTGGAAATATCACCAGGAGGAATGAGATGCCGCAATCGTCATTAATCTTTTGTGAGGTCTTTGATGTTTGGGGAATGGACTTTATGGGACCCTTTGCTAGCTCGAATGGAAATCTTTATATATTGCTTGCGGTGGACTACGTTTCCAACTGGGTGGAAGCGAAGGCCACCAGGACTGATGATTCTAAAGTCGTGGCAGGTTTTCTTAAGGAGAACATTTTCTCAAGATTTGGGATACCCAAAGCTTTAATTAGTGACAGGGGAACCCATTTCTGCAACAAGACAGTGATTGCCCTACTGAAGAAGTATCACGTCACCCAGAGAATCTCGACAGCCTATCACCCTCAAACTAATGGGCAGGCCGAGAACTCCAACAGAGTAATTAAATCTATCCTGGAGAAAACAGTTGCAGCTAATCGTAGGGATTGGAGTACCAAACTCAGTGATGCACTGTGGGCATATCGCACAACCTTCAAGACTCCGATAGGAATGTCTCCTTTCCGGTTGGTATTCGGAAAAGCCTGCTACCTCCCTGTAGAGCTTGAGCATAAAGCATGGTGAGCAATAAAGAAATTCAACATGCAACTGGATGAAGTGGGAGATTTCCGGAAGCTACAACTACAAGAGCTCGAGGAGTTGCGCCTTGAGGCGTATGAGAACTCGGTCAGCTATAAGGCAAAGACCAAGCAGTGGCATGACAAGCAAATTCTGAGAAAGGATTTTAAGCCAGGGGATAAGGTCCTCTTTTTTCAATCTCGGCTTAAGCTCTTTGCTGGGAAACTGAGATCCAAGTGGACAGGCCCTTATGAAATTGCTGAAGTACACCACCATGGCCCCATTGGATTGATTAACCCCAAGACAGGCAACATTTTCAAAGTGAATGGCCACAGGTTGAAACCTTATTATGAAGGCTTTGACCCGAACCATGTTGACGCGGTAAGTTTTGAGTCCCCTGAAGCTAAAATCTGATAGGCCACAGCCTACGTCGAGCCAACGACGTTAACCAAGGCGCTGCTCGGGAGGCAACCCGAGGTATTTTCCTTTTCTCTTCTTTTGATTTCTTCTTTTCTTAGACTTTTTTGTAGTTTCTTTTTCCTTGTTTTGTTCGCCTGCTACTAATATTTCAGGTATGAAAGTAAATGGAGGCGAGTTCAACTCCCCAGAAACCTCAAGACCGCCCCGCGGTGAGTCCCACCGCCCCGCGGTGAAGCCTGGGTAATTTCACTCAATCCCGATTTAAAAAAAAATAAAAAAATTCCAAGTTGGATACAAAGGATTTGACGGTTTCAGTTGGATCACCCCATAGTCCGGTACCTGGTATTTATCTTCATCACACTCATTAAACACTCCCGCCAAAACCCTAATCCCCTCATTCTTTTTTCTTCCCTTCTCTCTCTCTCTTTGCCGTGCCCACTTCCCCCTCTCAAACCCTCAACCTAACACCTCAAATCCCCAAATTTCCCTTGTTCTAAGCCTTGGTTGTGGAAGATCCTTATCGCCAACGTCAAATTTGTTTCCCAATCCCATACCACCACACTGCACCCGTCCGACCGCCATGTGGTATTTGTTAGAAAAGGGTGGTGTTTTGAAGTTTTGGGGGTGTGATTGGAGGAAGTTGCGTGTTGTCTAGACTCATCGGAGGGTGAAAGAGGAGTAATAGCACAGTGGTCGCCTCGCGCTACAACAGTACCGCCTCGCGCGAATCGTGTTTTTGATTTGGAGAAGGCGGTGAACAGTACCGCCCCGCGGCAGCCCTACCACGACCCGATGTTTCTTTTCAGTAGACGTTCCTGGTCCTCTTCGCCACCCCACGGTGAATTGTACCGCCCCGCGGTGACCCCTTGGTGAACCCCGCCTTTGGTTTGTAAGTCCTCTTTGCCTAGCTCTTTCACCAACGTATTCAATTACTGTCATTATGTCGAGGGCTAGGAAGGTTGGCATGACTATAGAGGAGAATGAGGCGTATGATATGGTTGCGGCGAGACCTGTGCACCCGCCTCGCTTCTTTGATAGAGGAGCTTTGGCTGAGTTGGGTTTGTTAGAGATGTTCCAACGGTGCTTGTATAAGATGGGATTGGGTGGCTTCCTGGACAAATGTGCCCCTGCTTTCCCCGAGCTTTGCTACCAATTTATCGCCACTTTGTCAAAATACCATACCCGACGCATTATCAATGGAGAAGAGCATAAATACATGGCGGGTATTAAATTCAAGTATGAAGGCAGGGCTTATGAGATGCCACTGGAAGAAATCCGGGAGTTGTTGGTGTGTCGAAACCACCTACTGTTGGGTGGAAGCAGGGTCCCAATGAGGCTGACATTAGAGACTTCTGGATCTCCGCTACAGGGATGTCTGAGTTTAAAAAGGGGAAGGAGACCAATAACAAGGTCGTACACCCTTGTCTCCGCCTAGTTTTTACAGTGTTGATCCGGTCATTTTGCGGAAGTGTGGAGGAGAGGAAAATCTCCGTGAAGCGCCTTGGTTTATTCTCCTTGATGATTGACTCGTTGGATGAGGAGACGCCCGGGTGGGTTATGATATGGCTCCACGAGCTGCGACGGATTCGCGAGGGTGCTGCGCGAGACATTGTTCAGGGAGGTCTGATCACCTTAGTTGCTGCAGCCAGGATTCAGACAGACACTATCCCCCAGTCGATCATGCATGTTCGCTATGACATCCCATGTCTACGACGGCATGCTGAACATCTCTCAGGGGCAGTTTCTATGGTGTTCTTATGGAGGTCACATGCTGCGACTCCCTCGCCCCTTGGCCTACCCGCGGGACTTCACGGGATGGTTCATTCCATCTGACGCTGAGGTTATCCCTTCCGACACTGAAGATGAGCCCCAGGCCGCTATTCCTGCTATTATGGATTTTGCTCCCCCTGCGTCTGTTGTTGCTTTTGCCTCTACATCGACTTCTGAGATTCCTTGGGATGAGATTTTTGCTCGTTTTGATGCTTTTACACTGTGTCAACACGCTGCGAACGAGGAGATGCTAACTCGCCTGTAGACTTTACAGGCCGACATTGCGCGAGATATCACGAGCCAGTTGAGGTCAGCTGAGACATTCATGCAGGAGCAGTACTTCGGGAGGCATCCACCTCCGCCAGGCTATCCACCGTATCCACCTTTCCAGTGAGTTTATGTTCTTCCTCCCCTAATTCGTTTTGTCTTCGTCTCTTCATTGAGGACAATGTGTGTTTCAAGTATGGGGAGGGATTTAGAGTTGCTGCTTATCACAGTTAGTGTACATAGTCTGTATATGCATTTCATATTTGCATTTTCTTTTCCTCAAAAAAAAAAAAAAAATTGAAAAAGGCAATCAAAATCCTGGGATGGGCCGAAAACCCGAAAGGGCGGTTCAGGTAAAAAGCAGGTAGTCCGACTGGTATAGACCGGTGCAAAAGTGGACTGGAGCGATGTAAGTACATGTGAGATGTCTAGTAAAATGAAATGAGTGGCTAGGTGAAAACCCGAGAGGGCGCCTAGGCAAGATGAGCGTAAAGAAAAATGAGTGATTTTAGGATCATTCTGGAGGTTGGCGTCATAAGCAGAGGTGATATAAGGAGTTCGGGTAGGTCACTCTGGAGCAATAAGGAGCTAGACAGGAGTTAGGAATAGATTTATCTCGCATCACTTATTTTGGTTGTCTGGAGCGGATTGTTGAGTTGTTGTAGTCACTGGTATCATGTCTGCTCGCACTTCCTGAGGCCTTGGTATTGGATGACTGGAGTAGTATCAGTTTTGATTTACTCGGGACGAGTAAAGGTCTAAGTGTGGGGATATTTGATAGGTGCCATTTCAGGCACCCTAACTAGTGATTATTGACATGTTTTAGACGGAGTTTTGATATAGATTTAGGCTAAGTCTGTAATCCAGAAGAATAGTTGAAAAGTGAAGATATCATAGGATTTACAGCTTAGTGGAGAGATGATGGAAGATGGAGGAGAAGATTTGCTCAGAATTCATGGAGGAAGGCTACCATTACTTGGTAGTACAGGAGAGCAGAAGATGAAGACTTGAAGAAGCTGGTCTTGCCGCCCCGCGCCACAAGCCACCGCGACCCGGTGATGGATCTCAGAGAAGACAGCACAAGCCTAGTCGCCGCCCCGTGGTGGAGAACGACGCCTCGCGGCCAGCGTTGAATTATTTCCGTTTTAGTATTTTCGACTTTATAATTGTTATTATTTACTTTCCTTATTTGCTAGGTTAGTTTTCTAAAACATATTTAAGAACCTTTTTTTTTAGTTTTTGGAGGAGTTCGGTCCTCTCTATTATTCATTCCAATTCCAGGGTTTGAACGAATGGAGAGCTAAACACCTTTGTTTCGCTAGACAATTGAAGCACTGCAATGAATTGGTTGTGAAATTTCTATTCCTCGTTCTATATCTTATAAAGTTGGATTAATTCTCTTGAACATATTGTCTATTGGTTTATGTTGATTCTTCTAGCTAACTAGGTTTTTCGACATCTATCAATTGCTAGGATTTGCATATAGGGGTTCCGAGTGCTTATCTAGTGGCAAACACGATTGTTACGTATAGGGGTTCCGAGTGCGCAATCATGAGTGAGAATTATTTGCATGCTAAGTAGTAGGGTGTCTTTCTATTTGCATGTATCATATATCCTTGTGTGAATTTCTATTGCTGTGTTAGTGGTAAAGTCTGCCGACAACTGTGAGAATCGGTGGTACTTTACCAGTGACATTAGTAATAAGTCTATCGACAACTGTGAGAATCGATAGTACTTAAGATCAGGGTGGGAACAACTATAAGATTGTAAAAAGAACTTGGAATGATAGTTTTCAGTGATCAACCTATTTCATCTGCTGTGTGGATATTTGTCTAGTGGAATACCTTTCCTCATCATATTCCTTCTCCTGTTAAATCTTGCGTCTTTGTTACTTTGCCATTACAATAAAACCCCCCCACTGTTACTTGTTACTCATACATTATTGCATACAGATAACTGACTCCCTGTGGGATCGACCTTGACTTGCTTGCTATACTCTGTAGTAGGTGAATTAGGATTTCTTTGACAGGAAAACGACACCGGTTTCCGGCCTTGTCAACAACTTTTGGTAACATATTGTGACAATTAAAAGAAATAGAAAAAGAACTAATAAACATTCAAAAGAATATAGTCCTAACCTCTAAAGGCTCATCCATACAAAAACGATATCGACTCATCAATAAAAAAACAACTCCTAAGCTTTCATAAAGCCTATAGGGGCCAGAGAGCTAAGATACAAAAAAATTATAAAGGAAATCAAAACACAAAATGAAATTGACATTATTAGGGAAGAAAATTTTAGAAAAGAATTTAGAATTGACTTTCAAAAGAGATACAAACAAGAAAACATTGATCCAGAAGCATTAAAAAGGTATCTAAACCAAATCAATAGCAAGGTTGTGGAAGAAAAGTAACTCCTTTCTAACTAAACCAGTTACAAATGAAGAGATAAAATCCACAATTTTCAACATGGAGCAGATAAAGCCTTGAGCCTTAATGGTATTCCGCAATTTTCTACCAGAAGTATTGGAACATTGTGGGCCAATTAGTAACAAAGGTTGTGAAGCGCTTTTTCTTATCTGGAAAAATCCTCAAATAAATCAACCATACATTTATTATGCTCATACCTAAGTATGACAACCCAAAATCAACAAGTGATTGTAGGCTTATTAGTATGTGCTCAACTATTTACAAAACGATATCTAAAATAATAACAAACATGTTGAAACTCATCCTAAGCAAAGTAATACATCCCCTCCATGGTGCCTTTGTGGCAAACCGAGCGATACAAGATAACATCCTAATTGCACATGAGATTTTCCACTCCTTCCGAAACAAAAGGGGGAAGGAGGGGTGGATCATTATCAAACTAGATATGAAAAAAACATATGATAGACTTGATTGAAGCTTCATTCTCCTAACCCTAAAAAAATTTGGTTTCTGTAACAAATTCATTAGATGGATTAATGAATGAATTAAAATTATGTCATTCCCAGTCTTAGTAAACAATGGACCTATTGACACTTTCATTCCTGAAAGAGGATTCAGGAAAAGGGACCCTATTTCCTCATACATATTCATACTATGTGCTAAAACCATAGCACGAAAACTCCAAATACGCAGTTGTGATAGAAAGAATCATATTGGCTTTACTCTTGCTAGAGGGGTTATTAACGTCCCCTTTCTAGCCTTTGCAGACGACATCATTATCTTTCTAAAATCCAACCAAACAGCTTGCACCAAAGTACAAAATAGAGGATTTCTATGCTTTCTGCGAACAAAAATTCAACTATCACAAGTCGGCCTTCCTTGTCACAAAAAATGAAACGAATTCTCAAAAAACAACTATCCAACATATCTGGGTATATTTGATGCCACCTCTCTTGAGAAGTACCTTGTATGCCCAATATTAAACGGAAAAGTAAACAAAGAAGCCTTTCACAACATTATACTAAGCTCAAAGCTAACTCCTTCTCGCAAGCGGGACCTTAAGTATTTTTCAATCTAACCAGGCTGAAAAAACCAAACTATACAATGCAAAGCTTCATGTTGCCAGCATCCATACACAATGAATTAGATAAAATCAATAGAAACTTTTTTTGGAACAAAGAATAAAAATACACCCCTATGTTTGGGTGGGACAAAATTTGTAAACCTAAAGGTGTATAGGGCTTGGCCTTACAAAAACACAATGAATGAACCAGACACTACAAATGAAGCTCATTTAAAAACTTATTGATGAGCATCTATGGGTCAGAATAGTTCATGAGAAATACTTCAAAAATAACGATCTTTTAGTATCAAAGGAAATCCAACATGTCTTGGCAATAGGCCAAACTCATGGATCTTAGGGAAACTTTCAAAAAAAGGCCTCTCCTACTTGTTGGGAATGGTAAGACAATTAAATTCTGGCAAGATAGATGGGCTTTCCCATCTACTCTTGCAAGCATGACAAACAATCTATTTGAAACAAAGCTAAGCAAAACAATCAATTTGTATATCGATGATGTAATACCCCTCATTTTAATAAAGAGTATTTTGGTAAGTTTTCCAAACACTCGTATTGTAGTCGAATTATTTTTAGAGAAGTTCAGACTTTCTGTTAAATACTTGATCTCTGTAATAATTCCTTGAGTGGAATAAAATACATTCGACGTATTTTGGGGCTTAGAATATTTTTTCGGATACGAATATGTTTAAACCGGGGTTAAAACCCATACCCATAATTCTTCCCGGACAAAAGTGGGCAAAAGGAATAGAATTTTCCTTGACCGCACCCGCGGTCATACCCACCGCACCCGCAGTCAGAATTGGTCGCCACCGCACCCCACGGTGAGACCCACCGCACCCGCACCGTCATGATTTATTTTCTGCTCCGCCGAACTTCGCCTAAGCTACTTGCCGATCTTATCGGAGCTGAAGCGGTGAGGTGGTGGGGGAAGTGCCAGCTGAGCTCCTTGCTTGGCCTATAAAAGGAGGAGGCTTGGAGGAGGAAGACATCTCAAATCTCTCTCTCTCCAATCTCTCTCTCTCGTTCCATTGTCGCCGGAGTTGCAAGCTTTCGCCGGAGTTCTTCAAGGTCGTCGCCGAAGCTACCATAGGAGGAGGAGGTGCCCTCAAGGTGGTGTTTGGTGGCCCAAGGAGTTTGGAAGTCAAAGCCAATCCAAATCGAGCCCAACGCGTCGTCCCCGGTAAGATCTCATCTTCGTCCCCGACGACTGCACTTGTGACCGCACCCGCGGCAGGGCCACCGCACCCGTGGTGTGCCTGGGCGATTGTGGGTGTGGCCTTGGGTTTTGTGATTTCGATCGGGACTTCGTTTCTTCGATTTTGTTCGCCTTTGTTTAGATTCGTACTATTTATTGTCGAATCTAACTTTGGGTTTCGGTATGGGTCATTCCGTAGGAAATTATAATCCGAGTTCTTCCTCGTTTCGGACCCGGAAACCCGTCGTCTCGAGCTTCGTTGAGCCTCGTCTAATCTAAGGCAAATGGCGGTTCACTCTTGCTTATCATTCCATATTTATATTGATTATCAATTGTTTAATTGTTAATTCATTTGGGATGAATATTGTTTTCGTCTGGGAACAGTTTTGATAACTGTATGTGATTTAAAAAGAGATATTATAATATGTTGTATATATTGCTAGAACCAACGCTATTATATATATATGTGATTGAAATACAGATATTATAATAGGTTGTATATAGTGCTAGAAACAAGGCTATTATATCTGTTATTGGCCTCGATGGCTTTGATGTGAATTATTGCTCTTATGTTTTAATTGTTTAGTTAGAACGAGTATTCATAGGAACACTATGTACCTTGTGAGGTTTAGTGGTTTCTTGATAATGGTACTAGGAGGATTTTCCCTAGTATCTTCGGTCATGACCTTACCCTTACTCAGGGTATGTGCACACAGCTGGTGCCGCCATTTGGGATGTATTCCCTGGGATGCATTCCCTTTGATATCTCTTGTGAGGAGATTCAATATCTCTTGTGAAGAGATCTTAAAAGCTTATAACATAAACTGTACATTTTGGAATTAAATAAGATAAGTGCTTTAGTGCACATAATTAATATACCCTCAGGCGAGTAGTGCAATTAAGAGAGTAGTGTAGCTAGGAAACTCGTCTAGACTTTGGTCAGAGTAAAGTTCTCTTTCCAATCTGAATTCTCATTGTGCGGTGAGGTTGGTCGTGAACCGAAACACCAAGTCAGTTTTAAAACGCTTGTGTGAAATTGATGTTCCCAAGCACTTGTCATACTTTCCGATAAGACTCAACCTTTTGGAGTCTTCTCTTCATATGTTTCCGTAAGACTCATTCTTTCAGAGTCCTTTCTCTTGATCATGCATTTTCGTATATTTCAGTAGGAGTATGGTGGTTGAATATCGTCATCGACTTTTATTCATGGATGTAATTCTGAAACATTTGCTTTAATCAAAAGTTATGATATTTTGTATTATAACTATTGTTTTATGATTTATATAAACGGGTTATGATGTGACCATGCCACATCAAGGTCAAGACACCGAGGACACCCTAGGCGCCACCGAGGACTTGGACGCCGAGGAGCACACCGTGGGCACTATGGAGGCCCAAGAGCTGGATCAAGGCACGGAGCTTATGGATGCAACACTTGGAGCTGGAGATGACCAAGACATGCATGGGAGGGCCAAAGCTAAACCAAAGGAAGACATTGATCAAGACAAGGACAGGACATCGGCCGCGCCGGGCGCAAACAACTCCAAGGCCAACACTCAAGATGACAAGGCAATTCCCGGCACCCTCACAAGGTCTAGGGCTAGGAAGCTCCTCCAAGAACTCCACAAGGGGTTGACATGCCAAGCTGCCCTAAGCCACGCCGAGCCTAGCCTAGTCCTTTGCATTCATCAAGGCGCCGGCGAGCACGGCGCTAGCGGCAAGTGAACGTTCAAAGAGGGGCGCCGAGCCACTTGGACCACTTTGTTCGGCACTCCAACCACCATGGGCTGGCCCACCTACCCCACCATCATAGGCCCAAGCCTTGGCCGAGAGAATCTTAAACGTGCCTGAAGACATTTGCTTTTGAAGTTATTAAGTTACCGTATTTGGACATTTTCGGTATTAAAAGTAGGGTTTAATTTTGTGCAAGACTCTTGACGTTTCCTTAGGCATTCTTGCCTTTTTTGTAAGACTTTATATTGGTACTTTGAAGGCTGAAAAGCTCACGAAAGAATTATCAACTTTGCTTTGCCAAAATCTCTCTTGCTTCTCTAGTCTCTCTTTCGTCAAAATAGTCTAAGTGTGTCGAGTGAGTACATCTCTCACACTTCCTCTTCCCTTTCACTTCTGCAAGCAATTCTTCTTCCCTCTATAAGAATACATTGAGTGCCATCTATCCCCCACAACTCCGCCGTCAAACCACCCTTGCGCCTCCGCCACGCCACCGTCCATCCGAGAAACCCTAATTGGCGTATCCACTCCGACGACGAGCAAAGCTTGCACCGTGGCCTCACGATCCTTTGAATCTAACATTTGGTATCAGAGCACGTAAGTTTTGCTCAAATTTCTCTTTTAAATTCAAGGTCCGAAGTCCTACAAGTTCTTTGTTTTCGTGCCTTTGCATGTGTAGTTGGAATTTTGTGTCCGAATCTTGTTCTTGCTTTGTTCTTGAATTTTTTCTTGATTGTGTCATGTGTCTTGCATCTAGGATAGATCTATACAATCTGAATGCCCTATAAGAAGTGACGTTTTTAGGAGTTGAAGATTTACAACCTTCAAATTAGGAATTATTTTGTGCTTTGAATGCATTTAATGTTTGCTGAAATTTGAAAAGTATAGCCTTCAACCTCTTAAAGCCCATTTAGTCGTGCATTTAGTATAGGATCTTGAGTCTTTTGCTTTCCTTATTTGGCACATATACAATCCGAGTTTAATTGCTTATGTTAATTGCAAACCGAGCCTTCTTGTGGAGGAACGAATCCGAAGTGCGTACGCTTTTGTTACTCGAATTGCATTGCAAGTTTCGTGTTCTCGTTTCTGCATTCCATACATAAAAAAAAGAGAAGCATTTTAGAAAAAACTCGGCTTGATATTGTACAAAAGAGCAAGCCAAATCAAAATCAAAAAAAGAAAAGAGAAGAAGTCGTGCACTATCTTTGTGTTTGTAAGTGAAGTTGTAATTCCTTTTGCTCGAGCTAACATTAGTAAGTGGTAATAGGAAACAAGTACTTACAAGAATTGTTTGAGTTGTGAATTAACTTAAGCTTTTGACAAGGATTGTGGTGCACTTTATTTTCAATTTTTGTGAGTCATTTTGCATATAGGAGCCACCCTAACCCAAGAACTTGTTGGATTCCGAGTCCTAATTTAAAATTAGGCAAATTTGGCAATCTTACTTGTTACGTACCTTGTTGGGATTTCTTTGGGTTTGTGGGCTGTCGTGTGTTTGTTTTTGTGAAGGTTGGAAATGGTGAATCCCAAAGACAAGCAAGCAGCCAATGAGGACCCCAAGGAGGTCTCGTCAATCACTATGGAGGCATTCCTCCAAGCCATCCAAGCTTCTCAAGAGAAATCCGACGAGCGCGCCCGACAACACTTGAGCGCCATGAGGGAGGAGCAAGCTGCCTTCATGCGCGCCATGGAGGAGAAATGGAGCACCATGCAGGGCGTCTCATCCGTCCAAGGCCAAGGAGGGACCTTGCCACAAGCAAGTGCCGGCACCTCCTCCGTGCTAGGCCTTGCGCTGCCGGGTGATCAACTCTCGGTGCCTTTTATTACGGGGCCGTTGTCAACTCCGGGGGTGACCAATCATGCCTTGACCGAGGGCTTCCAAGGGCATGCACATCACATGAGCACTACAAGGGAAGAATATGCTTCTTCTAATTTCTCATTACCTTTTGCTCCTACTACTATGCCTTTTAGATCTAACCATGCAGATTCCGGATTAAGGCTTGGAGAGCAATCAAGAATGCAGCCCCATGACGTCCCTAGGTCTCAAGGACCCTTACTCCATCCCCTAAGGAGTGCACCAAACCGAGGCGGAGCATTCCAAGGCCAAGGGCAAGGCGGTTACATGCCTTATGAAGCTCGCGGCGCCGGCGGCAATGGCAACCAATATCCGGCCAACTTGGAGCAACCACGGCCACATGGAGTTAAATTGGAGGTACAAAGTTTTGGTTTAAATTGTGAGCCCGAGGTATATATTGATTGGGAACAGAAAACCGATCAAATATTCCAATACTATAACTACTCGGAAGCTCAACGAGTAGCTATAGCTACGATCAAGTTTGAGGGATTCGCCTATCAATGGTGGCTTGGGGACAAAGAGGAACGAGAGTTCCATGGACACCCCCAAGTGACCACATGGCAAGAGCTCAAACGGGCTCTAAGAGATAGGTTTGTTCCGGATGACTATGCCGAGCGAGTTCATGAGAGATTGGAACAACTTGAGCAAGGGAATAAAACCGTGGATGAGTTCTATACAGATCTAAGGACCTTGGTCTTTAGGTCCGGACTTAGAGTTCCCGAAGGGTATCTTATTTCTAAGTTCATTAACCATCTCAACAATGAACTCAAGGCGGTCGTGAGTAAGCAACATTTTCCTTGTGGGACGCCTATGAAGGAAGTGCTTCATTATACTAATCGTATGTATAAAGCATTGTCTTCAAGACGCCCCCAAAGGAATAGCTCACACCCTTGGCAAAGTCCCAAAGGAGCACCACCTCCACCTAGACGCTTGGAACCGACTAGGGGTGATAATCGTAGTCACCCTAGACGAGAGTTCCCTAGTAGAGTCCAACCCCAACGAAAGGAGGGCGAGGGCCGAGCAAGGGATATCCAGTGTTACAAGTGTCTAGGAAGAGGGCACTATGCCCGGGATTGCACCTCAAAAAGACAACTTTTACTTAATACTCTAGGAGAATATGAATCTGAGGATGAGTATGAAGAAGAGGTTGTTGAGAATGAGGAGGCCGAGGAAGAGATGCATGTTGTTTCAGCCCATGGGGACTGTTTTGTGGTTAAGAAAGTGCTCATAACCTCGGAGGGACCTAGTGTACCTAGCCAAAGGGAGACCATCTTCCATACTAGGTGCACTATCAATGGGAAGGTGTATAGTATGATAATTGATGGGGGGTCATGTTGCAATATCATTGACCAAGAAGTAGTGTCTAGGTTCAACCTAAGCACTACTCCTCACCCACAACCCTACACCCTTTGTTGGTTGAATTCCGACACCCCTCTAAAGGTTAAGGAGCAAGCCATGATCAAGTTCACCATTGGTGGATATGAAGATGAGGTTGTGTGTGATGTACTTCCCATGACCGCATGTCATCTCCTCCTAGGAAGGCCCTGGCAATTTGATAGGGGCGTGGCTCATCATGGAGTGACAAATGAGTATTCTTTTATCATGAATGGTAAGAGGATCACTCTCCACCCTTTGTTACCCCATGAAATCATGGCCGATCATGTGGCCCGAGAGCAAAGGAAAGCCCAACAAAAGGCCGAGCCAAAGCAAGGTAAGAAGATGGCAATTGGAAGCAAAGGTGGTGCTTCTAATCATATGCTCTTGGCCAAGCCGATTATGCCTTCATTCATTCCATGCCTTTAACCTTCCATTGCGTTTTATGAGACTAACCTTATTAATGAAAAGGTTGTGGTGTTGCATAGAGTTTCTAGTGGTTTTATTGCAGGTCAAGAAGGCAAACACATCAAAGGCTCAAAGCTGGAGTCCGGGATGGTCCCATTTGAGCCAGGGGAGGAAAGCGCCCCACATGAGAATAGCTATTGCGTGGAAGGAGATGAAGACCTTGACGAGCTAGATTCGAGGTCGAATCCCTTTCAAGAGGGGGAGGATGATGTGACCATGCCACATCAAGGTCAAGACACCAAGGACACCCTAGGCGCCGCCGAGGACTTGGATGCCGAGGAGCACACCGTGGGCACTATGGAGGCCCAAGAGCTGGATCAAGGCACGGAGCTTATGGATGCAACACTTAGAGCTGGAGATGACCAAGACATGCATGGGAGGGCCAAAGCTAAACCAAAGGAAGAAATTGATCAAGACAAGGCCAAGACATCGGCCGCGCCGGGCGCAAACAACTCCAAGGCCAACACTCAAGATGACAAGGCAATTCCCGGCACCATCACGAGGTCTAGGGCTAGGAAGCTCCTCCGAGACCTCCACAAGGGGTTGACATGCCAAGCTTCCCTAAGCCCCGCCGAGCCTAGCCTAGTCCTTTGCATTCATCAAGGCGCCGGCGAGCACGGCGCTAGCGGCAAGTGAACGTTCAAAGAGGGGCGCCGAGCCACTTGGACCACTTTGTTCGGCACTCCAACCACCATGGGCTGGCCCACCTACCCCACCATCATAGGCCCAAGCCTTGGCCAAGAGAATCTTAAATGTGCCTGAAGACATTTGCTTTTGAAGTTATTAAGTTACCGTATTTGGACATTTTCGGTATTAAAAGTAGGGTTTAATTTTGTGCAAGACTCTTGACGTTTCCTTAGGCATTCTTGCCTTTTTTGTAAGCCTTTATATTGGTACTTTGAAGGCTGAAAAGCTCACGAAAGAATTATCAACTTTGCTTTGCCAAAATATCTCTTGCTTCTCTAGTCTCTCTTTCGTCAAAATAGTCTAAGTGTGTCGAGTGAGTACATCTCTCACACTTCCTCTTCCCTTTCACTTCTGCAAGCAATTCTTCTTCCCTCTATAAGAAGACATTGAGTGCCATCTATCCCCCACAACTCCGCCGTCAAACCACCCTTGCGCCTCCGCCACGCCACCGTCCATCCGAGAAACCCTAATTGGCGTATCCACTCCGACGATGAGCAAAGCTTGCACCGTGGCCTCACGATCCTTTGAATCTAACAGGTTAAGTCTGGGGTGGCTTCGGATGTGAAATTCAAGGTCGCTAGCGGTAATACCTTTCAAGGATATATATTTGGGGGTGTTACAGATGATCATAGAAGGTGGAAAGTCGGCGAACTAAATAGTGTCCTCCCACAACATATAGTGTTAGTTATCCTTGACACACCAATCCCAAAAATTAACATTCAAGACATGCTTTACTAGAAGCAAAGCAAGAATGACTGATTTTCCACTAAATTTGCCTTTAAGCTTATCACAAATCAAAACCATAGTAACCAAACCTGCTTTGCTTGGATTTTGTAACTAGATACCACACCTAGAAAAAACATTTCATTTGGAAGATAACCATTAATGGACTTCCAACTAAAGTACGTCTACACCATAAAGGTGTTGCAGTTCCTCTTCAATGACAACCTTTGTAAATACACCATTCACATCCTAACAAAATGCCCACACACAATTAAAATTATAATATATTACAATTCTGGAACATCCTTAGTGATCACAAATCTTGACATTACTAAAAATAGAATATACCAAATTATTAATGAACTATTTACCACTATTGGTAAAAAATAATTTTTTCAACTAGCAACAATCTGGTGTTGCATTTGGTACCAGCAAAACCAAAGGATCTTCAGAGATTACCCAGGTAAGGCTATTAAAGGCCGACTTCATCAGATTGCAAAGCACAAACTGGCAAAAAACAACCCGACTCATAGACATAAATGTCAACATCCCTAAACCTACCAATGAAACAACTAGAAAGACACGAAAGATTAAATGGAAAAAACCAACTAGAAATTTTTAGAAATTGAATTTTGATTGTTCTAAACCGACTAATGGTAAAGCTTCCTCGGGCTTTATCATTAGAAACAACAAAGCAAAATCAATCCACATGGTAGCCTCTAAATGTGGAAATAATAACATAATAATGCTTGAAGCCTTAACCTGTAATAACCATCATTTTCATATAAGGGTATGAATGTAATTTTATTTTTAATAAAGATTATGATTTTTAATAAAGAGTATAGTATTTATTACATAATTCCAAATGGGAATAGATTAAACATATTCTTACCCTAAGTATGTTACATTTTTAGGGTCATGGTTTATTTAAATTTATCTTAACATTATGTTAATTTTAGTTTCAATAAACTTATCAATTTAACTTAAATTATTTAAGTTGAGATTAACAATATGTTAATTAAGATTTAAATATGGTTCAATTTAAGAGAAAATATAACTTAATCTTAGAACTACCCTAATTTAATTTTTCTTTCATCTTAAATTTGGATTAAAATGTATAAATAAACTTAGGATAATATTATAAATAAGTTTGGACAATTTTATAATTTTCGAATTTTAAAATGGAGATATTTTTGCCACAACTTGAAAAGTTAGGCAAAAATGTGTAATATAGGACAAAAGAAGAGGGGTGTTTGCAAAAAGGGGTTGCGTTCTTTAACAATCACTCAATGCAGAAAAAGCGCAGCCAAGCTTCCATCTCAATGGATATTTCGCACCCAATCCTTCAAATTGATTCATGGGCTTTGTAGATATATATATTCGTTCATAATCCCCCAAAATCGGGACTCACAACGGCCCCAAACGATAAAAGTTTATCGTTTAAGTAAAACATGTTTTTATACTTTTTCAGTATTTCGCAAACTTTGATCTTATCTCGAATCCTTTAAAGCCGAAACTTTCGGGATCTTAAAGAAATCGTTACGGGCTTCAGTTCCCCTATAAATATGACCCCAACCCTCGACTAATTCCCATCCAATTTAATCCAATTCTCCACATTAGGGTTTATAGAATTCCAAAAAAAAATTGGTTGTTCTAGGGTGAAATTCTCCCACCTCAAGTCATCTCCACTTACAACTCCAATCTCTAAATCTTCGTCTTGAAGTCAAGAATCCAACGCCGCTGACCCCAGCCCATTTGGTGCCCCGACGAGCCCGAATCGAACCGATTTGTTTCGATGTGTCTCGTTTGCTGTTTTCTGGTATTATCTAAATTTATGTTTTGCATTTTTTTGGTTTAATATTAATTAGTGGGCTAATTGAGACTAGTTAGTGATAATTTGGGTTTATTTAATATTATCGATTTTACAATAAAATTAAACTTAATTTTTATGGTATTATCTTAGGTTGTAAAATGTTAATTTTTCACATTACAATTACATAATATATTAGGGTAAATAATTAATTAGTGTTGAAATTAAATTAAATAATCAATTCATTTGTAGTAAGATTAGTTAGAATATACGACTAATGAATTTTAGTATCATATAAATAATCGTTATATTGTGTAACCTCGATATTTGATTTATTTCGACTTAAATAAATCCAATTCGAAACCGAGATGATTAACGTTCAATTTTAGTTATTGAATAACTTATCTAATTATATATTTTTTTTATGAATTGGGTACATCTCAGAATCACTTATGGGAACAGATACGAATCAGGAATCCAGTATGTTGGTCAAGAGCAACTTCCTCCATTACTCCATTCGACCGATACCGTAACTCGAGGCAAGTGGTGGTTCACTCTTGCATTTATTCCATATTTTACTTAATTGACAATTAATTAATTGTTCTTATTAAGTTGAGATAAATTTTTATAAATTGTGTTCGTGAACTTGTGTGATTTATGTTGTGAAAAAATGAATTATATATATTAGGTTGTTTTAATTGCTAGTGATGACCCTTATATATATATATTGTATGGTGCTAGTTGAACTTTGGTGTGGACTTGTAAGCTTAGTTGGAATGAGTATTCCTAGGAGCGCTATATACCTTGCGAGGTGTAGTTGTTTTTTATAACATGGTATTAGGAGGATTATTGCCATAATACTTTTGGTCGTGACCATACCCTTATTAGAATATAAGTGATGGTGTACTTAGCTAGTGCCATTATTCGAGATTCGTCCCATGCCAAATTTTCGTATCGAGATGATGTGGATTAAAAGTTTTAACGTAATGCACATTTTCAAATAAAATAAAATAATTGCTTTTATCCACATAATTAAGAAACTTCGGGTGAGAAATACAACGTGGAAACCGCTCGCGCTCCTATCAAAGAAGGTCCTCTTACCAATATGAATTTGCACAACACGCATGTGGTGAGGTTGGTTAAGGACCCAATTATTCAAAGGAGTCATTTTTAAAATCTTGTTGTGATAATTATAAATGTTCACAAACCAATACATATAATTTCTATAAGACTCAAATTCATTGGAGTATTCTCTTGAGTCATACCTCTTCCTTTGTTTCAATGTAAGTATTTTAGTTATGTATCGTCTATCGACTTTTATTCGAGAGACAATGATAGTAACTAGATACGACCACATAGAACTTCTCATAAATACCCTTGTTTAGTCTTTCATTAGACTAACCTACCTTTCCTTTTCCTTGCATGGTTGGCTGGTGTCATCTGTCCCGTACGACACATCATGTAATTCTTCCCAAGTGTGAAGAAGCAGAATTTTGACGTTAAAGGCAACTGTTGCTTTTGATATTTTGTTTACAATAAGGTTGAAGATCTTGAAGTTAGATTTTAGAATTATGACCTATTGTCTAACTTTTGTATTTTCCATTATGTCTTCCGCTACTATATTTGATATTTGATTCAGTTGCTATTTCCCGCAACGTTATTTGTAAGACATTTTCTTATTAATTTATGAATGTTTACGTATTATTTTATATTTGCGATCGATACTTGTAAGCCTTGGGTGATTTCGGATATGTGTTCCGAGGTCACTGGCAGTAATAATCCTAAAGTAATTTAGGGGCAATGTTCAAAAAGTCGATAGGCGGGAGTTGGGCGGTGAGGGGGGCCTAGCGCCTAGGCGGCTAGGCGGGGGCCTAGGCGGGGCCTAGGCGGACTAATAATTAATGCATGATCCATGTGATTATGTGATTATGTTCTCCCAAATCCATTAATCTTTATTAAACTATGTTGGGATGAGATTTGATATTATATTATGGGTCTTATTGTACAAAGCCTAACCCAAAATTATGTTAATGCATCCGTCATCTTCTAAGATGTTGCAGCTTCCACAACAAGTAAGGATTCTTCTCGCCTAGGCGGGTCCAAGGCGGAGGGTGACTGCCTAGCGCCTAGCTGGGGCCTAGGCGGCCCTAGGCGGCCCTAGGCGGGGATTTTTAGAACATGGTTTAGGGGTGTTACAATTATGGTATCAGAGCCAGGTTTTTATAACTCAAAATTTTTAAACCATTTTGTGTTTAATTGAGTTTTTACAAAACAAAACTTGGTGTTAGGTTTTCCTTTCTATAGAACTTAAGTTATGACTTACGTAAATTTCATTAACAATTTATTTTATGCAACCACTATTTGATGGGGGTTATTTCAAAAGTATAATCTTATAATTTCTTACCGAGGAGTTTCTCAGCGCAAAGCTTTGGAAGAGTCTCATATCGCTTTGACACTCAGATCCGAGTCTGATTCCCTTAATACCGTTGAGAATAACACCTTTGTCATTCAATTCACCCCATCGAGGAAACATGTAGAAGTGGTGGTGATTGAGACCACTGAGGAGGACACGAGTGAGGATCCTGAATACAAGAGTGAATGAGAGGGCCATGTGCAATTCGAACAGTCTCCTCTTGCGGAGAACATCGAGCAGGCAAGAAAGCTGAAGGATCCCAATCCGAAGTGGAATTTGAGCACATTGGAGTTTCAGCTAGGGTTCTGGACAAATTCTGCTATCCATTAGTGCCAGTGGAGGGGTCAAGTGTTCTGAAGCCCAAGGAACCAAAGAGACCAGCGTTATAGTTGGAGGAGAAGCCATCTCCGATGAAGACCTTGTCGACTAAGGCATATAGGGATTTGTTTTAGGATACCAACAAGAAGCAGTAGCTGTTAGCTTAATAGTCATTTTTTCGATGTTCTCCAATTATGAACAATAGCGGAGTAGTAGTCTCCTAATGTTTATTTCCATGTTGAACCTTTTAGGATGTTTTGGTACTACATTATGTTTTATTCCCTGTTAATAAAATTAGCAAGTTTTATTAAATGTTTATTCGTAATTAATGCATTTAAAGTATATCAGCAAACGATATAATATTTGATTGGATTATATATGATAATACTTGAATATAACCAAATGGCAAACACTAGAAATGCAACTCGTCAAGGTGCTGGACCAAGTAACACCTCCCGAGTTCAACTAAGGAGTGCGAATAACCAGGATGCTGAAACTAGGCCTGGATCCCACAACAACCTAACTAAAAATGTTCTACACCAGACTAACCCTTAGGTAGAAGGGGAAAGGGTGCATATTCCTCATGTTGCTCTAGTTGTCTTCAACGTTGATGTTGTTGAGGCGATTAAGCAGATAGTAATGCAAGCTGTTACAAAAATAGTTGGGCCAAGAGTACAGCCAACCCAAGGAATTCTAGTTCCTCAAGTTACTCCTGATCTTGAGAAACCAGTGAATCTTGCGCCTCCAATGTCTATTCAAAGAGATGGAGGGAGTTATGGTCGGGCACTGAAATCGATCAATTCTATAAGGCCTGACTCCTATGATGCACTAGTGAACCCGTCAAAGTGGCCTACTTGTTTTTGTACATGGAACGGTTGTTCAGGAATATTGTTTGCATTGAAGCTGGGAAGGTGCACATTGCCTCATTATAACTTAAGGGGCTACCAAATGGTGGGAAAGCATGAGATTGGCTGATCACCCGAACTGACTTGGTCCATGTTTAAGATGAAGACGACCGATCATTTATTCTCTCAGGCTATGAGAGAGGAAAAGCACAAGGAGTTCCATTACCCAAAGACCGATGGGATAATGGTAACTACACTGGCTGCTAAGTTCAACCACTTGATTCACTATGCAAGAATTGAGGTGACTTCTGAAGAGCGGAAAATTTGGCACTTCCATGAGTGGATTAACCCGAACATTAAGCCTCTGATGGTGCATCATGGATGCACTACCCTGGAGCAGTATGTGACTCTGAAGGACTCATCGAAGAAATGTCACCGAAAGAGGTTGGGAAATAGAAACCAACAGAATGGTCGGTTCTAGCGGCCAGCCCCACCATCACATTTTTCCAAGTTTAGTCGACCCAAGACTGAGACGATCCATTATGGTTCCATGCAATGCTCGGGTTAGAGTAAGGGCTCCGTCCTGTGTTATAATTGTGGGTCACAAGTACATATGAGCAATGAGTGCACAAAAGGAAATAAAACGTGCTTCACGTTTTGGAAAGAGGGGCACTTGCAGACTTTTTGCTCCAAGAGAAGACATTAGGAGGGTGAATCCTAGCAAGGGTTGGTTAACCATAGTAACAGACCTCAGCAAAGGCCTGTCGGGACTACTTATATATCTATGCAGTCGACTGCTCAGAACAAGGGGAAGGCTCCGGTTGCATCAAGTAGTCAGGGTCAGCGGCTATATGAAATGCGTGAAGCCGACGGACCAAACGCTCTTGTTGCTCAAGGTAATCTATACCTACATTCTGCGTCAGTTTGCATATTATTTGATTCTGGTGCTACACATTCTTTTGTTTGGGAGAAATGTGTGAATAAGTTAGCGATTAAATGCAATGAAGCTTGTGAACCATTTGTGGTGAATCTTCCTAATGGGGAACATTAAGTAGAGACCAAGCGGTTGTGATAACATGATTATATTATACAAATTGACTCATATTAACCCCATTATGTACATAAAAGAGACACTTCATTAGGCATTTTGTAGGAAACTGCTTGCTTTGCTCAGATATCTTCCTTTTTGTCGTTTTGGTCTTGTAGGAGCACTTTTGGGAGCTATGGGGACATGATGGAATCAACTTGGAATTAGCTCAAGCTTGGACAAGACAAAAGAAGCATTAACTCGAAGATTTGGTGAAGAAAAATGCACTTCAAAAGGATCACAACCTATCGGTGTCGGACAACACACTCATGTGTCATCACAAGCTGAAAAATACACATGCCATCACCACCACGACCATCCCGTGGTGATCACCACAGCCGTGTTACCCACTGAGAACACTAAAATGCATCCTATCCTTTTCCTTTTATAGCCCATATAAATAGGACATGTAAGGGCAACATTTAGGACTTATGCCCCAACTTTGCATCCCATCTTAGCCTCCATTTCTAGGGTTAGCATTTATTTTGATTCTCTCTCTTTTTCTAACTCTAGATTTCTCTTCCCACTTAATTTAGTAGTTAAACTTGCTCTTTTGTGAGATTCTAGTGTCACTTTTTGGGTTGTTGAGCTCCTTTGTGGTTCAATGAAAATGCAAGGATTTGGTTGAATATTAAGTATTTCTTACCCATTCTCTCTATTTGGTTGAATGCTAAGTATATCTTGTTCATTCTCTTTATTTCTTGTTTTGTTTATCATTGTACACATGTTTATGATGGTTGGATTGATGTTTTATCCCATGTTCTTGCAAATCATGAGTGAGTAATTTGTTATGTTAGGATTCAGAGTAGCCTAATGGTGATTATGTGATGATTTGGTGAAATTTTCTCTATGGCTGGATGAGTTTTGGTCTACTACTCAAATCTTGCACACCAAGTGTTTGTGAAAATGCCTAACTAGTATTTTTACATGTATTAAATGTTGGATATGCATTGAAAGGTGATATTTGACATTGGAACCTCAAGATTTGAGCTAGGACTTTTAGGATCACGAAAGTAGACCTATTTTCCTAGTGGTTGTGTGAATTGTCATTTTGCTCAATGAATCTAATCTTGCTTTAATTACCATAAAAGTAGTAATTAAGTAGGATTAGACTAGTTTCTTATACCTTGAAAGAGGATAAGAGATATATTAGGATATTTGACCATTGGAGACCATTACTTGCAACCTTAGTGATTTATTTGCTTGTCATTACATGATCTCATTTGTGAAGAACCCCAATCATAGCTTTTCATCATTCAATCAACCCAAATCTACCTTTTATCACTTTAGTTAGCTCTAGATTTAGCATTTCTTGTTAGCTCTATAAAATCAAAACCAAAAACTCCACACCTCTTGTTTGATCTAGATTATTAGTTTGTGTAAAATTGGTGATCAACGAGTGCTCCCTTGGATTCGATATCTTTTATGCTACTCGATAGTACCATGCACTTGCGGGCCTATCAAGTTTCTGGCACCGTTGACCGGGAACACGGTTTACATTGATTAATCATTGACTACTAAGACTAGATCTTTTCTTTTTGTCATTTTATTTATTTATATATAAATATATATATATATATATAAACTTCTAATCACTCTCTTGTTCTTGTTCTTCTTGTAGTGATTTCTTCGTTGCATGCCCGTTACTCGAAGTCCTAGGGTGTATCTTGAAGAAGGAGACCCCGAGATTGAGAAATCGTTTCGTGCAAGGAAAAATCTACAAAAGAGTCAAGGAGCACAAAAAGAATCTCACTCATCTTCAATCATGGAAGAAGATGGAAGAACCATTGAGGACTAGATTGCACCGAACAACTATGGCATTCATTTCGGAATCATAAGGCCAAATGTGGAAGCTAACAACTTTGAGTTGAAACCGGCCCTTCTCACCACGGTATAACACCATCAATTTTTGGGATCACCATCGGAAGACCCAAATCTTCATCTCTCGGTCTTCTTGGAGATTTGTGACACGGTGAAGTACAATGGATTTACTCAAGATGTCATTCGACTAAGGCTTTTCCCATTCTCACTAAGGGATCAAGCAAGGGCTTGGGTCTACACCATTCCGGAAAATTCAAGCACTACATAGGAGCAACTTTCCGCTGCTTTCATGGCCGAATACTTTCCACCAAGCAAGACTACCGCTCTAAGGAATGAGATCTCCTCTCTCTGCCAAAAGGAAGAGTATGAAGCTTGGAAAAGATTCAAGGAGATTTTGAGGAGGTGCCCACATCATGGATTCGAGAAGTTGTTCCTAGTTCAAGGATTCTACAATGGGGTAACGAACGATTCAAAGATGGGAATTGATAGTGTCGCCGGAGGAGCTCTCATGAGAAAAAGGATAACCGAGGCTTGGATGTGGATTAAAGAGATGGCAATGAACCACCAAAAGTGGTCAAACCCAAAGTTTGAGCCCAAGAAATCACCTGGAAGGTATGACATCGACACCTTTGATCTCTTAGCGGCTAAGAATGATGCTTTGTAGGTTAAGTTGGATGCCCTCAACAAGAAATTTGATGCTATGAATGTGCATGCCAAGGTGAACAATGTTGGTTCAAATGGCCCTTGTGAAATTTGTGGTATGGTTGGCCATCTTGGGTTGAATTGTCAATATTTGACTTCCCCCTCTTCATCTTCTCAAGAACCACCCATTGAGCATGTTGACTTCCTCAACCACCCAAGATTAAGACCTCAAAATGACCCATATTCCAATACCTACAATCTTGGATGGAGGAACCATACCAATTTCTCATACCGGAACAACCAAAATATCATTCCTCAACCCCTTCCAAAGCAACCTCCCGGTTTTAACCAAGGTCCTTACCAACCCCAACCTCCTCAAAAGTCCAACCTTGAAATCATGATGGAAAGCTTCATTACCACTCAAGCAAAGC
This sequence comes from Rheum nobile, assembly GCA_027886185.1. Lineage (NCBI taxonomy): Eukaryota > Viridiplantae > Streptophyta > Magnoliopsida > Caryophyllales > Polygonaceae > Rheum > Rheum nobile. The sequence continues at coordinate 1,686,353 of WOAB01000685.1, read as the reverse complement.
AAAATTATGAGTTTAGAAACCAATTTGGGCAACTTACATCCAAGTTTGATGCTTTGACCACTCATAACAAGATGCTAGAAACCCAAATCTCTCAAATTGCCCAACAAGTTGCTAGCTCCTCTTCTAGACCTCATGGTAGACTTCTCGGTCAACCCGAGCTTAATCCAAAAGAATGTATGGCGGTGAACCTTAGGAGTGGGAAGAAGTTGGAAGAACCCAAGAGGAAGGATGTTGTGGAGGTTGAAAATCTTGACATGGAACAACCATTGGAAGATGAAAATGAAAAGCAAGAGAGGGGAGAAGAACCAAAAATCAATAAAATAAGGGAGGAAGGTGAGAAAGAACCGAAGTATGTGGCACCGCCACCCTACAAACCACCTATCCCATTCCCTCAAAGACTCCAAAAGGCCAAGTTAGACAAGCAATTTGTTTCTTAAAGTATTGAAGAAGTTGTACATCAACATCCTTTTCAACGATGCTCTTTCCCAAATGCCCACATATGCCAAGTTCTTGAAAGATATTTTGTCCAACAAAAGAAGCCTTGAAGAATATGGAACTGTGGCCTTTATCGAGGAGTGTAGTGCAATTCTCCAAAACAAATTACATCCAAAGCTCAAGGATCCCGGTAACTTTTCTATTCCATGTGTGATAGGAAACACTAGCTTTAAAAGTGCTTTGTGTGATCTTGGTGCTAGTGTTAGTTTAATGCCTTTATCAATTTGTGAGAGGTTGGACATGGGTGAGTAGAAACCCACCAATATGTCCTTGGTTTTAGCGGATCACTCTATCCGATACCTAAGGGGTATCCTTGAGGATGTTCCTATCAAAGTCAGAAATTTCTTTATTCCGGCCGATTTTGTTGTTCTTGAAATGGAGGAAGATTCTCAAGTCCCCATCATTCTTGGAAGGGCTTTCCTTACTATGGCGAGCGCCGTCATTGGTGTTAAAAAGGGAAAGCTCTCCTTGAATGTTGGGGATGAAAGAGTTGAATTTAATTTGCCTAATGCTATTAAACATCCTTCTTTTGAGCATTCCTTGTGTAGAGTTGACCTTTTTGACCACCTACTGAAGAAGGATTTTGTGAGACAATGCTCGAAGGATCCCCTTGAAAGATGTTTGGTGAGCTTCGGAGGCCTTGATGATGGAGATTTGGAAGTCGCTTCTTGTGCTCGATTTCTAGATGTCGGCATAATCTATCCTATTTCGGATAGTTAGTGGGTTAGCCCGGTTCAAGTGGTACCTAAAAAGGGGGGCATGACCATTGAAAGAAATGAGAAAAATGAATTGATTCCCACTAGAATGGTCACAGGTTGGAGAATGTGCATTGATTATAGGAAGTTGAACAAAGCAACCCGAAAATATCACCTTCCCCTTCCCTTCATTGATCAAATGCTTGAGAGGCAAGCTAGACATTCCCACTTTTGTTACTTAGATGGTTATAGTGGATTTTTCCAAATTCCTATTCATCCTAGTGACCAAGAAAATACCACTTTTACATGCCCCTATGGAACCTTTCCCTATAGTAGAATGCCTTTTGGTCTTTGTGATGCTCATGCTACCTTTCAACGTTGCATGATGACCATTTTGTCCGATTTAATTGAAAATATCATGGAAGTTTTTATGTATGACTTCTTCGTTAATGGCAATATTTTTGATAATTGTCTAGCTAATCTTTCCCGAGTGTTGCATAGATGTGAATTTAACCTTGTTTTGAATTGGGAGAAGTGTCATTTCATGGTAAGAGAAGGTATAGTCCTAGGGAACTTGGTGTCCGAACATGGGATTGAGGTGGATCGAGCCAAGATTGCCGTCATTGAGAAGATGACACCACCCACATTCGTCAAAGGAGTCTGAAGCTTCTTAGGTCATGTCGGTTTCTACCGACGGTTCATTAAGGATTTCTCCAAGATTGCTAAACCCTTGACTCATTTGCTCATGAAAGATGCCCCTTTCGACCTTAATGATGAGTGTCTTTCTTCATTTTGTAGGTTGAAGGATGCACTAATTTCCGCTCTAATAATGCAATCCCCGGATTGGGATCTCCCATTATAGGTGATGTGTGATGATAGTGATTTCGCGGTTGGATCCATTTTGGGGCAAAGAAAGGACAAAAGGTGCATGCAATCTACTATGCAAGTAGAACTTTGGAGGATGCTCAAGTGAACTATGCCACAACCGAGAAACAACTTCTTGCGGTTGTCTTTGCTTTTGAGAAATTCTGATCGTACTTGGTGGGTTCACAAGTGGTTGTCTACACCGACCACGCCACCATTAAGTACCTCTTGAGTAAGAAAAAGCAAAGATGCTCAAAGACCGCCACCAAGGTACTTCAATCTGGGTTCTATTGGCCCTCTCTCTTCAAAGATGCTCGGAGATTTATTCTTGCATCTGACCAATGCCAAAGGATCGGGAATATCTCGAAGAGACATAAGATACCGTTGAACAATATCTTGGAAGTTAAGATTTTTGATGTATGGGGAGTTGACTTCATAGGACCTTTTCCACCGTCCAACAACTATCAATACATCTTGGTAGCGGTGGACTACGTCTCTAAGTGGGTTGAAGCCATAACAACCCCCACATGTGACTCCAAGCAAGTGATAAAGCTTTTTACAAAGACTATCTTCCCGAGGTTTGGCACTCCAAGAGCCGTGATTAGTGATGGTGGCTCACATTTCATTGAGCGACATTTTGAGGCTCTCTTGAGGAATTACGGGGTCACTCACAAAGTTATAACCCCCTATCACCCTCAAACAAGTGGTCAAGTGGAGATCTCAAATCGAGAAGTAAAAAGCATTCTTGAGAAGACGGTTTCTCGTTCAAGGAAAGATTGGTCTTCAAAGCTGGACAAAGCACTTTGGGCATATAGGACCGCATTCAAGACGCCGATTGGTACTACTCCATTTCGGTTGATCTATGGAAAATCTTGTCACCTACCGGTTGAGCTTGAGCACAAGGCATTTTGGGCTATCAAGACCATGAATTTTGATTTGAAGGTAGCCGGTTAAAAGAGAATGCTTCAACTCAATGAACTTGAGGAATTGCGCTTGAGTGCATATGAGAATGCAATGATCTACAAGGAACATGTCAAACTTTGGCATGACAAGAACATTGTCCATAGAGAATTTCATGAGGGAGATATGGTTCTTCTCTTTAACTCCCGCTTGAAGCTATTTCCGGGCAAACTCAAATCAAGATGGAGTGGACCATTCCAGGTGAAGAAAGTGTACTCTTATGGTGCCATTGAGATATGGAGTAAAGCAACCCAGATATTTAAGGCCAATGGTCAAAGGCTAAAGAACTATGTTGTTGGAGATCCGATCGACAAGGGGGTCACCTTTCCCCTTTCCGATTCGAAGTCATGAATGAAGGAGGACGGTCTAGCTAGACCGTAAATAGCGCTTCTTGGGAGGCAACCCAATCATTTCTAACCCTTTCTCTCTTTCTTACTTGATCCATGCATGCATATCTTTTCTTGGTTTTTAGTATAATTTTTCTTGATTAGTTTTAGTTGAATAGACATAGGTGATGCAATTTCTTTGTTAGTTTGTGTCTTGCATGTGAACTTGTTTGGGTGTCATAGATAGGGCTCTTAATTAGGGATCTGGGCACTTGGAAACTGTCTTCTGGACAGCGACATCTCTATGAGCTGTCGCTTTCAGTGCCTTTGTCTGAGGTTCATTGTTCTAGGCATCTTGGAGTCTTGCTCTTGGATGGTGGCAGGCTTTTGGAAGCTTTTCTGAAGTCGCTTTCACCTCCTTTTGTCCGAGGTTTGGTGTTCCTAGATTTCTCGGGAAACGCAAAGTCACATGTTGCATTTCTGGGCACACTTGGGTTCCTTTGGCTTGCCTGCTTGGTTTCTTTATCTTGTTTGGCTTCCATAGTTTCAGTAACTGTCATGTGGTTCCTCTAAACACATCTTTGAGATAAAACATTAGTATCAAAGTATTTGTCATCTTCAAAAGTAGAGAAACTGAGGAAAGGAACTCTCATAGGAACTGAGGTTCCTGAGTTCCGTTTCCTAACAATTTCCCCCTTTTTGATGATGACAAATATAAGGAACCTGGCAACATAATAAGGACATGAAATGCATGAGAACAGTTGAGCTAAGAGATTTACAACTTTATAAAATAATGAGAGAACATTCAATAGTTGCAAATTCCTCCTAAGCAAATGAACTAAGTTATTCGAGTTCCCCCTCAGAAAGAGAACGGGTTCAGATTTCCTATAAGTGTTGTAGTTCCAAGAGTTCAAGGTTCGTATCCATTCTTCCCCCTTTTGACATCATCGAAAAGATCAAGTTACTTATCAAGTATAGGATATCAATGTGAAATAAACAATTTGCGTTAAACCCATGACAGTGACCATAATAGAAACTTAAGGCAAAGACAAATGATACATTAGAAACATTACCATAAGAGTTCATTAATCATTAAAGTCAAGTACATTGCCTAGAGATGCATAGTGGAAAGAGAAACAAAAGAGCACAACCAACTTGACATTAGACAAAATAAGGATAGAAGAGGGGAGTAGGACCCTAGGGAACTACTAGCACACTGTGATGTTATAGCACTGGGAACTAGGAGAGACGTTCCTATGGCAGCGTAGTGGCCTCCTCTTCAGTTTCCTTCTTTTATGCAGTTCCTTCATCTTGGCATGTTGTTATCTTATCGGCCTGATTACCTCCAATTGAGCAAGGTTAAGATTGAGGTTTTTCTTGGCCATTTGAGGAGCTTTGTGTTTTGAGAGAGACAGGTGAACATGAGATTGAGAGAAGGCGTGAGAGAACAGAGTGCTCGGCTCAATCAAACAGGAAACCTTAAATAACCCTTGAGCAATTTTGGAGCCGTTGAGAATCAAGCCATTGGAGATATTTCTGGGAACTCTGAAGAGTTGAAACGGCTAATTTTCTTGAAGCTTTTGCGCCTTTGCAACGGTCACAAATTCAAAGATTAGATGCTAAAAAATGGAAACTGTTCAAGGCTGAGAAGACGTCTCTGACGCTGTGAGATTTGCCATAAATACTGTCTTGGGAGGAGCAATTCTCTTACTAGCCGTTTAAGGGGTAGCCCATCCTAGTTCCTTTCTGGCGATATTTTCAGTGTGCTAGAGGGATATATGGGAACTTTGATGTGGGTTTAAAAACATGGAACCGAAAAGTACGTTCCCATACAAGGAATCAAGGAGGCCATTTATCGCATTGCACAATAATTCCCAGAGAGGGTTAAGAAGAGGATCATAGGGAAATAGATTGTGTAATGAGGCAAGGGAGGGTCATAGTACACAATCATCATTTCGGCTTGTATTGTTGGGTTCGAAAGATGATCAGATTGTGACTTTTGGGCCAACAAAGAAACTTGGACACTGATTGAATTTTAATAAGAGATGAACAACCAAGGAGAAGAACTAGAAAAATTTGTCAAAGCCTTTTTAAGAAACCATTATGGAAAAGAGGGTTTGTAGCAAAAGATATAACACATAGATACCAAGACTTAACAAGTAGAGGATCTTATACTAGTCAATCAAGGGAACTGAAAGGAGCCTTTACGCTAAGGTCACTATTAGGTTATAGGAATCATTCCTAGTTCCAATATAAGGTTCTCAAAAGGAGCTCTATTCAAAGCTTTGGTGAAGATATCTGCAACCTGATCTTCAATTCTACAAAATTTCATAATGATGTTTCCTTTCTCAATATGATCTCTAAGAAAATGATGTCTTATATCTATATGCTTGGTCCTAGTGTGATGCACAAGATTCTTTGAAATGTTTATAGCACTGGTGTTATCACAACGAATAGTGAGAGGACCATAAGACATACCGAAATCCGCGAGTTGTTGCTTTAGCCAGAGGAGTTGGGAAAATCAAGAGGCAGCAGCAATGTACTCGGATTCTGTGGTGGAGAGAGAGACTGAGACTTGTTTCTTTGAGCCCCATGACACGAGGCAAGGGCCTAGGAACTGTGCCATTCCAGATGTGCTCTTCCTATCCACCAAGTATCTAGCATAATCCGCATCAGTGAAACCCATCAGCTCAAAGGGACATTCTTTGGGGTACCAAATACAGAGTGTATCAGTTCCCTTGAGATATCGGAGTATTCTCTTCACAGTAGCCAAGTGGGTCTCTCTTGGACAAGATTGGAACCTGGCACACAAGCCAATAGCAAAAACAATGTATGGGCGACTAGCGGTTAGGTACATGAGTGAGCCTATCATACCTCTATAGAGTTTCTCTTCCACTAGAGGACTTGAGTGGTCCTTGTCCAAATGAGCAATGGTGGAGATGTGAGTGGAGAGAGGCTTGCTTGAATCCATTTTGAACTTCTTTAGTAGTTCTGTTAGGAAACAGAACTCTGGAACTTAGGTTCCCCTGAGAGTTCCTTTCCTCAGTTTCTCTACTTTTAACGATGACAAATATTATGATACTAATGTTTTATCTCAAAGATGTGTTTTAAGGAACCACAGGAATATACCGAAGGCAAGAAAGCCAAACAGGACAAGGGAACCAAAGGAACAAGACAGATGAAGGAAACCAGAGGAACCCAGGTGTGCCCAGAAACCGAGAAATCTGGGGACACACAACCTCGGACAAAAGGTGTTAAAATCGACTTGTCCGAAGCTTCCAAAAGACTGCCAATACCCAGAGCAAAACAACAACATACCCAGAAACGCTCAACCTCGGACAGAGAAGGTGAAAGCGACAGGACATAGAGACGTCGCTGTCCAGAAGACAGTTCCCAAGCGGCCAGCTTGTTCAACCTCGGACGAAAGTATTTGGACAATGACATAGCAAGGCTCGTCTGAGGTAGTTGACCACCCAAGAGAGATTCTGAGCTGCCTAGGTTGTTTGCACATGCCAAGAACAACGTGGATCAAGGAGAACCACTCATCCTAGGGGAAGCTCAATCTGTGGGAACCCAGAGAGGATCAAGCTGCGAAGAATCCTCTATAAAAGGAAGACTAACCCAAGGGTTATCTTCAAGCACTGAAACACGACTCACACTCATTAGCAAATATCTAGTGTGAACCTCCAAACAAGATCATCAAAGCAAACCGAGATCAAGAGGAACCAGTCAAGGAAGAAGAGCTGAGTGCTAAGTTCCTGTGACTGTAAGTGATAGTTCCTAGGTGCGAAAGTCTGTTTCTTGGATTGATTATTGATTGTGTTAAGTTATCTAGGATTGTCTAACTGTGTGTAAGGCAAAGGAACTGTGTGTTCGTTCCTAGGATAAGTTGTAACCAAAAGAGATAAGAAATCAAGAAGTAGACTTTGAAATCGTTTCGAAAGAAAGGTAGTGGTTTTTATCCTGGATTGCTAGTTGGCAATCAAAGGTTTTCACTATAAGGAACTGGTCATTTGTTTGATTGTTTATTTCCGCTGCGAAAGGAACTGAGAATTGATATTCTCAGTTCCTTAAGTTTTTATCTAACAATCACGATCCTACAAGTTCCCTAACATACTTCTGTTGGTGAATTTGAATACCATCTTCCTTTTGAGTGATTTGTAATCCGAGGAAGAAGGTGAGTTCCCCAATTAAGCTCATTTCGAATTCACTGCTCATCAAGTCTTTGAACTTGTCTACAAGGGACAGGTCAGTGGAACCAAAAATAATATCATCTACATAAATTTGAACCACTAAGATGTTATCTTTTTCTTCTAGGATGAAGAGAGTTTTGTCAATAACTCCACGCCTGTAGCCATTTGAGAGTAGGAACTGGGCAAGTCGATCATACCAAGCTCTGGGAGCTTGCTTGAGGCCGTACAGTGCTTTGTCTAAGAAGTAGACATGGTCTGGATGATCATCGTCTTCAAAACTAGATGGTTGCTTGACATAGACTTCTTCTTGAAGAATTCCATTTAGAAGGCCGTCTTTACATCCATTTGGAATAACTTGAACCCTTTGTGTGATGCGAAAGCAATCAACAACCTTATTGCTTCAATCCTTGCCACTGGAGCATAGGTTTCATCATAGTCAATGCCTTCTTGTTGATTGTATCCTTGAGCAACAAGTCTTGCTTTGTTCCTTATCACCGCTCATGTATCATCTAGCTTGTTTCTGAAAACCCATCTAGTTCCTATGATGTGCTTATCCTTGGGGCGGGGAACTAGATGCCACACTTTGTTCCTTTCAAACTGATGGAGCTCTTCTTGCATAGCTTGGATCCAGTCTGTATCCTTTAGTGCCTCACCTATGTTCTTTGGTTCCACAATAGATAGAAAGGCATTGAAGGCAAAGAAGGTGAGATGTTCAAACCTGACTGGAGGCTTGATGATTCTTCTTTCTCTGTTGGGAGCTAGAGCATTTGATATGGAGACATTATGAGTTGAGCATTCAGCTTCCTGGTTGGGATCACCTTCTCCATTGAAAATCATGTGAGAGGAAGAATCATTGAAGTCTCCACAGATGTTGTCGTCATGTTCATGGTTCCCAGAGATGGATTGTTGTTCATTATCCATGGGAACTGGTGGAGGAGCCAGTGGAGGATTCTATGCGGCAGGGCAGGAGTTTGGTGGAGTGACATCTTCATCTGGATCTTTTTGAGATGACTTGGGAAACGGGTCTTCAAAGGGAGTGGTAGTGTTCTGCACAATTCTTCCAAGTGATTTTTCATTAAAAATAACATGAACACTTTCTTCTACCTTTTTAGTCCTTTTGTTGAAGACTTTGTATGCCTTGCTGCCTAAGGCGTATCCAATGAAGATTCCTTCATCACTTCTTGGGTCGAATTTGCCAAGATTGTCCTTCCCATTGTTGTTCACAAAACACTTGCATCCGAACACCCTCAGATGTGAGATGTTGGGAACTCTTCCTCTTAGGAGTTCATAGGGTGTCTTCTCTGTAATTGGGCGAAGCATGGCTCGATTGATGATGTAGCAAGCTGTGTTGATCGCCTTAGCCCAGAATGATTGAGAGAGTCCACTTGATATGAGCATAGTCCGAGCCATGTCTTCCAAGGTTCTATTCTTCCTTTCTACTACTCCATTCTGTTGAGGAGTGTATGGTGCAGAGAAGTTGTGATCAATTCCATGTTCACTGCAAAAGGTTAGAAATTATCCATTTTCGAATTCGGTACCATGGTCAGACCGAATAGAATTGAGTGAGCAATCGATAGATTTTTCTAACAAAGGAACCAGATCTTTAAAGCGATCAATGACTTCACTCTTAGATTTTATGAAGATAGTCCAAGTGAAGTGAGAGAAATCATCGAAAAGGACAAAGATATACCTGTTTCCTCCTAGGCTTTCAACTCTCATAGGTCCACAAAGGTCCATGTGGATGAGTTCAAGGGGCCTAGAGGAGCTTACCATATTCTTGGATTTGAAGGAACTTCTTGCTTGTTTCCCTTTTATGCAGTCTGAGCATGGTTCCGAAGATGTACCACTTATTTTTGGAAGGCCTCGAACTAGTTCCTTTGAGTGTAGCTTGTGGATCAATTTGGTGCTGGCGTGACCAAGACGTTGATGCCACAGCTCAGTTTGATCATTTACTGTTGAGAGGCAGAGTTTCTCCTTGGGAACAAATGATGGGTCAACAACATACACATTGTTGAATCTTTTGCCTTTTAGGATGATTTGTCCCGAGGAGTCTAGGACGGTGCATTCACTTGACTTAAATCTAACTTCATTGTCTCCTTGATTGCACAGCTGTGACATTGATACACACGATTATGTTGTGTGTATTGATGGAGTTTTGGCATGGTTTTAGTGGTGTTTTAGGATGCTTTGGAGGTGATTTGGAGACTTGGCGAGGAGGTGCGGAAGTTGCATTTTTGGAGCCTTAGGAGCTGAGGAGCGAAGGATGAAGAAACAGAATTGCGGCGACCGCCACGGAAGAAACAACGACCGCCGTTAATTGCCCTGGAGAGACCTTAGCTACGACCTGGAAACGGCGACCGCCGTTTAATTGCGGCGCCCGCCGCATTTACGGCGATCGCCGTGGAAGAAGCAACGGCCGCCGCCGACGGAAGCATCGCCGAGCCGATTGCCTTTTCGGATGTATTTTGTATTACTTTATTAGTTTTTTATTATTTCTTTTTAGGATAATTTCAGATTATTTTCCTTTGGTATTTAAGGGTTGAGAAAACTTGTTTCTTCTAGCTCGGAACCCTAATTTCTTATTCTACGTATTCTCTTGCTATGAAGAACTAAGCCTCTCTTGCTTAGTCAGACATTGAAGCTTTTCGTGTGATTCAGTTGTGAGATTCTTATTCCTAATCTATTGCATGGTTTTTTTATCTCTTCTCTTGTTTGATTTCTTAAGATTGATATTGATAATTTCTAGTCTGATCAACTAGGGTTTGTCGTTATTTATCTATTGCTAGGTTTAGATTGTTACTGGTTGAGCATATCTATTCCATAGTAGCAACTGCATCGTGTTAGTAACTGGTTGTGCTAATCTTATACAGAAGAGAATTGATTTACATTCTAGGGTAAAAACTGGTTGTTTTATTCTAGGGTTGTATCTAACTATATTCCTATCCGTAAGGCTGCTGTTAAACTGAATCTTGATAGTTTCAGGGTTGTTTAATTAGTTAGTTCTAATAGTATCTGGTTGTGCTATTAGTTACATCTGAAAAGTAATTGGAATTACCATTGCATGCGATTTCGAGTAGTATCTATGATCAACTTGTCATTCGAATAGTGGATATTGTTTGACTGAGTATTTTCCCAATAACTGATTTCATCACCTTTAATTGCTTATTTACCATTTGCATGCTTGGCTACTAAAACAAACCTACAAAACCCCCCTTTGGTTGCTTTAAATTGACATACATATTGCATACTGCGATAGACTTTGTTTCCCTGTGGATTGGACCCTTACTTACCTAGGACTACGTTTTAGGGTTTGTTTGGATACTTTGCATAGTAGGAATTAGAACGACAAATTCCTGTTATCAAATTGGCGCCATTGCCGGGGACACAATTTCTATTTTTGTGTGATTAGTGTGCCAATTTTGGTGTGAACCTATCTTATGGTTCACACCCGTGTTACTAATAATCTACCTCTTGAATTTGATCCAGAGATCGAAAGAACGTTTCATCAAGCTTGCAGGGCTGCGCGTGCACTACTTCAGGAAACTGATACGATGGCTGATCGTGTTACTCTGGAATCTTTGACAGCTCCTAACTTGGAGCAACCAACTCGTGCTGTGCAATTCCCCGCCCTTGGTGATGGGGTTAAATTTGAGCTCAAGACAGGAGTAGTTCATTTACTCTCGAAATTCAGTGGAAACCCCCTTGAGGATCCTATTCAGCACTTGGATGAATTCCTTGAGGTCTGCACCAGCATGAGACCGTCTGATATTACTGAAGATCAGATGAGGTTGAGAGTCTTTTCCTTTTCTCTGAAGGACTCAGCTAAAGACTGGTATCACTCTTTACCACCAGGGAGCATCACTACTTGGGTGAATTTGAAGAAGGTGTTTCTTGACAAATACTTTCCAGCGATCAAGTCCAATCAGCTTAAGAAGAAGATTTGCAACATAGAGCAACTTTCTAATGAGTCCCTCTATGACTATTATGAGCGCTTCAAGAAACTAGTGAAGAGCTGCCCCTACCATGGTTATGCCAATCATGATCTGATTTTGTATCTGCATGGAGGACTCCGTGAAGATGACCGTCGGATGGTAAACTCTTCATGTGGTGGAAATATTCTGAAGAGGACTTATGAAGAGGCCCTGGAGATATTTGCTACATTGGCTGATGACTCTAGACAATACAGTGGGAGAGGCTCCCAAAGCCTGATAGTTGCAAGCTCTCAAGCCAAGATTGATCAAGCAGATTTTGATGTGCTACGAGAGGAGGTGAGGCATCTAAAGCTGAAAGGTACGCCTCAGCAGGCTAAGGCCTGTGAGATTTGTCATGACGACTTGCATCCTACTGACTCGTGTCCTACGTTGCAAGAGGAAGCGAATGCAGTCGAGGGATATCAACAGAGGCCCATGCATGATCCCTACTCTAGTACATACAATCCTGGTTGGAGGGATCATCCTAACTTCAGATGGAGAGACCCAGAGCAAAACCAACAGCAGGGTAACCCTCCACAACCCAGGCCACCCTATGTGCCAAGACCTCAAGGGCAGTGCTCGAACCCTTCGCAGTCTGTGGATGATATGATGAAAATGCTGATGCAAAGCAACATGAGTCTTAATGAGAATGTTGCTAAGCTGACCAAGAGCCACATGCAGTTCCAGGAAAGTACGCAAGCTAGCATTCAGAGTACGCAAGCAAGCATTCAGAACCTGGAAAGACAATTTGGTCAAATCTCTCAAGTGGTGAATAAACTGGACGCCAAGGACTCTGGTAAACTCCCATCTCAAACTGAGGTGAACCCGAACATTCGAAATGTCAGTGCTGTGACTTTGAGAAGTGGGAAGAAGCTTGAGGAAGATGAGTCTGAGGGCAATGAGGAAGAAAGTGCAGATTTGGAGCAGAACGGCGACCACCGTGAAAGCGGCGACCGCCGCGAGACACACGGCGACCGTCGTAAAATGGAAGCTGCTCTCGACCTGGAGGAAAAAAATCACGGTGACCACCGCAACAATTACGGCGACCGCCGTGACGGTGAATATTCTCTCACAAATCCGGAAGACATTCACGGCGATCGCCGTGAAACTTACGGCGACCGCCGCGAATCTGATATAGCTCTCGACCTGTCTGAGGAAAATCACGGCGACCGCCGTACTAATTGCGGCGCCCGCCGCCCCTCTGTCGTCGAAGCTGATGCTGAGAAAGAGTTTGGAACTCCGATTTTTCCTGAGTGGAAGCCTGTTGCACCATTCCCATCTGCTCTGAAGCGTACCAAGCCTCTTGCATAGGACAAGGACATGTTTGAGATGTCCAGAAACGTAGAGGTCAACATTCCTCTCCTCAATTTGATCAAATCTGTCCCTCGTTATGCGAAGTTCTTGAAGCAGATGTGCACAACAAAGAGGAACCAAGACAGAAATAGCAAGAAGAAGGTGAAGGTAAGCGAGCATGTCTCTGCTGTGTTTCAGAAGCGCTTACCCAAAAAGTGTGGTGACCCAGGTATGTTCACTATCCCTATCACTATTGGAGGCACCAAGTTCAATAAGGCTATGCTAGATTTAGGTGCTTCCATCAATGTTTTACCTTCATCTCTCTGTGAATCCTTGCGATTAGGACCTTTGCATGCAACCAATATTTCCATTCAGTTAGCTGATAGATCTAGCGTGCGTCCTATAGGGATTGTAGAGGATGTCCTGGTTATGGTTGGTGATCTTATGTTTCCTGCTGATTTTTATGTGCTAAACATGGAACATGACAAGCATGCAACCCCTATTCTGGTAGGGAGACCCTTCCTCAAAACCGCTAATACTAAGATCAATGTGAGCACAGGTTCTCTAACTATGGAATTTGATGGCCAGACTATTAATTATAACATATATGAAGCCATGAAATATCCTGCTGATGATCACTCTTTGTGTGCTATTGATGTGCTTGAACCTGTGGTGCAAGATGTTTTTGATGATGACCAATTAGATGATATGCAATCCATTATTGTTGATTCTAGTTTGGATTTTACTCTATCTGCTGACGTACAGGAAGTTGTTAATGAGTTGGATGCTTACTATAAGCTTCCTTCTGAGCTACCGGGTAAATCACCTTTACCACTAACCCTGCCTAGCGAGAAGCTTTTGCCCTCTATTGTACAGGCACCAGTGGTTGAGTTGAAACAACTTCCTGACCACCTCAAGTATGTGTTCCTGGGAGACAAAGAAACTTTGCCAGTGATCATCTCCAACAAACTCACCAAGGAACAAGAAGACAAGTTGGTGGTGGTTCTCAAGGAGTATAAGACGGCAATTGGTTGGACCATTGCTGACATAAAGGGAATCAGCCCCACCACATGCATGCACCGTATTCTGCTGGAAGGCGAGGAGAAGCCTTCGCGACAACCCCAGAGGCGCCTGAATCCACCTATGATGGATGTTGTCAAGAAGGAAGTTCTGAAGCTTCTGTAGGGAGGTATGATTTTTCCTATTTCTAACAGCAAGTGGGTTAGTCCTACGCATGTTGTCCCAAAGAAATGAGGGGTCACAGTTGTGGAGAACCAACATGGAGAACTCGTCCCCACGAGATTACAGACAGGCTACAGAGTGTGCATTGATTACCGCAAGCTGAACGCGGTGACCAGGAAGGACCACTTCCATCTTCCATTCATTGACCAAATGCTCGAGAGACTGTCAAGACGTGCTTTCTACTGCTTCTTGGATGGTTACTCAGGGTACTTCCAGATAGCCATTGCACCAGACGACCAAGCAAAGACGACATTCACTTGTCCGTTTGGCACGTTTGCTTATCGCAGGATGCCATTTGGGTTGTGCAATGCTCCAGGAACCTTTCAATGGTGTATGGTGAGCATCTTTTCTGAGTACATTGAGAACTTCATAGAGGTATTCATGGATGATTTTACTGTATATGGTGACAATTTTGATGCATGCTTGAACCATCTATCACTTGTGCTTGCAAGGTGTGTTGACACCAATTTAGTGCTGAATTCTGAGAAGTGTCACTTTATGGTTGAGCAGGGCATTGTCTTGGGTCATATTGTGTCGTCTAGGGGTATTGAGGTCGATAAGGCAAAGATTGAAGTAATTCAGTCTTTGCCCTATCCTACTAATGTGCGCGAAGTTCGTTCCTTTTTGGGCCATGCAGGTTTCTATCACAGGTTCATTAAAGACTCCTCCAAGATCTCTTCACCCCTGTGTGACCTGCTGAAGAAGGAGATGGGATTTGAGTTTACAGCTGAGTGTCGGGCAGCCTTTGATGAACTGAAGGCTCGCCTGACAAGTGCCCCAATTATTCAGGCTCCTGATTGGTCTAAGCCCTTTGAGATCATGTGCGATGCCAGTGACTATGCTGTGGGGGCCGTGCTAGGCCAAAAGGATGGTAGAGCTCCCTATGTGATCCAATATGCTTCTATGACGCTGAATGGTGCGTAGAGGAATTACTCCACCACAGAGAAGGAGATGCTTGCTGTGGTGTTTGCTCTTGAGAAGTTCAGGCAGTACCTGCTTGGTACAAAGGTCTTTGTCTACTCCGACCATGCTGCTCTGTGCTATCTCATGACGAAGAAGGAAGCCAAGCCACGGCTGATCCGGTGGATCTTATTACTCAGCGAGTTTGATGTGGAGATCAAGGACAAGAAGGGTGCTGAGAATCTTGTTGCTGACCATCTCAGCCGAATTGTCCAGGAAGATAGCATCCCACAGCCTCAAATCCAGACGAGATTCCCTGATGAGTCTCTATTCAGGCTGACTACCGTAGAGCCTTGGTATGCTGATTTGGTGAATTTCCTCACAACAGGTGAATTCCCTCCGCCCTTCAACAAGGCTCAGAGGGACAGGCTGTGCAGTTCAGCCAGATCATTTGTCTGGGACGACCCCTACCTATGGAAACATTGTTCTGACCAAGTAATTCGTAGGTGCATCCCAGAAAATGAGGTAAATTCTCTCCTTACTTTTTTGTCATTCTGGGGCATGTGATGGACACTTTGGGATACAATGAACCGCAAGGAAAGTACTTGAAGCAGGATTTTGGTGGCCTTCCATCTTCAAGGATGCGCACAACCACTGTAAATCCTGTGACAAGTGTCAACAGGTTGGAAATATATCTCATAGGGATGAGATGCCACAAACAGGGTTGATTTTCTGTGAAATCTTCGATGTTTGGGGTATTGACTTCATGGGACCGTTTCCTACCTCTTGTGGTAACATATATATCTTGCTTGCGGTGGACTACGTTTCCAAGTGGGTGGAAACGAGGGCCACCAGGACTGATGATGCTAAAGTTGTTGTAGATTTCTTGAAGTCCAACATATTTACCAGGTTTGGAGTGCCAAAAGCTCTCATCAGTGATAGAGGAACTCACTTCTGCAACAGGACAATCACTGCGCTGTTAAAGAAATATCATGTCATGCAGAGAGTTTCTACCGCCTATCACCCTCAAACGAACGGGCAAGCTGAAGTGTCCAATCGGGAGATAAAGTCCATCTTGGAGAAGACGGTGTCTCCCAATAGAAAAGACTGGAGTTTGAGGCTTGACGATGCACTGTGGGCATACAGGACAGCATACAAGACACCGATTGGTATGTCTCCCTTTCGGTTGGTGTTTGGTAAGGCTTGTCACCTTCCAGTAGAGCTAGAACACAAGGCATATTGGGCTGTCAAGAATTGTAGCATGAAATTGGATGATGCTGGAGAGCTTCGTAAGTTACAATTGCAAGAGCTAGAGGAAGCTAGGATCGAGGCTTATGACAATGCCACTCACTACAAGGAAAGGACTAAGGCCTGGCATGACAAGAACATAGTGCGGAAGGACTTCAAAGTTGGAGACAAAGTCCTCTTATTTCAGTCACGCCTTAGACTTTTCCCAGGCAAGCTGAGATCGCGCTGGGCAGGACCATATTATGTGGCCAAAGTCTTCCCACATGGTGCCATAGAGCTGTTTGATTCGGCAGCGCAGACTTTGTTCAAGGTGAATGGGCAAAGAGTGAAGAAATACCATGAAGGTTTTACCAAGGACACCATTGAAGAGGCGTTCCTGAAGGAACCCGAAGCTGAAACGTGATTGGGCCAGAATGAGGTCGAGCCACGACGTTAACTACGGCGCTTCTCGGGAGGCAACCCGATGATTAGGTAGTTTCTTTCCCTTTCCCTTAATCACTTTTAGTTGTTTTCCTTTTGTTTTTGCATTTTGTGTCGAACTCACCTGCAGGGACGTGAGAAAAACAAAGAAGGTGTTTACGGCGGCCGCCGCTTCATTACGGCGATCGCCGTTAATTGCTCAACCAAGGGAGCTGCCTACGACATGAAAACGGCGACCGCCGTTTAATTGCGGCGACCGCCGCAATTACGGCGACCGCCGCCCTCTCCACGGCGCCCGCCATTTTCTCCTTCCTCACTCACGCTGTTTGCAGCAAAATGACAGCGACCGCCGTTTTAATACCGCGATCGCCGCCGGTTCAGGTTCGACTACTATCCCTTGTTTTAAAAAAAAAACAAAAAAATGGGTCCCGAAAAAACCCTAAACGGGGCGCAAAAGATAAAAATAAAACCCCCAAAAAGACCTTAAACGGGGAGAAAAAGTAAAAAATCAGATAAAAAAAAAAAAATGGACCATGAAAGCACCTTAAACGGGGTGTAAAAGGCATAAAAAGAAACCCGTTAAAACCAAACCGGGGTAAAAGCCACAAAAAAAAAAAAAAAAAAAATTGGGGATTACCCCACCCCTACCTATCAAACTCCCCCTACCCACTCTCTCTCCCCCTTACCGAACCTCTCAAACCCTAGCCCCCCCCCCCAATTTCCAACGACCGCCGCACCAGGAGCCCCCCCGCCGCCAGCCCGCTGCAAGCCACAACCCACCCGGCGACCACCGTTGTCCAGATCTGATGTGGCTGCGGAATTTTGCTCACGGCGACCGCCGTATTCATCGCAGCGACCGCCGCTCCTAGCAGCGATCGCCGTATTCCGCGCGGCGACCGCTGTTTCCTCGCGTTCTGGTGATTTCTTTGCCCTGCTTCTGATTTTGATTGTGTTGCTGTCTATATTTGTCATGTCTGGACTATTGAAACGCACATTCTCGTCTCGTAAGAAATCATCGGGGGGTGAGGCCTCTCGTAAGAAATCATCGGGGGTTGAGGAGTCCCGTCAGAGGTTTATACTGGATAAGGAGTTCCAGTCTACATTATTCTTCGACCCAGAGACCATGCGGGAATTGAAGATTTATGAATGCACGCAGCAGCTCTTTGTTAAAGGCGGGTTGGGTGGTTTCTACCACTTAGCGGCACCCACCTTCCCTGTCTGGACTGTGGAATTCCTGGCTAGTTTTGAGAATCATTGTGATACGGAAAGTATTACATTCAGTCTAGATGGCAGCAGGCATTCGATGTCCTATGCGGACCTTGACACAGCGCTTGGGATTACCAGGCCACCATCTTCTGAGAGGGCGTGGGCGGACGCTAACGAGTTCTTTACTTTTTGGTATCACTCTACAGGGACTGCTATATTTGACCCGCAGGGCGGAGAATATAACTACAAGTGGTCGCATCCGGGCTTGCGACTAGCTCACAAGGTAGTGCGGATGGCCTTCCATGGCCAGTCCGAGTTAAACAAGGTCCCATACGATGACTCGTACGCGGTGTGGAGTATGACCCCGGAGTGCCCCTTAGTGTGGAGTTGGCGCTCCCACTTTATTGCTTCCTGTAGGAAATTTCAGGAGAACAAGAAGCACAAGATTGTCATTGGGGGCATGATTACTCTGATCGGCCGTCACCTGGGCCTCGAGCAGCCCGACCCTTCCCAGCAGCTCTCCGCTGCCTTTAGATATGATTGGAGGCAACTCAAGACGTCCACTGTTGTGTCTGGGACCGGGTCGAACCCGAAGTTCTGGCTGTATAGTTCGCGGGGCTATTACCGGATCCCCATCCCTTTCCCCTTTGAGGTGACCTATGGCCCACGCTACAGGGATTTTGATGT
This sequence comes from Rheum nobile, assembly GCA_027886185.1. Classification (NCBI taxonomy): domain Eukaryota; kingdom Viridiplantae; phylum Streptophyta; class Magnoliopsida; order Caryophyllales; family Polygonaceae; genus Rheum; species Rheum nobile. Next base: position 1,667,853 of record WOAB01000685.1, on the reverse strand, counting down.
GCGCCGACACCGTGTGGGAGCTGGTGGTGGTTCAGCTGCAGGCCGTTCAGCCGCTGGTTCTTCTGCTGTCCCTGTGGCACAGCCTGATGAGGGTGATGATGACAGTGATGATGAGGATGATGATGAGGATACCGCTATGCCTGAGGTGCAGGCTTCCGCTACTGCTGTGCCGCGTGGAGACTATCAGCGGCAGATGTGGGAGATGGTCCAGGACATTGACACGCGCCAGCGGTCCATTCAGTCGGATCTCGCTGGGTATCACCAGGAGTTCATTGACTTCCGCTAGGAGTCAAGGGATCATTACGCGACGCAGGCCCAAGACATCCATGCAATGGAGGAGCAGATGAGGCAGTGGAACCTTTTCATGGGTTCCAAGTATCCAGACTTTCCACCGCAGCAGCAGTAGTAACACATTCTTTCCTTCCCCTCTTTTATTATGTCTGATTTCATTGAGGACAATGCTTATTTTAAGTGTGAGGGAGGTGATTATGTACTTATGTATTGCTTTTATCTCATTAAAAAAAAAAGAAAAAAAAAAGAGCCACAAAATGAAAAAAGGCAAATAAAAATCTTGGGATGGACTGGAAACCTGAAAGGGCAGTCCAGGTAAAAAGCAGGTAATCCGACAAGCATTAGGCCTGGGCAAAAGTGGATTCAGAGTGATGTGAGGCGGTAAGTCCATCTATGATAACATGAAATGAGTGGCTAGGATGAAAACCCGAAAGGGCTCCTAGGCAAAATGAGTGAAAAGAAGAGGAGTGTTTTCTAGGATCTCATTTTACCGGCGGGGCGACGTAAGAAGAGGAGACAAAGAAGGATTGTCAGGTAGGTCACTTTGGGAGACATAAGGAGTCATAGATGGAGGTTAGGACTAGTGGCTACTTATATTTTTGGATGACCGGGATAAGCTTGGGGGAAGTATTCTGCTTGCCCTTAAGCTTGGATGTGTGTCGTGTTTGCTGCTGAGGAGTATATTGTTATTGTTGTGTGCTTGTGTTGATGTTGTGCTGATTACGATGCTGGAGTTGAGGGTGTAATTGTGTTGTGGTCGGTTGGTTGAGGGATGTTGAGCTTTCATGTAGATGCTTTTACTCTTAGTTGCAAGCTTCTTTACATGTTGATGATCTAGGTGCTTCATTGGTAATGGGTGATAGTTCTCTATCCACTCGAGACGAGTAGAGATTCAAATGTGGGGGAGTTTGATACACACGATTATGTTGTGTGTATTGACGGAGTTTTGGCATGGTTTTAGTGGTGTTTTAGGATGCTTTGGAGGTGATTTGGAGACTTGGCAAGGAGGTGCGGAAGTTGCGTTTTTGGAGCCTTAGGAGCTGAGGAGCGAAGGATGAAGAAACAGAATTGCGGCGACCGCCGCGGAAGAAACAGCGACCGCCGTTAATTGCCCTAGAGAGACCTTAGCTACGACCTGGAAACGACGACCGCCGTTTAATTGCGGCGCCCGCCGCATTTACGGCGCCCGCCGCATTTACGGCGCCCGCCGCATTTACGGCGATCGCGGTGGAAGAAGCAGCGGCCGCCGCCGACGGAAGCATCGCCGAGCCGATTGCCTTTTCGGATGTATTTTGTATTACTTTATTAGTTTTTTATTATTTCTTTTTAGGATAATTTCAGATTATTTTCCTTTGGTATTTAAGGGTTGAGAAAACTTGTTTCTTCTAGCTCGGAACCCTAATTTCTTATTCTACGTATTCTCTTGCTATGAAGAACTAAGCCTCTCTTGCTTAGTCAGACATTGAAGCTTTTCGTGTGATTCAGTTGTGAGATTCTTATTCCTAATCTATTGCATGGTTTTTTATCTCTTCTCTTGTTTGATTTCTTAAGATTGATATTGATAATTTATAGTCTGATCAACTAGGGTTTGTCGTTATTTATCTATTGCTAGGTTTAGATTGTTACTGGTTGAGCATATCTATTCCATAGTAGCAACTGCATCGTGTTAGTAACTGGTTGTGCTAATCTTATACAGAAGAGAATTGATTTACATTCTGGGGTAAAAACTGGTTGTTTTATTCTAGGGTTGTATCTAACTATATTCCTATCCGTAAGGCTGCTGTTAAACTGAATCTTGATAGTTTCAGGGTTGTTTAATTAGTTAGTTCTAATAGTATCTGGTTGTGCTATTAGTTACATCTGAAAAGGAATTGGAATTACCATTGCATGCGATTTTGAGTAGTATCTATGATCAACTTGTCATTCGAATAGTGGATATTGTTTGATTGAGTGTTTTCCCAATAACTGATTTCATCACCTTTAATTGCTTATTTACCATTTGCATGTTTGGCTACTAAAACAAACCTACAAAACCCCCCTTTGGTTGCTTTAAATTGACATACATATTGCATACTGCGATAGACTTTGTTTCCCTGCGGATTCGACCCTTACTTACCTAGGACTACATTTTAGGGTTTGTTTGGATACTTTGCATAGTAGGAATTAGAACGGCAAATTCCTGTTATCAGACACACTGATTAGATCAAAACCAAGATTATCAACGAGGTGAACTTTGTTTACCGGAATGTGATTGTTGAGTCTCACAGTTCCTATTCCACAGATTTTACCTTTGCTTTTGTCTCCAAAGGATATGTTCCCTCCTTGGAGAGGTTGAAGAGAGGTCATTTGATTTCTTCTTCCGGTCATATGGCATGAGCAACCACTGTCGATGTACCATAGTTGAGGTTGCCTCTCTTCTTTCTGCACATAAGGGAACTAAGATTTCTGAACCCAACGAAGCTTGGCTTTACTGGGGGATTAACATTGCGAGTCTGTGAATAACCAGGGAACTGGTTCCTTTCATGGTAATAAGCACTTTTCTCTTTTTCAAAGTTCCTTTTCTTAGGACAATCAGTGTTGTAATGACCATTCTTACCACAGTAGGTACACAAGCGATTGTAAACAACATGTCCATACTTTCCTTTTCCTGGCCTGAAAGGTTTTTCAGTTTTCCTTTTGTTGAAGTCAACATTGTTTCTAACCTTACTATGAGCCATATCAACATATCTTTTGTGAGCAAAGGAATTAGTGAACCATTGGTTTTCAGGAACCATCCTTTCTTTTCCCTTAGGTTCCCTTTTAGGACTTTGAGAACTTTCATTGAGACGTTTGGCATCCTCAGCCTTGTTCTCAAGGACCATGATCTTGTCTGATAGGAATTGATTCCTATCTCGAGAAGTGGCAAGAGCAGTACTGAGGTTTTCATTCATCTCAACAAGTTCTCGCCTAGCCTTTTCATCTTCAGCATCATTGTTCCCTTTGTTATTAACATATCCTATTCCATGACGTTGTCTCACAAAAACAGTTTAATTTATCGTTTTTTCATTAATAGAGTCAGTGAGAATGTCCAACCTATCAATTATGAATTGAAGCATGTCATTTCTAGGTAAGTTATCATGCAGGGGAACTTTGACGGAATCTATGCTAGTTTCATCACAAGATTTGCAGATTTTAAGGTGACTATCATGCACATTTCTAATATCAATGAGTTTGGAGTGAGTTTCAGCTATGTCTTTCTCAGTTTCATCAAGTTTCTTACTCCAAACAGAATTCTCAACAGTCAAGCAAGCAATTTCATCTTCACAATCATCAAGTTTTTGTTGAAGGGAACTGGTTTCCTTTCCTAGTTTCTTTATGATCTTAAGAAGCTGTTTCTTGTCACAATCAACTAGAGTTTTTAGGAGATCGTCAGAAGTTACCCCAAGTTCTTCTTAGTCGCTTGAATCTCCTTTTTCCATGAGACATCTTCCTCCAGAGAAGCCACTCAGATCCAGTTCCTCATATGAGTTTTCTCCCCATGAGGCTACGAGAGCCTTCTTTCTCTGAGGTCTTTCTTCTTCCTTGGAGTCTTCCTTGTTGGGACAATTCTTAGTAGTGTCCCTTTTCTTTGCACTCGTAACAAGAGACTTCCTTGAGATCTCTTCTTGGTCCACTGTGGGAGGAACTGCCATTTTGGAACCTTCCATTCACAAAGAATTTTTTGATGTTCTTTGAGAAGAGGGCTGTTAGTTCGTCCTCCTCTTCTTCCAGGTCTGAGTTCTCTTGCTCCATCTCGAGCCTAGAGAAGGCTTTGGAGATCTTGAGGGCAATTCCTTTCTCCAGTTTCTTGTCGGCATTGGCTTTGGTGTGCTCTCCTTCTTCAACCTCCAGTTTCCCTATGACTTGAGTCAAGGGAAGGGATTGGATGCCTGGAGTGTTCTTCATGATTCCCTTGAGAAGGGTGAACTTGGAGTTGAGTCCATTGATGATCACCAGGGACTTGGAAACATCATCAAGGTCGACTCCCGCCGCTGTTAGCTTTCCAATCAATCTGTTGAAGCGGGAGTAGTACTCTGAGATGGTCTCAGTTTCCATCATTTTGAAGGTGTGGTATTCTCCTTCCAAAGCAAACTTTCTACTTTGCTTTAGTTCATCACTTCCTTCATGCATCTCCTTGAGAGCTTTCCACATCTCCTTTGCCGTCTTGATGCCTATGACCTTGTCCATGTCTTCTCTGTCCAATCCATTGAGGATGAACTGCCTGGCCTTGGCATTCTTCTCCATGATGACATAGTGTTCTGGTTTCCAATCTTCTTCCTTCATGGTAAGATCGACATAGCCATCTCCATTTTCGACTATCCTCCAGCATTGGTAGTCGTTGGTCTTGATGTGGCTTTCCATGTACTTTTCCCACCATGTTTCTTCTCCTTTCTTTCGGAGATGTGGCTTGTTGGTGGAGATTCCGAGCTCAAACTTGCGTGGTTGAGACATGATCTGCAAACTTAACAAAGATCTAGAGCTTTCCCGCTCTGATACCAAATGTAGGATCGTGATTGTTAGATTACTAATCAGGGAACTGAGAACACAATTTACAGTTCCCTTCGCAGCGGAAATAAATAATCAACTAGATGAACAAGTTCCTTATAGTGGAAATCTTTGATTGCCAACTAGCAATCTAGGATAAAAACCACTACCCTTCTTTCGAAAGGATTTCAAGGTCTACTTCTTGATTTCTTATCTCTTTTGGTTACAGCTTATCCTAGGAACAAACACACAGTTTCTTTGCCTTACACACAGTTAGGCAATCCTAGATAACTTAACACAATCAATAATCAATCCAAGAAACAGACCTTAGCACCTAGGAACTATCTCACTTACAGTTACATGAACTTAGCACTTAGCTCTTCGATTCCTTGACTGGTTCCTCTTGATCTCGGTTTGCTTTGATAATCTTGTTTGAAGGTTCACACTTTGATGTTTGCTATTGAGTGTGATTTGTATTTCAGTGCTTGAAGATAACCCTTGAGTTAGTCTTCCTTTTATAGAGGATTCTTCGCAGCTTAAACTTCTCTTGGTTCCCACAGATCGAGCTTGCCCTAGGATGTGTGGTTCTCCTTGGTCCACGTTGTATTTGACATATGCAAACAACCTAGACAGCTCAGAATCCTTCTAGGTTAGTCAACTACTTCATCCAAGTCGTTCTCCAGCTTCCTTCTTCCGAGGTTCAACAATCTGGGCACTTGGGATTGTCTTCTGGACAGCGACATCTCTATGAGTTGTCGCTTTCAGTGCCTTTGTCCGAGGTTCATTGTTCTAGGCATCTTGGAGTCTTGCTCTTGGATGGTGGCAGGCTTTTGGAAGCTTCTCTCAAGTCGCTTTCACCTCCTTTTGTCCGAGGTTTGGTGTTCCCAGATTTCTCGGGAAACGCAAAGTCACATGTTGCATTTTTGGGCACACCTGGGTTCCTTTGGCTTGCCTACTTGGTTTCTTTATCTTGTTTGGCTTCCATAGTTTCAGTAACTATCATGTGGTTCCTCTAAACACATCTTTGATATAAAACATTAGTATCAAAGTATTTGTCATCTTCAAAAGTAGAGAAACTGAGGAAAGGAACTCTCATAGGAACTGAGGTTCCTGAGTTCCGTTTCCTAACAGATCTAGGGCAGTCAAAGGAACATCCAAGCCTAAGAGGTAGACCTTGGGCGGGATAGGTGTGGATTGCATCATTGGGTGTGTTAAGCATTCCAAAAACTTTCAGACCAATATTATTGAGCTGAATGATTTGAGAACGGTGCTTATCGTAATCAAGTGAAGAGATGCTTTTTTTCATAGAACTTTGGTTTCTTACACCTGGACCAAAAGACATGTTTCCTAACTTTTATGGAAGCGAAATGTGGGATTGATCTTTCAAGAAAGAATGTCAATCATGCTTCGTATTAATACGAAAGCAAGAAGGGAAAAATCATTCAGTTTTCGACTTCCAGTTTACTTGGCTAGGGAACTGAGGAGAAAAATATACTCAAGTTTAAGTATGATTATAGGACCTTGTGTGAAAACATTAACACATAACTATTGCCTTTGGAAAAAGGTCGATGGTGAATGAGATGTGTTAACTCATGGGTATGGACAATGCATTTGAAAGTAGTTCCCACCAGATCAACATTTATGTGATACTTATATTTCCTTAAGGGAAATAAGGCCTGTAGTAATCTTCTTGATAAAGGTTATGTCAGGCCGAGTGCATCGCCATGGGGTGCTCCGGTATTATTCGTCAAAAAGAAGGACGGATCGTTCCGACTTTGTATCGACTATCGAGAGTTGAACAAGGTGACGATCAAGAACAAGTATCCTTTGCCTAGGATTGATGACTTGTTGGACCAATTGCAGGGAGCAAAGGTTTTCTCCAAGATCGACTTAAGATCTGGATATCATCAACTCAGGATTCGGGAGCATGACATTCCTAGAACTGCGTTTAGGACCAGATATGGTCATTACGAGTTCGTAGTGATGCCTTTTGGGCTTACAAATGCTCCAGCTGTCTTTATGGATTTGATGAACCGATGTTTTCACCAGTACTTGGATAAGTTCGTGGTGGTTTTCATCGACGACATCTTGATCTATTCTCCGAATGAAGAAGTCCACGAGGAACATCTACGGATTTCCTTGTCGATCCTTAGACAACATCAGCTTTTTGCTAAACTGTCTAACTGTGAATTCTGGATAAAGGAAGTGGCTTTCTTAGGCCACGTGATCAATAAAAATGGGGTTATGGTTGATCCCCAAAAGATTGAAGCGGTGGCCAAATGGACACAGCCCCAGAGCGTGAAGGAGGTACGCAGTTTTCTTGGACTTGTCGGGTATTATAGAAGGTTCGTAGAAGGATTTTCAAAGATCGCTCTACCTATGACCAATCTACTCCGCAAAGTCCACAAGAAGTTTGTCTGGAATGACAAGTGCGAGGTCAGTTTCCAGGAGTTGAAGCGATGGTTGACCTCGGCACCCGTGTTAGCACTCCCAGAGGGGAATGATGATTATGTGGTCTATAGTGATGCTTCCAAGTGTGGTCTCGGTTGTGTTTTGATGCAAAGGGGCAGAGTCATTGCTTACGCATCTAGACAACTCAAGACTTACGAAGAAAACTATCCGACCCATGATCTTGAGTTAGCAGCGGTTGTCTTTGCGCTGAAGATTTGGAGGCATTACCTCTACGGTATAAGATGCCAAGTCTTCACCGACCACAAAAGTCTCAAGTATATATTTACTCAGAAGGAGTTAAATATGAGACAACGCCGCTGGCTAGAGTTGCTCAAGGACTACGACATGGAGTTGTTGTATCATCCGGGCAAGGCTAATGTAGTAGCTGATGCACTAAGCCGGAACACAACGCATGAGACTGTAGTTGCTCTACTTACTGCTCAGACCAATCTAAACCAAGAGTCATGCGACATTGAAGTCTTATATGACCAGCGTAGAGGGTACCTGAGTATGATGGAGATTCAGGCTACACTGCTGGATCAAATCAAAGAAAAGCAAGTCGATGACATCATCTTGGTAAAGTTAAGCAATGAAGTGATGGATGGGAAAGCTCCCAGTTTTGTGGTTCAGGATGATGGATCACTTTGGTTTCAGGATCGGATCTGTGTGCCTGACACAGAAGGTCTTCGTTAGTTGGTGATGAGAGAAGCTCATTCATCTTCTTATTCTGTGCATCCTGGCTCTAGCAAGATGTACAAGGATCTCAGGAAGAAGTTTTGGTGGCCAAACATGAAGTGGGACGTAGCAGACTTTGTGGCAAAGTGCTTAACTTGCCAAAAAGTCAAGATCGAACACCGCAGACCAGGTGGTGAGATGCTACCTCTCCCCGTGCCAGAATGGAAATGGGAGGACATTTCCATGGACTTCGTCACTAGGCTACCCAAGACTCGAAGTCAGAGAGATGCTATCTGGGTAATTGTGGATAGGCTTACGAAGAGTGCTCATTTCATAGCCATCAAGACCATATGGGAAACCCAGAAGCTAGCCGAAGTTTACCAGAAGGAGATTGTCCACTTATATGGCATTCATAAGACCATTGTATCGGACCGAGATGGCCGTTTCATGTCAAGATTCTGGAAGGAACTTCATAAGGCTATGGGGACCGAGTTGAGGTTCAGTACAACGTTTCATCCTCAGACAGATGGCCAGTCTGAAAGGACCATCCAGACTCTGGAGGATATGCTTAGAGCTTGTGTGCTCGATCGTCCGACTAGCTGGGAGGACAGCTTGAGTCTGATTGAGTCCACATACAACAATAGCTGAATGCTACAATCAAGATGGCTCCGTTTGAAGCTTTGTATGGTCGCAGATGCAGATCTCCGATTTGTTGGGACGATAATGCCGACAAAATTCTGCTTGGACCAGAGTTGGTCGAAAGGACGGCTTCAGACATTGCTTTGATCAGACAAAGGATGTTGACCGCTCAGAGTCGACAAAAGTCCTACGCAGATCTGAAGCGCAGGACTGTCGAGTTCGAGGTCGGTGACAAGGTTTTTGTCAAGGTATCGCCATCCAAAGGAGTTTTCATATTTGGTAAGCGTGGGAAGCTTAACCCTCGCTACGTGGGACCATTTGAGATTCTGGATAGAGTGGGATCTCTAGCGTACCGCTTAGCGTTGCCGCCATCGGCTCACCCGGTGCATAACGTGTTCCACGTGTCTTTGCTCAAAAGGTATATACCAGATGAGTCTCATGTACTTAGTTACGAGGACATCGAGATTCAAGCTAATGGTACTTATGAAGAGTTGCCCGTGCGCATTTTGGAGCGTCGGGAGAAGCATTTGCGCAACAAGATCGTACTTTTGGTACGAGTGCTGTGGTCCAAGTTAGGGACCGAAGAAGTTACTTGGGAGACGTGGGAAACCGAGTCAGATATGCTAAGGCATTTTCCCGTGTTATTCTCGACCTAAGTTTCGGGGTCGAAACTTCTTGTAAGGGGGAGGAGATGTGATACCCCATATTTTTGTAAGGTTATTTTGGGAATTATGGAATTTTCCCGAGTACCCGTTGTGTACGTCGGATTTAATTCAGGTAGCTTGAGACATTCTGTAATGTGCTATGTATCTGTAATATTTTTCTCAGTGAAATAATATACAGACAAGGTGCCTTAGATTTTAATTGTCGTTCGCGTACGATAATTTTTATCCCGGTTTAATGTCTTATCCGTTCAAAGCTGAACGGGCGGGAAAAAGGGTCACGGCGACCGCCGTAAAGTCACGGCGACCGCCGTCATGAGGCCCAAGCACGGCGACCGCCGTAAAGATACGGCGCCCGCCGTTCCAACACCCGAGGAGGCAGCTGATGTGTCATGCTGTGGCGACCGCCGTAAATTACGGCGACCGCCGTAAGTGCCATCATTGTTGCCCAGCAGTCGTTGCCCGTTGGTCGCCGGCGTTGTTTCTGGCGAGCGCCGCAGTAGCTCTAGGCCCTCGTCTTCGAACTCCAGATGTGTTGGCTATAAAAGGAGGTGCTGGGGGAGAGGTTTTGAGCCATCCAAGCACCAAACCTCTGCCAAATTCGCCTCTCGCCGGAGTTGTGCCTTCGCCGGAAATTTCGAAGCATTCGTCGGTGTTGTTAGTGGTGTTTCCAGCAGCCTTTGTGAAGCCTTGTGGTTGCCTTGGAAGGTCAGAAAACAAGCCAGGCTGAAAGGGGTCGAAACGCGCTCGTGTTTTGGGGTGAGATTTCTCTTGTTCTGCATCGTCTGAGTTCGTCACGGCGACCGCCGTGATGAATACGGCGACCGCCGCCAGTGCCCAGAACGCCTTCGTGGCTTTGGCTTGGTCGGTTGTCGTCGTGGCGTCTTTCCTTTCGTGTTCTTTTGCCGTGTTTAGATTCGTACCATTTATGTCGGATCTAACTTAGGGTTCCTTTTATGGGTCGACTCGAAGGTTGTTGTGCCATCGGAACTATATCGTGTCGAGCCCGGAATCCAGTGACGTCTTTAGACTATTCTGCGGAGTAAGGCAAGTGGCGGTTCGCTCTTGCTCATTCGTTCCATATTTACATTAATTATCAGTAGTTTATCTGAGTAATTAATTTGGAATGAATATTCTGTTTGTCTGGAAACGGTTTTGATAAACTGTTTTGAAAATCATATAATAGGTTGTATATCTGTTAGAACAACGCTATTATCTGTGATCACCTTTCGGGCCTTTATGTGGATTTATCCTATAACTGTTGTTGTGCTGTAACTGTTTAGTTAGCACTGTTAAATAGGAACGTTACTCGGACTCTGTCCAGTCGTTTCTTTATAATCTAGTATCGGGGTGGCTCGTCCCCATCTGGTACTATTCTATGATCATGATCGGTCTCTTACACATGTGTGTAGAGACAGGACACTTAGCTGGTGTCACAAACCTTTCGGTATACGTCACTCTCGACGAAACGTATACTAAGATGTGTCGTCCCATTGGTAGGGTACACATGTAAAAGTCTATAATGTGATGTTTGTTTTTGAAACATAAATCAGATAAGTGCTACCTTGACGCACATAATTAATACACCTTGGGCGAGTAGTGCAGCTAAGTTATAGTGCAGCTAGGAAAACTCGTCTTGACTTGAATGTAGTACGTTCTCTTTCCAATCTGGATTCGCTGTAGGCGATGAGGTTGGTCGTGAACCGAAGCATCTCAGTCAGTTTTAAATCATTGTTGAATGATTCTGTAACTCTCCAGATTTGTCATACTTCCTTAAAGACTCATTTCAGTTGGAGTCTTCTTTCGAGTCGATTTCTGTGAAGATACAGTCTTCCAGAATCTTCTCTTGTGCATACCTCTTGTTTATTCCAGTAGGAGTATGGTGGTTGACAAGCATACTCGATTATTATTCATGGGACGAAGAGTCTAACCTAATACAACTGCTTCGAACCAGTCTGCTTTATACCCTTGCTAGTCTATTCATTTAGACTAACCAACCAATATTTTCCCTTGCATGGTTGGCTGGTGTCATCCGTTTGATTCGGCACATCAGTTATGAAGTAGCTCAGAAGATTAGAAGGATTATGGAGTCGGCGGTGGTTTTTGAATGTTTTAATTATTTCTTTAATCAGGTTATGATCCTTTGGACAATAACTCCGTTTGTAATGTACTTTCTTAGTCTTCCGCTGTGTTTGGTTTAAACTATGTTTTGACCTATTCGGGATTGGGTTGTAATCCCGTAACTCTTATTTCCTTGACAATGTTATGTTTTGGAATTTAATGCTTGATCATTGTATATCAATCGCATTTCATAAATTGTATTTTTATGGTAAAGCCCTGGGTGATCTCGGTAAGGAACACTGGGGTCACTGGCGGTAATACCTTTCCAAAAGGGTTAAGTTTTGGGGGTGTTACAGGGTTGGGTGGTTTCTACCACTTAGCGGCACCCACCTTCCCTGTCTAGACTATGGAATTCCTGGCTAGTTTTGAGAATCATTGTGATACGAAAAGTATTACATTCAGTCTAGATGGCAGCAGGCATTCGATGTCCTATGCGGACCTTGACACAGCGCTTGGGATTACCAGGCCACCATCTTCTGAGAGGGCGTGGGCGGACGCCAACGAGTTCTTTACTTTTTGGTATCACTCTACAGGGACTGCTATATTTGACCCGCAGGGCGGAGAATATAACTACAAGTGGTCGCATCCGGGCTTGCGACTAGCTCACAAGGTAGTACGGATGGCCTTCTATGGCCAGTCCGAGTTAAACAAGGTCCTATACAATGACTTGTACGCGGTGTCGAGTATGACCCCGGAGTGCCCCTTAGTGTGGAGTTGGCGCTCCCACTTTATTGCTTCCTGCAGGAAATTTCAGGAGAACAAGAAGCACAAGATTGTCATTGGGGGCATGATTACTCTGATCGGCCGTCACCTAGGCCTCGAGCAGCCTGACCCTTCCCAACAGCTCTCCACTGCCTTTAGATATGATTGGAGGCAGCTCAAGACGTCCACTGTTGTGTCTGGGACCGGGTCAAACCCGAAGTTATGGCTGTATGGTTCGCGGGGCTGTTACCGGATCCCCATCCCTTTCCCCTTTGAGGTGACCTGTGGCCCACGCTACAGGGATTTTGATGTGCGCCGACACCGTGTGGGAGCTGGTGGTGGTTCAGCTGCAGGCCGTTCAGCCGCTGATTCTTCTGCTGTCCCTATGGCACAGCCTGATGAGGGTGATGATGACAGTGATGATGAGGATGATGATGAGGATACCGCTATGCCTGAGGTGCAGGCTGCCGCTACTGCTGTGCCGCGTGGAGACTATCAGCGGCAGATGTGGGAGATGGTCCAGGACATTGACACGCGCCAGCGGTCCATTCAGTCGGATCTCGCTGGGTATCACCACGAGTTCATTGACTTCCGCCAGGAGTCAAGGGATCATTACGCGACGCAGGCCCAAGACATCCATGCAATGGAGGAGCAGATGAGGCAGTGGAACCTTTTCATGGGTTCCAAGTATCCAGACTTTCCACCGCAGCAGCAGTAGTGGTACATTCTTTCCTTCCCCTCTTTTATTATGTCTGATTTCATTGAGGACAATGCTTATTTTAAGTGTGGGGGAGGTGATTATGTACTTATGTATTGCTTTTATCTCATTCAAAAAAAAAAAAAAAAAAAAAAAGAGCCACAAAATGAAAAAAGGCAAATAAAAATCCTGGGATGGACTGAAAACCCGAAAGGGCAGTCTAGGTAAAAAGCAGGTAATCCGACAAGCATTAGGCCTGGGCAAAAGTGGATTCAGAGTGATGTGAGGCGGTGAGTCCATCTATGATAACATGAAATGAGTGGCTAGGATGAAAACCCGAAAGGGATCCTAGGCAAAATGAGTGAAAAGAAGAGGAGTGTTTTCTAGGATCTCATTTTACCGGCGGGGCGACGTAAGAAGAGGAGACACAGAAGGATTGTCGGGTAGGTCACTTTGGGAGACATAAGGAGTCATAGATGGAGGTTAGGACTAGTGGCTACTTACATATTTGGATGACCGGGATAAGCTTGGGGGAAGTATTCTGCTTGCCCTTAAGCTTGGATGTGTGTCGTGTTTGCTGCTGAGGAGTATATTGTTATTGTTGTGTGCTTGTGTTGATGTTGTGCTGATTACGATGCTGGAGTTGAGGGTGTAATTGTGTTGTGGTCGGTTGGTTGAGGGATGTTGAGCTTTCATGTAGATGCTTTTACTCTTAGTTGAAAGCTTCTTTACATGTTGATGATCTACGTGCTTCATTGGTAATGGGTGATAGTTCTCTATCCACTCAAGACGAGTAGAGGTTCAAATGTGGGGGAGTTTGATACACACGATTATGTTGTGTGTATTGACGGAGTTTTGGCATGGTTTTAGTGGTGTTTTAGGATGCTTTGGAGGTGATTTGGAGACTTGGCGAGGAGGTGCGGAAGTTGCATTTTTGGAGCCTTAGGAGCTGAGGAGCGAAGGATGAAGAAACAGAATTGCGGCGACCGCCGCGGAAGAAACAGCGACCGCCGTTAATTGCCCTAGAGAGACCTTAGCTACAACCTGGAAACGGCGACCGCCGTTTAATTGCGGCGCCCGTCGCATTTACAGCGATCGCCGTGGAAGAAGCAGCGGCCGTCGCCGACAGAAGCATCGCCGAGCCGATTGCCTTTTCGGATGTATTTTGTATTACTTTATTAGTTTTTTATTATTTCTTTTTAGGATAATTTCAGATTATTTTCCTTTGGTATTTAAGGGTTGAGAAAACTTGTTTCTTCTAGCTCGGAACCCTAATTTCTTATTCTACGTATTCTCTTGCTATGAAGAACTAAGCCTCTCTTGCTTAGTCAGACATTGAAGCTTTTCGTGTGATTCAGTTGTGAGATTCTTATTCCTAATCTATTGCATGGTTTTTTATCTCTTCTCTTGTTTGATTTCTTAAGATTGATATTGATAATTTCTAGTCTGATCAACTAGGGTTTGTCGTTATTTATCTATTGCTAGGTTTAGATTGTTACTGGTTGAGCATATCTATTCCATAGTAGCAACTGCATCGTGTTAGTAACTGGTTGTGCTAATCTTATACAGAAGAGAATTGATTTACATTCTGGGGTAAAAACTGGTTGTTTTATTCTAGGGTTGTATCTAACTATATTCCTATCCGTAAGGCTGCTGTTAAACTGAATCTTGATAGTTTCAGGGTTGTTTAATTAGTTAGTTCTAATAGTATCTGGTTGTGCTATTAGTTACATCTGAAAAGGAATTGGAATTACCATTGCATGCGATTTTGAGTAGTATTTATGATCAACTTGTCATTCGAATAGTGGATATTGTTTGACTGAGTGTTTTCCCAATAACTGATTTCATCACCTTTAATTGCTTATGTACCATTTGCATGCTTGGCTACTAAAACAAACCTACAAAACCCCCCTTTGGTTGCTTTAAATTGACCTACATATTGCATACTGCGATAGACTTTGTTTCCCTGCGGATTCGACCCTTACTTACCTAGGACTACATTTTAGGGTTTGTTTGGATACTTTGCATAGTAGGAATTAGAATGGCAAATTCCTGTTATCAGACACACTGATTAGATCAAAACCAAGATTATCAACGAGGTGAACTTTGTTTACCTAAATGTGATCGTTGAGTCTCACAGTTCCTATTCCACAGATTTTCCCTTTGCTTTTGTCTCCAAAGGATATGTTCCCTCCTTGGAGAGGTTGAAGAGAGGTCATTTGATTTCTTCTTCCGGTCATATGGCATGAGCAACCACTGTCGATGTACCATAGTTGAGGTTGCCTCTCTTCTTTCTGCACATAAGGGAACTAAGATTTCTGAACCCAACGAAGCTTGGCTTTACTGGGGGATTAACATTGCGAGTCTGTGAATAACCAGGGAACTGGTTCCTTTCATGGTAATAAGCACTTTTCTCTTTTTCAAAGTTCCTTTTCTTAGGACAATCAGTGTTGTAATGACCATTCTTACCACAGTAGGTACACAAGCGATTGTAAACAACATGTCCATACTTTCCTTTTCTTGGCCTGAAAGGTTTTTCAGTTTTCCTTTTGTTGAAGTCAACATTGTTTCTAACCTTACTATGAGCCATATCAACATATCTTTTGTAAGCAAAGGAATTAGTGAACCATTGGTTTTCAGGAACCATCCTTTCTTTTCCCTTAGGTTCCCTTTTAGGACTTTGAGAACTTTCATTGAGACGTTTGGCAACCTCAGCCTTGTTCTCAAGGACCATGATCTTCTCTGATAGGAATTGATTCCTATCTCGAGAAGTGGCAAGAGCAGTACTGAGGTTTTCATTCATCTCAACAAGTTCTCGCCTAGCCTTTTCATCTTCAGCATCATTGTTCCCTTTGTTATTAACATATCCTATTCC
Organism: Rheum nobile; assembly: GCA_027886185.1. NCBI lineage: Eukaryota > Viridiplantae > Streptophyta > Magnoliopsida > Caryophyllales > Polygonaceae > Rheum > Rheum nobile. Next base: position 1,652,237 of record WOAB01000685.1, on the reverse strand, counting down.
ATGACGTTGTCTCACAAAAACAGTTTGATTTATCGTTTTTTCATTAATAGAGTCAGTGAGAATGTCCAACCTATCAATTATGAATTGAAGCATGTCATTTCTAGGTAAGTTATCATGCAGGAGAACTTTGACAGAATCTATGCTAGTTTCATCACAAGATTTGCAGATTTTAAGGTGACTATCATGCACATTTCTAATATCAATGAGTTTGGAGTGAGTTTAAGCTAGGTCTTTCTCAGTTTCATCAAGTTTCTTACTCCAAACAGAATTCTCAACAGTCAAGCAAGCAATTTCATCTTCACAATCATCAAGTTTTTGTTGAAGGGAACTGGTTTCCTTTCCTAGTTTCTTTATGATCTTAAGAAGCTGTTTCTTGTCACAATCAACTAGAGTTTTTAGGAGATCGTCAGAAGTTACCTCAAGTTCTTCTGAGTCGCTTGAATCTCCTTTTGCCATGAGACATCTTCCTCCAGAGAAGCCACTCAGATCCAGTTCCTCATATGAGTCTTCTCCCCATGAGGCTACGAGAGCCTTCTTTCTCTGAGGTCTTTCTTCTTCCTTGGAGTCTTCCTTGTTGGGACAATTCTTAGTAGTGTCCCTTTTCTTTGCACTCGTAACAAGAGACTTCCTTGAGATCTCTTCTTGGTCCACTGTGGGAGGAACTGCCCTTTTGGAACCTTCCATTCACAAAGAATTTTTTGATGTTCTTTGAGAAGAGGGCTGTTAGTTCGTCCTCCTCTTCTTCCAGGTCTGAGTTCTCTTGCTCCATCTCGAGCCTAGAGAAGGCATTGGAGATCTTGAGGGCAATTCCTTTCTCCAGTTTCTTGTCGGCATTGGCTTTGGTGTGCTCTCCTTCTTCAACCTCCAGTTTTCCTATGACTTGAGTCAAGGGAAGGGATTGGATGCCTGGAGTGTTCTTCATGATTCCCTTGAGAAGGGTGAACTTGGAGTTGAGTCCATTGATGATCACCAGGGACTTGGAAACTTCATCAAGGTCGACTCCCGCCGCTGTTAGCTTTCCAATCAATCTGTTGAAGCGGGAGTAGTACTCTGAGATGGTCTCAGTTTCCATCATTTTGAAGGTGTGGTATTCTCCTTCCAAAGCAAACTTTCTACTTTGCTTTAGTTCATCACTTCCTTCATGCATCTCCTTGAGAGCTTTCCACATCTCCTTCGCCGTCTTGATGCCTATGACCTTGTCCATGTCTTCTCTGTCCAATCCATTGAGGATGAACTGCCTGGCCTTGGCATTCTTCTCCATGATGACATGGTAAGATCGACATAGCCATCTCCATTTTCGACTATCCTCCAGCATTGGTAGTCGTTGGTCTTGATGTGTGTTTCCATGCACTTTTCCTACCATGTTTCTTCTCCTTTCTTTCAGAGATGTGGCTTGTTGGTGGAGATTCCGAGCTCAAACTTGCTTGGTTGAGACATGATCTGCAAACTTAACAAAGATCTAGAGCTTTCCCGCTCTGATACCAATTGTAGGATCGTGATTGTTAGATTAATAATCAGGGAACTGAGAACACAATTTACAGTTCCTTTCGCAGCGGAAATAAACAATCAACTAGATGAACAAGTTCCTTATAGTGGAAACCTTTGATTGCCAACTAGCAATATAGGATAAAAACCACTACCCTTCTTTCGAAAGGATTTCAAGGTCTACTTCTTGATTTCTTATCTCTTTTGGTTATAACTTATCCTAGGAACAAACACACAGTTTCTTTGCCTTACACACAGTTAGGAAATCCTAGATAACTTAACACAATCAATAATCAATCCAAGAAACAGACCTTAGCACCTAGGAACTATCTCACTTACAGTCACAGGAACTTAGCACTTAGCTCTTCGATTCCTTGACTGGTTCCTCTTGATCTCGGTTTGCTTTGATAATCTTGTTTGAAGGTTCACACTTTGATGTTTGCTATTGAGTGTGATTTGTATTTCAGTGCTTGAAGATAACCCTTGATTTAGTCTTCCTTTTATAGAGGATTCTTCGCAGCTTAAACTTCTCTTGGTTCCCACAGATCGAGCTTGCCCTAGGATGTGTGGTTCTCCTTGGTCCACGTTGTCTTTGACATATACAAACAACCTAGGCAGCTCAGAATCCTTCTAGGTTAGTCAACTACTTCATCCAAGTCGTTCTCCAGCTTCCTTCTTCCGAGGTTCAACAATCTGGGCACTTGGGACTGTCTTCTGGACAACGACATCTCTATGAGCTGTCGCTTTCAGTGCCTTTGTCCGAGGTTCATTGTTCTAGGCATCTTGGAGTCTTGCTCTTGGATGGTGGCAGGCTTTTGGAAGCTTCTCTCAAGTCGCTTTCACCTCCTTTTGTCCGAGGTTTGGTGTTCCCAGATTTCTCGGGAAACGCAAAGTCACATGTTGCATTTCTGGGGACACCTGGGTTCCTTTGGCTTGCCTGCTTGGTTTCTTTATCTTGTTTGGCTTCCATAGTTTCAGTAACTGTCATGTGGTTCCTCTAAACACATCTTTGAGATAAAACATTAGTATCAAAGTATTTGTCATCTTCAAAAGTAGAGAAACTGAGGAAAGGAACTCTCATAGGAACTGAGGTTCCCGAGTTCCGTTTCCTAACAGATCTAGGGCAGTCAAAGGAACACCCAAGCCTAAGAGCTAGACCTTGGGCGGGATAGGTGTGGATTGCATCATTGGGTGTGTTAAGCATTCCAAAAACTTTCAGACCAATATTATTGAGCTGAATGATTTGAGAACGGTGCTTATCGTAATCAAGTGAAGAGATGCTTTTTTTCATAGAACTTTGGTTTCTTACACCTGGACCAAAAGACATGTTTCCTAACTTTTATGGAAGCGAAATGTGGGATTGATCTTTCAAGAAAGAATGTCAATCATGCTTCGTATTAATACGAAAGCAAGAAGGGAAAAATCATTCAGTTTTCGACTTCCAGTTTACTTGGCTAGGGAACTGAGGAGAAAAATATACTCAAGTTTAAGTATGATTATAGGACCTTGTGTGAAAACATTAACGCATAACTATCGCCTTTTGAAAAAGGTCGATGGTGAATGAGATGTGTTAACTCATGGGTATGGACAACGCATTTGAGCGTAGTTCCCACCAGATCAACATTTATGTGATACTTATATTTCCTTAAGGGAAATAAGGCCTGTAGCAATTTTGTTGATGAGACAACGAAAACACTAATATGGTGGCATCAAGTTTGATGTTGTTTGTCTAGCTGATTTAATATGAATAGTACAAAACTAGTGGATCATCTTATGGATTCATGGCATTAGGATTCCCTATGCAGCTTATGGGGGAGGTCAATGTGATCCTTAGAATTAGGATCAAAACAAGAATGAAGGGAAGTGTTCCTTGAGGGAAACATATTCCTTGTATGGAAATGAGTTCCTTAGTTTCTCGTTTCCTCTATCATGGACTACAACTTATAGATGGGCCAAGTGTGGGCATGATGGTATCTTGGCTTAAGTACTTACGAGTTTAGGGAACTCTGAGTGTACAAGAAAGTGTACATTGTAAGATGCAACGTTGAATACACATTTTGACATGGTGGTTCAACGAGTACCTTAGTACTTGAAGAAACCATGTTTCATGGTCATAGCTGTATTGGACGCCTTGTTTGGGGTGATTCAATAGATAGTAAAGTACTTTGAGCAGACCATGGTTTATGGTCTTATTAATGTCGAAATTGTTCCTAGATATGAAGGAATATTGGGATGTTAGATGATATTAAACTTTTAGTATTAATCTTCTAAAGATAGATGGACGCTAGTTCCCTTGAAGCGAACATTGTCCTTAACAACTTCGTCAGTTCCCTTGAGGAAACTAGACGTGATTAGTTCCACATAACGGAAGTGACATTTCATGGACTTCGGAGGAACAATCTAACATTTTGAGTTCAACAACGGAAATGAGATTGGTAGTATTAGTTGTAGCCAAATTTAATGGAAAACGACTAGGGAACTAAATCTACCTAATTTCATTGAGATAGAAACTGATTTTGTCTATGTGAGCATAAAATCTCTGGCCAGAGGGGAACTATCATGTGTGCTATAAGAGATCATGTCCTTGGATGTGAGGTATGGCACAGTTCATGAGCTCATGACACATAGTGTGATTTCAGTTGTCTTAATTTAGTCAAAACAATTTTGGCTAACCACTAGATGAAAAGGTTGGCTGTAAGGGGATGACATTTAAGACCCATATAGCTTTCTAGTGTGGGATACCCAATTCCTTTCTGATTAACATCAGGGACAAAATTCAATGTGGAAAGCCCACACCTAGAAACTGAGAGCACAAAAGAAATATCCCCAGGTGTGTGCTCAGTTCCTACAAGTTGAGAGGTTGAAGATGAAGTCTTCTTAATAGTTCCTTTGAAAAAGGGCAAATTGTAGGTGCACGGTTGAGGCAATGTTCCCTTAAAGAATCTACCTTTATGAATGTGATGTTTGGCCGCTTCATGAAGCTTTGGGTTGGCTTCACATATGTTCATGAATGGATATAGACTCAAGGCCTTTAATAGAGTCAAGTACAACTTTAGAGATGTAAGGTAACTCTTGTTTGTGTTATCTTCATGCACCCAAAGAGGTTGATTGGTTCATACATTAGGACACCATGATTCCCGAGTGTTTGGAATGTGTAATTACACTAAGCGGAAATTCAATCGTCTCGACATTTTCGTTTATGCATAGAGTTTGCGGATAAAGACTTGTTATTTTTGTGAATCAAGGATTACACTAAAATGGGGGAGGATTGTTGGTGATTATAGTTAAATCATTATCATTTAGTGTGATCGGGATTCATGCAACACTATGGGAACTCATTTCGTTATAACACAAGTTCGGGTGTGTGGAGTACACGCTTGTGTAAGCGACTCGAGTTTCAGAGGGAAACAAAAAGATAGGTTACATATAAGGGTCAAGTTCCCTTGAAACAGCTTTGTAAAAGCTCAAGTTCCATTGAAACAGCTGAAACAATTTCTGTAAATGGAACTAGATATTAGTTCATTTATTGTGAAGGGAACTGGACGTCATTTCCCTTCTAAGGGACTAGAAGAATGCTTATGGATGGTTGATTTTCTTAGCACGTGTTTTATGTGCTTGTAGTTGTTGGTAAAACCAATGTTTTAACTGCTATAACCGTCGTAATTACCTTGTAACTGAAAGTAACTGTTAGTAACCATTGTGGTTCAGTTGGGAATAGTTCATAACCACTGGAAACCGTTGGTAACTGCTTCCAACTGCCACTGTAACTTCCCTAAACTTCCATAACCGTTTTAGAAGTGTTCTCCAAAGCCTATACAAAAGGCTTTTGGGTTGTGGTGTTGGTGGGTTCTGATGGCTTCCGCCTTTGTAGGATTGCCGCGGGATAGGTAAAACGCCGTTGTGCTCGCCAAAGATTAGACCCAGACGCTTGGCCGAGGCAATTGAGGACTTGGCGGCCTCGGAGTGGGCGTGGATGCGTAGATCCTGATGTGATCATGGATCCTATCAAGAGCCTTACAAACATTGAAGCTACCCGAGAGCAAGCGAAGCTTGGCATGCACATACCGAGCCACCATCACCATGGGCGAGCTCTCTTGGGCCCCATTTAGAAGTCATGTTCAGCTGAGGAGGTTGATCCATTTGAAGGAGGAAGGCAGCTCGTGAAGGCGCAAGGAAGAGACAAGGCCGAGTTCATGGCCAAGGCTGGCCAAGGCCAAGGCTAGTGTCGGCACCAAAGAGCCAAGGCAAAGCCCACGACCGTGCTTGAAGGCTGTTTTTTTTGGAAGTGTTTTATGTGTTTTGCTTTACTTAGAGTTGATTTTTTTGATGAATATTTGGAGACCTATTTAAGGCCTTGGTGGCCTCATTTGTGTTTTTCAGACTTGAATGAAAAATGAATGCTTGAGAGAGAATTCTTGTCTCTTCTCTCTTTTGAGAGTTATTGAATGATTTGATGCATCTAGTGAGTCATATCTAGATGATCATTTCATGGCATTGGTGAGTCATATCCTTGGCAAGGTTGATTGAGAGTAGTGAGTCACATCTAGAATTGATTAACCTCTTCTTGAATTCCTTCGGTGAGTTGAATCCTAAGAAGTTCAAGTTGCTTATCCCTCTTCTTGATTCTTCAAGGTGCGTTATATCCTAGAGAGTTGAGTTGCTTATCCCAAACTCTCCATGATTCATCAAGGTGAGTTATATCTTTTCCTTTCCTTAAAACACATTAAACACAATCCTTTGAGTGCTTGGCCGAGATCACCATTGAAGAAGTATCTTGGCTACCCTGCATCTTGTTAAAGACGATCCTTTCAAGTGCGTGGCACAACATTCGGCATCAGAGCGATTCAAGGCAAAGGGATCTTCATTGGCTTGTCTCCTTCAGATTTTGGGCAAGAAAAGTGGTTGTTTGATCCTTCATTGGCTTGGACGATGTGAGGACACCTTTCTTGGGAGCAAGGGCAATAGCAACGTCAAATGAGCCATCTTTGGTGCTTCAAGGCATGGAGAGCCAAAGGTGGGCATGTAAGAGAGAAGCCATAGGCGGAGAGGCTGGCCATTGCTTGCGGCCAACCACCATTCTCCCCTCCACTTCGTCCACCAACACCTCTACAACCCCACGTCCCCACTTCTTTCATAACCAACATGAAAGTTCCCTCTTTTTAGTTGATTATTTGAGTAAAAAAAAGACAGAAAAAAGGGTCAGCGGTTAGAGCCATATCTCCACAAAATCCTTCCACATCTCCACAAGATCTTCCCAAGATCTTCTCCAACCGCCTACTCATATCTCTCTCTACTACACCACACGACTTCCACTCACCCATGCTCCACACAATTGCAGCCACTCTCCCTAGATTTGTGCAAGAGATCTTGTGGAGGTTGAAACAAATCTTTCCCAAGATTCTCTCCAACAATCTAACCGCCTCCATGTTCACGCCTTGTGCTAGAGGCAACAAGACCCTTGTGACGGCCCACAAGATAGCAACCTCCCAAGAATCTCTTCGGCTTAAGGAGGGGACATTGTCTCCAAATGTACATGGCCAAATGCAGCTAAGAATACTCTTACGTTCTATAATGTCTTTTGTTATTCATTTCCTCTATGTCTTGTTTTTAGTAAGATGTATGTTTTATGCACACAACATGTAATGGGAGGGTATTCAGGTTTATTCTTGTCATGTTTGGATGGGAAGGATAGGCTGCGAATTAAGAAGGGGAGTCCCCTCACATTTGTTTTTATGCATTATGGTCGGGTTAGTACCCTTAGGCATTGGCTAAGAAAGAGTGACTATGTAGGGTGGTTTAAGAGCTTTGAGTTGTATGTATTTGTAAGGAGAACCTATGTAGATTCGGGGTTGAATCTTCCTCAAGAAGGGGAGGATGATGTGATCATGGATCCCATCAAGAGCATTACCAAGATTGAAGCTACCCGAGAGCAAGCGAAGCTTGGCATTCACACACCGAGCCACCATCACCATGGGCGAGCTCTCTTGGGCCCCATTTGGAAGTCATGTTCAGCTGACGAGGTTGATCCATTTGAAGGAGGAAGGAAGCTCGTGAAGGCGCAAGGAAGAGCCAAGGCCGAGTTCATGGCCAAGGCTAGTGCATGGACCAAGGAGCCAAGGCAAAGCCCACGGTCGTGCTTGAAGGCTATTTTTTTTTGAAGTGTTTTGTGTGTTTTGCTTTACTTCGAGTTGGTTATTTTTGATGAATATTTAGAGACCTATTTAAGGCCTTGGTGGCCTCATTTGTGTTTTTCAGACGTGAATGAAAAATGAATGCTTGAGAGAGAATTCTTATCTCTTCTTTGTTTTGAGAGTTCTTGAATGATTTGATGCATCTAGTGAGCCATATCTAGATGATCATTTCATGGCCTTGGTGAGTCATATCCTTGGCAAGGATGATTGAGAGTAGTGAGTCACATCTATAATTGATTAGCCTCTTCTTGAATTCCTTGGGTGAGTTATATCCTAAGAAGTTCAAGTTGCTTATCCCTCTTCTTGATTCTTCATGGTGCGTTATATCCTAGAGAGTTGAGTTGTTTATCCCAAACTCTCCTTGATTCATCAAGGTGTATTATATCTTTTCCTTTCCTTAAAACACATTAAACACAATCCTTTGAGTTCTTGGCCGAGATCACCATTGAAGAAGTATCTTGGATGCCCTTCACCTTGTTAAAGACGGTCCTTTCAAGTGCGTGGCACAACAGATCCGACATTCTTGAAGGAAGGGCCGTCGATGAAGAGATCCGGAGAGATTGAAGATGATGGCATAGGATAGGTCTAGAACCAGGATAAGCGAACAACAACAACCCGGGAATCCACCTCAATTGCCTTGAACGACTTGTTCGAACCCTCGGAATCCTCCTAGGGTTCTTGTAAGGTTTGATAACCGTCACACAAGAATCCACTCATGTTCGTGAAATCGAGGGTGAGACTGTATGAACTCGGAATCCACCAAACGCACACAAACTCAAGATTGAACTAAACAAAGAAATACACTAAGTTCAGCCAATCAACAACGAAACGGAAATGTATTCCAAGAGATCGTTCAACGCTTTAAAACAATATTCAATGATAAAAAACTGCCTAAAAACGTCCTAAGAAAGCAATATAAATAGTCTTACAAACGTCCAACTTGCTCTCTAAGAAAGAATCAACCCAAAAGATGTCATTTCCTAAAATGTAGAGATCTTCAAATCTCCAAAATCGATGAGATCTTCCAAACATCCGATCTTCTAGCTCGTATTCTCAATTAGCGTGAGTTTTGGACACAAAGTAGTTAAGCCCATTAACTGACTTATATCCAAAAATAAGCCCAAACTCACTAGTGGTTTGCGAGAACGGGCCTGGACAATGTTGGTGATTGTAGTGTCATCGGCCATTTAGTGTAGTCGGGATTTGCTCAAGACTTACGGAGTTCGTTCAGCGCATAACGAGTTTTGAGGGTGCGGAGTGCACACTCGTGTGCGTGGTTTCAGAGTTACGAAATGTGTCGGGGTTCAAGAGTCGGACACCGAAAGGGTGATTTTTGGGGTCCTAAGGTTGTGCACGGTTTATGACAAACCGTGCACAATGGGCCATAACCGTGCAATACAGAACATAAGCCAGAATGGCTCTCTGTAAAGTCGCACGGTTTGTGGCACGGTTTGTGGCACGGTTTGTCACAAACCATGCGGTGTCCCAGAACTTCGTTTCTGGCGTGTTTTTGCATTCTAGAAGAGGCACGGTTTGTCATAAACCGTGCGCCTTGCCGGGGAGTGAGTTTTGACGGTTGTTGGCGGGTTTTTACCTAATTTAACCGCCATAACTGGTTTTTAACCTCCTAAACCAACATCTAACTGCCTAAAATCTGATGCTTTATATAAGGGCGGGTTTGGGGCAAGTCTTGCGGATACGAGGACTTATGATCTCTCAAATCGAACAAAACCGAAAACTTCAAGTGTTCTCTTTTGATCTTGCCTGAATCATTAGAGGTGTGATTGTCTTATCCCAAATCAGATTTGATGTAACCTGAGACAACAAGTATAGGGTCGAAATATTGGTTTTGGAAAGTGTTCAAAACACGATTCAATCGATATCCGAGACAACCGAAGATTGATCCACAAGACACCCTTATACAACATTCAAAACCAATATTTTCTGTGTTTGATCAATGGCGGCTGCATCGGTTCATGAGATGACATCCAAGTTCAGGAAGTTGGAGAAGTTCGAAGGCATGGACTTCCGAAGATGGCAAAAGAAGATGCACTTCCTCCTCACTACGCTCAAGGTGGTACACGTTCTGAGTATGCCAATGCCACCCGCGCCGGAGGATCCGGAGAATGAGCCCTTGGTGGAGGCGAGGAAGCGCAACAAGTGGGAGAATGACGACTATATATGCCGTGGCCACATTCTCAACGGTATGTCGGATTCGCTCTTCGATGTCTACGAAAATGTCGAATCCTCAAAGGAGTTATGGGATGCCCTGGAGTCCAAATACATGGTTGAGGATGCTTCTAGTAAGAAGTTCCTTGTGAGTAATTTCAACAATTACAAGATGTGTGATTCCAGGCCGGTTATGGAGCAATACAATGAAGTGCTTCGTATCCTTGGGCAATTCGCCCAGCACAACATGAAGATGGATGAATCCATCTCGGTGTCAAGCATTAGTGACAAGTTGCCACCTTCATGGAAGGACTTTAAACACATGTTGAAACATAAGAAGGAGGAGTTGTCTCTTGTGCAACTTGGAAGCCATCTGTGCATAGAGGAATCTCTAAGGGCGTAAGAGGGCGGTAAACCAAAGGAGACTCCCAGATCTTCCTCCGTGAATATGATGGAGGGGGGTGGGAATGCTAAGAAGAACAACAAGAGGAAGAAACAATCTTCCAAGAACACCAACGGTGGATCTAACAAGAAGCCTAAGGGCGCTTGTTGGATATGTGGCAAACCGGGTCACTTCAAGCGTGATTGCCGGGTTGCTAAGGATAGGAATAGAGCGGGGCAAAACCGTTCGGGGCAAGGGTCTAAGGACCAAGGCCCAACCACTCATCAAGGTCGGTATTCAGATTTTGGTTCAAGTTCGATTGTGAATTATGTACCATTAATTTCTGAGCCATTTTATGTGCAGGATGATGAAGTGGCTTGGTGGATTGACTCGGGTACAACAAAACATGTTTGCAAGGACCGTGGCTGGTTTAAGACATACGAACCGGTTAAAGATGGGTCCGTTCTTCATATGGGCAACGAGTCAACCGCCCCTATCCTAGGCCGTGGGAAAGTGGTGTTAGAATTTAGTTTCGGGAAGACCCTTGAACTCAAGGATGTCTTACATGTACCCAAAATTAGGAAAAACTTAGTCTCCGGTAGTGTTTTAAATAAATGTGGTTTTAAGCAAGTCTTTGAATCCGATAAGTATGTCTTATCAAAGTGTGGTGTGTTTGTAGGATTTGGATACTTTTGTAATGGCATGTTTATGCTTAATATTAATAAAGTGGTCAATTCTATTTATATGGCATGTTCTAGTACAAATGAATCTTCTCTATAGCATGCAAGATTAGGTCATATGCATTATAAGCGAATGACGGATATGTCTAAGGAAGGTTTAATCCCTGCATTTGAGATGAATTTAGAGAAGTGTAGAACTTGCGTGTTGACTAAAATAATTAGGCAACCATTCAAAGGCATTGAAAGAAATTCTGCGGTGCTTGGACTTGTACATAGTGATTTATGTGATTTGCATGCTACCCCGTCTTTAGGAAACAAGAAATATTTCATCACTTTCATTGATGATTATTCTTGTTATTGTTATGTGTATTTATTGCATGCTAAATACGAGGCCGTAGATAAATTTAAGGTTTATAAAACCGAGGATGAATTACAACAAACTGACTTGATTAAGAAACTACGCACCGATAGAGATGGATAATTTTATGATCCTGTGTATTTCCAATCCATAGGCATTATACATGAAACTACGGCTCCCTATACGCCACAACAAAATGGTGTGTCGGAGAGGAATAATAGAGTCCTAAAAGAGATGGTTAATTTCATGTTATCCTACTCGGGATTGAGTGACGGATTTTGGGGTGAAGCCATGTTAACGGCTTGCTATTTATTAAATAGGGTTCCTAACAAAAGGAACAAGGTCACCCCTTATGAAATTTGGTAAAACAAGAAACCAAGTTTGAATTATCTTTGAGTTTGGGGATGTAGGGCGGTCGTTAGACTACCCCAGCCCAAGATTAAAACCTTGGGGGAAAGAGGTATTGATTGTATCTTTATTGGATATGTTGAGCATTCCAAGGCTTATAGGTTCTATGTGATAGAGCCTAATGATTCTATTTCGGTTAACACCGTGATTGAGTCGAGAGATGCAATATTTGATGAGAATCGATTCTCGTCCATACCTAGACCAAAGGATTTGGTTCCTAGTACAAGTGGAACTAAAGAAGGAGACGGTTCGGTCGTGCCTTAATGACTCACATTTGCTCCATAGGAGCAAGCGAGGGAGGATTGAAAAGTCTTTCGGTCCAGATTTCCAAGTTTACTTGGTTGAAGGATCTAGAGATGAAGTTGGGTTCCAATATTCATATTGTTATCATATTGATGAGGATCCTAGGACTTTTAATGAGGCAATGAGGTCTCAAGATGTTGCTTTCTGGAAAGAAGCAATAAATGATGAGATGGATTCTATCATGGGAAATAACACGTGGGTTTTATCGGATCTCCCACCGGGTTGCAAGCCTTTAGGCTGCAAGTGGATCTTCGAGAAGAAGATGAAAGTCGATGGTACTATCGACAAGTTTAAGGCCCTATTGGTTATCCAAGGCTTTAGACAAAGAGAAGGTATTGATTATTTTGATACCTATGCTCCGGTTGCTCGGATCTCCACCATTAGGTTATTGATTGCCTTGGCGGCTATTAACAATCTTGTGATTCACCAAATGGATGTCAAAACGGCATTCTTGAATGGTGATTTGGAGGAGGAGGTGTACATGAAGCAACCTGAAGGGTTTGTTATGCCTAGTAATGAGCATAAGGTATGTAAGTTGGTAAAGTCATTGTATGGGCTAAAGCAAGCACCTAAGCAGTGGCATCAAAAGTTTGATGAGGTTGTCTTGTCGAGCGGATTCAAGTTAAATCAGTCGGACAAGTGTGTATACAGCAAGTTTGATAAATCTGGTAATGGAGTAATCATTTGCTTGTATGTTGATGACATGTTGATCTTTGGTACAGATCAAAAACAAGTGGACCTTACAAAGGCCTTTTTGTCATCATGCTTTGCCATAAAAGACATGGGGGGAGGCGGATGTGATCCTCGGTATTAGGATCAAACGTGAGAATAAGGGACTCTCTTTGTCACAATCTCATTACATTGAGAAAGTGCTTAAGAAGTTCAATTGTGAGACTTGTTCTCCAGTTAGCACTCCTATGGATCCGAGTGTGAAGCTTATGCCCAATTCGGGTAAAGCGGTATCACAACTCGAGTACTTACAAGTGATTGGTTGCTTAATGTATGCCATGATGAGCACAAGGCCGGATATTGTTTATGCGGTAGGCAAGTTGAGTAGATACACTAGTAATCCTAGTACTCATCATTGGCAAGCAATAAGGCGGGTAATCAAATACTTAAAGGGAACCATGAATTATGGTTTGTCATATGTCGGATTTCCTTCGGTTCTTGAAGGGTATTCGGATGCGAGTTGGATCACTAATATAAAAGATCATTCTTATACTAGTGGTTGGGTATTCTTGCTTGGGGGACGTGCCATTTCATGTGCTTCTAAGAAGCAAACTTGCATTACAAGTTCGACTATGGAATCGGAATTCGTAGCATTGGCCGCTGCCGACAGAGAGGCGGAATGGCTAAGGAACTTAGTCTACGAGATTCCTTTGTGGCCGAAACCGGTGTCACCCATATCTATCCATTGTGATAGTCAAGCTACTTTGGCTAAGGCTTATAGCCAAGTGCATAATGGTAAGTCGCGACACTTGGGCGTTAGACATAGCGCGGTACGTGAGTTGATCACTCATGGGGTGATTACTATTGAGTTTGTTCGGTCTCAATAAAATTTGGCGGACCACTTGACAAAGGGGTTACCCAGGGACTTGGTGATCAAGTCGGCTATCGGGATGGGTTTAAAGCCCGTGTAAAATCTCTAATGGTAGGATACCCAATTCCCCTCTAATATGACGTTGGAGGCTGAATTCAATGTGGAAAGCCTACACTTAGAGTTTGGAGCACATGATTATGATACATCCCTAGGTATGTGCTTGGACCTGCTAGTAAAGTTAGGTTGAAGTTTATCTTCTTAATGGATCTTTTGAAAAAATGCATTTGTAGGTGCATGATAAAAAGAATCCACCTATACGAGCGTGAAGTGGTGCCGCTTCAACTAGCCCGAGCTTGGCTTTGTATGCGTTCGTGAATGGATAAGGACACATGGCTAGAATAGTGTCAAGTTAGCACTTGGAGTAGTGTAGAAACTTGTGTGTGTTTGTATCTTCAGGTAGTCAAATGAGTTGATGGGTTTAATCCTTTGGACACCATGATTCTCGATTATTTGAAATGTGTATTGCACTAATGTGGAAATTCAATCCTAAGGACATTTTCATTCATGCATGAGTTTGTGTTTAATGTATGTATAGTGAATCAAGGATTACACTAAAATGGGGGAGGAATGTTGGTGATTTTAGTGTCATCGGCCATTTAGTGTAGTCGGGATTCGCTCAAGACTTAAGGAGTTCGTTCGGCGCATAACGAGTTTCAGGGGTGCGGAGTGCACACTCGTGTGCGTGGTTTCAGACTCAGAGTTACGAAACGTGTCGGGGTTCAAGAGTTGAACACCGAAAGGGTGATGTCCGGGGTCCTAAGGTCGTGCACGTTTTGTGACAAACCGTGCACAATGGGCCATAACCGTGCAATACGTACAGAACAAAAGCCATAATGGCTCTCTGTAAAGCCGCACGGTTTGTGGCACGATTTGTCACAAACCGTGTGGTGTCCCAGAACTTCGTTTCTAGAGTGTTTTTGCATTCTGGAAGGAGGCACGGTTTGGGGCACGGTTTGTCACAAACCGTGCGCCTTGTCGGGGAGTGAGTTTTGGCGGATTTTTACCTAATTTAACCGCGATAACTTGTTTTTAACCTCCTAAACCGACATCTAACTACCTAAAATCTAATGCTTTATATAAGGGCGGGTTTGGGGCAAGTCTTGCGGATACGAGGACTTACGATCTCTCAAATCGAACAAAACTGAAAACTTCAAGTGTTCTCTTTTGATCTTGCTTGAATCATTAGAGGTGTGATTGTCTTATCCCGAATCAGATTTCATGTAACCCGAGGCAACAAGTATAGGGTCGAAATATTGGTTTTGGAAAGTGTTCAAAACACGATTCAATCGATATCCGAGACAACCGAAGATTGATCAACAAGACACCCTTATACAACAGACAATTTGGGTTACACCCTGGTGTTGTAACTCCGATATCTTGAGACTCAAGGCACTATTGGACCTGAATTTTGGACATCTTACAGATAAGGTCTTTAGTCCCAACATATCCAAAATTAAGCTCAATTGGATCAACCATCAGCAATAACCATTCTTCCTTAGTTCATCTCGTGCGTCGGGGTTGCAACAAGGCTCCTCGGTTAGCTCCTACTCCAAGATGCCTTGAGCTCGGCGACGGGCTCGCATCTTGGGCGGTGTCGGAGGCTGCATTGCGGGTCCGAGCTAGATCCTTGATGAAGCACATGCGTGCTTACATCATCCTCTCTCTCTTGAAAGGGATTCGACCTCGAACCCAGCTCGTTTAGGTCTTCATCTTCTCTCATCAAGGAATGACCCAATTCAGCCACATGTGGGACATCTTGATCTCCGGGCTCAAAGGGCACTTCTCCGAATTTCAGCTTTGAGTGGCTCACAAACCTCTCTTCTTGACCTGAAATCAAAGAACTAGAAACTTCATGCAACTCCACAACTTGGTCAATAAAATGGTTAGTAACATAAGATGCATCATTAAGTTGAGAGCATCCAATGAAATCTGATTTCTTAGAGGCCCTTTCCACAACAACAAAGGCAAAGTGAGGCCCTCGAACTTGTCCACGAAATGTTATGAATGTAAACACAAAACTTCCAATGGCTACATGATATCCAAGCATGCATGCACACACTATTCCACTCTTCTTCCTAGTTCTGTGTAAATGCTTAGTGATGCAAAGATCAACATAATTCACATGCATGGGTATAATGATCATTTTGTGAACAAGATGCATTCCACAAAACATGTATTGTGAGAGAGAACTTTGGTGCACACAAGAGTATCTAGTTTTACATGCAAGGACTGATTTCTTCATGTGTATTGTCTTACATGGAATTATATGCTCATCTTCAAACTCAAGAGATGGAATTAAAAAGGTGGAGATAAGCTTCCCTTGTATTAGGCTCCGTTGGAACATCCTTTTCTTCTTGGTTGAAAACTGACTTCTTGGGTTGCTCAACATCCTTAGCTTCAACCTCTTCTTGGAGTAGGGAGAGCAGGCTTGAAGGAACCATGTGGGTCAGGTCTGTCCATGGAGTAGCCAAAGATTGGAGGGAGCTATGCACAATGGTAGAAGAGATGGTGCTTCACTTTCCTCCTCATTTCTTCTTGGATTGAGCTCCTCTTCCATTAGAGTGGAAGGCTGACCTGGTTCGTCCTTGAGCTCTTCATTATCTTGGGAGGGATTTTCCTCTAGTAAGGACTCATTGCAAGAACTCAGCGAGACAATAGAAGTAATGGCTCCTCTTCCTCACAAGAAGCAACCAAGACTTCACTCACAAGGGGTTGGACGTCTTGTAGATGTAGTATCGGTTAGGGCAGATTTCAGCCAAGTGTCCTCTCCATTCACACATGACACACACAATGTCACGTGTCCTAACCCAAGGTGGTTGAGGGCTCCCTCCTTCTCTGCCCTTAGCCTGCACAAAAAGGTTAGAAGAAATACACTAAGGCTCAAAAGAAGGGATGGCTTGATACCTTATCGGGGCGGAACATCTTTATTCTCCTCTATAGCTATAGTCATAGGCATAGTCTCCATAAGATGACCTCCTTGGTGGCATGTTCCTTGGAGTTTGTTGTTGCCGCCTAAATGGACTTCTTAGAATGCATCCAGAAACTTGACGTTCAAAGAAGTCATAGTTATGCTCTCATGACATCTTGCACTGGTTTCATGAACTCCGTGCCTCCTAAGACCGTCCAGGACCTTCACTTTCCTTGTAACACCCCCAAAACTTAACCCTTTTGGAAATGTATTACCGCCAGTGACCCTAGTGTTCCTTACCGAGATCACCCAAGGCTTTACCATTTAAATACAATTTATGAAATACAAATGATACATAATGATCAAAGCATTCAATTCCAAAACATAACATTGTCATGAAACAAGAGTTACGGGATTACAACCCAATCCCGAATAGGCTAACACAGAGTTTAAACCAAATACAGTGGAAGTCTTATAAAGTAGGGTACAGCGGAAGTCTTACAAAACACATTACAACCAAAGTCATTTCCCAAAAGATCTCAACCTGATTAACGAAATAACTCAAACATTCGAAAACCACCGTCAACTCCATAGTCCTTCTATTCTTCTGAGCTACTTTCTATCTGATGTGCCGAATCGAACGGATGACACCAACCCACATGCGGAGAACAAAGTTCGTGGGTTAATCTACTTGAATAGACTAGCAAGGGTACAAAGCAGAAGGTTCGATGTAGTTGTATTAGGTTAGCCTTATCGTTTCTCGAATGATAACCGATAACGATAATCAACCTTCATACTTCTACGGAATAATAACAAGAGGTATGCACAAGAGAAGACTCTAGAAGACTGAATCATTACAGAAATCAACTCAAAGGAAGACTCCAACGGAAGTGAGTCTTTAAGGAATTATGACAAATCTGGAAAGTTTAAAGAATCATACAACAATGATTTAAAAGATGACTGAGATGCTTCGGTTCACGACCAACCTCACCGCATACAGCGAATCCAGATTGGAAAGAGAACGTACTATGATCAAAGTCGAGACGAGTTTTCCTAGCTGCACTATAACTTAGCTGCACTACTCGCCGAAGGTTTATTTATTATGTGCGTCGAGTAGCACTTATCTGATTTATATTTCAAACACACATCACGTTATTAGACTTTTACATGTGTACCCCACCATTGGGACGACACATCTTAGTATACGTTTCGTCGAGAGTGACGCATACCGAAAGGTTTGTGACACCAGCTAAGTGTCCCGCCTCTACACACTTGTGAAAGAGACCGATCATGATCTTAGAATAGTACCAGGTGGAGACGAGCCACCCCGATACCAGATTATAAAGAAACGACCGGACAAAGTCCGAGTACATTCCTAACTAATAGTGATAACCACACAGATACAGCACAATCACAATTACAGAATAAATCCACATAAAGGCCCGAAAGGCGATCATAGATAATAGCGTTGTTCTAACAGATATACAACCTATTATATGATTTTCAAAACAGTTTATAAATCACTTCCAGAAGAACACAGTAATAATCATTCCAAATTAATTAATCAATTGAAATAACTGATAATCAATGTAAATATGGAAACGATGAGCAAGAGCGAACCACCACTTGCCTTAATCCGCAGAATAGAAACAAGCCTAACGACAACGACGGGATTCCGGGCTCGACACGGGTATAGCTCCGACAGCACAACGACCTTCGAGTCGACCCATAAAAGGAACCCTAAGTTAGATCTGACATAACCACAGTACGAATCTAAAAACGATGAAAGAAAATGAAAGGAACGACGCCACAACGATGACCACCAAAGCCAAAAGCCCAAAAAGGCATTATGGACACTGGCAACGGTCGCCGTTCTTGGCGGCGGTCGCCGCAGTTCATCATGGCGGGCGCCGTGAAGAACGCGGCGGTCGCCGTGAAGAACTCAGACGACAGAAGCGGCGAGAAAACTCACCCAAAACACTAGCGACTCGGCCTCCTTCGACTTGCTTTGGTTTCTAACCTCCAAGGCTACCAAAAGCTTCACAAAGGCACTCAAGAAACACCACCAAACGAACTCCGGTGAAAGCTTCAGAAATCCGGCGAGGCACAACTCCGGTGAGGCAAGAATTTGGGAGAGCTTGGGCTGTGGATTGAGCTCAAAAACCCCTCCCAAACACCTCCTTTTATAGCCAAATGCCAGGAAACACAATGATGGCTCTACGACGAGCTACTCCGGCGCTGCCAGAGCCACGCCGGTGACCTTCGGGCAAGGACCTCCGGACAACGACGATGGCGGGCGCCGCCATAAATGCGGCGGGCGCCGCCATAGGCCTAGCGTCCCCAGCTAGGAGAAGACCCAGCCTGCTCCTCGAGCCTGGCGACGGCGGGCGCCGCCATAAATGCGGCGGTCGCCGCTCCTGTGGCTTTGCCGCCTCCTCAGCTCTTAGACGAAAACGATATTAACCCGGGATAAAAATTATCTTACGCGAACGAGTATTAAAATCCAAAGCACGTCGTCTGTATTTTATTTCACTGAGAAAAATATTACAGATACAGAGCACATTACAGAATGTCTCCAACTTTCTGAATTAAATCCGACGTACATAACGGGTACTCGGGAAAAATCCCGGAACACCAGAAATAGCTTACAAAAATACGGGGTATCACATCCCTACTGCACCTTAACTTGATCCGTAGGGCAGAATCTCTCCCCCTTGGATATGCCTTGGGCCGCAAGGAACTCCTCCACCAGATCTTGCCAAAGATATTATGTGCCAACTAAAAGATCCCCTTTGGATAAATAGTTACCCAAAGATAGAATTAACAAGGTAAAATCTTCCAACCACGAGTTACCTTCCAAAATAACTACAAGTGAGATGGCAATCTCAGCTAGGGAAAATGAGCGGCCAAAAAAAGGGCAATGGCGCCGAATTAGGTGGGAAATATTTTTTTTAAAAGAAGGTATAAAAATCAAAGACTAAAAATATATGGAAAGATATGGGAGAGAAAGACTTTATTCTAAAAAGATATCTTGTTATTGGATAAACACCATACTTTATTTTTTTGCAAAAAATCTTTAAGTCAACTTACCACAAGAGGTCGTTCGGGGCGGGGTCTTCCCAAGCCCATTGAGCCGCGACCACTTGACATACGCCCTAGGGCTTCTCAAGGCTTTGCCCGGGCCCGCCTCACCTTAAACACCGTTTTTCCTTTTGTTGCTCTCTCTTTCTTTCTTTTTTTTAAAAACAAAACTGAGGCCTTTCGGCCCTTTGGGGCCCACACGTGACCCAGAAACTCCTTCTCCTTTTTTTTTTTTAAAGATGCAAGGGGCAACAAACTTCCTACTCAAGGTAAGGAAATCCCTCAATTTTAGCAACCAATAAGATATGGCAGATTATCCAAAAATGATTTACCAAATTAGAATAAAAATCAAATTTCAAATCACCACAATCTTCCAAAACGGGTAGAAAATCAAAAGGGATCGGCTAAGCTAACCGCACGGCTTGCCGTCCAAGGCAAGGCCGAGGCTCACCATACTCGGCCAAGGCTCACTCCTCACCGGGCACTCAACTCTGGACAGGCTCACTGTTCCGACGCACATCGCTCGGTTAGGGCAAGGTTCACTCTCCTTTAGCCAAGATTAGTCCCACAAGTAGAAATAATGAAATGCAAAGAGTGATCGGAGTGTTTTACCATGCTGGCTTTGATACCAAATGATGGCTTACGCCTTCGCAGGATCGCCGCGGGATAGGCAAAACGTCGTTGTGCTCGCCAAAGATTAGACCTAGACGCTTGGCCGAGGCAATGGAGGACTCAACGGCCTCAAAGCGGGCGTCGACGCGCAGATCTGGCATTCTTGAAGGAAGTGGCGTCGATGAAGAGATCCGGAGAGATTGAAGATGATGGCGTAGGATAGATCTCTCTTTCTTTCTTTTTTTTAAAAACAAAACTGAGGCCTTTCGGCCCTTTGGGGCCCACACGTGACCCAGAAACTCCTTCTCCTTTTTTTTTTTTAAAGATGCAAGGGGCAACAAACTTCCTACTCAAGGTAAGGAAATCCCTCAATTTTAGCAACCAATAAGATATGGCAGATTATCCAAAAATGATTTACCAAATTAGAATAAAAATCAAATTTCAAATCACCACAATCTTCCAAAACGGGTAGAAAATCAAAAGGGATCGGCTAAGCTAACCGCACGGCTTGCCGTCCAAGGCAAGGCCGAGGCTCACCATACTCGGCCAAGGCTCACTCCTCACCGGGCACTCAACTCTGGACAGGCTCACTGTTCCGACGCACATCGCTCGGTTAGGGCAAGGTTCACTCTCCTTTAGCCAAGATTAGTCCCACAAGTAGAAATAATGAAATGCAAAGAGTGATCGGAGTGTTTTACCATGCTGGCTTTGATACCAAATGATGGCTTACGCCTTCGCAGGATCGCCGCGGGATAGGCAAAACGTCGTTGTGCTCGCCAAAGATTAGACCTAGACGCTTGGCCGAGGCAATGGAGGACTCAACGGCCTCAAAGCGGGCGTCGACGCGCAGATCTGGCATTCTTGAAGGAAGTGGCGTCGATGAAGAGATCCGGAGAGATTGAAGATGATGGCGTAGGATAGATCTAGAACCGGGATAAGCGAACAACAATAATCCGGGAATCCACCTGAATTGCCTTGAACGACTTGTTCGAACCCTCAGAATCCTCCTAGGGTACTTGCAAGGTTTGATAACCGTCACACAAGTGTAAGAACAATATATGCTGAATAAGGAACAGTGTATGTTGAGGCGACTGTTCCTTGCAAGTCTTGATCTTCTCTTGATGTTGACTTCGGCTTCAATAGGGAACGATCAATAAATGTTGTAACTCGGATAAGATTTGAATCGTGAGAACACTTTCCGAAATCAGAATTTTGCCCCTTACTAAGCCTTAGGGAATCCGCAAAATCTGAAGTGAGATAAGACAAATCCTCTAGTTCCCTTCAAGGCTTCTGATGGAAACTAAACTATGTTCACGTATTTGTGGATGTATGACTTTAACTCAGATAGACAAATCGTGTGTAATATCTGATCATCCAACACTATCTCCGAAGTGCCTTTATATAGGCTTTCGAGCGGTTATAGGGAACGGTTACGGCGGTTACAAGCGGTTACTAACGGTTACCAACCGTTCCAACTGCCACCAACCGTTTCCAAGAATATTCAACCACTTATATCAGTTATCAACTGATTTAAGGTAGTTAAGAGCGGTTACTCCGACGGTTACCAAGGCGGTTACAACACATTAATCACGTGCTGAAACTTTAACCATGCCTCAGGGAACTTGACGTTCCCACCTAGGGAACTTGACGTTCCCACCTAGGGAACGGCTGGTCCCTTTAAGGAACAATCACTCGTTCAACCTTACGTAACGTCGATATGTCTTAAAGACACGATTAACCTCTCTGATGCACTGTTCCCATATGGGTAACGTCACATATCCTTAATGTCTCCCTCAGAATCTCAAGTATGCTTACAAGAGTGTGTACCCCATACCTCCAAACCCGTGACATAGCTAAGTGAGATCTTATAGTGTTGTATGAATCCCGATCACACTAAATGGCACCGTTTCCTATATAGGAACGGTCTCTTGATGACACTAAAATCACCAACAATCCTCCCCCATTTTAGTGTAATCCTTGATTCACAAAATAAGAAAGTCTTCATCCCAAACTCATGCATAAACACAAATATTGAAACGATTGAATTTATGTCTTAGTGTAATTACACATTTCAAACACCCGGGAATCATGGTGTCCTAAGGATTGAACCAATCAACCTCTTTGGATGCATGAAGATAACACACACATGAATTACTATACAATTCCATAGTCTAACTTGACTCTCTTAATGGCCTTGAGTCCCTATCCATTCGTGAGAGTTTTGAAGTCAACCCAAACTTCACGAAGCGGCCAAACTTCACGCCCATATAGGTAGATCCGTTTAAGGAACGAATCCTCAATCGTGCACCTACAATCTGCACTTTTTCAAAGGAACTATTAAGAAATTGCTTTCAACCTCTATACTTGTAGGAACAGAGCACATACCTAGGGACTGTTCCTTTGTGCTCTCAGTTTCTAGGTGTAGGCTTTCCACATTGAATTCGTTCCCAACGTTAATTGGAAAGGAATTGGATATCCCACCGCTAGAAAACTATATGGGTCTTAATCCCATCCCCTTAGCCGACTTGGAGACCAAGTCCCTAGCCAACCCATTCGTCAAGTGATCAGCCAAGTTTTGTTGTGATCTAACAAAATCCACCGAAATCACCCCATGCGTAATGAGCTCTCTTATCGCACTATGCCTCACACCCAAGTGGCGTGATTTCCCATTGTATACATGGCTATATGCCTTAGCCAAAGTTGCAGCGCTATCACAATGGATTGATATAGGTGAAATTGGCTTTTCCCATCATGGAATTTCATATATCAAGTTCCTTAGCCATTCCGCTTCTTTCCCAGCAGCGGCTAAGGCAACAAACTCCGATTCCATGGTGGAACTCGAGATGCAAGTTTGTTTCTTGGAAGCCCATGAGATGGCACCCCCACCAATAAGGAACACCCAGCCACTAGTGGAAGAATGATCTTCTTCATTTGTGATCCAACTTGCATCTGAATATCTCTCTAACACCGAGGGTGATCCACTATAAGTAAGACAAAAGTCCACTGTTCCCTTAAGGTACTGAAGTACCCGTCGAACTGCTTGCCAATGATATGCACTAGGATTACTAGTATAGCGACTAAGCTTTCCTACTACAAAAGCAATATCCGGCCTAGTACTTGTCATGGCATACATCAAGCACCCAATAACCCTTGAGTACTCAAGTTGCATAACTGATTTCCCCTTGTTAGGGAGCAGTTTAACACTCGGATCATATTGTGTTTTCAAAGGAGTGTACTTATCACAATTGAATTTCTCCAATACTTTCTCAATGTAATGAGATTGTGACAACGATAAGCCCTCCGTTCCCCGCCTTATCCTAATCCCTAGGATAACATCGGCCTCCCCCATGTCCTTCATGGAGAATTGTGATGAAAAAAATGCCTTTGTAAGGTCTACTTGCATTTGATCCGTTCCAAAGATCAACATGTCATCCACGTACAAGCAAATTATAACACCGTTCCCAAAATTATCAAATTTGCTATATACACACTTGTCGGATTGATTCAGTCTGAATCCATTGGACAATACAACCTCATCAAACTTTTGATGCCATTGTTTTGGTGCTTGCTTCAGCCCATACAAAGATTTGACCAATTTGCACACCTTATGCTCTTGTCCAGGCATAATCAACCCTTCGGGTTGTTTCATATACACTTCTTCCTTAAGGTCCCCATTAAGGAACGCTGTTTTCACATCCATTTGGTGTATAACCAACTTGTGAATAGCAGCCAAGGTAATCAATAGCCTAATGGTGGTAATCCTAGCAACCGGTGCATAGGTATCAAAGTAGTCAGTTCCATACTTTTGTCTAAAGCCTTGAACAACCAATCGGGCCTTAAACTTATCTATGGTTCCATCCACTTTCATCTTCTTCTTGAAGATCCACTTACTTCCCAATGGCTTATAGCCAGGGGGAAGATTAGCCAAGACCCATGTATTGTTCCCCATGATGGAATCCATCTCATCATTTATGGCCTCTTTCCAAAAGAAAACGTCTTGAGACTTCATTGCCTCAGTAAACGTGTTTGGGTCATCCTCAATATTGTAACAATACAAGTATTGGGATCCAACTTCATCCCTTGTTCCCTCTACCAAGTAAACATGGAAGTCAGGACCAAAGGACGTTCCCTTCCTTACTCTTTTACTCTTTCGGATCTCTGGTTCAATGTTCCCAGGTTGGACATCCATATCAATGTTTCCACTTGTACTGGGAATACTATCATTGTCTCCATTATTATTGGGAACAATGACTTTTTGTAAAGGTATCAATGAAAATCGTTTTTGTTGAATTCCTTAGGTTTTGATAGTGACAAACATTCAACTAATCTGGGTACTAAGTGTTTCAGGAACAAAGACAGTTGTCTCAGGGAACCTTCGCAGCAAAGGATTAAAGTGGGAACAAAGCTCTGTTCTTGTGCTTTGTTACCTCTAAAGGAACAACAGTGACGAACAAGATCGAAGCTGCGAATGGAATGAAGAAATCCAGCGTGTTATTTATGGAAACAAATCAAGGCGCACACGCGGTCAAGGATTGAAGAAATCGGCTGGAAGGATCTAGCCGTTGGAGGAGATATGGAGAGAGATGCTCGATTCCTTATCTTAGGGATTCTTTCCTTAGATAAGCGGATTGGAGAGAGAAGAATCTTATCACATCCGTTTATATTAATTTAAGGGAATCCTTTCCTTTTATTAATATATACGGCTAGGGATATTATTCCTCCAGCAAAACATATCTTCGTGTTACCATATTTGAATAAATCTTATCTTGTTACATTTAGGGTTTGCCGAGTTGTATTTAATAGAAGTATGGATTCATTTCTATGTAACGACGACGACGGAAAATAGAGAGAACGAAAAAAAGAAAGAAAAGAAGTGAGGTGTGTGTAAGTCTTTGAGGGTTGAGTTTGATTCATCGTTGTAGAAGAGGTTTCGAGTCTAGCTGGTTGTTTAGATGTCGAAGTCCAGGATACAAGTGTAATCAAGCAAGATATCAATAAGACAAGACACGCTTCAAAATCCTCTCAAGCGGAAGCTTGAAGGTAGTGGTTTTTCCTTGAGAAGCTAGTTTTGCTAATCAGGGTTTCCACTATATATTGTGAGTTCGTTCGTTATCTTTCTTGCTATATTATTCCGGTGCAACTTCTGTGGGAACAAAGCCTTTGTTCCCTCAGACGTAACTCTAACGATCCAACAATTGGTATCAGAGTTTGGTGCTCTAGATTGTTTGTTTTAGTTACAGATTCTGCAGAAAAGATGTCGTCAGGAAATGCCTTGGATAGAGACTCTCAAGAAGGTGATGTAGATATGGCTCTCATCACTCAAGCCATGAAGAAGAGATGGTCTCGAAGCAAAGGCACTAAAGGTTCGGTCATGGTTCACAATGACATGAAGAAGGTTGTCTGCTCTCACTGCTATGACAACGGACACTTCACAAAAAGGTGCCTCAACAAAGCGGCAGGTTCTTCTCTGGTCCTCAACAAGGAATAAACGAGGATTGCGAAGTGGGGTGACTGCAGCTCAAATGATGAAGCATCTTCTCTCTCAAAGGATATCTGCTTGATGAGCTCAAAAGGTCACAACGTATCAGAAGGTGGTTCTCATAAATCCGAGGAGGAAGCAAGGAAAGGCTCTTGGCACCTTGACAGTGCATGTTCAAGTCACATGACAGGGAACAGTGACTGGTTCACTTCTCTTCAGCGAGCCTCAGGGGCATCGATAACTTTTGGAAACAAGAGTAAGGGTGAGGTTTGTGGTATCGGTATGGTAAGACTCTCTAAACACATCACTGTGAATAATGTGAATCTAGTGAATAATCTCAAGTTTGATCTGTTTAGTGTGGCTCAACTATGTCAAAACAGAAAAAATAGGGTAGTCTTTACCACTGATGATTGTCATGTTGAGTGTCTAAGTACAGGGAAAATCTTACTCAAAGGGATCTGCGACAACAACGTTTATAAGGTCGACCCTGCTTTCATCCCTGACAAGGACCTATGTCTGTCGTCTATTGCTGAGACGACAGACTTGTGGCACAAACGCTTTGGACATGCTAGCCTTTAACTCCTATCCAAACTTCATAGACAAGAGTTGGTGAATGGCCTTCCCAAGCTTGAAGCAATGAGAAGTGACGTGTGTGACACATGCATTAAAGGAAAACATGTGAGGTCTTCCTTCAAGTCAAAAAGGGATGTAAGTACAACACGTCCTCTGGAATTAGTCCACATGGATCTTTGTGGGCCTATGCGCACGAAGAGCCGTGGGGGAAATGCATATGTCTTTGTTATTGTTGATGACTATTCCAAGTACACATGTACTCTATTTATCTCCACAAAGGATGAAGTGTTCGCGGAGTTTGAGTCCTGGCTTAAGGCAGCCGGAAGGAGCACTGGACATTCCTTGGGGTCTATTCGCACTGATCATGGAACTGAATTCGAGAACTCTCAGTTCCTATCCCTCTGTAGGAACAGAGGTATCAACCACAACTTCTCTGCTCCCAGGACCCCACAGCAAAACGGTGTTGTTGAAAGAAAGAACAGAACTCTGGAAGACATGACGCGTACTCTTCTCATCTCAAGTGGTCTTCCAAGGAGTTTCTGGGCCGAAGCCTTAAATGTTGCATGCTACGTTCTGAACAGAGCAACCATCCGTCCTCTTCTGAACAAAACTGCCTATGAGCTTCTGAAGGGAAGGAAACCTAATGTGTCTCATTTGCGCACATTTGGTTGCAAGTGCTTCGTCCACAACAATGGGAAAGATTCTCTTGGGAAGTTTGATCCCAGAAGTGATGAAGGAACTTTTGTAGGATATTCACAGCAAAGCAAGGCCTACAAAGTCTTCAACAAGAGAACCAAAAAGGTAGAGGAAAGCGTTCATGTTGTATTTGATGAAACTGTTATGGCTGGTAACAATGTGCAGGAACTATCAGGCAACATCGAGCTTTCCGAAGATGATTTCTTTCAGCTTGTAGATAGCAATGTCAGCGGTGGGACCTCTGAAGATCAAGAAACTCAAAATGATCCCTCTACACCAAGAACTCCCAATTCCGCCATATTAAGGGGCAATGAAGAAAATGCTTACACCCCTGATGTATCTCAGGCACCTCAGGGGGAACAAAGCCCAAGTCACGGCACAACAGAGCCCTCTAAGGACTGCCCTTCTGCTGAAGGAACGAGGGATGTCAATCCTAATACTAATGGCACAGGAGGTGAAGGCTCAAGTGTTGGGAACGCTGATTCAGAGGAATTCGACATCAACAATCTCCAAGTTCCCAACTACCAGCAAAAGTGGGCTCATCTAGTCAAGCTAATCGTCACTGACTATAGAAAGGGAGCACCTCAGAGCACTCGTTTGAAATGCTTTTCTCTGTTTGTAAGAACCCAAAACTGTAGGAGAAGCATTGAAGGATCCTGACTGGATAAACACCATGCAAGAGGAACTTCACCAGTTTGAAAGAAACAAGGTCTGGCGGTTAGTTCCTTGTCCAAGGAACAGAACAGTGATTGGAACCAAGTGGGTGTTCAGAAACAAGTTGGATGATCAAGGTCAGGTCACAAGGAACAAAGCTAGGCTGGTGGTGAAAGGTTACAACCAACAGGAAGGCATCGACTATGATGAGACCTTTGCTCCTGTTGTCAGGTTAGAAGCAATAAGACTCCTAATTGCGTATTCTTATTTCCATGGGTTCAAGATGCAACAGATGGATGTCAAGACTGCCTTCTTGAATGTAGTTCTTAAGGAGGAAGTCTACGTGGAGCAAACACCCGGCTTTGAGGACACCACTCAACCTGACCATGTCTACATTCTAGACAAAGATCTGTATGGTCTTAAGCAAGCCCCGAGGGCCTGGTATGAAAGGCTCTCACAGTTCCTTATGACACACGGATACGTTCGAGGAAAGGTCGATAAGACTCTGTTCCTTCTGAAGGAAGGGAAGCATATTATGGTGGTTCAAGTCTATGTGGATGATATCATCTTTGGATCCACTGATGATAAACTGGTTCAGAAAGTCTCTAAGCTGATGGCCAGTGAATTCGAGATGAGCATGGTTGGAGAACTCAAGTTTTTCCTAGGTCTGCAAGTCTCTCAGGGAGATGAGGGAACCAAAGTGCACCAATAGAAGTATCTCAGGGAGTGCGTCAAAAAGTTTGATATGAATGAAGCGAAACCCTTCATCACTCCCATATCTCCAAACAATCCAATGGGAAAAGACGAACATGAGCAAGGAATTGATCCATCTCTCTACCGAGGAATAATAGGTTCGCTTCTATATCTCACTGCCAGTAGGCCTGATATTATGTATAGTGTATATCTTTGTGCTCGTTTTCAGGCCGATCCCAAAGAGACACATCTCAAAGCAGTGAAGAGGATCCTGAGATATTTGAAGGGAACAGATGATCTTTGTCTATGGTATCCAAGGGGAGGAAGCCTTGATCTTGTCGGATACACAGATGCTGACTTCGCAGGGAACAAAGTGGACAAAAAATCTACCTCTGGAATGGCTCAGTTCCTTGGGCCGTGTCTGGTTTCCTGGGGGTCAAAGAAGCAGAACTCCGTGGATCTCTCCACTGCGGAAGCTGAATACATAGCCGCTGCTGCTTGTGGCACTCAACTCCTATGGCTCAAACAACAACTCAGCGACTACGGTATTCTTCTTAACTCCATTCCCATTCTCTGTGAAAATACAAGTGCCATAAATATCTCCAAGAATCCGGTGCAACACTCACGTACCAAGCACATTGAGATAAGACATCACTTCTTACGTGACTATGTGGAGAAAGGGTTGGTGACAATGGATTTCTGTGGAACTAAGGATCAAATCGCCGACATCTTCACCAAGGCACTAAACAGGGAACCATTCGAACAGTTCC
Organism: Rheum nobile; assembly: GCA_027886185.1. Classification (NCBI taxonomy): domain Eukaryota; kingdom Viridiplantae; phylum Streptophyta; class Magnoliopsida; order Caryophyllales; family Polygonaceae; genus Rheum; species Rheum nobile. The sequence goes on along the minus strand of WOAB01000685.1, from coordinate 1,623,195 downwards.
GTATGGAACTAGGTATGATCTCTCTAAACTGACTGTCCACATGTTATGTTCCATCGATGATTGACTAAATTACATGGTAAAGTGTGAAAGGTGAATCATCATGTCTTGGTCTGCATTACTTCTCTTGATCATTAGTTGATTGACTTGCTTAGACTCATGTTAATACTTCACTTATGTGCACATTTCATGCATGCTCTCTATGCTATCTTGCTAATACATGAGTCAGATTTCCTTCGGCCCAAAAGAGTCAACTTGATGCATTGATCCCTCATTATAGGCCCAAATGATTGTTGACTCTACAGCTTACCTTAGCCATCATGTTTGATGCTCCCTATGAGCCCCTCTAATCATTCACATCTGGGAGTCTCTCATTCATGATTACACATTATTGAAAAATTCTCATATATGTTTTGTGTGATGTTCTTTGCACCCTCTCTGGTAACATTACCCCCGCATCACACTCTTCTACTTTTTCGGAAAGTCGAGATTACGAATTATCGCCACTATGGTCTGTGGATAGGGTTCGATTGGTATGTGTATGATGCTGGCTTACAACTGCCTAAGGAAGGTTCGTGCTCGAAAGCTAATGTTACGTGTGAGAGGTAGTGGGCTCTGAATGAATCCCTGGTGAAAGAAGGCAAGCTGAAGTTTGTGATGTTCAAAAAAATAAAAAAAAAATAAAAAAATAAAAAAAAAATGAACATCACAAGACACACAAAGAAGGGAAAAGACGACACTACAGATTCACTCCTCTACAAGTTGAGGCTATAGTGGTTGCTGACGCCAATGAGGGGCAACAACTCTGAGTGGGAACAAAAGATGAATTCCATTGCTAATCATACTTCTGCTCTAGCTGTTGGCCCCAGTGGTTCTTAATTCGTACTTCTCTGGCTAACCCACACCTCTTTTGTTCCCTAGCACATCTACTCCTCTCTTTTCGTACTTCCTTGTCTCTGATTCTTGTGTTTGCACTGACTGGCATGTTGATCATGAATGTTATCCTTGCATATCGTGTTGTCGTCTTAACATGTTGTCTGCGTTCGTGTGTTTCAATCTACTGCGATTGAGAATGATGTTCATCTGGCTGTTATCTTTCATCTCTGACTCTTCACTATGTTTTTGATGATGCCAAAAGTGGGAAAATGACAGGTAGCTTTGGTTGAGGGGGAACAGCACATGGTTTCATATGTTGTTGTGTTGAGGGGGAACTAGTATGGTCTTGTGTGGAGAACCTTTCCCCATACAACTGTCTTTATCTCGTATGTATATGCTTTATTGTCAAGGATGTTTGTCACCATCAAAAAGGGGGAATTTGTTGAATTCCTTAGGTTTTGATAGTGACAAACATTCAACTAATCTGGGTACTAAGTGTTTCAGGAACAAAGACAGTTGTCTCAGGGAACCTTCGCAGCAAAGGATTGAAGTGGGAACAAAGCTCTGTTCTTGTGCTTTGTTACCTCTGAAGGAACAACAGTGACGAACAAGATCGAAGCTGCGAATGGAATAAAGAAATCCAGCGTGTTATTTATGGAAACAAATCAAGGCGCACACGCGGTCAAGGATTGAAGAAATCGGCTGGAAGGATCTAGCTGTTGGAGGAGATATGGAGAGAGATGCTCGATTCCTTATCTTAGGGATTCTTTCCTTAGATAAGCGGATTGGAGAGAGAAGAATCTTATCACATCCGTTTATATTAATTTAAGGGAATCCTTTCCTTTTATTAATATATACGGCTAGGGATATTATTCCTCCAGCAAAACATATCTTCGTGTTACCATATTTGAATAAATCTTATCTTGTTACATTTAGGATTTGTCGAGTTGTATTTAATAGAAGTATGGATTCATTTCTATGTAACGACGACGACGGAAAATAGAGAGAACGAAAAAAAGAAAGAAAAGAAGTGAGGTGTGTGTAAGTCTTTGAGGGTTGAGTTTGATTCATCGTTGTAGAAGAGGTTTCGAGTCTAGCTGGTTGTTTAGATGTCGAAGTCCAGGATACAAGTGTAATCAAGCAAGATATCAATAAGACAAGTACACGCTTCAAAATCCTCTCAAGCGGAAGCTTGAAGGTAGTGGTTTTTCCTTGAGAAGCTAGTTTTGCTAATCAGGGTTTCCACTATATATCGTGAGTTCGTTCGTTATCTTTCTTACAATATTATTCCGCTGCAACTTCTGTGGGAACAAAGCCTTTGTTCCCTCAGATGTAACTCTAACGATCCAACAATTTTTCATCAAAGATAGCATCTCTTGACTCTATAACGGAGTGAACCAAAATAGACTTGTTAGGTTCAATAACATAGAACCTATATGCATTGGAATGCTCAGCATATCCAATAAAGATACATTCAACACCTCTTTCACCCAAAGTCTTTCTCTTGGGTTCGGGTAGTCTTACAACCGCCCTACATCCCCAAACCCGAAGATAATTCAGATTTGGCTTCCTTTGGAACCAAAGCTCATATGGGGTAGTCTTGTTCCTTTTGTTAGGAACCCTATTCAATAGGTAACAAGCCGTCAACATGGCTTCCCCCCAAAATCTGTCATTTAAACCTGAGTAGGAAAGCATGGAATTGACCATTTCCTTAAGAACTCGATTCTTCCTCTCCGACACACCATTTTGTTGTGGTGTATAGGGAGCCGTAGTTTCATGAATGATTCCTACGGATTGGAAGTATTCTGGGTCAAAATACTCACCACCTCTATCGGTGCGCAATCTTTTGATCACCGTTCCCAACTGAAGTTCCACTTCAGTTTTATAGATTTTAAATGTTCCAAGGGCCTCGTCCTTAGCATGCAATAGAAATACATAACAATAACGGGAATAATCATCTATGTAAGTAACAACATATTTCTTATTTCCCAAGGATGGAGAAGCATGAAAATCACATAAGTCACTATGTATCAAATCAAGCACTACACCATTTTTCTGAACATCAGGGAACGGTTGTCTTGTTATCTTAGTAAGCATGCAAGTTCTACACCTCTCTAAACTCATATCAAATGGAGGAATTAAACCATTTTTAGACATATCAAGCATGCGTTTACAATGAACATGTCCTAGCCGAGCATGCCATAGAGAGGAAACGTTTTCCTCCGAGGGAACAACACCCTTTGAAGGGGCCGTTCCCACTGAGGGAACAACATGTTCAGAAGAAATAGAACCTTGAACACAAGTCATATAAGCTAAATTCATTACTTTATTAATACTTAGCTTAAACATACCATTACATAGGTAACCACGTCCTACAAATACACCGCCCTTAGATAATATATATTTACCGGCTTCAAACACTTTCCGAAAGCCTAACTTGTTAAGGATAGCACTAGAGACTAAATTTTTCCTTATTCTGGGTACATACAACACATTTTTCAAAATTAAAGTCTTCCCAGAAGAGAACTCTAACTCCACTTGGCCTTTGCCTAAGACGGGGGCAGTTGACTCGTTTCCCATATGAAGGACACGTCCATCATCCAATGGAACGAAGATCTTGAACATTGACTTGTCCCTACACACGTGTGTGGTAGCACCCGAGTCAACCCACCATGCTATCTCATCATCCTGCACAAAGAAGGCCTCATAAATATTAGGAAAAAAGTCCAAACCAGGAAATGTTACTAAAGAGGGAACAGTTCCGTTCGAGGGAACCATTCCTTTCTGACCTTGATGAGATTTCTGCCCTTGGTCCTTAGAACCTTGAGCAAACTGGTTGGGAACGTTGCCCTTCTTGCCCTTTTCAGCCCAACAATCCTTCTTAAGATGTCCAGGCTTTCCACAGTTCCAACACCCCTTTTGAGAGGGTTTCTTGTTGGGACCGGTGTTTGTGTTGTTGTGCGGCCTTTTCTTGCCCTTCTTGTTGTTACCCTTATGGGAACCTTCTTCCATCATGTTGATAGTAGAAGAATTGGGAGTCTCTTTCTCCTTTCCTTTCTCTTGCGAACGAAGGCCCTCTTCAATACGCAAGTGGCTGCCAAGTTCCACAAGGGAAATACCTTCCTTCTGGTGCTTCAACATGTGCTTGAAGTCTTTCCATGATGGAGACAATTTGTCAATAATGCTTGACACAAAAATGGACTCGTCCATATTCAATTTATGTTGAGCAAACTGCCCCAAGATACGGAGTATCTCATGATATTGCTCCATCACCGGTCTTGAGTCAACCATTTTATATGTATTGAAGTTGCTCACAAGGAACTTTACGCTTGAAGCGTCTTCAGCCATGTACTTCAACTCTAGAGAGTCCTAAAGTTCCTTGGCGAATTCAACATTTTGGTACACATCAAAAAGGGAGTCGGACATACCGTTTAAGATGTGGCCCCGGCAAGTGTAGTCATCGTTCTCCCATTTGCTCCTTTTCCTCACGGCCTCAAGTGGTTCATCATCAACTAACTCCGGCATGGGAGTTCATAGGACGTATACCACCTTGAGGGTGGTCAAGAGGAAATGCATCTTCTTTTGCCAACGGCGGAAGTCCATCCCTTCAAATTTTTCCAACTTTTGGAACTTCGTCGTCATCTCACGAACATTCGTCATTGATGCAAAATTCTGATTTCGATTGTAAGAACAATATATGCTGAATAAGGAACAGTGTATGTTGAGGCAACTGTTCCTTGCAAGTCTTGATCTTCTCTTGATGTTGACTTCAGCTTCAATAGGGAACGATCAATAAACGATGTAACTCGGATAAGATTTGAATCGTGAGAACACTTTCCGAAATCAGAATTTTGCCCCTTACTAACCCTTAGGGAATCCGCAAAATCTAAAGTGAGATAAGACAAATCCTCTAGTTCCCTTCAAGGCTTCTGATGGAAACTAAACTATGTTCACGTATTTGTGGATGTATGACTTTAACTCAGATAGACAAATCGTGTGTAATATCTGATCACCCAACACTATCTCCGAAATTCCTTTATATAGGCTTTCGGGCCGTTACAGGGAACGGTTACGGCGGTTACAAGCGGTTACTAACGGTTACCAACCATTCCAACTGCCACCAACCGTTTCCAAGAATATTCAACCACTTTTATCAGTTATCAAATGATTTAAGGTAGTTAAGAGCGGTTACTCCGACGGTTACCAAGGCGGTTACAACACATTAATCACGTGCTGAAACTTTAACCATGCCTCAGGAAACTTGACGTTCCCACCTAGGGAACGGCTGGTCCCTTTAAGGAACAATCACTCGTTCAACCTTACGTAACGTCGATATGTCTTAAAGACACGATTAACCTCTCTGATGCACTGTTCCCATATGGGTAACGTCACATATCCTTAATGTCTCCCTCAGAATCTCAAGTATGCTTACACGAGTGTGTACTCCACACCTCCAAACCCGTGACGTAGCTAAGTGAGATCTTATAGTGTCGTATGAATCCTGATCACACTAAATGGCACCATTCCCTATATGGGAACGGTCTCTTGATGACACTAAAATCACCAACAACAAGAATCCACTCGTGTTTGTGAAATCGAGGGTGAGGCTATCTGAACTTGGAATCCACCAAATGCACACAAACTCAAGATTGAACTAAACAAAGAAATCCACTAAGTTCAGCCAATCAACAATGAAACGGAACTGTATTCCAAGAGACCGTTCAACGCTTCAAAACAATATTCAATGACCAATAACTGCCTAAAAACTTCCTAAGAAAGCAATATAAATAGTCCTAAAAACGTCCAACTTGCTCTCCAAGCAAGAATCAACCCAAAAGATGTCATTTCCTAAAATGTAGAGATCTTCAAATCTCCAAAATCGATGAGATCTTCCAAGAATCCGATCTTCCAGCTCGTATCTCTATTTAGCGTGAATTTTGGATAACAAGTAGATACGCCCATTAACTGACTTATATCCAAAAATCAGCCCAAACTCACTAGTGGTTTGCGAGAACGGGCCTGGACAATTCTGGTTACACCGTGGTGTTGTAACGCCGATATCGTGAGACTCAAGGCACTGTTGGACCTGAAGTTTGGACATCTTGCAGATACGGACTTTATCCCAAGCATATCCAAACTTCAGCCCAATTGGATCAACCATCCGCAAGCACCATTCTTCCTTAGTTCGTCTCTTGCGTCGAGGTTGCAACAAGGGTCCTCGGTTTGCTCCTACTCCAAGATCTTGGCCTTGAGCTCGGCGATGGGCACGCATCTTGGGCAGTGTCGGAGACTGTATTGGCGGGTCTGAGCTAGATCCTTGATGAAGCACAGGCGTGGTTAAATGAGGTTCGAATTATCATTTGGAAGAGTGTCTCTCTTTATACTTGAACTTGATTTAAGTCTCAAATCCATTATTACATGAACTTTAAAGTTCAGTTCCTTTCATGAGCCTGGTTAGGAACTGGTTGGTTTATCTTATCTCACTTCAAATTTCGTGGATTCCCTAAGGCTATGTTAGGGGAGAAATATTGATTTCGGAAAGTGGTTCTCCAGGATTCAAACCGATATCAAGATCTTTTTGCATATGATTGATCTACCAATGTGCCGTCGTCTACATCAACATCCACATGAGGAACTCAGCACCTCTAGAGAACAGTTCACTCACTCCGCAAATTCAACATCTCAGAGGAACTGACCAAGATAGATCGAGTTCCCAAACTCCTACATAGGGCCCTATCCTACCTTTTGTAATCATCTTTCAATCATCAATCAAAGACAAAGAAAGCTCTCAAGCTTCAGTTCTCTTTTCCAGAAAAGTTTCCTTGATCGTGTGTAACATCGATCTTGTTTGTGATCATCTTCCTGGGTGAGTTGTATCCCTTGAACTTGATCCAACTTGTCTCCAACGAGTGGTGTGTTATATCTACTCCAAGGAGTCACTTATTCCTTCACTTCCACCACCAAACCCATCACCATCCATCCCCCTTTCACGATCTCCAACCAAACAACTCATCTCGCTGAACTCCTTCTCGGATCCATGTTTAACCCCTCAGTAAATTCACCATATCTTTCGACTCCTATATCAGTTCATACTCACATTTAGAGGACATAAACTAGACTTCAAGTATAACTTCTAGCGTTGCAATCATCCCATTTGGATTCCGGAGCAAAGGGAACGACCTCGTTGAAAACAGAATAGAATCTTGGAATTTGACTGTCGAGGAAGATCGAGATCCATTCTTGCTTAAAGCCATCCAAGACATCTACCTTGCACTGAGAATGAGAGGAATGTGGTCCTATATCATGTGGTATCAGATCTAGCAAGGTAAACGCTTAAAACTTTGGATTAGAATTCAATCTAAGTTCAATTGCAAGCTTCTGAATTTTCGTGCCCTGTTCTTGTGAAAATTTACTGAGATCTGCTCTTATTTTCGTCCTTGTGATTGTTCAATTGAAGAAGACAACCTTTGAGTTACTTAAACTCCTTTTTAATTACCACTTGAAGTTATTGAAGTGATTAAACCCACTTCATTCATTGCAAACTAAACTCTTGATTTGCTGTCATTAAACTCGGTTGAACTTCTTTTATATCTTATTTTTGGCTGCAATAAACTTGCTTGATTTTTGTGTCTCTTTCTTGGACGAACTGACTTGAGCAAGTGCTTAAAGATACAGGAAAATACTTGAGAAAACTCAAAGCCAATTGAAAGAAAAACAAAATTGAAAGTCTAGCAAATTGTAGACTTGTGATCACCTCAGTCAAGAAGTTTGTTTTATGATTGTTGTAATTCTCAAGTGTAATAAAAGGCTTATAGCCAAGGAAACTCTAGAAAAAAAGGCCAAGAAGCTAGAAAAAGTTGAGTGGGAAGAGACAAGTTCGAGAAAGAGTGGCAAAGCCAGAAAAAAGCGAACAAGTTGAATTTGAAGACCTTGTATTAGTACCTTCTTTTTGTGTCTTGTAAGGGTCAGTTCTTCCTAGTTGGTGCATAAGCTGAATCAAGGTTGTTGTGTCCGTCTTTGGTTTGCAAAAATTACCCCCAAACTTGCCTTGTTTTTGAAAGTTTGCAAACTGCACTTGGAAGGAACTTTGGTCCAAACTTTTGGCACTTGATAGCTCAAGGTTCCATTGATTGGCCTGCCTACTCTTGTCTTGGTTGTTTGGTTTGTGCCTTGGTTGCTTCCTTTGCTAGGAAAGACATGGATGATGAACAAGCTCCGGATGTCACCTTGGAGGCCATTATGCAAGCCCTCCAACTCAATGACACCAAAAGGGCTCAAGACAAGGAAGAAACCACACTGCTTATCCAAACCTTGGAAGCCAAATTGGAAGAAAAGATTGAGCAACAACTCAGCTGGGTCCAAACCAACATTGGGCGACAAGAAGACCAAGATTATCATGCTTCTCAAGATCATGAGTCACCTAGGGTGCAGCCTCAAGTGACCTTTCCCGGGAGTGCATCAACCTCCGGTTGTTTCCACCTCTTACGTGCCCTTTGTGGCAACTTCCACGGCTAATCAAGGTATGGATGACTTCCCCCAATTCAATTCTCTTCCTATGCCTACTAACCATGCAGGGCAAGGAGCAAGAAGGCCACTCATGATGCCTCGGCGCATTGTTCCTGGACCATACCCTCCGAGAGCACAAGTGAGAGAGAGGAACACTCCTCCTCCTAGCCGGCAACCACCAGCTCCTAGAGGTTACTATAAGGAAGAACAAGAGAGGCCACGTGGAAGAGAGCCAACCCATGGCGTGAAGCTTGAAGTTCAAAACTTTGGAGGCACCACAAATGTTGAAGCGTTCCTAGATTGGGTGTCCAAGACCGAGGTTGATTTTGACTTCTACAACTACCATGATGCTCAGCGGGTTGCCATTGCCACCATCAAGTTTGTGGACTTTTCTTACTATTGGTGGCTTGAATACAAGGAGGAAAGGAAGTACAAGGGATGGCCACCGATTACCACTTGGGAAGCACTCAAGGAAGCCCTTCATGCTAGGTTTGTTCCCGAAGACTACATCGAAAGGAATCATGCTAAACTGGAGCAAATTAGGCAAGGAAGTAGGACTCCCGACGAGTACTACAAGGAGCTAAGGACTCTCATGTTTCGATCTGGACTTCGGTTCCCCGAGGGGTATGTCATCTCTAAATTTGTCCATGGCTTAACTACTGAACTTAAGTCTATTGTGAGCATGCAGCACTTCGTGAGAGGTACCCCCATTGAGGAAGTCCTACACTACACTAATCATGTGTACAAGAATCTCCCACAAAGAAGGACTCCCATTTCTAGCTCTCGGCCATGGAATGCTCCATATGTCGGCACCAAGAACAAAGAATTGAGCCCACTCATCCTCCGCCAAGAAGAGAAGCCCCACAAGCTCCTCAAGGTCAAAGGAGGGAAGGCGAGAGCCGCACAAGGGATCTCAAGTGTTTCAAATGCTTAGGGCGTGGCCACTTCGCCAAGGACTTCCCTACAAAGAAGCAAGTTCTGCTTAACACTTTGGGAGACTATGAATCCAAGGAAGAGCTAGAAGAAACAGAAGAGAACCATGAGGAAGACGAGGAAATGCATGTAGAAGCAGCCACCGGGGATTGCTTTGTTGTCAAGAGAACCTTGGTGACTAATGTGGCTCAAAGTGTTCCTAATCAGCGTAAAACTATGTTTCACACTCGATGTCTTATCCAAGGAAAGGTATGTAGCATGATTATAGATGGAGGATCTTGTTGCAAAATCATAGATCAAGAGGTAGTCTCTCATTTTCACATTCCTACAATTCCTCACCACCAACCTTATACTTTGTATTGGCTTAACTCCTCTACTCCTCTTAAAGTTAAGGAACAAGCCAAGATTCAATTTTCTATAGGTGGCTATGAAGATCAGGTGTTTTGTGATGTTTTACCCATGACCGCTTGCCATCTCTTGCTTGGGAGACCATGGCAATTTGATAGAGGAGTAATTCATCACGGGGTCAGCAACGAGTATTCTTTTCATTTGAAGGGGAAAAGGATCACACTACACCCCCTTGTGCCACATGAGATCATGGTTGACCATGTTGCTAGAGAGCAAAGGAGACAAGCTAGAGAGGCCGAGGACAACAACAAGGGAAAGAAGTTGGCCATTGGGAAGAATCAAGCCGCCTCTAACCATATGCTCTTGGATAAGGCCAAGGAAGTCCATCAAGCTATCAAGGGGAGTGAAGTTTATTTCCTTGTAATTTTCAAAGATGTTTTGATCTCTTCTCAAGAGTTAGCTGATCTTCCACCTCTTATCTCCTCTCTCTTGCAGGAATTCCAAGATTTGTTCCAAGATGAAGTTCTAAGTGGCCTACCTCCCATCCGAGGTATTGAACATCAAATAGACTTCATTCTGAGGGCAACCTTGCCTATAGAGCCAACCCAGCTGAGACCGAAGAGCTTCAAAAATAGGTTCAAGACCGCCTAGACAAAGGGTATGTAAGGGAAAGTTTGAGCCCATGTTTAGTTCTGGTTATTCTTGTGCCCAAAAAGTATGGGACTTGGAGAATGTGCGTTGATTGTAGAGTTATCAACAACATAACCATAAAAAAATCGTCACCCTATCCCTAGGCTTGATGATATGCTTGATGAGCTCCATGGCTCTATTGTTCTCTCCAAGATCAATCTAAAAAGTGGGTACCACCAAATAAGGATGAAGGAAAAAGAGGAATGGAAAACGGCCTTCAAAACAAACTATGGACTATATGAGTGGCTCGTGATGCCATTTGGTCTCACCAATGCTCCAAGAACATATATAAAGCTAATGAACTATGTTCTAAGACCCTTCCTTGGTAAATTCGTTGTAGTTTACTTTGATGATATCTTGATTTATAGTCAAAATCTGCATGATCATGCTTATCTTCTTAGAAAGGTTTTGGAAGTGCTTAGGCATGAGAAATTGTTTGCTAAGTTCAGAAAGTGACACTTTTGCTCGGATCATGTGGTATTTCTTGGCTTTGTTCTGTGCAGGGATGGTCTTAGAGTGGATGAATAAAAGTTCAAGGCTATCAAAGAATTGCCCACGCCACCCACCATGACTCAAGTTCGGAGTTTCCTTGGGTTGGTTGGCTTCTACCGCCGATTTGTAAGAGATTTTAGCACCTTGGCCACCCCACTCACCGAGATCACCAAGAAGAATGTGGCATTCAAGTAGGACGTACCCCAAGAAGAAGCTTTTGCAGTCCTTAAGGACAAGCTCACTAATGCACCACTCTTGGCTTTACCTGACTTCAACAAGACCTTCGAGATAGAGTGTGATGCTTCGGGTATTGGGCTTGGAAGAGTGCTCATGCCAGAAGGCATGCACATTGCCTATTTTAGTGAGAAACTTAGAGGGGCTGAGCTGAATTACCCTACTTACGACAAGGAGCAGCTGGCCTTGATTTGAGTGCTTCAAGTGTGGCAACACTATCTCTTGCCAAGAGAATTTGTCATACATTCTGATCATGAAGCCTTGAAGTTCCTCAAAGGTCAAAGCAAGTTGAACAAAAGGCATGCCAAGTGGATGGAGTTCATAGAAACATTTCCCTACACCATCAAGCACAAGAAGGGGAAGGATAACATAGTGGTTGATGCACTATCCAGGTGGTACACTTTAATCTCTACTCTTGATGCTGAATTGCTTGGATTTGCTTTTATGAAAGAAATTTATGTTCATGATTTTGATTTTGGTGACATTTATCATGTTTTATCACTAAGGGTAGTAAGGATCAGTTTTATATGCATGATGGGTATCTATTCAAGGGGTCTAAACTTTGCATCCCTAGTGGATCTCTTAGGAGGCTTTTAGTACTAGAAGCCCATGGTGGCGGCTTAATGGGACACTTTGGGGTCATGAAAACTTTGTATACACTTAGGGAGCATTTCTCCTTGCCTTACATGACTAAGGATGTAGAAAAATTGTGTGCTTCATGTGTTGTATGCTTGCGTACTAAGTCTAAAGTTCAACCCCATGGTCTTTATACACCTTTGCCTATACCCCAAGTCCCCTGGTAAGACATCTCCATGGATTTTGTTTTGGGATTACCTCGGTCTAAGAGAGGGAGGGATTCTATCTTTGTAGTGGTGGATAGAATTTCTAAAATGGCCCATTTTATAGCTTGCCACAAGACTGATGACGCTTCCCGTGTTGCTAATCTTTTCTTTGACCAAGTGGTGAGGTTACATGGAGTTCCTAGGTCCATTGTTTCAAATCATGATGTGAAGTTCTTGAGCTACTTCTGGAAGACCTTGTGGGTCAAGCTCGAGATGAAGCTCCTCTTTTCCACTACTTGTCACCCTCAAACGGATGGGCAAACCGAGATTGTTAATCGAACCCTTGGTGCATTGCTTAGGTTTTTATTGCAAACTAACTTGCGCAGGTGGGAAGAGTGCCTCTCCTTCATTGCGTTTTCCGACAATAGGTCCATTCATTCACCTACCAAGTGCACTCCTTTTGAGGTTGTGTATGGCCGCAATCCTTCCACTCCTTTGGATCTCATGCCCTATGCCACCAAGGATCAAGAGAGCAAGGAAGGCCTTGATCAAGCTGCAAGGATCAAGAAGCTTCATAAGGACACAAGCATGCAATTAGAGAGAAGAACCACTCAATATGTGAGACAAGCCAACAAAGGACGCAAGGAAGTGATCTTTGAGCCAGACAACCTTGTTTGGGTGCATTTGAGGAAGGAGCGGTTCCCCTCACTTCGAAATTCCAAGCTCAAACTTCGTGGTAATGGTCCTTTCCAAGTGTTGGAGCGGATTAATGACAATGCATACATGATCGAGCTCCCACCCACATAAGGAGTTATTGATGTCTTCAACATGGATGATTTGGCTCTTTTTGTGGTACACGACGAGGACGGCTACCAAGATCAAGATTCGAGGTCGAATCCCTTTCAATAGAGGGAGGATGATGTGACTATGGTCCATCATGAAACTCAAGCCATGTCACCTCCAATGCCCTCGCTTGCACCAACCCCGGTTGTATCCCTTGAACTTGATCCAACTTGTCTCCAACGAGTGGTGTGTTATATCTACTCTAAGGAGTCACTTATCTCTTCACTTACACCACCAAACCCATCACCATCCATCCGCCTTTCACGATCTCCAACCAAACAACTCATCTCGCTGAACTCCTTCCTGGATCCCTCTGTAACCCCTCAGTAAATCGCCATATCTTTTGACGCCTAGATCGGTTCACACTCAAATTTGGAGGACATAAACTATACTTCAAGGTACAACGTCTGGCATTGGAATCATGCCATTTGGAGTCCGGAGCAAAGCGAACGACCCATTTGAAAACTGAATAGAATCCTGGAATTTGACTGTCGAGGAACATCAAGATCCATTCTTGCTTGAAGCCATCCAAAACGTCTACCTTGCACTGAGAACGAGAGGAACGTGGTCCTATATCATATTTTACTAGTTGTTGTGTGAATTGTCATTTTGCTTAATGAATCTAATCTTGCATTAATTACCACGAAAGTAGGAATTAAGTAGGATTAGACTCGTTTCTTATACCTTGAATGAGGATAAGAGATATATTAGGACATTTGACCATTGGAGACCATTACTTGCAACCTTAGAGATTTATTTGCTTGTCATTACATGATATATTTTGTGGTGAACCCCAATCCTAGCTTTTCATCATTCAATCAACCCAAATCAACCTTTTATCACTTTAGTTAGCTCTAGATTTAGCATTTCTTGTTAGCTCTATAAAATCACACCTCTTGTTTAATCTAGATTATTAGTTTGTGTAAAATGGGTGATCAACGAGTGCTCACTTGGATTCGATATCATTTATGCTACTCGATAGTACCATGCAATTGCGGGCCTATCAAGTTTTTGGCGTCGTTTGCCGGGGAACACGGTTGACATTGATTAAGCATTGACTACTAAGACTAGATCTTTTCTTTTTGTCATTTTATTCTTATATATATAAATACTTCTAATCACTCTCTTGTTCTTGTTCTTCTTGTAGTGATTTCTTCGTTGCATGCCCGTTACTTGAAGTCCTAGGGTGCATCTTGAAGAAGGAGACCCCGAGATTGAGAAATCGTTTCGTGCAAGGAAAAAGCTACAAAAGAGTCAAGGAGCACAAAAAGAATCTCACTCATCTTTGTTAGGAAATGGAACTCTGGAACTTAGGTTCCCCTGAGAGTTCCGTTCCTCAGTTTCTCTACTTTTGAAGATGACAAATATTATGATACTAATGTTTTATCTCAAAGATGTGTTTTAAGGAACCACATGAATTTACCAAAGGCAGGAAAGCCAAATAGAACTAGGGAACCAAAGGAACAAGACAGCTGAAGGAATCCAGAGGAACCCAGGTGTGCCCAGAAATGAAGCTTGCGACATTGCGATTCCCGAGAAATCTGGGGACACACAACCTCGGACAAAAGGAGTCGAAAACGACTTGTCCGAAGCTTCCAAAATCCTGCCAAAATGACTTGTCCTGGATTGCGAGTTGGCAATCAAAGGTTTCCACTATAAGGAACTGGTCATTTGTTTGATTGTTTATTTCCGCTGCGAAAGGAACTGAGAATTGATATTCTGAGTTCCTTAAATTTTTATCTAACAATCACGATCCTACAATTGGTATCAGAGCAGGAAAAGCTCTAGATCTTTGATTAGTTTGCAGATCATGTCTCAACCAAGCAAGTTTGAGCTCGGAATCTCCACCAACAAGCCACATCTCCGAAAGAAAGGAGAAGAAACATGGTGGGAAAAGTGCATGGAAAGCCACATCAAGACCAATGACTACCAATGCTGGAGGATAGTCGAAAATGGAGATGGCTATGTCGACCTCACCATGAAGGAAGAAGATTGGAAACCAGAACACTATGTTATCATGGAGAAGAATGCCAAGGCCAGGCAGTCCATCCTCAATGGATTGGACATAGAGGACATGGACAAGGTCATAGGAATCAAGACGGCCAAAGAGATATGGAAAGCTCTCAAGGAGATGCATGAAGGAAGTGAGGAACTGAAGCAAAGCAGAAAGTTTGCTTTGGAAGGAGAATATCACACCTTCAAAATGATGGAAACTGAGACCATCTCAGAGTACTACTCTCGCTTCAACAAATTAATTGGAAAGTTGACGGCGGCGGGAGTTGATCTTGATGAAGTCTCCAAGTTCTTAGTGATCATCAATGGACTCAACTCCAAGTTCACCCTTCTCAAGGGAATCATGAAGAAGGAGAGCACATTAAAGCCAATGCCGATAAGAAACTGGAGAAAGGAATCGCCCTTAAGATCTCCAAAGCTTTCTCAAGGCTTGAGATGGAGCAAGAGAACTCAGACTTGGAAGAAGAGGAGGACGAGCTAACAGCCCTCTTCTCAAAGAATATCAAAAAATTCTTTGTGAAGGGAAGGTTCCAAAAGGGCAGTTCCTCCTACAACGGACCCAGAAGGGATCTAAAGGAAGTCTCTTGTTACGAGTGCAAAGAGAAGGGACACTATGCTAAGAACTGTCCCAACAAGGAAGACTCCAAGGAAGAAGAAAAACCTCAGAGAAAGAAGGCTCTTGTAGCCTCATGGGGAGAAGACTCAGATGAGGAACTGGATCTGAGCGGCTTCGCTGGAGAAAGATGTCCATGGCAAAAGGAGACTCAAGCGATTCAGAAGACCTTGAGGTAACTTCTGATGATCTCTTAAAATCTCTAGTTGATTGTGATAAGAAACAACTTCTTAAGATCATAAAGAAACTAGGGAAGGAAACCAGTTCCCTTCAACAGAAACTTGATGACTGCGAAGATGAAATTGCATGCTTAACTGTTGAGAATTCTGTTTGGAGTAAGAAACTTAGTGAATCTGAAAAAGACCTAGCGGAAACTCACTCCAAACTGATTGATATTAGGAACGTGCATGCTAGTCACCTTTAAATCTGCAAATCTTGCGATGAAACTGGCATAGATTCTGTTAAAGTTCCTTTGCATGCTAACTCTATTGGAAATGAAATGCTTCAGTCCATTATTGATAGGTTAGACGATCTCACTGATTCCATTAATGAAAAAACGATAAATCAAACTGTCTTTGTGAGACAACGTCATGGAATAGGATATGTCAACAACAA
This sequence comes from Rheum nobile, assembly GCA_027886185.1. NCBI lineage: Eukaryota > Viridiplantae > Streptophyta > Magnoliopsida > Caryophyllales > Polygonaceae > Rheum > Rheum nobile. The sequence continues at coordinate 1,607,253 of WOAB01000685.1, read as the reverse complement.
GGATAACAATGATGCTGAAAATGAAAAGACCAGATGAGAACTTGTTGAGATGAATGAGAACCTCAGCATTGCTCTTGCCACCTCTCGTGACAGGAATCAGTTCCTATCAGAGAAGATCATGGTGCTTGAGAACAAGGTTGAGGTTGCCAAACGTCTCAATGAAGGTTCTCAAAGCCCTAAGAGGGAACCAAAAAGAAAAGAAAAATTGACTCCTGAAAATCAATGGTTTACCAATTCTTTTGCTCACAAAAAATATGTTGACATGGACAATAGTAAGGTTAAAAACAATGTTGATTTCAACAAAAAAATTGAAAACCCTTTTAGGCCAGGAAAAAGAAAAGTATGGTCATGTTGTCTACAACCGCTTATGTACCTACTGTGGTAAGAATGGCCATTACAACACTGATTGTGCTAAGAAAAGGAACTTTGAAAGGGAGAAAAGTGCTTATCACCCGGAAAGGAACCAATTCCCTGATTATTCACAAACTCGAAATGCTAATCCCCCCAGTAAAGCCAAGCTTCGCTGGGTTTAGAAATCTTAGTTCCCTTGTGTGCAGAAAGAAGAGAGACAACCCCAACTATGGTACATTGACAGTGGTTGCTCATGCCATATGACCGGAAAAAGAAATCAAATGACCTCTCTTCAACCTCTCCAAGGAGGGAACATATCCTTTGGAGACAAAAGCAAAGGGAAAATCTGTGGAATAGGAACTGTGAAACTCAACGATCACATTCAGGTAAACAAAGTTCACCTTGTTGATAGTCTTGGTTTTGATCTAATAAGTGTGTCACAGCTGTGTGATCAAGGAGACAATGAAGTCAGATTTAGATCAAACGAATGCTCAGTTCTTGACTCCTCGGGACAAATCATCCTAAAAGGAAAGAGATTCAACAATGTTTACATTGTTGATCCATCCTTCGTCCCCAAGGAGAAACTGTGTCTTTCAACCGTGAATGACCAAGCTGAGTTGTGGCACCAATGCCTCGGTCATGCTAGCACTAAGCTGATTCAAAAGCTACACTCAAAGGAACTAGTCAGAGGATTGCCAAAGCTGAGTGGCACATCTAAGGAACTATGCTCTGACTGTGTAAAAGGAAAACAGGCTCGTAGTTCCTTCAAATCCAAAAATGTGGTAAGCACCTCAAAGCCTCTTGAACTTATCCACATGGATCTTTGTGGACCCATGAGAGTTCAAAGCCTAGGAGGGAACAGGTATATCTTTGTTATTGTCGATGACTTCTCTCGTTTTACTTGGACCATATTCATTAAATCTAAAAGTGAAGTTATTGACCGCTTTAAAGATCTGGTTCCCTTGTTAGAAAAATCTCTTGATTGTTCACTAAATGCTATTCGGTCTGACCATGGTACCGAATTCGAAAATGGAGAATTTCTAGCCTTTTGCAGTGAGCATGGCATCGATCACAACTTCTCTGCACCATACACTCCTCAATAGAATGGAGTAGTAGAAAGGAAGAACAGGACCTTGGAGGACATGGCTCGAACTATGCTGATCTCAAGTGGACTCTCCTAATCATTTTGGGCTGAGGCGATCAATACAATGTGCTACATCATCAATAGAGCCATTCTTCGCCTAATCACAGAGAAGACACCCTATGAACTCCTAAGAGGAAGATTTCCCAACATTTCACATCTGAGGGTGTTCGGATGCAAATGCTTTGTGCACAACAATGGGAAGGACAATCTTGGCAAGTTCGACCCAAGAAGTGATGAAGGAATCTTCATTGGTTATGCCTCATGCAGTAAGGCATACAAGGTCTTCAACAAAAGGACTAAAAGGGTAGAAGAAAGTATTCATGTTATTTTTAATGAAAAATCACTTGGAAAGAGTATGCAGAATACCACCAGTTCCTTTGAAGATCCATTTCCCAAGCCATCTCAAGAAGATCCAGATGAAAATGTCACTCCTCCCAGTTTCTGTCCTGCTGATCGGAACCCTCCAATGGCTCCCCCACCAGTTCCCATGGATAATGAACAACAATCCATTTCTGGGAACCATGAGCATGACGACAACATCTGTGGAGACCTCAATGATTCATCTTCCCACATGTTCTTCAATGGAGAAGGTGACCCCAACCAGGAAGCTGAATGCTCAACTCAGAATGTCTCCACATCAAATACTCTGGCTTCCAACAGAGAAAGAAGAGTCATCAAGCCTCCAGTCAGGTATGAACATCTAACTTTCTTTGCCTTTAATGCCTTTTTGTCTATTGTGGAACCAGAGAACATAGGTTAGACACTGAAGGATGCGGACTGGATTCAAGCCATGCAAGAAGAGCTTCATCAATTTGAAAGGAACAAAGTCTGGCATCTGGTTCCTCGCCCCAAGGATAAGCACATCATAAGAACCAGATGGGTTTTCAGAAACAAGCTAGATGATACAGGAGCTGTGATAAGGAACAAAGCAAGACTTGTGGCTCAAGGATACAATCAACAAGAAGGAATTGACTATGATGAAACCTATGCTCCAGTGGCAAGGATCGAAGCAATAAGGTTGTTAATTGCCTTCGCATCTCACAAAGGGTTCAAGTTGTTCCAAATGGATGTGAAGACAGCCTTCCTCAATGGAATTCTTCAAGAAGAAGTCTATGTCAAGCAACCTCCTGGCTTCGAAGACGACGATCATCCAAATCATGTCTACTTCCTAGACAAGGAACTATATGGCCTCAAGCAGGCTCCCAGAGCATGGTATGATCATCTTGCCCAGTTCCTACTTTCAAACGGCTATAGGCGTGAAGTTATTGATAAAACTCTCTTCATCCTAGAAGAAGAAGGTAATATCTTAGTGGTTCAAATCTATGTTGATGATATCATTTTTGGTTCCACTAACCTGTCCCTTGTAGACAAGTTCAAAGACTTGATGAGCAGTGAATTTGAAATGAGTTTAATTGGGGAACTCACTTTCTTCCTCGGATTACAAATCACTCAAAAGGAAGATGACATTCAAATCCATCAACAGAAGTATGTCAGGGAACTACTGAAGAAGTTCAAATTGGATTCATGCAAGCCTCTCTCCACTCCTATATCCACCATTGCCCATCTGGATATGGACCATTCGAGTCCTCTAGTGGAGGAGAAGCTCTATAGAGGTATGATAGGCTCACTCATGTACCTAACCGCTAGTCGACCAGACATCGTCTTTGCTGTTGGCTTGTGTGCTAGGTTCCAATCTTGTCCAAGAGAAACCCACTTGGCTGCTGTGAAGAGAATACTTCGATATCTCAAAGGAACTGACGATCTCTGTATTTGGTACCCCAAAGAATGTCCCTTTGAGCTCATGGGTTTCACTGATGCTGATTATGCTGGATACTTGGTGGATAGAAAGAGCACTTCTGGAATGACACAGTTCCTAGGCCCTTGCCTTGTGTCATGGGGATCAAAGAAACAAGTCTCAGTCTCCCTCTCCACCACAGAATCCGAGTACATTGCAGCTGCCTCTTGTTGTTCCCAACTTCTCTGGCTAAAGCAACAACTCGCGGACTTTGGTATGTCTTATGGCCCTCTCACTATTCTTTGTGACAACACTAGTGCCATAAACATTTCTAAGAATCCTGTGCATCATACTAGGACCAAGCATATTGACATTAGACATCATTTTCTTAGAGATCATGTTGAGAAGGGAAACATCATTATGAAATTTTGTAGAACTGAAGATCAGATTGCAGATATATTCACCAAGGCATTGAATAGAGTTCCTTTCGAGAACCTTAGATTGGAACTAGGAATGATTCCTATTACTCAGTAGTGACCTTAGTTCTAAGAATTCTTTCCAGTTCCCCTAATTGACTAGTTTAAGATATTTAACTTGTTGAGTCTTGATGTCCTTGTGTTATATCTTTTGCCACAAACCCTTTTTGTAATAATGGTTTCTTAAAAAGGCTTAGATAAATCTTTGTGGCTCGTTTCCTTTTGGTTCTCATTATTCTTTAATTCCTCATTGTTCAAGTTTTCTTCATGGCCCAAAAGTCACAATCTGATCATATTTCTAACCCAACATTACAAGCCGAGATGATGATTGTGTACTAAGACCTACCCTTGCCTCATTGCTAAATTTAATTCTCTATGATCCATCTCTAAACCCTCTCTGAGAATTATTGTGCAATGCAAAAAATAGCCTACCCTGATTCCTTGTGTGGGAACGTACTATTTTTGGTTCCATTGTTTTAACCCACACCAAAGGTTCCCATACATCCCTCTAGCTCGCTAAAAATATCGCCAGAAAGGAACCAGAACTTAGCGTCTCTCCAACGGCTCGTTTGGCTCTTCCCAGAAGCTATTTATGGCAAATTCGCAGGGATAAGGCACGTCTCATCAGTGGCAAAATCTCTCTCTATCTCTTATCTGAATGGACAAATTTTCAAAATTGAGTTAGCCGTTCCGAAAACCTGCAACTTCCATTAATGCTACGGCTTGGCCTTGATCTTCTCAACGGCTGGATTTGATTCAACGGTCACCTCTGCTTTTGATCTTCAGAGATCTTCACCGCCTTTAAAGAGTTGCCATGTTCATCCAAGCTAATCCCACAACTCGCCATTTCTCTGATCTTCTACTTCTCCCTCTCTCAAACACAGAAATCCTTAAATCCTCAAAAATGGTGAACCAAAACCCTAACGTTATCCTGAATGAGGAAGAGGCTGCCATTCTCAGAGCCTTTCGAGAAAAGAAGGCAGCTTCATCTTCTAAGCCTATTTCTGCCACCTCCTCTCAAAAATCCCAACCTAAAGAGAAAGCAATAAAGAACCCTGTGGAGAAACCAGTGGAGCAACCCAAAGAGAAAATTGAGGAGCCACCAAAGGAACAGGTTGAGGAGAAAGCCATGGCCATCACTCTGGCCTCTGAATCGGACACCAAATCCGCCTCCGAAGGTGGCTCTCATGACTCCTCGCCTGACAAATCTCTCCAAGAGCTCCTCAGCCCTGAGCCCTCACCAGTAAGCCTCAAATCCAAAACCACTTCTAACCCTGGTCCCTCTGTCGCCACTAGAATGCAACAGAGAAAGAGGAGTTCCCAAGCCATAGTTCCCTATGAAACCAAATCCACAAAAAGAGCCAAAATCACCTCCCTCTCTGCCTCCTCCTCCCTAGGTCAGGTCTCCTCTTTCTTCTCTAAGAGGAAGATCCTTAAGCCTCTCATAATCGGCAAGGAGTTCTGGACCCAAGAACTGGAAGAAGAAGATGAGGAAATGTTTGGACAAGCCCTGAATGAGTTCCATTCTCTGCTGCAGTTTCAAGGATGGGATGAGATGTTGTTTGAACCTTTCTCTGCTTCTGATGAGGTTGTCCGCTTGTTTTACCAGTCTATGGAGTTTGTGCCTGCGAAGGAGAACTCTCCCTGTAACGACGCCATTCTTATATGGAAGGGAACCAGCTATCCTCTATCCGCCAACCTTATTGCATCTGCTCTAGGGATCGAGTCAAGGTCTGGGTTTGGCATTCTGCCTCAAAAGAAGGGATGGCCCAAAGGAAAAGGCTACAAATCCAAGGGAGCAGTGGTCAAGAAAATCTATGATGGCGCCTCCCCCTCATCTTTGGAGACAAAGGATCTCTCCATCGCAAACAAGTTGTTACACTTCTGGATCACCCGAAATCTGGTTCCCAGACAGGAGCACCGGAACAATGTTCTCATCACAGATGCCATCTACATGGACAAGGTGCTCTCTGGTGTTCAATTGGATCTCCCTCGCATTGTCTTAGCCCACATGCAGTTCTGCTCATCCCATGACTCTCATGCTTTACCCTTCCCTCATATCATCAAAAACATTCTCTCCAACCTTCACCAGTACCCAGTTGATCTGCCTAAGACAGTCTACAGCAAGTGTCTTACCTTGGCCACAGTTCGGAAGTTAAAGACAAAGGAACAACAAGACCCCCCTTCTGAAGCTCAAGCTCAACTGCCTAAGGAAAAGGCCAGTTCCAAGGCCCCTTCTAGTTCCCAGCCACATCTCAACCCCTCTCTAGACTCCACTGCGATCCTTACTGCTCTGGATCGTATTGAAAAGGCTATCAGGGTGGGCTCGATTGCTATCTTGGTCGCCCTCCATGATCAAGTAAGAGAGTTGGGGCGCATTAGTTCTGCTGTCGAAAGTTTGGTGGAAGTTCTGCAGAAGGATTGGCAAGGTGCAATCAATGCTCATCAGGCTGCGGGCCAACATGTAGGAACCGACAACAAGGTTGAAGAAGAGGAGGCCGCTAATACGCCATAGGAACACTTGCTATGGTTCCCTGTGCTGTAACTCCACAGCGAGCTAGTAGTTTCCCTTAGGATCCTACTCCCCTCTTCTATCCCATTGTTGTCTTCCCTAAAATTGCTTTTGTTGTTATCCTTGCCGTTTGTTGTTTGTGTTGTTGTCTTTTGTCGACTATAGTTTTTGTTGGATGTTGTGTGTCTTTGAACAATGATCAGTGAAGCTTTAATGATTATCTTTAGTTTCATTCCCATGATCGATTTGTCTTTGCCTTAAGTTTTCATTATGCCTTTTATGGGTTTGATGCAATCGCATATTTACTTGGATATCATGTTCTTAACTTATACTTAATCTTTTCGATGATGTCAAAAGGGGGAAGAAAAGGATAGGAACCTTGAACTTTGAGACTACTGGATTAATAGGAACTCTGAACTAGTTCTATTTCTAAGGGGGAATTTAAAATCAACTCGTTCACTTGCTTAGGGGGAATTTGCAACCATTGAATGTTCAAACACTAATATGAAATGTTGTAAATCCCTTTATCTCAATATGGTCTCATAAGATTCAAAGTCCTATTATGTTGCCAGGTTCCTTGTATTTGTCATCATCAAAAAGGGGGAAATTGTTAGGAAACGGAACTCTGGAACATAGGTTCCCCTGAGAGTTCCGTTCCTCAGTTTCTCTACTTTTGAAGATGATAAATATTATGATACTAATGTTTTATCTCAAAGATGTGTTTTAAGGAACCACAAGAATTTACCAAAGGCAGGGAACCAAAGGAACAAGACAACTGAAGGAATCCAGAGGAACCCAAGTGTGCCCAGAAATGAAGCTTGCGACATTGCGATTCCCGAGAAATCTGGGGACACACAACCTCGGACAAAAGGAGTCGAAAACGACTTGTCCGAAGCTTCCAAAATCCTGCCAAGGTCCAAGAGCTAAAGAACAAGATGCCTAGAGAACCTCTACCTCGGACAGAGACGATGAAAGCGACAGGACATGATGACGTCGCTGTCCAAGAGACGGTTCCCAATCGGCCAGCTTAGTCAACCTCGGACGAAAGCATTTGGACAATGACATTGCAAGGATCGTCTGAGGTAGTTGACCAACCAAGAGAGATTCAGAGCTGCCTAGGTTGTTTGCACATGCCAAGAACAACGTGAATCAAGGAGAACCACTCAATCTAGGGCAAGCTCAATCTGTGGGAACCCAGAGAGGATCGAGCTGCGAAGAAGCCTCTATAAAAGGAAGACTAACCCAAGGGTTATCTTCAAGTACAAAAACACGACTCACACTAATTAGCAAATATCTAGTGTGAAGCTCTAAACAAGATCATCAAAGCAAACTGAGATCAAGAGGAACCAGTCAAGGAAGAAGAGCTGAGTGCTAAGTTCCTGTGACTGTAAGTGATAGTTCCTAGGTGCGAAAGTCTGTTTCTTGGATTGATTATTGATTGTGTTAAGTTATCTAGGATTGTCTAACTGTGTGTAAGGCAAAGGAACTGTGTGTTCGTTCCTAGGATAAGCTGTAACCAAAAGAGATAAGAAATCAAGAAGTAGACTTTGAAATCCTTTCGAAAGAAAGGTAGTGGTTTTTATCCTGGATTGCGAGTTGGCAATCAAAGGTTTCCACTATAAGGAACTGGTCATTTGTTTGATTGTTTATTTCCGCTACGAAAGGAACTAAGAATTGATATTCTGAGTTCCTTAAATTTTTATCTAACAATCACGATCCTACCATCTTCAATCATGGAAGAAGATGGAAGAACCGTTGAGGACTACATTGCACCGAACAACTATGGCATTCATTCTGGAATCACAAGGACAAATGTGGAAGCTAACAACTTTGAGTTGAAACCGGCCCTTCTCACCATGGTACAACACCATCAATTTTTGGGATAACCATCAGAAGACCCAAATTTTCATCCCTCGGTCTTCCTGGAGATTTGTGACACAATGAAGTACAATGGAGTTAATCAAGATGTCATTCGACTAAGGCTTTTCCCGTTCTCACTAAGGGATCAAGCAAGGGCTTGGGTCTACACCATTCCGGAATATTCAATCACTACTTGGGAGCAACTCTCCGCCGACTACCCCTCTAGGGAATGAGATCTCCTCATTCCGCCAAAAGGAAGAGTATGAAGCTTGAAAAAGATTCAAGGAGCTTTTGAGGAAGTGCCCACATCATGGATTCGAGAAGTGGTTCCTAGTTCAAGGATTCTACAATGGGCTAACGAACGCTTCAAAGATGGGAATTAATAGTGTCGCCGGAGGTGCTATCATGAGAAAAAGGATAACCGAGGCTTGGACGTTGATTGAAGAGATGGCAATGAACCACCAAAAGTGGTCAAACCCAAAGTTTGAGCCTAAGAAATCACACGAAAGGTATGACATCGACACCTTTGATCTCTTAGCGGCACTAATGTTTGATCCATCATGGATGTCCGGGCTCATTTGAGGTTCTTGATGGGGCATAGTCACATCAATGTTAGTTTCTCAAAGACCGCCACTAAGGTACTTCAATCCGGGATCTATTGGCCCTCTCTCTTCGAAGATGCTCGGAGCTTTATTCTTGCATGTAACCAATGCCAAAGGACCGGGAATATCTCGAAAAGACATGAGATACCATAGAACAGTATCTTGGAAGTTGAGATTTTTGATATATGGGGAGTTGACTTCATGGGACCTTTTCCACCGTCCGGCAACTATCGGTACATTTTGGCAGCGGTGGACTATGTCTCTAAGTGGGTTAAAGCAATAACAACCCCCACATGTGACTCCAAGCAAGTGATAAAGCTTTTTACAAAGACTATCTTCCCGAGGTTTGGCACTCCAAGAGCCGTGATTAGTGATGGTGGCTCACATTTCATTGAGCGACAATTTGAGGCTCTCTTGAGGAATTACGGGGTCACTCACAAAGTTATAACCCCCTTTCACCCTCAAACAAGTGCTCAAGTGGAGATCTCAAATCGAGAAATCAAAAGCATTCTTGAGAAGACGGTTTCTCGTTCAAGGAAAGATTGGTCTTCAAAGTTGGACGAAGCACTTTGGGCATATAGGACCGCAGTCAAGACGTCGATTGGTACTACTCCATTTCGGTTGATCTATGGAAAATCTTGTCACCTACTGGTTGAGCTTCAGCACAAGTCATTTTGGGCTATCAAAACCATGAATTTTGATTTGAAGGTAGTCGGTTAAAAGAGAATGCTTCAAGTCAATGAACTTGAGGACTTGCGCTTGAGTGCATATGAGAATGCAAGGATCTACAAGGAACGGGTCAAACGTTGGCATGACAAGCACATTGTTCGTAAAGAATTTCATGAGGGAGATATGGTTCTTCTCTTTAACTCCCGCTTGAAGCTATTTCCGGGGAAACTCAAATCAAGATGGAGTGGACCGTTGCAGGTGAAGAAAGTGTACTCTTATGGTGCCATTGAGATATGGAGTGAAGCAACCCGGATATTCAAGGTCAATGGTCAAAGGCTAAAGCATTATGTTGTTGGAGACCCGATCGATAAGGGAATGACCTTCCCCCTCTCCGATTCAAAGTCATGAATGAAGGAGGACGGTCTAGCTAGACCTTAAATACCACTTCTTGGGAGGCAACCCAATCATTTCTAACCCTTTATCTCTTTCTTACTTGATCTATGCATGCATATCTTTCCTTGGTTTTTAGTTTAATTTTTCTTGATTAGTTTTAGTTGAATAGACATAGGTGATGCAATTTCTTTGTTAGTTTGTGTCTTGCATGTGAACATGTTTGGGTGTCATAGATAGGGCTCTTAATTAGGGATTAGATGCATACTATATTAGGATAAAAATGCATGAATAGATTATTTTAGCAAAAAAAAAAAAAAAAAAAAAAAGTTGAACATCCATGGTAACTCCATGTAATGGCCACGGCCTAACCGCAGCATTTGCCACGGATTTGGCCGTAACAGGTGATGCATCCGTGGTACATTCTCATTCTGTAATGTCCACGGCCGAGCCGTGGTATTTGTCACGGTTGTGTCCATAACAGGTGTTAAAAAAATGAATCATGTGGCAAACTCTCTAAAATGGCCACGGTACAACCGCGACATTAACCACGACCATGGTCTTTCCATACTTTAAAATAAAATAAAATATGTTCCCATTACCCAACCCTCACTCCCGATCCCCTACTTCATCTCTCCCATTCGCATCCACTGGCCAAACCTGCTCTACCCACCTCCGACGAGCCTCGTCGGGGCTCCACCACTACCGCCGTTGTCCCGCTGCCCCACCAAGTATGCGTCGCCATCCCTGTTCTCCTCCCACTCCCTCTTCACTTACTCCGCCCAGTTCTGCTCAGCCGCACCAAAATGCGAGCCCTTGTTTTGTCGGCCCAGCCCATCTCCTCCACTTTCCACCGCCGGACACAACCCAGCCACCACCGACCCCTATTTGCCTCGCACCACCTCATCCCAGCTCCGGTCGGCGCATGTACGACGGCCACCTCGCGACCACATCCCCTGCTCGTCCAGACACCGACCTGCTGCGAACCCAGCACCACCACCCCGCCACCACCCCTCCCGACTTAGCCATGCGTCAGCCACCACACCAACGCACCACCTAATCCCCTATGGATGCCCCCTATTCCCGAAAACCACCAATTTCCAACCCTAATTTTTTAAATAAACAATTTCATGTGTTTTTGTTGAAGTTGTTGTGGTAAATTTGAAATTGGGTGGTATTTGAGCTTAATTAGATGAAGTGTAATGTCAAGTTGTTGAGAATTTGAAAAGTTGATGCTTTGGGTCTTTATGCTCCTTGTGAATATTTGAAGGCACTTGTGACATTGACATTGCATAATTATACTTGTTATGGTGATTCTTTTGTTAATTTGTGTGATAGTGATACAATCTTGTGCCATTTCATTCGGAAAATTTAGGGATTTCTTGAAAATTTTGATATTGGGGGAAATGATCGATGATACTAGTGAAACTTGACCCATGGGCTTTTAAATATAAATCATTGAGAACTTGATTGAAAAGCTTGATTTGAGTATGATTGTTTGTACTCAAACATGCTTGTTCATGACATTGCTTCAACTGTGGATATTTTCATTGCTCTCTTGTCAAAATGATTTGATTGAGATTTGTTGTGTACTTTTGGCCTTTTTGCTTGCAAAATCTATTAAGTATGACACTAATCTATTACTTTTTATAGGAGATTTGCAACTCGAGGCTCATACTAAAATGAAGAGCACGACCGCTTCTACCAACCGTTATGGCTCCACCGCTCGACGTCCTCGGCCACCCTCAACGGAACAAAGTGATCATGGATTCCACTTGGTATCGCTTGAACAAAAGGAGAATGATATAGCACTCAAGGCTCGAGGAATGGAGATCAGAATATACTTTGATAAGCATAGCCTCCGCACTCTTGGTAGTTAAGAAGATGTCTAATGGATGCTCACTCGGGTCGGATGGCAAGAGTTCATTCACATTCAACACCCCACCCACCTGAGACTCGTGTTGGAATTCCTTAGCTCGTACAACCTTGAATATGGTTCCTTCCGCCTCTTTGATAAGCGACATCATCTTTGCTCATATGACTTTTCCTCCGTCTTCCACCTTCCTTCCAAGGGCCCAACAAGAGTTCCACGTGACTTCAACCGAGAATCCTTTTGGAATGCGATCACCCTTGGCAACACTACACATAATCCAAGCTCATCCAAGGTTAGCCTCATAAGGAATCCCATCTTCAAGTACATCCATCGCTTAATGGCTCTTACCATCTTTGGACGACATGATAATGGAGTGGTTCGAGAAATCGAGCTCTATTATTTGCGGTGCATGGTTGAAGGAACATCACTAAACGCAACATTGTGTCTCTACATCCAAATCATGAAGGTCGTTAAGGCTAAATCGGGTATCATAATGTTAGGTGGGTTCATCGCCCATCATTTTAAATACAACACCCATGATCTACCAACCACACCCGAGTCGACGCTCCTTGACATATCCAAATGCATCAAGGTGGACTTCATTTCCATGATGGGTGTCGATTACTATTAGTGCTTCAACAATGGTAACACTTCTCTAAAGCTCCCTAACCGGGCCCGCACCATCGTCCTCGACAATGATGATCAAATATGCACACGCAATTGGAGAATGTTGTGGGATGATGAAGAACAAGGCAATTTTGAGCAACGTAATCCCACCGAATCACCACTATTCGAGGAGCGTGTGGATGAGAATATGGAACATGACGAGGCCCAAGATACTCTAGGGATAATGCATCAATCCATTCTTCACATTGAGAAGGAGCAACGTGGCCAACGCGTACTTTTGGAGCAAATGAATACAACTCTTCAATCCCTCCACAACATGCATCTCACCCATGGCTATCACCTCCACCAACACAATGGTTTGGTAATTCCCCCTTTCCCTCTACTTTTGTGGGATGTAGCAAAATTTGTGGCAAAGTGCATGACTTGTCAGAAAGTGAAGATAGAACATCGAAGGCCAGGGAGAGAATTGCAATCTCTACCAGTGCCAGAGTGAAAGTGGGAGGATATTGCAATGGACTTTGTTACGGGATTGCCCAAGACGCATGGCTAGAAGGATGCTATATGGGTGATCATTGATTGGCTTACGAAATGTGCTCATTTTGTTGCCATCAAGTCAACTTGGAAAACCCAGAAGCTATCTGAGGTGTTTCAACATAAGATAGTTCACATACAAACCCTAATATGCTTTGTCATGATCGTACCCTTATTCAAATAGAAGTAGTGGTGCACTTAGCTAGTGCCATTATTCGAGATTCTTGTATCGAGATGATATGGATTAAAAGCTGTAACATAATGCATCTTTTGATAAGATAAGTGCTTTTATGCATATAATTAATAAACTTTAGGCGAGAAGTACAACGTGGAAACCACTCGGGCTCCTATCTAAGAAGGTCCTCTTACCGATCTGAATTTGCACAACATGCATACGGTGAGGTTGGTTAAGGACCCAATTATTCAAAGGATAAATATTAATGTTCCCAGACAAATACATATAATTCCTATAAGACTCAAATTAATTGGAGTGTTTTATTGAATCATACCTTTTCCTTTGTTTTAGTGGAAATATTTTAGTTATGTATAGTCTATCGACTTTTATTCAAGAGTCAATGATAATAACTGAATACGAACACATAGAACCTCTCATAAATACCCTTGTTTAGTCTTTCATTAGACTAGCCAACCTTTCATTTTCCTTACATGGTTGGCTGGTGTCATTTGTCCCATACGACACATCAAATAATTTTTCACAAGTGTGAAGAAGCAGAATTCTTACGTTGAAGACAATGGTTGTTTTTGATACTTTGTTTGAAATAAGGTTGAAGATCCTACAATTTATATTTTAGGTTTATGACCGATTGTGTAATTTTGGTATTTTCCTTTAAGTCTTCCGTTACTATATTTGATATTTGATTTAGTTGTTATTTTCCGCAACGTTGTTTTTAAGACATTTTCTTATTTATTTATGAATGTTTACGTATTATTTTTATATTTGCATCCAATAATGTAAGCCTTTGGTGATTTCGGATATGTGTTCCGAGGTCACTAACGGTAATATTCCTAAGGTAATTTAAGGGTGTTACATAACCCTTCATAGAGGAATCCGAAAAGCAAAAATACGTTGGAATAAAAATTTTAGATATTGAGGGAAACAACTTGTGTATTGTTATTGTTTTAACAAGTTTATGGTATTACCCTTGGGAGATTGAGATGGTGATTGCAGACATGCGCCATGACATGCTTTTCTTCTCTAAGCTTGGAATTACTACCTTTGGTTACTCTTGCTCTCCGTTGGATTTTCACATTGACATAAAACATCAGGTTCTCATCCGCAATGATGCTCTAGGATGGTCGTCTAACCGGTGTTAAAATCTTGCCTAATTCTTTCCTTTTATAAAAAGATCATTCTTAATTCTTTTATACTCATTGTCATCGTACATTGAATACTAGCGTGTTTATGGTTGATATGCTAATAATAGTCTCTTATTGAAGTTGTCGTACCCATATAGGGAACTGTGCCATTTTGTAGGATCGTAGATGTTAGTAATCAAAGGAAACTGAGTCTTCAGAGAAGTTCAGTTCCTTAGCAGCGGAATATAATAAAGTAACAGATTCAAGACAAGTTCCTTTTAAGTGGGAACCTTTGATAACCAACTAGTTATCCAGGACAAAACCCACTATCTTTCTCTCGAAAGAATTTCAAAATCTACTTCTTTTATTATAGTTTCGATTACAATCAACTAGAATAGAACACACAGATTAAAGACTTAAGACATACTTAAGACTCTATATCTAGTTCAACCTAATCAAGCAACAAAAAATCAAGAGACTTACAACCGTTCTTCTCACAAGAACTAGCACCGATTTCTCTTCATCTTCAAGCTCTGCGTGAATGCGTTAAAAATGAGAGGTTTTGATTACCTTATTTATGCAGTCATCCGTGTAGAATAATATCTATAGCTGGCTGATTTGCAAAAATAAAATAACCAAAACAAATCAGAAAAGATAATATTTGTTACCAAATAATATCTTAACCGATTTTTACACTTTTTGTTTCCATAAAGAATATTCAGTTACACTCCTAATTACATGGAAACAATATATCTAAAAGCTTCTCTCCTAAGCTAAAAGATTTGCCCTAGCCAGTCGCCGCACCATATATCGTCTTCAGTAACACGACTTCATAGCTTCTGAATTCCCATGCCAGATCCCAAAACTGGCTCCTTGGTCTTTGTTCTTCATTTCTTGAACCTGAGTTCCCTGTTTAATTAAACATGTGGAAATATTAGTAGCAAAGTGTTTGTCATCGTCAAAAGTAGGAAAACTGAGGTAGGGAAGTTTGAAGGGAACCAGAGTTCCTGAAAGTTCACTTCCCAACAATTTCTCCCTTTTTGACGATAACAAACATGTAGAACCTATCATATAAACAATAGGCATGAATGGCAGTTGATATGAAATACAAAGTATGAATCATATGAAGAAGTAAGAGGAATGTGAATATTGATGAAGTTCCCCCTTAGCAAATACTGCGAAATCCATAATTGCCCCTTAGAATAACAACCAAGATAATAATTCATGTCAGCCTATTGGTCCCATTCCAAAGTTCATTCCCCCTTTCGACATCATCGAAAACATTGGTTAGAATAATCACATAGGGAACAAATAATGATAAGTGCATAGAAGAAACTAGTTAAAAGACATAATTCCCATATAGTAAAGACACGAACCACATTACATGCAAAGACCAAAATAGCATAGATATGAACATGAAAGACAAGAACATAAAAAACAGAGTGACAAAAGGGAGATGATTGTTGGGATGCTAGGAGGAGTCCTAGAAAAAGAAGGGAATCAAGGTTTCATGTCCAGAGGAATCACATTAGACTTCACCTTCTCATCAACAATGATCATTTCCAACGATTCTTCAGAGGAAATCTTCACTTCTTCATCTTATTTTCTTGTATGGGAACGATGCTTGCAGTAATCAGGATTTCTAACGTCTTCAGTTCCCTTGGTAAAAAAAATTAAAAAAATTCCACTTCTTCATCTTATTTCCTCTAAAGAAGTGAAGATTTTCATCGGCTTGTTATCTTCATTAGAACCATTTGGATAGTTCTTAGCAAGGTGCCCTCTTTCCTTGCATTGATAAGAAGCATAATCCTTGAGATCCCTTTTCTGGAAGGATTTTTTGAACTTTCCCTTGTTGAAGTGCTTTTTGATGTGCTTTGTGACAAGAGCGGTCATCTCATCTTCCTCTTCTTCAAGATGAGAGTTTTCTTCCTCCATTTCCAATCTTGAGAATGCTTTTGCAATCTTTAGCATGATTCCTTTCTCAATTTTCTTTTCAGAACTGATCGCAAGAACATCATTTTCTTCAATTATAAGTTTCCCTATAATCTGCGTTGGGGGAAGACTTTAAATTCCAGGGGTAGTCGACATGATTCCCTTGATGAGAGTGAATTTATTTGAGCTAGACATCTTGAAATCTGCAAACTAACACAAATCTAGAGTGCATGCTCTGATACCAATTGTAGCGGGGAGATGTACTTTTGAGCCTAACTGTCAAGCCCAGCACATAAGCCCAATGGGGTTCCATCCTAAAACCAATTGGCAATAGGAGGAGTTTTCTGAACCTGAGTTCCCTGTTTAATTAAACATGTGGAAATATTAGTAGCAAAGTGTTTGTCATCGTCAAAAGTAGGAAAACTGAGGAAGGGAACCAGAGTTCCTGAAAGTTCACTTCCCAACAATTTCCCCCTTTTTGACGATGACAAACAAGTAGAACCTGTCATATAAACAATAGGCATGAATGGCAGTTGATATGAAATACAAAGTATGAATCATATGAAGAAGTAAGAGGAATGTGAATATTGATGAAGTTCCCCCTTAGCAAATACTGCGAAATCCATAATTGCCCCTTAGAATAACAACCAAGATAATAATTCATGTCAGCCTATTGGTCCCATTGTAACACCCCCAAATCTTAACCCATTTGGAAAGGTATTACCGCCAGTGACCCCAGTGTTCCTTACCGAGATCACCCAAGGCTTTACCGGTTTAAATACAATTCATGGAATACAATTGATACATAATGATCAAAGTATTCAAATCAAAACATCAATCAAATGAAACATGAGTTACGGGATTACATCCCAATCCCGAATAGGACAAATATAGAGTTTAAACAAAGTACAGCGGAAGTCTTAAACAAAGATATTACAAAAAGGGTTGTGATCGTAATGATCACCTGCCCAAGGATCTCAACCTGATTAAAAGAAATTATTAAAACATCCAAAAACAATCGTCGTCTTCATAGTCAATCTAGTCTCCTCATATCTTCGCTCTATCTGATGTGCCGAATCGAACGGATGACACCAGCCCACATGCAGAGAACAATGTTCGTGGGTTAGTCTACTTGAATAGACTAGCAAGGGTAAAAAACAGAGTGGTTCGAGTGATCGTAACCGTTTACTATCATTGTCCCTCGAATAATAACCGAAGGGACGATACATAACCCGGCACTTTCACGGAATAACAACAAGAGGTATGCACAAGAGAAGATTCTGGAAGACTTAATCTTCACAGAAATCGACCCGAAAGAAGACTCCAAAGGAAATGAGTCTTTAAGGAAATATGACAAATCTGGAAAGTTTACAGAATCAAACAACCGCGATTAAAAGCTGACTGAGATGTTTCGGCTCACAACCAACCTCACCGCTTACAGCGAATCTAGATTGGAAAGAGAACGTACTACATTCAAGTCTGGATCTTACAGAACCACATAACGATGATTTAAAAACTGACTAAGATGTTTCGGTTCACGACCAACCTCATCGCTTACAGTGAATCGAGATTGGAAAGAGAACGTACTTTGATCAAAAGTCAAGACGAGCTTTCCTAGCTGCACTATTTACTTAGCTGCACTACTCGCCAAAGGTATATTAATTAAGTGCTACCGGCACCTTATCTTATTTAATTCCAAAATGATTAATACATTAAAAGCTTTTAATATAGGTCCCTGTCACGCAGGACCCATATCTAAGGAATGAACCTCACCGAGTCCAAACCTCTGAATCTACATCGAAAGAATGAACCTCACAGAGTCCAAACTTCTACTATCGCAGGGTCTTGCTCGCCCTTTACAAGAATGAACCTCACTGAGTTCAAACTTCAACAATCGTTGGGTCTTCATCGCCCTTACAGTTATAAAGGAACGCGCATGGAACTCTCAGGATCCAGGCGTTCCTACAAATACTCGTGCTAACTTACAGTTACAACACAACCACAGTATAGAATAAATCCACATAAATGCCCGGAAGGCGATCACAGATAATAGCGTCGTTCTAACAGATATACAACCTATTATATGATTTTCCAAAATAGTTTATAAAACCAATTCCAGACAAACACAATAATCATTCCAAATTAATTACTCAGATAAACAACTGATAATTAATGTAAATATGGAACGATGAGCAAGAGCGAACCGCCACTTGCCTGAGTCCGCAGAGATTGAACGAAGTCTAACGACGGGATTCCGGGCTCGACACCGAGACGAATCTGCCAACTCCGGTACCTTCGGATCGACCCATATAGAAACCCTAAGTTAGATTCGACAAAAAACAATACCGATCTATGAAAGAACGAAAGGAATCGAAGGAAACGAAATCCGAACGAAGGCTACGGAAGCCAACACCAACAACCACGGCCAACAACAACTACCCGGCGGGCACCACAACAATCACGGCGGGCGCCGCCTTAAATACGGCGGGCGCCGCCTCGAGCACGGCGGGCGCCGCTCCTCCACGGTGGGTGCCGCTCATCCACGGCGGGCGCCGCCTCATGGCCTCCATCTCCGGCGGTTGAGCAAGATCATCACGGCGGTCTCCGTTCACCACGGCGGGCGCCGTTCCTGGCGGTGGTCGCCGTCTCCCTGGCGGCGGTCGCCGTCTCCCTGGCGGCGGTCGCCGTCTCCCTGGCGGTGGTCGCCGTCGCTGAACAGAAACTGCAAATACGAGGGGAAATCTTACCCGCGATGCTCGATTTGGCTCGTCTTTCGCCTTGCTTTGCTTCTAGGCGTCCGAGGGTCTCCAAGGCTTCACTTGGCCACCGGAAATGACACCAAACGAGCCTCCAACGATCCACGAGCCTTCCCGAGAGAGCGTTTTCTTTGAGAGCGTTTTTTAGAGTCGAGAATTTGAGAGCGCTTCCGCGTCTTTCGCACCCTCTTCCACCCTCACCCAACACCTCTATTTATAGAAGAAATTAGGGTTCCTTGCCTCTTGGACAATATCCAAACCCTTTTGTCCATTGGAGAATGGCTCTTGGACAAAAACCTTTGGATAAAGAATCTTGTACTATTGCCCATTAGATAACAACTCTTGGGCAATAAACTTGTACCAATCTTAATCCGCGTTAACAAAAGTCGTACACGAACGAGTATAAACTCCCAACACCCCTCGACTGTATAATTCTTCACTGAGAAAAATATTACAGATACAGAGCACATTACAGAATGTCTTAAGCTCTCATAATTAAATCCGACGTACCAAACGGACGTTCGGGAAAAATCTATAATTCCCAAAATAGCCTTACAAAATTACGGGGTATCACACTCATTCCAAAGTTCATTCCCCCTTTCGACATCATCGAAAAGATTGGTTAAAATAATCACATAGGGAACAAATAATGATAAGTGCATAGAAGAAACTAGTTAAAAGACATAATTCCCATATAGTAAAGACACGAACCACATTACATGCAAAGACCAAAATAGCATAGATATGAACATGAAAGACAAAAACATAAAAAAACACAGTGACGAAAGGGAGATGACTGTTGGGATGCTAGGAGGAGTCCTAGAAAAAGAAGGGAATCAAGGTTTCATGTCCAGAGGAATCACATTAGACTTCACCTTCTCATCAACAATGATCATTTCCAACGATTCTTCAGAGGAAATCTTCACTTCTTCATCTTATTTTCTTGTATGGGAATGATGCTTGCAGTAATCAGGATTTCTAACGTCTTCAGTTCCCTTGGTAAAAAAAAATTAAAAAAATTCCACTTATTTTCCTTTCTGTCCTTTTTCTTTCCTCTCTCTTTTTTGTTTTAAACATTGCAGTAGACATCGATTCCTTTCCAGTTCAATTCCATCAATGTGCATCAACAATATGCAATAGCCAAAACATCAGTCGTCATAATTCCATGGACACAAAGCTGAGGCTAGTTTGGATACATTTATGTACAGGACAAGCTGAATGCACACGAGAGTACGTATCCAAATAACAATACCGTGGAGGGCATTTTGACAGAGCAATAATTATTCCCAGTTGTGGACTAAAACAAGAGAAGGAACATAGGGAACTCTTAATGTAGTTAGGCAAGAGATAGTCTTAAGTCAATCATCATTTCGGCTTATAATGAGGGTACAAATAGATCAGATTGACTTTTATTGGTTTAGAAAAGAGATGTTCATGCCACAAATTCACAAAAATGTTACCCATGAATCTAAGCAATAAATCCAGTGAATGACTTACAATCAAAAAATTATGAATAAAACTAGAATTAGAACATGACAAGCAAATCATACATAGTTCCCCAAGGATTATAATAATATCTATTCTAAACAACAATCAAGGGAACTAGATAGGGAAGTGAAACCGCTAGTTGAAAGAATTTATTCCAAGGAATAAACTTAGGTTCTCAAATGATTCTCGATTCAATGCTTTGCTGCAAATGTCAATAATTCGGACCTCTACTCTATAATGATTCATAGCAATGAGTTCTTTTTCAACATTATGCCTAATATCTCGAGAAATGATGCCTAATATAAAAAATGCTTAGTCCTAACATGAGCAACTGAATATTACACATAGTTACAGACATTAGTAACAACAAACATGACAAGAATAGTGTCAAAGGAACATAACTTGACCACCCAGTTGTTGCTCCAACCATAGGACTTGGGAACAATAAGCAGCTGAGGTGATGAATTTTCTCATTTATGTCAGTTCCCCCTGAATCATTGATTTCTGATACTTGTAGTTCCGTTGATATTATCACTGGGAACTAACGTCACCAACTTGTGACTCTCGATCATTTCTCTCGGCATTGGATTCCATTCATTGTTTATGCCCCTCCAAAACAATTTCCTTTAACAAAGGATTTATTTCCTCTGTTATTCCTCTCAAGTGAGATGAGCGTAAAAAATCTTCAATTATACGTCCCAATCATTAATTCTCAAATTCTAAAGAAACTAGGCATCTCACTTCAACTTGCAATTCAATTAAGACTTATGCACCAAGAAAAGCTTGGCTTGTCTGTGTTTGTGGGAATGAGAGTTCCTTTGCTCCTACAGGTTAGCTAGGTAATACACATAACCACCAATCTCAACATCCAAGTTCCTTTTCCTACGACTTTCTTCAATTTGATTTTTCTTATAAATACAATCATGAAGAGATAGTTTGAAGAGATAGATTGAGAGCTTCATTTTTCTCAACCAGCTCCCCTCTCAGTTTCTCATTCTCAGTGGAGCATGTGTCCTCAGAATCTTCCTTACCAGGATAACCAATACCATATCTTGGCTTAACAAACACAGTTTGATTCACAGTTTTCTCATTGATAGAATCAGTGAGATCATCAAGTTTACTAATTATTTCCAGAAGCATGGTTGAGGTGGTCTTTTCAGAGTCGGTGAGAGAATCAGCAGAATTATTAGCATGCATGGGTTCCTTTTCACGAGTTGTACATTAATCATATTTCCTAGAGAAACTAGCAAGCAATTTTTCAGTTTAATCAAGTTTCTTGCTTTAGACAGAGTTCTCAATAGATAAGCAAGAAATTTCCTCTTCACATTCATCTAATCTTTCTTGAAGGGAACTATTCTCTTTACCAAGTTTCATGATATTCTTAATCATTTGCTTCTTATCACACTCAAGAAGAGAATTCATAAAGTCAAAAGAGGATACCTCAGAGTCGTTTGATTCCATCGAGTCCTCCTTAGCCATTAAAAATCTTCCTCTAGAGAATCCAATTAGATCCAGTTCCTCATCTGAGTCCTCTCCCCAAGCAGCAACTAAAGCCTTCTTTTCCATCGGCTTGTTATCTTCATTAGAACCATTTGGACAGTTCTTAGCAAGATGCCCTCTTTCCTTGCATTGATAACAAGCATAATCTTTGAGATCCCTTTTCTAGAAGGATTTCTTGAACTTTCCCTTGTTGAAGTGCTTTTTGATGTGCTTTGTGACAAGAGCGGTCATATCATCTTCCTCTTCTTCAAGATGAGAGTTTTCTTCCTCCATTTCCAATCTTGAGAAGGCTTTTGCAATCTTTAGCATGATTCCTTTCTCAATTTTCTTTTCAGAACTGATCTCAAGAGCATCCTTTTCTTCAATTATAAGTTTCCCTATAATCTGCGTTGGGGGAAGACTTTGAATTCCAGGGTTAGTCGACATGATTCCCTTGATGAGAGTGAATTTATTTGAGCTAGACATCTTGAAATCTGCAAACTAACACAAATCTAGAGTGCCTGTTCTGATACCAATTGTAGCGGGGAGATGTACTTTTGAGCCCAACTGCCAAGCCCAGTATATAAGCCCAATGGGGTTTCATCCTAAAACCAATTGGCAATAGGAGGAGTAGCCCATCTACTTATATACTAGGCTTGGATACCTCACACTTCCGATGTAGGACTCTCAATTGACCCTCAACAATCTCCTCCTCACTTGAGAGTCCCACATAGGGTCACATAAACCACGTCCGGCCTTAGCCGAACCGTCGGCTCTGATACCAATTGTAGTGGGGAGATGTTAGTAATCAAAGGGAACTTAGTCTTCAAAGAAGTTCAGTTCCTTAGAAGCAAAATATAACAAAGTAACAGATTCAAGACAAGTTCCTTTTAAGTGAGAACCTTTGATAACCAACTAGTTATCCAGGATAAAACCCACTACCTTCCTCTCTAAAGGATTTCAAAGTCTACTTCTTTTATTATATCTTCGATTACAATCAACTAGAATAGAACACACAGATTAAAGAGTTAAGACTCTCTATCTAGTTCGACCTAATCAAGCAACACAAAAGCAAGAGACTTACAACCGTTCTTCTTACAAGAACTAGCACCAATTTCTCTTCACCTCCAAGCTCTGCGTGAATGCGTTAAAAAATGAGAGATTTTGATGACCTTATTTATGCTGTCATCCGTGTAGAATAATATCTACAGCTGGCTGATTTGCAAAAATAAAATAACCAAAACAAATCAGAAAAGATAATATTTGTTACCAAATAATATCTTAACCAATTTTTACACCTTTTGTTTCCATACAGATTATTCAGTTACACTCCTAATTACATGGAAACAATATATTTAAAAGCTTCTCTCCTAAGCTAATAGATTTTCCCTAGCCAGCCGCCACACCATATATCATCTTCAGTAACACGGCTTCGTAGCAGCTGAATTCCCATGCCAGTTCCCAAAACTGCCTCCTTGGTCTATGTTCTTCATTTCCTGAACCTGAGTTCCCTGTTTAACTAAACATGTGGAAATATTAGTAGCAAAGTGTTTGTCATCGTCAAAAGTAGGAAAACTGAGGAAGGGAACCAGAGTTTCTGAAAGTTCAATTCCCAACACATATAGAGTGATCGGGATTCATACGACACTATGAGATCTCACTTAGCTACATCACGGGTTTGGAAGTGTAGAGTACACACTCGTGTAGGCATTCTTGAGATATAGAGGGAAACATTAAAGATATGTGACGTTACCCATAAGGGAACTGTGCATCAGAAGGGTTATTGTGTCTTTAAGACAGATCGGTGTTACTTAAGGTTGAACGAGTGGTCATTCTCTGGAGGGATCAGTCATTCCCTAGGTGGGAACATCATGTTCCTTGAGGCATGGTTAATGTTTCAGCACGTGATGATTGTATTGTAACCGCCTTGATAACTGTCGAAATAACTACATCTTAACTACCTTAAATCAGTTGGTAACTGATAGAAGTAGTTGAATATCTTTGGAAACGGTTGTGGCAGTTGGATTGGTTGGTAACCGCTAGTAACGGCTTATAACTGCTGTAACCGTTCCCTGTAACCGCCTAAAAGCCTATATAAAGGCATATCGGTGATAGTTTTAGGACACCAGATTGAACACACGACTTCTCTATCTGAGTTGAAGTCATACTCCACTAATATATAAACATAGTTTAGTTCCCATTAGAAGCCTTGATGGGAACTAGAGGGTTTGTCTTATCTTACTTCAGATTTCGAATTCCTTATGGCTTTAGTAAGGGGGGAAATTCTGATTTCAAAAAGTGTTCTCACGATTCAAATCTTATCCGAGTTACAGCGTTCATTGATATTTCCCTATTGAAGCCGAAGTCTACATCAAGAGAAGATCAAGATTTTTAGGGAACAGTCGCCTCAACATACAATGTTCCCTGATTCAGCATACATTGTTCCTACAATCGAAATTAGAATTTTTGGATCAATGACGACTGTTCGTGAGATGACAATGAAGAAGTTGGAAAATTTTGAACGAATGGACTTCCGCCGTTGGCAAAAGAATATGCATTTCCTTATGACCAACCTCAAGATGGTATACATCCTATCCACTCCCATGCCGGAGATAGTCGATGATGAACCACCTAAGGCTGTGAAGAGAAGGAGCAAATGGGAGAACGATGACTACATATGTCAAGGCCACATCTTAAATGGTATGTCCGACTCCCTCTTTGATGTGTACCAAAATGTTGAATCTGCCAAGGAAATTTGGGACTCTCTAGAGTTGAAGTATATGGCTAAGGACGCTTGAAGCATAAAGTTCCTTGTGAGCAACTTCAATACATATAAAATGGTTGACTCACGACCAGTGATGGAATAATATAATGAGATACTTCGTATCTTGGGGCAGGTTGCTCAACATAAATTGAATATGGATGAGTCTATTTTTGTGTCAAGCATTATTGACAAATTGCCTCCATCATGGAAAGACTTCAAGAACATGTTGAAGCACAAGAAGGAAGTTATTTCCCTTGTAGAACTTGGAAGCCACTTCGAGGGCCTTCGTTTGCAAGATAAAGGAAAGGAGAAAGAGACTCCCAATTCTTCCACAATCAACGTGATGGATAAAGGTTCCCCTAAAGGTAACAACAAGAAGGGAAAGAAAAGGTCGGACAACAACACAAACACCAGTCCTAACAAGAAACCCTCTCCAAAGGGATGTTGGAACTGTGGGAAGCATGGACATCTTAAGAATGATTGTTGGGCTGGAAAGGGCAAGAAGGGCAACATTCCCAACCAGTCTGCTCAAGGTTCTAAGGACCAAGAGCATAAATCTCATCAAGGTTTGAAAGGAACGGTTCCCTCAAACGAAATTGTTCCCTATTTAGTAACATTTCCTAGTTTGGACTTTGTTCCTAATATTTCTAAGGCCTTCTTTGTGCAGAATGATGAGATAGCATGGTAGGTTGACTCGGGTGCTACCACACACGTGTGTAGGGACAAGTGAATGTTCAAGACCTTCGTTCCCTTGGATGATGGATGTGTCCTTCATATGGGAAACGAGTCAACTGCTCCATCTTAGGCGAAGGCCAAGTGGAGTTAGATTTTCATCTGGGAAGACTTTCATTCTAGAAAAGGTGTTGTATGTACCCAGAATAAGAAAACAAATCTAGTCTTTAGTGCTATCCTAAATAATTTAGGCTTTCGGCAAGTGTTTGAAGCCGATAAATATATATTATCGAAAGGCGGTGTATTTGTAGGTCGTTGTTTCCTATGTAATGGTATGTTTAAGCTAAGTATTAACAAAGTTATGAATTCAGCTTATATGACTTGTGGTCAAGGTTCTATTTCTTTTGAACATGTTGTTCCCTTAGTGGGAACGACCCCTTCAAAGGGTATTGATCCCTCATAGGAAACTGTTTTCTCTCTATGGCATGCTCGACTAGGACATGTTCATTATAAACACATGCTTGATATGTCTAAAAAAAGTATAATTCCTCCATTCGATATGAGTTTAGAGAGGTATAGAACTTGCATGCTTACTAGTATAATAAGACAATTGGTCCCTGATGTTTAGAGAAATAGTGTAGTGCTTGATTTGATACATAGTGATTTATGTGATTTTCATGCTTCTCCGTCCATGGGAAATAAGAAATATGTTGTTACATACATAGATGATTATTCCCGATATTGCTATGTTTTTCTATTGCATGCTAAGGACGAGGCCCTAGGGAAATTTAAAATCAAAAAAACTGAAGTGGAACTTCAGTTGGGAACAGCGTTCAAAAGATTGCGTATCAATAGAGGTGGTGAGTATTTTTACCCATATTACTTCCAATTCGCAGGGATCATTCATGAAACCACGGCTTCCTATATGCCACAACAATATGGTGTGTCGGAGAGGAAGAATCGAGTTCTTAAGGAAATGGTAAATTCCATGCTTTCCTACTCGGTTTTAAATGACGGATTTTGGTGGGAAGTCATGTTGACAGCTTGTTATCTATTGAATAGGGTTCCTAACAAAAGGAACAAGACTACCCCATATAAGCTTTGGTTCCAAAGGCAGCCAAATCTGAATTATCTTCGAGTTTGGGAATGAAGGGCGGTTGTATGACTACCCGAACCCAAGCAAAAGACATTGGGTGAAAGAGGTGTTGAATGTATCTTTATTGGATATGCTGAGCATTCCAAGGCATATAGGTTCTATGTTATTGAACCTAACAAGTCTATTCACTCTGTTATTGAGTCAAGAGATGACATCTTTGATGAAAAACGATTTTCATCAACACCTTTACAAAAAGTCATTGTTCCCAGTAATAATGAAGACAATGACATTGTTCCCAGTACAAGTGGCAACATAGACATGGATGTCCAACTTGCGAACAGTGAACCAGAGATTCGAATAAGTAAAAGAGTAAGGAAGGGAACGTCCTTTGGCCCTGACTTCCATGTTTACTTGGTAGAGGGAATAAGGGATGAAGTTGGATCCAAATACTTGTATTGTTACAATATTGAGGATGACCCAAAGACATTTACTGAGGCAATGAAGTCTCAAGACGTGTCCTTTTGGAAGGAGGCCATAAATGATGAGATGGATTCCATCATGGGGAACAATACATGGGTCTTGGTTGATCTTCCCCTAGATGTAAGCCATTGGGAAGTAAGTGGACCTTCAAGAAAAAGAAGAAAGTGGATGGAACCATAGATAAGTTTAAGGCCCGATTGGTTGTTCAAGGCTTTAGACTAAAGTATGGAACCGACTACTTTGATACCTATGCACCGGTTGCTAGGATTACCACCATTAGGCTATTGATTGCATTAGCTACTATTCACATGGTGATTATACACCAAATGGATGTGAAAATAGTGTTCCTTAATAGAGACTCTAAGGAAGAAGTGTATATGAAACAACCCGAAGGGTTCGTTATGATCGGACAAGAGCATAAGTTGTGCAAATTGGTCAAATCCTTGTATGGGTTGATGCAATCACCAAAACAATGGCATTAAAAGTTTGATGAGGTTGTGTTGTCCAATGGATTCAAACTGAATCAATTGGACAAGTGTGTATAGCAAATTTGATAATTCTGGGAACGATGTTATAATTTGTCTGTACGTGGATGACATGTTGGTCTTTGGAACGGATCAAAGTCAAGTACACCTTACATAGGCATTTATGTCATCACAATTCTCAATGAAGGACATGGGAGGATGCCAATGTTATCCTAGGGAATAGGATAAGACGGGGAACAGAGGGCTTATCATTGTCACAATCTCATTACATTGTGAAAGTATTGGAGAAATTCAATTGTGATAAGTACACTCCTTTGAAAACTCCATATGATCTGATTGTTAAACTACTCCCTAATAAGGGAACATCAGATATGCAACTTGAGTACTCTAAGAGTGATTGGGTACTTGATGTATGCCATGACAAGTACTAGGCCGGATATTGCTTTTGCAGTAGGGAAGGTTAGTCGCTACACTAGTAATCCTAGTGCATATCATTGGAAAGTGGTTCAACGGGTAAGTCAGTACCTTAAAGGAATAATGTATTTTTGTCTTACTTATATTGGATCACCCTCGGTGTTAGAGGGATATTCATATGAAAGTTGGATCACTAATGAAGAGGATCATTCTTCCACTAGTGGGGGGTGTTCCTTGTTGGTGGGGGTGCCATTTCATGGGCCTCCAAGAAACAAACTTGCATCACTAGTTCCACCATGGAATTGGAGTTTGTTGCCTTAGTCGCTGTTGGGAAATAAGCAAAATGGCTAAGGAACTTGATTTATGAAATTCCATTATGGGAAAAGCCAATTTCACCTATATCAATCCATTGTGATAGCGTTGCAACTTTGTCTAAAGCATATATCCATGTATACAATGGGAAATCACGTCATTTGGATGTGAGGCATAGTTCGATAAGAGAGCTCATTACGCATGGGGTAATTTCGGTGGATATTGTTAGATCACAACAAAACTTGGCTGATCACTTGACGAAGGGGTTGGCTAGAGACTTGGTTTCCAAGTTGGCTAAGAGGATGAAATTAAGACCCATATAAGCTTTCTAGCAGTGGGATACCCAATTCCTTTCCAATTAACATTGGGAACAAATTCAATGTGGAAAGCTTACACTGAGAAACTGAGAGCACAAAGGAACAGTCCCTAGGTATGTGCTCTGTTCCTACACGTATAGAGGTTGAAAGCAATTTCTTAATAGTTCCTTTGAAAAAGTGCATATTGTAGGTGCACGATTGAGGACACATTCCTTAAAAGGATCTACCTATATGGGCGTGAAGTTTTGCCGCTTCATGAAGTTTGGGTTGACTTCAAAAACGCTCATGAATGGATAAGGACTCAAGGCCATTAAGAGAGTCAAGTTATACTATGGAATTGAATGGTAATTCATGTGTGTGTTATCTTCATGCATCCAAAGAGGTTGATTGGTTCAATCCTTAGGACACCATGATTCTCGAGTGTTTGAAATGTGTAATTACACTAAGACATAAATTCAATCGTTTCGATATTTGTGTTTCTGGATGAGTTTGGGATGAAGACTTGCTTATTTTGTGAATTAAGGATTAAACTAAAATGGGGGAGGATTGTTGGTGATTTTAGTGTCATCAAGAGACCGATCCCATATAAGGAACGGTGTCATTTAGTGGGATCAGGATTCATACGACACTATGAGATCTCAATTAGCTACATCACGGGTTAGGAGATGTGGAGTACCCACTCGTGTAAGCACACTTGAAATCTAGAGGGAAACAATAAAGATATGTGACGTAACCCATAAAGGAACAGTGCATCAGAGAGGTTATTTTGTTTATGATAGATCGGTGTTAATTAAGGTTGAACGAGTGGTCGTTCTCTGGAGGGATCAGCCGTTCGCTAGATGGGAACGTCAAGTTCCCTGAGGCATGGTTAAGGTTTCAACACGTGATTATTGTGTTGTAACTGCCTTGATAACCGTCGAAACAACTACCTCTTAACTACCTTAAATCAGTTGGTAACTAATATAAGTAGTTGAATATCTTTGGAAATGGTTGTGGCAGTTGGAACGGTTGGTAACCCCTAGTAACCGCTTATAACTGCCGTAATCGTTCACTATAGCCGCCCGAAAGCCTATATAAGGCATTTCGGTGATAGTGTTGGGACACCTAATTTAACACACGAGTTATCTATCTAAGTTGAAGTCATACTCCACTAATATATGAACATAGTTTAGTTCCCGTCAAAAGCCTTGAAGGGAACTAGAGGGTTTGTCTTATCTCACTTCAGATTTTGCGGATTCCCTAAGTCTTTAGTAAGGGGCAAAATTCTGATTTCGGAAAGTGTTCTCACGATTCAAATCTTATCCGAGTTATAGTGTAAGTTTTTCGTTCCCTATTGAAGCCGAAGTCTGCATCAAGAGAAGATCAAGACTTGCAGGGAACATTCGCCTCTACATACAATGTTCTCTTATTCAGCATACGTTGTTCCTACAGACACAACATTGCTCATGGGGAAAAAAGGGGAAAAAAATAGAGGGAAAGCATAGATAAACACCAAAAAGGTGAAAAAAGATTAGAACTCCAAAATATAATCTATCTTGCCCATGTTCTTTTTCGAAGATACCACTACCCATCCATCTTCAACTGGTGCTGCATTTGAGGGATTGGGTTGATTTATCACTGCATCAGGCATAACACAAAGTTCATAGCACTCCAGATTTGTAACCATTTATTAGAATTAAAGTGCTACCCATGTCAACAAAAACACTTCCTTTTCAAAGTTCAAGTGATGACAAACAACTCTGAAGTTAAGTGTGTCAGGATTAGAGTAGTGTAGGAGTATGGAACTCTATCTTGGTCAGTTCCTCTAAGATGTTGAATCTGCAAATTGAGGGAACTATTCTCTGGAGGCGCTAAGTTCTTCTCGTGGATGTTGATGTAGATGACGGCACATCCGTAGATCACCCATATGTAACAAGATCTTGATATCGGTTTGAATCGTGGCGAACCACTTTTCGAAATCAATATTTCGCCACTTACATAGCCTTAGGGAATCCACGAAATTTGAAGTGAGATAAAGCAAACCAACCAGTTCCTAACCAGGCTCATGAAAGGAACTAAACTTTAAAGTTCATGTAATAATGGATTTGAGACTTAAATCAAGTTCAAGTATGAAGAGAGACCCTCTTCCAAAAGATAATTCGAGACTGTCTTCCGCGCGTGGCCCGATCTCCTTTTTAAATTTCAAATTCAAATTTCAAATCCAATTTCACTCTTTCCTTAACCAACCCGACCTTATCCACCCACAACCTGGCCCGCCCCTAAGTCAAGCCGCACCCAGTCCATGGCCTACTGGCGCCGCCAATGGGACTACGAAGGCGAAGACATTGACGGATGGTCCGAGTACTACACCGAGTGTAACACCCCCAAATTTTAACCCATTTGGAAAGGTATTACCGCCAGTGACCTCGGATTTCACCTCCGAAGCCACCCAAGGCTTTACCGGATTATACAAATCATAAACAACATTTATATAATCAACAAAACATAGTTAAAACATTTGTCAGGGGATTACAACCCAATCCCCATAGGGCAAAACATTGTTATCAAAGTAAACCAAGCATAGCGGAAGTCTTTTAAAGATAAATACAAGTCTTGACCACAACGATCAATGCCAAGGATCTCAACCTGGGTAAATTTGTTAAAAACACCTCCCGTCATAGTCGTTCTTAGCCTTCGTGGGATGGCAACTTATCTGATGTGCCGAATCGAACGGATGACACCAGCCAACTATGCAGAGAACAATTACGGTTGGTTAGTCTAATGAAAGACTATGCAAGGGCACAAAGCAAAGTGGTTCGAAGTAGTCGTATTAGGTTAGATTCATCGTTTCTCGGATAAGAACCGATAACGATAGCCAACCACCATACTTCTACTAGAATATATCAAAAGACATGATCAAGAGAAGACTCCAACGGATATGAGTCTTAGGGGAAGAATATCCAAGAGAAGACTCCAAAAGAGTGAGTCTCATCGGAAGCATGACAAATGTCTGGAACATTATAGTTTCACATACAAGCGTTTAAAAACTGACTAGATGTTTCGGTTCACGACCAACCTCACCGCATAAAGCGAATTCAGATTGGAAAGAGAACGTACTCTGATCAAATTCAGGACGAGTTTCCTAGCTGCACTATTGCCTAGCTTCACTACTCGTCAAGGGTATATTAATCATGTGCGCTCGGGAACTTATCTTAATTAATTCCAAAACACTCATTCACGTTTCAAGCTTTTAGAATCTCATCCTCGCGGATATTGAGATATAGAGTAGGGACTAAATCCCAGAGAGTGGCACCAACTGTGTGCACCTTCCCTGTACACGGACAGGGAATGGTCATGACCAAAGAGAAGTGTTGGGGCCTGGACATCCCATCCACTTGGTTATAAAGAAACAACTAGTACTGACAAGGAGATACCAAGTAGCGTTCCTGCGAATACTCGTTCTAACTAAACAGTTCAGAACAGTCATATAATCATATTAAAGCCATCAAGGCCAGCATCATAGATATATTTCAATCTAGATATATTTATATAATAGCATTGTTCTAGCAGATATACAACCTATTATAATATCCATTTTAATTTCCAAAACAGTTTCACAAAACCGTTCCCAGACAAGAACAATAATCATCCCAAATTAATTAACAATTAAACAATTGATAATTAATGGAAATATGGAATGATGAGCAAGAGCGAACCGCCACTTGCCTTAGATCGATGAAAGCTTCACAAGCTTAGGAACGAAGGGTTCAGAGTCTGAAACTGGAACAGATCCTCGACAATAAATCCATATGGAACGACCCATAACAAGACCCTAAGTTAGATTCAATATCTACATATATGAATCTAAAAGAATACAAGAGGAATCGAAGGAATCAAGCCTCGCTCGAAGCAAAACACCCAAGAACACACAACCCGGGGTAAGCTCGCCGCAGGTGCGGTGGAGCCTCTGCCGCGGGGTGCGGTCAAGTGCCAGAGCGAGTTCTTCGACAATGGCCATGGAGAAACTTACCCAAATCGATTCGTTCGACCTCGATTTGTTCTTGGTTTGATCTCCCACCTTCTTAAGCTTTGGAATACGACTTAGGAACACCCTTCTAACGTTCAAAAAGGAATTTGAATCCCTCTCAAAACAAGCTGAACTTTGAAACCAAAAATGGAGTTTTTCTTAGGAGGAAGATGATGTTGGAGCTGATGATTTGAGCTTTCTCTCCGCCTCCTCTCTCCATTTATAGTCTGCTCCCAGGCAAGACACATACACCACGAAGTGTCCAGCCTAAAAACGTAGGGTGAATGACTCAACAAGGCTACGCTTATAGCCTCGCCAAGTTGCTTGCACGCTGTCAAGAAGATAGCTGCCACCGTGGGGTGCGGTGGTGTGGCCGCGGGGTGCGGTGGCCGACTTGTTACCGCCCCCAAGTTTGGCCTTCGCCGCGGGTGCGGCCGCTTGACCGCGGGGTGCGGTCAAAGCCATTTTGCCCCTTTTTGTCCGTTTTGTCTTTTCTTACCAAGTGGTTAAATATTTTTAACCCCGGGTTAAATATATTCATACACGAACGACCTTTTAACCCAAAAATACATTAACTGTATTTTGTATCACTCAGAAAAATATTACAGAGGTCGCACATTGCATAGAATGCCCGTACTTCCCTGAATTTAATCTGACTTGTAATCTGGTCATAAGAAAATTTGAAATTTTCCTTACAAAAATGAGGGATATTACACCGAGCTTCATTGCGAGGCGGACCCGGATTGGATCCCGCTGCCCACACGTCTTTTCCCCGGCGCCGCGCCCGCGACTACGACCCGGACTAGATCCCACCGCCACGGCGCAGCGCCCACGACTACACCTATGACAGCACCCACAACTACGCCTATGACTCCACCCCTCGACGCCAACGTGACCCACCGACGCGCCTCGACTACGCCCCCGCGCCACCGCCTCAGCGCCCCCGCGCACCCATACCGACGCGTAGCGCGCCCAAGGCCCACAGCCTGGCCACTCTGCGTAGGTCCGCACCTATGCACGCACCCATGCCTCCAAACTGGGCCCTTGTCACATGCCTACCCGCGTGCCCAGTCGCACCACAGCCCGCCGTGCCCATTGCTGCGAGTCAGTTCCCCAGCGCGCCGAAATTCAGTGCACTTGCATCCGTGCCCATTGTCGCGAGTCCGTGCTCCAACACGCCTGCACCCATGCCCAATGCTGCGAGCCCGTGCCCCAGTGCACCCACACCCATGCCCAATGCTTCCTTGCCCACGCACGAGCCCGAAGTGCCTACGCCGGCCCTTCCGTGGTTATCGACTCCAGATCCGGGCTTCCGCGCGTTGACGATGACCAAGGCACCCAAGTCCGCTCCCACATCTGAGCCATTCTTGCTGATATTTGTGATGCCGAGAGCCGGACCCGAGCCCTATTATGACGCCGCACTCTCGCTGGTTGTCAAGCGCCTGTTCTCCCTAGCCCCACCTAGCTCGAAGCGAGGACGCTTCGATTCTAAGGGAGGGAGAATGATGCGTCCCAAGCTCAACCCAACCCGGGCTATGCCGAGCCCAAGGCGACCAAGATCGTGGCGTCCCCCTTGGCATAGGACTTAGTCTTATTTTGCCTATTTTATGTTATTTTCCCATTTAGCAAGTTTCCCTTTTTAGCATTTCTAATTCCGAACTTTCTATTTTGGGTGTGTGTCTTTCCCTTGATAGAGGAAGCTAGCCCACTAGTATGCCCATGGCCCAAGCCCATTAGGGTTCTTGGCCGTGTCCTTTGGCTTTAAATATCCTTCGTTATATTCCTTTATTCCTCACGTCTATATTAAATCCAAGTAAAGTCAGAGTCGAGTTTATCCTCCTTCTTGGGTCCAGACGTCAATCCTCTCTATCCTCTCATCACCTTCTCCGCTACAGACGCTACTGCCTTCTGTAGCTCGTCGCTTCGAGCACTCTCGCCTCTCTCTCACCCAAAGCGAGCATAAGAGAGTCGCGAACCATCCTCTCGGTGGTTCATACTTATCCCGGTTACCAAGAGAAGGATCATAGACCGCTTCCTGCCTAGATCGGGCAACAAACGTGTTCCGAGCCACCTCGGGACGCATCAACTGGTATCAGAGCGCCAGGGGTATGAGGTGTGTCTTTCCTTCTCATTAGTGAGAAGTTGACAGTGGCCACGCTGAATTATCCCACATACGATAAGGAGTTGTATGCCCTCATTCGCGTTCTCAAGATGTGGTAGCGCTACCTATGGCCACGTGAGTTTGTGATACACTCGGACCACTCCGCGTTGAGCTACTTGAAGAGTCAAGCCAACCTCAACCGACGCCATGCCCGTTGGGTAGAGTTCTTGGAGACGTTTCCATACGTCGTGGTCCATAAGAAAGGTAAGGAGAATGACTTTGAGTGATTTCACTCGGACCATAAGAAAGGCTAGTCTATTCAAGTAGACTAACCCACGATCTTTGTTCTCTGCATGTGGGCTGGTGTCATCCGTTCGATTCAGCACATCAGATAGAAAGTAGCTCAGAAGAATAGAAGGACTATGGAGTCGACGGTGGTTTTCGAATGTTTAAGTGATTTCATTAATCAGTTTGAGATCTTTTGGACAATGACTTTGGTTGTAATGTGTTTCTGTAAGACTTCCGATGTACCCTACTTTATAAGACTTCCGCTGTATTTGGTTTAAACTCTGTGTTAGCCTATTCGGGATTGGGTTGTAATCCCGTAACTCATGTTTCTTTGAAAATGTTATGTTTTGGATTGAATGCTTTGACCATTATGTATCATTTGTATTTCATAAATTGTATTTAAATGGTAAAGCCTTGGGTGATCTCGGTAAGG
The DNA here is from genome assembly GCA_027886185.1 of Rheum nobile. Taxonomy (NCBI): domain Eukaryota; kingdom Viridiplantae; phylum Streptophyta; class Magnoliopsida; order Caryophyllales; family Polygonaceae; genus Rheum; species Rheum nobile. The sequence goes on along the minus strand of WOAB01000685.1, from coordinate 1,572,143 downwards.
AACACTGGGGTCATTGGCGGTAATACTTTTCCAAAAGGGTTAAGTTTTAGGGGTGTTACAGTTGTGGTATCAGAGCCAAAGGTTTTAAAACGGGTTTGAGATTTTTATATCATTTATCCGTTTTTGAAAATGCTTTTAAAGGGCTCTGAATTTTCAAAGTGAAAAGAATTTCAAAACACCGTTCATAGTCGTGTCTTCTATATAATCTGATGTAGTAAGCTTGCTTCTATGTCTAGAAAGACTAACTCTTTCCTCGTTATCCTATAGAATGGGTGCGTGCTTTTCTCTTGATAGGGGGTCGGAGGACGCCAAGACGGACCCGCCGTCTCCAGGCATGCTAGATTTTCCGATCCATCAGCGATGTTTCGAGGTTGGAGGCCCGAGTAGCCCGCCCGAGGACATCAAGTATGTGATTCCCGAGTCTGTTGTCCTTACGCCTAGGGATGTAGTGGTCACTGTAGCTGCACCTATAGAGCCACTCGGGGAGGAAGCAGTGCAGGAAGTGGGTGAGTCGTCTAGATACGCCTTAGGGCATTACGATACAATTACCAGATAGAGATAGATCCTGTCGAGGACGAGGATATGATCGAGATTGATCCCGAGGATGAGGATCCCATCGAAGATGATCCTGAGGAGGACCCCGAGATGGACCTGGAAGAGCAGAGCCAGGAGCCAGACAACTTGAGGCACTTGCTAGTGGACAGTCAGGAGCCGGGGGTGCAGTTTATTCCCCCCAGTCCAGAACTATCACTAGTGTCAGCTTATGCACTCATGACTGATGCTGATTGGGAGGCACTGTACACTGAGCACGGTATTAGGAGGAGATCAGAGGCTGAGTTGAGAGAGACCCTTCGCCAGAGCAAAATGAGCTCTCATATAGAGCAGCAGCAGCAGATAGATCAGGCAATCGCTAGCGCTCAGAGGAGGACTGGAATAGGAGGACCTCTTATGGACGATCCTTTCTTTTCCACGACTGAGGTTGGGTCTGAGTCACCAGAGCCATGTGACCCAGGACCGAGCAGGGTGCGAAACCCATCGCCAGAGCTCGATGGTGAGCCTAGTCCGAAGAGACCTTGTACGAGTAGCCAGTCTTATAGGAGACGTTTTGGAACGCCTTGATGAGGATTGGCGTTGCCTATCGTAGTAGTTTCCTTTCTTAGTATTTCAGTATGTACTTTGTGTAATATTTCAGTATTGCGGCAAGTACTCTGTGAAACACTTTTATCTTCGAGCATTTTTTGTCCTAACGCTCGGATGATAGACTTATGTGTAGCTTGTGTAACAGTTCAGTTCATCTATAAAATACCTAGTTGATCTATTCTGAGTAATTTTACTGCATTAAGCATGTTTGAATGATATTAATGTATAAATAACTTGGAATTTGATCGGTAAACAGATGGTGAACACAAGGAACACAGTTCGAGCTAGTGTTGGGACTAGTCAGGGTCCCAGACCAATCATAAGAGATGTTGATGAGTTGTACAAGCCTATCGTAGTAGTTTCCTTTCTTAGTATTTCAATATGTACTTTGTTTCCTTGTACTTTGTCCCTATTTGATGAGTTGTACAAGCCTCCTGCCACCTAGACAAACATAGTTTTATTGGTTATGGTGTCATAGTTCTGCATTTTGGGACTTGTCCATAAGCTCTATGTTTTCACAATAAGATACCAGAGTTCATACCATGAGATATGTTTTATGACAGCACTATATGAGATGTAACATAGTTTTGGTTGATATTTATTTTTATGAGCAATTTGCCATGTAGACACATTGGGACCAGGATGTACTTTTCCCTTGGTTATTGAGATATCTGAGTTCATGGGTTCCTGCATAGTCATAGGTTTAGTGGTTAAAGTTACATGATTCAACAGTTTAATGCAGACTATAATCTATATATGCCATGGTTCCATAAAATGATGACTATATTCATGCCATAAGGTTCCTTTGGTGATCGTTTTATATAGTGTATGACAATACTTCAGTTGATTTTTCTTTATTCTATTCCTATTCCTTCTGAATAGTTCATTGCAAGTTAAGATTTTTCCATTCTTTTTTCCATGGGTTATGTAGTTTGTGCTTGTTTCCCTTTCATTATGGTTGTTGACTCGGGTATATGTTCTCAGATAGTGTTGTTCTGTGCTAATTGAAGTATTCCCGCGAGAGTGGATTTTGTTCCACACATACAGAAAAACATCTAATGAAGTTATGCACATACCTTACAGATTGAGTCTTGGAATTCTGTGAGTAGAGATTCCGAGACACTTTAGATACACATAAAGGATCTATATCGATATTAGATAGGCCATAAAGGCATTACAAGGATGATAACATAGAATTTGAAAATAAACAAAAATGGTACTTCGAGTACACTGATAATTAAGATAACTAATGATAGGATAGTTTTTGTTTAGAATTAAGCCCTATGCACTTATAGTGATAGAAACACTTAATTGCAGAGTTAAGGAGTAAGCTCCTCAGCAAAATTGGGATCAAAAGGCTATTAAGCAAAATGGGAAAAATTCTAAACAAAATCCTAACGATCTTCATTTAAAACCTTGCTTTTTTTGTTCCCTTTAGGTAGCAAGAGGCAGTATCCTCATCCCCATCGCCAATTTTCCTCTTGCTTGATCCTGATGTAGACATGTCGTTAGTGTGTACATCCATTTCTTCCATCGTGTTCACCATTGAGCTGGTAGTGTGAATAGAATGGTATGAATTTACAGAGTTGGAAGCAGGGATCAATCAACAAATTCCTCCATTTTTAGTAGATTGTTCATTTCCTCCTATGTGAGTGCCTCCACAATGGAGTCCTTATCTAGGAGGTCATCATCCTCATCCAGGATTTTTCCAATGGTGGCAACATCCAGCATGGTGTAGCTTTGATCAGCAGGGGTAACTGTAGTGATGAGGGTGTCCTACTCAAAGTCTTCCTGCACATCATCATTATGTGATACCCCGTAATTCTGTAAGGATTATTTTGGGAATTTTTGGAATTTTCCCGAACACCCGTTTAGTATGTCGGATTTAATGCAGAAAGTTGGAGGCATTCTGTAATGTGCTCTGTATCTGTAATATTTTTCTCAGTGAAATAATATACATACAACGTGCTTTGGATGTTAATACTCGTTCGCGTACGATAATTTTTATCCCGGGTTAACATCGTTTTCATCTAAGAGCTGAGGAGGCGGCGAAGCCAGGGTGGCGGCGCCCGCCGTGGGTATGGTGGCACCCGCCGTCACAAGGCTCGAAGAGCAGCCGGGTCTTCTCCTAGCTGGGGACGCCAGGCCTATGGCGGCGCCCGCCGCATTGATGACGGCGCCCGCCGTATTGATGACGGCGCCCGTCATCGTTGTTGTCCGGAGGTCTTTGCCCGATGGGCGCCGGCGAGCGTCTGACGACGCCGAACTAGCCCCGCCACGCCTCTATTTAGGCCATCATTATGCTCCCTTGTGATCTGGCTATAAAAGGAGAGGCTTGGGGATCGGATTTCACACAAAATCAGAAGCTCAAATCTCAAAATATCTCTCGCCGGAGTTTGGTGCCCTCGCCGGATTTCTAAAGCTTTCGTCGGTGTCGTTTGGTGGTGTTTCCAGAAGCCCTTGTGAAGCCTTTTGGTTGCCTTTGGAGGTTGGAACCCAGGCAAGGCAAAAAGGGGTCGAAACGCGCATCATTTGGGTGAGTTTTTCTCCCGTTCTGTCATCGGAGTTCTTCACGGCGACCGCCGTGTTCTTTACGGCGCCCGCCGTGATGAATGCGGCGACCGCTGCCTGCCCAGAATGCCTTCGTGGCTTTGGCTTGGTGGGTTGTCGTCGTGGCGTCGTTTCCTTCGGTTCCTTTCGTCTTTCCTTAGATTCGTACTAGTTTATGTCGAATCTAACTTGGGGTTTCCTTATGGGTCGACTCGAAGGTCGTTGTGCTGTCGAAGCTATACCTGTGTCGAGCCCGGAATCCCGTTGTCTCTGCTTTGTTCCAGATCTGCGGACTAAGGCAAGTGGCGGTTTGCTCTTGCTCATCGTTTCATGTTTACATTAATTATCAGCTGTTTATCTGAGTAATTAATTTGGAATGGTTATTGTGTTTGTCTGGAATTGGTTTTATAAACTATTTTGGAAAATCATATAATAGGTTGTATATCTGTTAGAACGACGCTATTATCTATGATCGCCTTCCGGGCATTTATGTGGATTTATCCAGAACTGTTGTTTTGTTTGGGAACTAATTTCATAAATAAACGTGATTAAAGTAATGTTATGATAGGTTGTATATATGTTAGAACAACGCTATCATATGTGATAATTACCGTGATGGTATTGTTGTGAAATTAATCTTAATGCTAGAATAGCATGTGGGTTAATAGGAAAACTAATCCAAGTAAGGATTAGCTATTTCTATTATCTCTGTGTTTAAGTTGATTTCCTGGATGGCTTTAATATGAATAATTGTTGTGTTAGACTGTTTAGTTAACATGAGAGTTTGTGGGAACGTTAATCCAAGTAAGGATTTGTCGTTTCTTTAAATCATAATATTCCTCGGGATAATTTCCGAATATTAATTTAAGGGTCATGACCTATGCTTCTTATCCACCTTTAAGGATCTGAAGTGTTTAAGCGTCTTGCTAGCGCCAGTGGATGAGCTTAATAGCAGTCATGTGTATTAAGCACCTAGCTAGTGCAATTGGGGTGGACGTAACTGTCACCCTGTAAATTAAAGTGTAAGCGTTGTGGCAGTGCAATCTGGGTGAACATAAGATCACCCTATGTAACAATAACTTTCGTTGTTCTCGGAATAATATTAAGCCTCGTGTGTGCGTGTGTGTGTGTGTTTGTGTGTTGTATTAATTTGGGTCGACATAATGGTCACCCTGTGATTAAGCTGTGTGCCGCTCTTAATAACATTAATGGTTTTCAATAACGTGTGTTCTATAATTAAATAAGATATGTGCCCGAGTGCACATGATTAATAAATCTTCGGCGAGTAGTGCAGCTAAGTAATAGTGCGGCTAGGAAAACTCGTCTCGACTTTGATCATAGCACGTTCTCTTTCCAATCTGGATTCGCTGTATGCGATGAGGTTGGTCGTGAACCGAAGCATATCAATCAGCTTTTAAATCATTATTGTATGTTGCTGTAAACATTCCAGATTTGTCATATTTCCTTAAAGACTCAATCTCTTGGAGTCTCTTTTCGAGTCGATTTCTGCGAAGATTCAGTCTTCCAGAATCTTCTCTTGTGCATACCTCTTGTTTATTCCAGTGAGAGTATGATGGTTGACTATCGTCATCGAGGTTGGAGTTGGAAGAGGAGGCAAGCCTTTCCCTTTGGTATTTTTTTGGGTTACCCATTCACCTTCACCTTCTTCAGTTGTGGTAGGTTCTTAGGGGAATGTGTGGGTTTGTTTGTATTGTGGCTTTCTTAATTGTATTTGGATTTTTTGGGGTGAGATTCCTAAGGGGGCAAGTGATGAAGGTGTGGTTTCTGTCACCACAGTTGCCATAACCCTCAGAAAGTCTTCAAACCACACATTATACTCCTTATACTCTTCCATTTCATCAGGAATTAGAACACTAGTATTGATGATCTTTTTCAGTAAAATGTTCACACAAATTCTGTTGAATCTAACCCATTACTTTCTTTCAGACATGGGATCCAACCTGATCAAGGTACCAAGTCCATTGCCTTCAAGTATAAATTTGATGGCCTCTGAGTTGACATATTCAGTAGGCAATTGTAGAATTCTTATCCACATGTTTATACTTGTATTTGGTTCAATGATGTGGTTAAAGCTAGATTTCCTAGTTGTAAGGACCAGTAATTGGACAAAAATATGAAATGGGCGTGTTTCCCAAGATATTTTGCTTGTCAAGGGGGTTGGAGAATATAAATTTCAAACCATTGACTTTTTCTATCCAAAATCTCCACTTCCTCTTTGAGATTTCTCCACTCATTTCTAAGTTTGGTTCTGACTTTTGAAAATTCAAAAGGTTTCCCATCACAAACCCCAGAAGATTTGTGTTTTGGAGTTTCTCAATATTTTGGGTTACTTTGGATAGCTTGGCAAGGTAAAGAAGAAGGGACAATCTTCAATATAGCCTTGCCATTATCCTTTTGGTTGGGTTTTTTGGGTTGGGAAGAGGATGGATCATAAGTTGGGTGTGATGTGGCTTTCTCAGCCGAGCAGTTTGGTGAGTTGTTTTGTGTGAGTGAGCCCAGATTTGCTATTAGAAACAGTTTTGTTGTTGTTTGCTTCAGAAGCACTAGGATTGCTTCAGCCAAAGTTTTCTTTCCTTTCTCCAATTTTTATGGATTTGTGTGGTGGTATTGGCGAATCTCAGTGGCAGTGGTGTTGGTTTCAACGCATCTAAATTTGAAGGATTGGATATATTTTTCGGTCGACTCCAATTCATCTCAATTTTACTGTGAATATGGAACCCACATATGTTGTGTTGGTCTTCTTTAGTATATTCATTCTTGCTCAATTGTTCTTTGCAATCAAATCTTGGTCTGAGTTTGAATCGCAAATGAATTTAAGCTCCATTGCAGGCCGTCTCAATCTTTTTAAAGGACTTGTGCTCACATTGTAAATAGGTCTAATATAAATAACAAAATGTGAAAATTTTATCTTAAATTCCATAATCATATTTTGACGCTTTTTAGTTTTTTGTCTCTTTTGACGCTTTTTATATCCAAAATCATATTTCCCAATTCTATAAGACATAATTAACAAACTCAAATAGCATAAAGATAAGAAATCATTTAGATTAATAAGGAACAAACCAAACTGATTTAGAGACCAGCCTATTAGTAGTGTATGTAATTCCTATAGATAATCTGCCAAGCCAAATCAATAAGAATACATCAGTAGCCATTACTCGGTAGGCATAATGGGTAAAATCCAAAACCATAAAAGAAATTCAGCCAAGCGAAATCCAATTTAAATCAAAATGGCTAAATCCAATTTGAGTGAATCACAAATCTAAACGGCTAATTACCCAAATCAACTTATCTAAGAAAATTCAGCCAAGTTAAGAACTTAAGAGAGCAAGAGTAACAGTAAGTACCCAAATCTTGTATATTGTCAAATTCACTAATTAAGCACTTAACAACTAACAATCTAAACGGCTAATTAAGCACTTAACAACTAACAACTATCAAATTCCCAAATCGGCAAGGCAACAGCGGACAACCAGCAACAATCCTATTCGGCTATTCTGTCAACTATGAACTATCAATTATTCAATTAATCAATTTCATTCAAAAATTGAAATACAAATACAAGTCAACTAGATTGGATTGATAAGAAATAAAGAATTGTGAATACAGTTGGAGATCGGCGTGACCGCGTGAGTCTGAGCGAGCGGCGAGTCTGAGGCAGTGAGGCGCGGATGGAGATCGGCGAGTCCAGGCGAGCGGCGACCTGAATCTGAGCGAGCGGCGACCCGATGGAAAAGAATAGAAGATGAATTTGAAGACGAAGAGATGGACAGATCTGAGCGAGCGGCGACCAGAAAAAAACTGGAAAGAGATGGACTGATGGAGATTGGAGGAGATGAATTTGTTAGGAACCGGGGCTCCATTATAAAGAAGTTTTTCTGACCGTTGTATGAGGCTGATGACTCCATCAATGGTTAATGAGACCTGGGAAACACACCACATTGATGGAGATTGGAGAAGACGAAAAGACTCCAGATGGGGAAGATGAAGAAATGAAGATGCGGCCTCCGCCGGCCTCGAATTTGCAAGTCTAATTAATTAGACGCTGGAAAGGAATAAAAAGGAAATTGTTTTATAATAACTTAAACCCTGCTTAGGATAAATAACCTCTTAAGAGCACTTGAATAGCAAATTTGGAATCAAAATTATGAATATCAGCCGCATGACCCCCTAGGTCATTAAAATAACAACACGTGCGCAACAAATCTGAACGAATTGTTTCGTCCGCAAGAAAGAGCAATTCGACACAGAATTAATTCGACAAACTGCATATATTCGACACGGAATTAGAAGTAATTGGACAATAAAGAGCAAAAAACAAGTATGAAGCAATCGAGACAGAGAATCGAAGCTGTTTGGACGAAGACTGTGGAATTTGAAATTGAAAAGAGGTATGTATTAAAAGTGATTTTGATACTTCAATATACTTTATATACGTCCGAAAAATAGTATGGAAGAGATATTCAGTTGATTATAAACAACAATTAAAAGTTTTGAACTGTCGAAATGCGAAAAACAATCGAAGCTGCTTGGGACATTTTGAAACTGTCTCAACCAAATTCCATTGCTGAGAGACAGATAGCAACTGTCCCCCAGGAAATGCTATGAGAAAAAAAATGTTTATAATATTAAAATGATGTGTATTCTATGTATGATGACTAATGTGCAACTGTATACTTGTTGAACAATATTTGAAAATGTCTCCATGAAAGATCTGGGAACATTTTGCAAGAGTCCCGGACAATACTAAACTGTCCCCATAGCAGATTGGGACAAATTAGTATTAAACTGAAAGATTCTGGTTCTGAGGGACACATTGCAACTGTCCCCAAAACAGATTGGGACAGATTGGGAAAGTTACAGTTTGCATCTGTCCCAACCACATTCTGGTTCTGTGGGACACATTGCAACTGTCCACGAGGAAGATTAGGACAGTTGCAATTTGCAACTGTCACAACTATATTCTGGTTCTAAAGGACATATTGCAATTGTCCCTAAAGGAATGGTATGATAAAATAAAATGAAAATTTGTTTATAACATCTTCACTGTGTAGATAAACATGAAGATTATTACTGTGTGCTATGGAGGAGAATGGAAGATAAAAGATGGAATTAGCACATACATTGGGAATGTACTTTCCAAGGCAATTGTGTGTAATGAGAGTATAAAGTTCCAAGAACTGAAGGAAAGGATAAAGGAAAGATTAAACATCAATTCATCACTTGATGAAGTGAGAATTAGTCATTTGAATCCATTCCATAGATTCAGATAAGCATACTCGGTCGATACATAGGAGGATTTCAGAAGCTTCTTTGACATCAATAAGGACCCTGGAGTTTCATGGAGTTTGCCTTTATATGTGTCATCAACTAGAAACACTCGTGGAAGCAACGGCAATCATCATACCGCGCAGAACAGTATAGCTTCTCTTCAATCTAGTTACCATTTGGAACAATATAGTGACAGTGTTTGTTGTACAGAGACAAGCAATCTTGAAACTGGATCACTCTCTGAGCAAAATGAGACAACACAGAATCCAGTCAATACAGACTTCATTACAGTGGGATAGATTTTTGGGACAAAAAGAGAGCTTACAGATGCTGTGAAACATATGGCAATGCACGATAACTTTGGATTTAAAGTAAGGAAATCAAATCCTCAACTGTATAAGATTGTATGTCTAGATGCTGAATGCAAGTAGAGATTAAGGGCTACGGTATTGCAGGGTATTGAATTCTTCGAAGTGCGAATATTTGTTCAAGAACATACTTGCTCTTTTGACTTCAGATGTGAAAACACCATTAAACCCTCCTTCAAAATGGTTGGAGAGACAATGAAGACAAGGTAAATGTCCAACCAAATAACAATATATTCTATAGTCTCAGAAATAATTTTTGTTTAATAGATATCTTGCCTTCAATGCAGGTTTATAAATATATCAAAGGGACCGACGCCTAAAATGATTCGCAATGACATGAGAACTGAGTTTTTTCAGGATATAAGCTATTGGACAGCTTGGAGGGCACATGAATGGGCACAAAATCTCATAAGAGGAACACCTGAAGCAAATTATGGGATGGTTCCTATATACTGTCACAATATCAAACAAATAAACAACGGTACATACACATGCTTACAAACTGAAGACCACAACCGTTTCAAATATGTATTCATCGCAATTGGAGCATCAATCAAAGGTTTCCAAGTAATGAGAAAGGTACCAAAATTAAGATCAATCTGCAGTGTGGTTTATTCAAAATGATACTTTTGTTATAGAGTTTAACTTTCAAAAAGAGGATTTTAGAGACAGTTTGCAACTGTCCCCAATAAGACTCCATACAGAGTTTGGAAGTGTCCCTAATGAGTATCTAGGAACAATTTCACATTCCAACTCTAAAAAGAGTTTAACTGTCCCCATTGCAAATAGGGACAGTTTGTAGGGACATTTTGCAATTGTCCCCAATGAGACTCCAGAATGAGTTTGCAGGTGTCCCTAATGAGTACCAAAGGAACAATTTCACAATATCTTGAATGAATATAGGGACACTAAGAAGGTTGTGTGGACAATTGCATAGTATCCGCAATAGATTTTATCTAGATTAAAACTTACATGGTGAATGAAATCTTTTGTAGGTGATCATGGTTGATGGAACGCACTTACACGGAAAGTATGGGGAACATTTTTGATTGCATCTTCACAAGATGGGAACCATCAAATCTACCCACTTGCTTATGTTGTAGTAGATTCTGAGAATGACAAGTCCTGGACATGGTTCTTTGAACAGTTGGCTAAGGTGATTCCTTCTTCAAACCAGTTGGTTATTATCTCTGATCGACACCAGAGTATTTTCAAAGCTGTTGAGCTTGTGTACTCTTCATCTGAACATGTAGTATGTACAAGGCATTTGAAAGAAAATTTGAAAACAAGATTCAGAGACAAAGGAGTGTGCAGATTGTTTACAAAAGCTGCAAAAAGTTACACAAGAGTAGATTTTGATGATAATTTCCGAGAGATATGCACCATAAATCCAGAGATAGGAAAGTATCTAGAAATTGCAAAATTGGATAAATGGGCTAGAGCACATTGCAAAGGGCAAATATACAACATTCTGACCACAAATAATGCAGAATCTGTCAACAATGTGCTCAGGGAAGCAAGATCATTCCAGATTGTTGCTCTTCTTGAATACATAAGAAATTGATATCAAAGTGGTTTAGCGAGAGACGAAAGAAGGCAGAGGAGAACAAGGAGACATTGACACTAGCTATCCAAAAAAATACTCGAGGAAAGATACAATCTGTCAAAAATGTATGAAGTGAGAGAACTGAACTCCGTTCAGTTTTAAGTAACAGGTGGCAAATTCTATGGAGTGGTTGATTTAAAAGCCAAAAAGTGCAGCTGCAAGATATTTGATGTAGAACACATTCCTTGTATACATGCATTAGCTGCCATTAAGAGTAAAAAATGGAAAATGACAGATTTCGTTAGCAGATACTATTATACTTCAGCTTGGTACAACGCATACCGAGAGACAATCTATCCAGTACCTACACAATCAGAACATATTGTCCCAGATGATGTAATCAGCATAGAATGTAATCCTCCACTTGTCACAAGAAAGACTGGCAGGCCAAGAAAGAGAAGGTTACCTTCTGCAAGAGAATTTGGGAGAATTGCCAACAAAAAAGCATCAAGAAAACCTCGCAAGTGCAGCATCTGCGGTTCTGCTGAGCACACCAAGAATACATGCAGGAACAAAGCATCAAGTAGCAAGTTGATGCAGTTGGAGTAGTTTTTTTTTTTTTTAACAACAAACAAAAATATTATTTCTATGAAATTCAGGTACAACAGTTTGTTGGTTTGCTGAAAATATGAGGGTTTTATCTTGCACAAACTTAAAATCTAATTCTAGAATTGTTAAATAATATTTATTTTATCAGTTTTGGAAAATGAGTTCTTAAATGCACTATTGTTGAGAAAATATAACATTCTAGACCTGAAAAAAAAAACTTCACAAATGACTCTTGGGACAACTGTCCCTTCAACTGAGCCTAAAAGAGTTAATTTCCAATTGTCCCTAGATAGATAATGTAGTTAAAAATCTGTGCATAAAAATGCAGTTCCAATAGACATCTGGGGACAACTGTCCCTAGAAAGGACATTTCCAAAATGCTTTTGGGTACACTTGTCCCTAAAGAGTAACTTCCAACAAGAATCTGGGGACAATTTCCAACTTTTCCTAAAGAGACAATTTCCAACTCTCAATAAAGGGAAACTATGGTTAAATAACTGTCCCTAAAAAAAGAAACTTCAAAAATGCATTTGGGGACAACTGTCCCTAAAGAGGCAATTCCAACAAACATAAGGGGACAATTGAAATCTGTCCCTAAAGAGAAAGTATTGTTGAACAACTGTCCCTAAAAAAGACACTTCCAAAATGAATTTGGGGGACACTTGTCCCTAAAAGAGGCATTTCCAAAAAGCATCTGGAAACAGTTTCCCATTGTCCCTAAATAGACAAATTTCAATTGTCCCTAGAGAGAAAGTATTGTTGAACAATTGTCCCTAAAAAACACATAAACAATGACTTTAGACACGACTGTACATAAAGACACACTTCCAACTGTCCATAAAGAGACAATTTCAAATTGTCCCTAGATATACAATATAGTTGAATAATTGTCTGTAAAAAGACACTTCCAAGAAGCATATGGGGATAATGTAGTTGAATAATTGTCCCTAAAAAGACACTTCTATGAAACATCTAGGGACAATTTCCAACTGTCCCTACAAAGACACTTCAAAGATGCATCTTAGGCCTAAGATGTACCTAAATCTGCTTAATGAGTATGTTATGTGCAAAGTTTCAGCTGTCCACAAAGAGGAGTTAAAAATATTGATGATGACAAGAAATTTTTTATCTGTAAGAAAAATTCCTATTAGATTTCAAACAATACATCATGTCCATACAACATCAAACACAAACTGAGTATCTTCTACTACATTACATTAAAATCAAATAAAAACAACAACATGACCAAATGTTTGTCCCTTGCAAGGATTACAAAAGACACCATAACAGTTCAAAGTTCGCGCTGGTTAGGAGGCAGCGGCTTGAACACATATCGCCCATTGAACAGATCAATGCACATCTTGTCTCTATGCGCCTTGATACGATCATCATCGAGATCATCAAAGTTTCCACCAAAAGCACGAGCTTCAATAAATTTTAATGTGTATACTCCACAGTTTCCACTGTATACAAATAAGACAAGAATCAAAATATGAAAACAAAAATTAAAATCTGATTGCATACTGCATACAAGAATTAAAGAAAATTACCTTGGAGGGTCTTGAGGACAATTCTCTATAGGTACTCTGTGCCAAGCAAAATCCCCTTCAAACGAGCCCAGGTGTGTGAATCTATTACACCTCTTCAATACCCTTGGAAGGATAGACAACAAAGGACGTATCAAAGCATACAGCTTCTCATCTTTGTACAAATCTATTTGCAATCCCAAACTGTAACATGACGTTCTACCAAGTCTATTTCTAAGGCAATCCAATGTGCCATGTTCAAGTTAAAGTGAGTGAACACTTTAGTAACACCGGTATACCATGACTTCAAGTAGAATGTAGAAGCGCTTCCATCAATGAAGTTAAGAAGGTGATCTGGAATATAATTCTCATCAGTTAAACATATTTCTTCAATTGATGGGTTGAAATAGCCATAAAAACCAAAATCCATTATGGCTATATTCTTCCAAGCATCTGATTCTTCAAAGACACACTTCCTGAAGTGGTATAAAACTTCACCAATTTGTTGTTACAACAAATATGAATAAAATCAAATTAGGTTCAGAAACAGTGAAAGTTATAGAAAAAGGACTAGTCACAGAAGGAAGCTTACATCATTAGTAATCCAATTGTTCTTGTACTGTAGTTTAAGGAAAAAATCCTTATTAAGTGAACCATCATGACCAGGCACAGTAGCGTCACGATTTCTATAAGAATAAAACATTATAAATATAACTAAAACAAAGTGACTCTTGAAGAAAGAATGAAACTCTCCCTTACCCAACTGTCCCCAAGTAGGATAAGGGATAGTCCCAAACAGTTAGATAACGATAAAAAAACAATTCAATACTTCAATCCAAAAAAAGAAAAAAACTTACTTATCAGATTTGAGCCATTCATGGAAAGGTCTACGCTCCTCATTATCGTAAAATGAATATGTTGGCCTTCCAGGAATTCTGATTTTTTTGCTCTTGCCAGCAGTAAAAGGAGTTTGCAATTTTTTGCTAAGCGTTACATGTCTATTGGATTTGCGTACAAGGCAACCTTCTTCTGACACTTGTGAACCTTCAAGCGATCCACCCTCGCCTTGAGATTCAAATATTACACCAACCTTGTTCAAGTCTGTCTTTTCTGATTCAACTATGGATTCAATATCCCTGATTGCATTATCCTCTTCCACATCAAAAACTTGAGCAAGTTCTATTGTTTTTCCAGTGCCACCGCCAATATCTGGTAGTTCATCAATCCTTGCGACATTGCCACTCTCAACATCCAAAGTACCATCACCTTGTTTCAGAATGGGTTCATTGGTGTTGACATTATCAACAACTGCATTATTTTGATCTAGTTTAGATTTATCATTTCTTGATATAACAAAACTAGGACAGTATGCAACTGTCCCATCATTTTGCAGAAAGTTACAAGCTATCCCCATGATGGTGGAGACAGATATAACAAAACTGTACCCATCTATATGTCCCTAAAATGGTAGGGACATTTAGAAACTGTCCCCACCATATTTGGGGACAGTTAGAAACTGTCCCCATGATGGTGGAGACAGATAGAAATTGTCCCCACCATGTTTGGGGACATATAGAAATTGTCCCCACATGTGAGGGACAGATTATACATTGCCCATTAAAAGTTTACAACACATGTAAATAACATTTAAAAATAACAACAAAACTAGGATTACCTGAATCCTTCTGAGTCCTGACTTCATCACCTAGACCACCTTCATCCTTAGTATCACAAAGGACTTGTCTTGTAAGTGCTACAACCATATTAACTTTTTCAGCTTGCAATGAACTTAGCACTTCTTCTCCTTCCTCATTCAAACTGCAATCCATACCATCTCTAACATCAACATCAAAGCTGCAACATCCTCCTTCTACATTACCATCCTCATTCGTACCACCATCCACACCATCTATAACCTCAACATCAAAGCTAGAACATCCTCTTTCTAAATTACCTTCCTCATTCAAACTGCCATACACACCCTCTCTAACTTCAACACTACAACATCTTATTTCCACATTACCTTTCACATTCAAATTGCAATCCACATCATCTCTAGCTTCAAGATCAGGATGTTTATTGATATTTGCATTTTCAGAAGATTCTCCAACAACGACATCAGAATCAATAGCCTTACTTATCACCTATCAAAAAATTAAAAGCAAAAAATTAATAACACATCACAACATAATACAAACTGAAGTAGCAATTATTAAAAAAAATTAGGGGACAGTTAAAGAGTGTGTTTAAAAGGATGGGGACATTTTGAAATCTTTCCCAACAGTCTTGGGGACAGTTACTATAATATCCCAAGTAGATATGTAAACAACTTTTAAACTGTCACAACATATAGGCATATTTTGAAAATTGTCCACACAAATGTAAAACAACAACTAGGGATTCAGAAAATTGACGTGTGAGAATTTACCTGGTCGACTTTTCTTTCATGCTCAGAAATGAGTTCAATTGCGCCTTGTAAGGTATTTAAATTTGTTATAGATGGAACATCAAACTCATTGAATATCAATTCTCTTGACGGCTGAAAAGAAGCATCATCATGATCAGTGGCATGCAAGTCTTCATGTGTTGGGTTAACATTCAAGTTCATAGTCTTCTTAATATCTGCAACATCCTTCACAAGTAGAGATATTTTCAAGTCTTGAGCCTTCAAAATAGAAAACAGTTTCTTTGCCCAGTCTGGTTCTAGCATATCATCTTTTTTGGAATTAACACCAGCTCCATCAAAACTTCATGCGTCGTCCTTCCTTCTCGGCATTTCAAAAGAAGCACTGACAGTTTCTTCCCTTTCTGAAACTGCACCTTCATCATGTTTCCCTAAAACATTCTTTGTATCTGTACGAGACAAATTTGCAGGGAAATATTCATTCAATATATGATCAACCTGCCTTTGCAAGGCAACAAAACAAGTGCTCTTGAGTTGTCCTCCAAAGTCACAGACTTACCAACATCCTTGGGTTTCTTCACATTATGATGGGAAAACATAACACCACCTCTACTTTGATTCCTCTGTTCTAGACCTTGATTGGCTTGTTTAACTTTCGGTGTAGCATGCTTCTGGGGTTGAGGAATTCCTTTTTGTATATTCTTTATAGACTGTCTTGGTGAAGAACGACACTTAGACTGAGCACTACTTATTTGTATATTTTTGACAGATTGTCTTGGTGAAGAACGACACTTAGACTGAGCACCCCTTGTGGCAATCTGCTTGACATAATCTTTATTTGCAGCAGGCTTCTTAAAATCATTTTTCTCTTGAACTTTTTGTGTAGCAAGCTTCTTAGAATATTTTTTCTCTTGAACTTTTTGTGTAGCAGGAGAATTCACAACCACAGACTTTCGCTTCCTAGAATCCCTAACACATGGAGATGTAAAACTTACCCTTTTTCTCTTTCCACTAGCCTTTTCCTCTTTTAACTGAGACAAAACAGTGCCCTTGTCAACGCTGTCAAAGGATATTGAATCTTCTTCATTTTTCTGTTGACGCTCGTGTGCAAGAGCAACCATGGATTCAGAAAAAGAATCGAACAATTCATCATCCACTTCATCTTCAAAAAACAGATGACGAAAACGCGCATGCTCTTCATACGGTGGATAGTGAATTTTCTGTAAGGACATACAAGAAAGAATTGTCATAACATAGTTGGATAAATTTGACAGAGAGGAAGCTTGGAGACAATTTTCTAACTGTCCCCATCATCATGGGGACAAGAAACTGACCCCATCATCATGGGGACAGTTAGAAACTGACCCAGTCATCATGGGGACAATTAGAAACTGACTCAGTCATCATGGGGACAGTTAGAAACTGTTCCCATCATACTGCAGACAGATAGAAAACTGTCCCCATATGTGAGGGACATATTATAGATCGCCCATAAAAGTTTATAACATATGTATATAACATTTAAGAAAAGGACTTACCAAAGGATAAGTATCACAAAATTTATGCATCTCAGAAAACTTAAAGTAAATCTATTTTTTAAGACTAGTCCAACAATGCATATATGGAACATTTCTTGGCCTTGTACCAACACATTTAACAAGATGTCGAAACTGCGGGAATGACTGCAAAATCCACACCTTCAGAAAAACAATAAAAAAGAAAAAAAAAATAGCATAACTACCTATTTGAAAACAAAACATGAAAAGGGGATGAAAAATAACAACATAAAAGAATTTAATAATACCTGAAAGGGAAGTGGGTAACCAGCCATTGAATAGCTATACCTTTCTTCAATAAGAGGACGACCAATCATCCCAGTAGCAACACTCATAAAGACATCATGAGAGGCACAATTCACAGCCCTACCCCAATGATACTTACAAAACATGTCCCAATCACTGAATAGTCTGACAAATTCAGATGTAACATGTTCTTGACGTGTAGGGAACAAAACCATCTCAACTATAATAAGATGTGCTAGCCTAAACTTCTTATCCCTATCTTGTTCAGCATCAAACAGCTTTAAAAGCTGATCCCATTGACATGGCTCAACTCCTAGTACCTCTTTCATACTAGCATTGGGAGGCACAAATTTCGTATGATCATCGCAATTCATGCCAGTAATTGCTGCAAATTCAGCCAATCCATACCAGCATACATGGCCTCCTACTTTAAACCACATCTCAAACTTCTTTTCACTCTTAACCCGGTGTGCAAGAAAGAAATGGACTAATTGGCTCACAATTTTGAAGCTATCACCCCAAACAATAATATCACCAAACAAACCTTCGCGGATACGATGCATATCCTCTATGTGCATAGACTCCTCAACATGAGCAAGTACTGAATACTTGTTATGCACGTTAACCTTACCGGGACAATGCCACACTCTATCACAAACATACTCACATTATGATGGATCCATCACCTATAACAAAAAATTAAACAAACAGAACTTTCAGACTTAATAAATAAAACAATAGGTGCAAAAAGTTATAATAATGTACCAACAGTAAGGCGACAATTTATAAAGGTCATGTAAAAGGTGAAGAAAGTAACAAAATGAAGGACAGTTACAAAAAGCAATTAACAAACGGGGACACTTAACACATATACTATCGAATCAAGGACAGTTATACAATGACAAAAAAAAATGAGAATAGTTAGAAAATCACACAACAATATAGGGACAGAGAAAACATATACTATAGAATCGGGGATAGTTATAAAATGACAAAACAATATGAGGACAATTAGAAAATCTCACAACAATATGGGGACACTGAAGAAATATAATATAGCATCGGGGACAGTTACAAAAACCACTAACAAAATGCAGGGATAGTTAAAAACAGAACAATAGAAGATGGGGACAATAAAAAAATATGAGTTAAGTCAAACAGTCCACATCACATTTAGAACAATTTGAATATATACACATGCATCCACAAAAGAAATATATGATACAAGCACGAAAATGAAGAAGAATGAAAAACAATCAACTGTAAACACATAAAAGCATGATTTGATGCAACATAAACCCTAAAAAAAATGGAGAACAAACAACCATATAACCACACTTACGACAAGATCGAGCACATTGGAAAGCTAGCTTGAACCAAGTTGGACGAAATCGGAAACATATCAGAGGAGATTGAGAGCAGTCGAAGAGAAATTCCGACCAAACGGAATAGAAAACGCCGATCGTGTGGGAAGGATTCGAAGCGGTTTCAACGGGAAAAAAAGCAAGTTGGGTGTGATATCCCGTATTTCTGTAAGGGTATTTTGGAAATTACCCGAACGACTGTTGTGTACGTCAATTTAATTTTGGAGACAGAAAGACATTCTGTAATGTTCTTAATCTCTGTAATATTTTTCTAAGTGAAATAATATACAGTCGACGTATTTTGGGACTTAATACTCGTTCGTGTACGATTATTATTTATCCCGGATTAAGACCTTGTTGTTCCAAGCTTAACGGACGAAAAATGGGCTTGGCGGCGACCGCCGCCTGACAGGCTCTGACATCGTCATCTTCTTCCCGGCAAGTTGGCAACTGGCGCCAAAAAGCAGCGACCGCCGCCGGCCAAATTGGGCAGCGACCGCCGCCTAGGTGCAGGCCTAGCTCTGCCTCACCGGCTTGACTCCATGATGGTCGGCGAATCGGATGACCTCCGATCTTAGCCCTCCACGTGCCCTTGGTTGTCCCCTAGAGTTTTGGCTATTTAAAGGAGGATTTGGGAGCTGAATTGAGCACAAATCCGAAGCTCAATCTCCCCATAAATCAATCGCCGGAAATTCAAGCTTTCGCCAGATAATTCGCAATCGATCGCCGGAGCTCCATTTGGTGTTATTCCAGTTGCAAAGTGAAGCTTTGGAGGCCCTTGGAAGCTTAGAATCCAAAGCAAGGCAAAGGAGAGGAAAAACGATCGTCGTCGGTGAGTTTTGTGCTTCTCGTAATTTTCCCGGTGTTCGTAGCGGCGCCCGCCGTAAGGCAGGCGACGACCGCCGCCCAGAAGCTCTTGGCTTGTTTCGGCCTTGGCTTCTGTGGCTTTCGATCGGGCTTCGTTCCTTTCGATTTCTTCCGTTATTCTTTAGGTTCGTACTCGTTGTTGTCGAATCTAACTTAGGGTTTCTTTATGGGTCGATCCAAAGGAATCTGTGTTGCCAGATTTGTCCCTGCTTCGAGCCCGGAAACCAGTTGTCGTCGTACCTAGCTTCGTTAAGCTTCTGCGGATTTAAGGCAAGTGGCGGTTCGCTCTTGCTCATCATTCCATGTTTCCATTAATTATCAATTCTTTAATTGAGTAATTAATTTGGAATGAATACTGTGTTCGTCTGGGAACAGTTTTGTTAATTGTTTTGAAGAACTAAAATATGATATTATAATAGGTTGTATATCTGTTAGAACAACACTATTATGAATATATATTTATGTTGATAGCCTTGAGGGAGGTTATGTTGATGTTTGTGGACTATTGTTGTGCTTGGACTGTTTAGTTAGCACTAGTAGTTAGGAACATTGGATTCGTTGGGATCCAGTCGTTTCTTTATAATTTGATAGAGAGGTGGATAGACCCCACCTAATACCATATGGACGGTCATGACCCAACCTTTGATACACGAGTATAGAGGTGGTGCACTTAGCTGGTGGCACAAATCTCAGAATTTAGTAGAGAGGTGGCTAGACCCCACCTAATACTATATGTATAGGATCCATGTGATATATACATTTAAAATCTTGTAACGTGTTGTGAGTTTGAGAATCTCATAAGATAAGTGCCGTTGTCGCACATAATTAATATACCTTGGGCGAGTAGTGCAGCTAGGCGCTAGTGCAGCTAGGAAAGCTCGTCTTAACTTTTAGTCGCTCGAATGCGATACTGTAATTCTGTGATTCTGTGTTGTTCCAGACTTTTTCATATCTTCCTTTAAGACTCATTTCGTTAGAGTATTTTTTCGAGTTGATTTCTGGGAAGACCCGGTCTTCCAGAATCTTCTCTTGTGCATGCCTTTTGCTGTATTCCAGTAGCAGTATGGTGGTTGACTATCGTACTCGACTGTTATTCGAGAGACGATGAGTCTAACCTAATACGACTACTTCGAACCACTCTGCTTTGTGCCCTTGCATGGTCTTTCATTAGACTCACCAATCGAATTTGTTCTCTGCATGGTTGGCTGGTGTCATCCGTTCGATTCGGCACATCAGATAGAGCGCAGATTTGAGGAGACTAGAATGACTATGAAGGTGACGGTGGTTTTTGGATGTTTTTTTTATGTTTTAATCAGGTTGAGAACCTTGGGCAGGTGATCATGGCGATCACAACCCCTTTTTGTATATTTTAAGAAAGACTTCCGCTGTATTTTGTTTAACTCTGTATTTAGTCCTATTCGGAATTGGGATGTAATTCCGGGACTCATGCTTTAATCGATTATTATGATGATTTTGTATCATAAGTGTTTCATGGATTGTATTTAAACGGTAAAGCCTTGGATGGCTTCGGTGAGGAAAACCGAGGTCACTGGCGGTAATACCTTTCCAAATGGGTTAAGATTTAGGGGTGTTACAGTTGTGGTATCAGAGCCGAAAGTTTTAAAATGGGTTGGGTATTTGAAAACCAATTACTCGTTTTCGATTGAAAAGTATTTTCAAAAGGGCTCTGAATTTTCAAAATGAAAAGAATTTGAAAATAAAACACCGTTCATAGTCATGTCTTCCATATATAGTCTGATGTAGTAAGCTTGCTTCTATGTCTAGAAAGACTAATTCCTTCCTCGTTATCCTGTAGGATATGGGTGCGTGTCTTTCTCATAAGAGGGACTCAGTAGATGCCGAGATGGATTCACCATCTCCAAGAAGGCTCGACTTCCCAATACCCCAGGGGTGCTTCGAGGTTGGAGAACCAAGCAGCCCACCTGAGGATATAAAATATGTGCTTCTTGAGTCGGTAGTCCTGGTGTCAATGAATGCTGTAGTTCCAGTGACAGCGCCAGTGGAGCCACCGAGGGAGGAAGCAGTGCAAGAAGAGGATGAATCATCTAGATACGCGAGAGGGTACTACAATGACGATTACCAGATCGACATGATTCCTGAAGGGAACGGGAAGAAGATGAGGAAGATGAGATGCTAGAGGTAGACCCCGACGAGGAAGAGGACCCCATCGAGGATGATCCCGAGGAGAATACCGAGATGGACCTCAACGGGCAGAACCAGGAGTTCGATGACTTGAGGCACTTGCTGGTGGATAGTCAGGAACCGGGGATGTAATTTATTCACCCCAGTTTAGAGTTACCACCTGCGCAAGAGTTGCCACCAGTGCCAGAGTACGCACTCATGACTGATGCTGACTGGGAAACACTTTATACAGAATATGGTATTGGAAGGAGTGGCCCAACAATGGTGTACAAAGGGTCCCAGCCTATCCCTACTCAAAGGAGAAGGAGGACGGAATCTGAGCTACGAGAGATCCTTCGTCAAAGCGAGATGATCTCTTCTGAACATCAATACCAGATGGATAAGATGATCGCCAGTGCTCAGAGAAGGGCTGGGCTAGGAGAGCCAAACCTAGATGATCCATACTTCACCATGACTGAGATAAGGCCAGGGACACCAGAATCATGTATTCTAGGGCCAAGTAGGGTGCGTAGTCCATCGTCAGAATCCGATGGAGAACCCCGTCCGAAGAAGCCTTGCATGGGAAGTCTACCGTATAGGAAACGTTTCGGAGCACCGTGATGAGGACCGACGTTGCCTATAGTAGTAGTTTCCTTTTCTTAGTTTTTCAGCATGTATCGTGTAAATATTCTAGTATTGCGGCATGTACTTTGTGAAATACTACAATCTCCGAGCAATTTTGACCTGACGCTCAGGAGATCGGCTAATGTGCAGTTTGTAAAATAGTTCAAGTTCATCTATAAAAATACCAAGTTGATCTACTCTGCGTGATTTTGCTACATTAAGTATATTGAATAATATTAATGTATAAAATACTTGGAACTGGATCGGTAAACAGATGGTGAACACGAGGAACACAATTCGAGCTGGTGCTGGGACAAGCAATGACCCCAGACCAACTGTAGGAAATGTTGGACAAGACGAGCAGGAGTCAGGTTCCAACAATCATCCTAGGGGCAATGGTCAAGGTCAGACCAACGCTCTAATAGTATTAGATGCTGCTACAATGGAAGCATTTCGAGGAATGGTTATACAGGCAGTAACTGATATACTATGACCAGGAGGTGTGCCAATACCTCCACCGGTTCCCAGATTTGAGGAGCCAGTGAACCGTGTATTCCAAGAGAATGCAGTCAGGACTCGGGACAATTATGGTCGTGCGCTGAAGACCATTAATTCCATGAGGCCTGACAACTACAACGGAAAAAGAGAACCGGTCAGGGTGACCCATTGGTTTTCCCACATGGAGCGGCTGTTCCGCAATGTGGATTGTACTGAAGCTGAGAAAGTACATATAGCTTCTCTTCAGTTGAAGGAAGAGGCTAGTGAGTGGTGGAAGAGTACCGGCTTAGCTGAAAGTCCTGTTTTGAACTGGGAGATGTTCAAGACAAAGATGACAGACCGTTTCTTCTCTCGTGCTATGAGGGAGGAGAAACACAAGGAGTTTCTGTACCCTAAAACGGATGGATTGAAGGTAACCGAGCTTGCGACCAAGTTCAATCATCTGTTACAGTACACTGGACCTGAGATATCCAGCGAGGCACAAAAAATCTGGTATTTCCATGAGTGGATGAGCCCAGATATCAAGCCAATGATGGTGCACCATACATGCTCTACTCTGGAGCAGTATGTGGATGCAGCCTACAAATTGGAGGTGACTCTGGAGGAGTCAACCAAAAGGCGCAATCGGCAAAGATCGATGCAGAATCAAGGGAGTGGATTCAAGCGACCTGCGCCACCGTCTAACTTTGCTAAGTCTGGTCGAGCAAAGACGGACACGACTCAAGGAGGGTCAACACAACAGACGGACCAGAGCAAGAATCCAGTTCAGTGCTATAATTGTGGTGCTGCGGGGCACAAGAGCATTGTGTGCCCAAAGAAGAAGAAGTTATGCTTTGAATGTGGTCGTGGAGGCCATATGCAGAAATTCTATAAGCATGGAAAGCAGAAGGGAATGGAGTCACAATATGGGTCAGTTAATCAGAATAACCGGCCCAGGTTCAAGCCAGCTGAGACTCCTAGTCCGTCAATGCAAACAACTGCTCAGAATAAGGGGAAAGCCCCAGCTGCTTCTGGAGGTCACGGTCAATGCCTGTACGAGATGCGTGAGGCAGATGGACCTAACGCTCCAATTGCACAAGGTACTTTATACCTTTATTCTACTTCAGTGTGCATTCTGTTTGATTCGGGTGCTACCCATTCCTTTATTTCGGATAGTTGTGTTAGTAAGTTAGGATTAGTGTGCGACGAAACTTGTGAGTCTTTCGTTATAAGTCTTCCTAATGGTGATCGTCTGGTTGGGACGAAGCGGTTGTCTGAATTTCCGATTACCATTCAGGGTAAGAAATTCGAGGCAGATTTGATCTGTATAGCCATGGCTCCATACGACATTATTCTCGGTATGGATTGGCTGACGCGTCATGGGGCGGTGATCGACTTTAGTTCAAGGATGATGACGGTGTCATCTGGGGGCCAGTTCGTGTGCAAGTTTAAGGGTCGGAATGATGCTGATAACGGCAGGCTTATCAATGCGATGGTTGCGTTTAAGCTACTATGACAAGGTTGTGTCGGGTACCTTTGCTACCTGGATCCACCCGCGAAAGATGAACCTTCAGTTCTTGATATTCCTGTGGTTAGGGATTTTTCGGATGTCTTTCCGGAAGAAATTCCTGGGTTACCCCCAAATCGTGATGTGGAATTTTCTATTGATCTTGAGCCTGGTACGGCGCCGATTTCTAAATCACCGTATCGGATGGCTCCTGCTGAGATGAAAGAGTTGAAGAAGCAACTAGAGGATCTTCTCAACAAGGGTTATGTAAGGCCGAGCGCATCGCTTTGGGGTGCTCCGGTTTTATTTGTCAAGAAGAAAGATGGATCGTTTCGACTTTGTATCGACTATCGCGAGTTGGATAAAGTCACGATCAACAATAAATATCCTTTGCCAAGGATTGATGATCTGTTGGATCAATTACAAGCAGCAAAAGATTTCTCCAAGATCGACCTGAGATCAAGTTATCATCAGTTGAGAATTCGTAAGAAAGACATTCCTCGAACTGCGTTTCGGACCAGATATGGTCATTACGAGTTCGTAGTAATGCCTTTTGGACTTATGAATGATCCAGCAGTCTTCATGGATTTGATGAATCGATGTTTTCACCAGTACATGGATAAGTTCGTGGTGTTCTTCATCGATGACATTCTGATCTATTCTCCGAATGAAGTGGTTCACGAGGAACATCTACGGATTGCCTTATTAGTCCTTAGACAAAATGAGCTATATGCTAAATTGTCCAAGTGTGACTTCTGGATGAGAGAAGTGGCTTTCCTAGACTATGTGATCAATGAGAATGGGGTTATGGTTGATCCCCAGAAAATTGAAGTTGTGGCTAATTGGAAGCAGCCTCAGAACGTGAAGGAGGTGCGCAGTTTTCTTGGACTTGCCGGATATTATAGACGGTTCGTAGAGGAATTTTCGAAGATCGCTCTACCTATGACCGGTCTACTCCGCAAAGTCCACAAGAAATTTGTCTGGAATGACAAGTGCGAGGCCAGTTTTCAGGAATTGAAATGACATCTGACCTCAGCACCAGTGTTAGCACTTCCAGAAGGGAACAACGATTATATGGTCTATAGTGATGCTTCAAAATGTGGTTTGGGTTGTGTATTGATGCAGAGAGGCAAGGTGATTGCTTACGCATCCAGACAACTCAAGACTTATGAAGAGAACTACCCGACGCACGATCTTGAGTTAGCAGTGGTAGTTTTTGCACTGAAGATTTGGAGGCATTATCAATATGGGGTGAAATGCCAAGTCTTCAAGGATCAGAAGAGTCTCAAATATATATTTACTCAGAAGGAGTTGAATATGAGACAACGCCGCTGGCTAGAGTTGCTTAAGGACTACGACATCGAGTTACTGTATCATCCGGGCAAGGCTAACGTGGTAGCCGATGCACTGAGCCGGAAGACAACGCACGAGACAGTAGTTGCTCTACTTACTGCTCAGACTAAACTAAATCAAATGTCATGCGAAGCTGAAGTCTTGTATGATCAACGTAGAGGGTACCTGACTATGCTGGAAATTCAGGTTACACTACTAGATCAAATCAAAGAAGGGCAAGTCGATGACATAATCTTGGTGAAGTTAAGCAGTGAAGTAATGGACGGGAAGGCTCCCAGTTTTGTGATTCAGGATGATGGATCACTCTGGTTTCAAGACCGGATCTGTGTGCCTGACACAGAAGGTCTTTGCCAGTTAGTAATGAGAGAAGCTCATTCTTCAGCTTATTCTGTACATCCTGGCTCTAACAAGATGTACAAGGATCTTCGGAATAAGTTTTGGTGGCCAAACATGAAGTAGGATGTAGCAGACTTCTTGGCAAAATACTTAACTTGCCAGAAGGTCAAGATCGAATACCGCAGACCAGGTGGTGAGTTGCTACCTCTCCCCGTGCCAGAATGGAAATGGGAGGACATCGCCATGGACTTCGTCACTGGGCTACCAAAGACTCGAAGTCAGAAAGATGCTATATGGGTAATTGTGGACCGGCTTACGAAGAGTGCTCATTTTATAGCCATCAAGACCACATGGGAAACCCAGAAGTTAGCAGAAGTTTACCACAAGGAGATTATCCGTTTACATGGTATCCCCAAGACCATTATATCGGATCGAGATGGCCGATTCATGTCAAGATTTTGGCAAGAACTTCACAAAGCCATGGGAACTGAATTGAGATTCAGTACAACGTTTCATCCTCAGACGGATGGACAGTCTGAAAGGACCATCCAGACCTTGGAGGATATACTAAGAGCATGTGTACTCGATCGTCCGACTAGCTGGGAAGACAACCTGAGTCTGATTGAGTTCACATACAATAATAGCTGGCATGCTACTATCAAGATGGCTCCGTTCGAAGCTTTGTATTGTCGCAGATGCAGATCTCCAATTTGTTGGGATGAGAATGTCGACAAGATTATGCTCTGACCAGAGTTGGTCGAGAGAACAGCTTCATACATTGTTTTGATTAGACAGAGGATGTTGACCGCCCAGAGTCGACAGAAGTCTTACGCGGATCGGAAGCGTAGAACTGTCGAGTTCGAGGTTGGTGACAAAGTATTTGTCAAAGTATCCCCATCCAAGGGTGTGTTCAGATTTGGTAAGCGTGGGAAGCTTAACCCTCGCTACGTGGGACCATTCAAGATTCTTGATAGAGTGGGATCTCTAGCGTACCGCTTGGCATTGCCGCCATCGGCACACCTAGTGCATAATGTGTTCCACGTATCCTTGCTAAGGAAATACGTACCAGATGAGTCTCATGTGCTGAGCTACGAGGACATCGAGATTCAGGCAAATGGTACCTACGAAGAGATGCCTGTGCGCATTCTCGAGCGTCGTGAGAAGCAATTGCGCAACAAGATCGTACCGTTGGTACGAATTCTGTGGTCCAAGTCAAGGACTGAAGAAGTTACTTGGGAAACATGGGAGACTGAAACAGATATGCTCAAGCATTTTCCCGAGTTATTTGCGACCAAAGTTTCGGGGTCGAAACTTCTTGTAAGGGGGAGGTGATGTGATATCTCGTATTTCTGTAAGGGTATTTTGGAAATTACCCGAATGACTGTTGATGATCTGTTGGATCAATTACAAGGAGCAAAAGTTTTCTCCAAGATCGACCTGAGATCGGGTTATCATCAGCTGAGAATTCGTAAGAAAGACATTCCTCGAACTGCGTTCCGGACCAGATATGGTCATTACGAGTTCATAGTAATGCCTTTTGGACTTATGAATGATCCAACAGTCTTCATGGATTTGATGAATCGATGTTTTCACCAGTACTTGGATACGTTCGTGGTGGTCTTCATCGACGACATTCTGATCTATTCTCCGAATGAAGAGGTTCACGAGGAACATCTGCGAATTGCCTTATCAGTCCTCAGACAAAATGAGCTATATGCTAAATTGTCCAAGTGTGACTTCTGGATGAGAGAAGTGGCTTTCCTAGGCCATGTGATCAATGAGAATGGGGTTATGGTTGATCCCCAGAAAATTGAAGCTGTGGCTAATTGGAAGCAGCCTCAGAACGTGAAGGAGGTGCGCAGTTTTCTTGGACTTGCCGGATATTATAGACGGTTCGTAGAGGAATTTTCGAAGATCGCTATACCTATGACCGGTCTACTCCGCAAAGTCCACAAGAAATTTGTCTGGAATGACAAGTGCGAGGCCAATTTTCAGGAATTGAAATGACGTCTGACCTCGGTACCAGTGTTAGCACTTCCAGAAGGGAACAACGATTATGTGGTCTATAGTGATGCTTCAAAATGTGGTTTGGGTTGTGTATTGATGCAGAGAGGCACGGTGATTGCTTACGCATCCAGACAACTCAAGACTTATGAAGAGAACTACCCGATGCACGATCTTGAGTTAGCAGTGGTAGTTTTTGCACTGAATATTTGGAGGCATTATCAATATGGGGTGAAATGCCAAGTCTTCAAGGATCACAAGAGTCTCAAATATATATTTACTCAGAAGGAGTTGAATATGAGACAACGCCGCTGGCTAGAGTTGCTTAAGGACTACGACATCGAGTTGCTGTATCATCCGGGCAAGGCTAACGTGGTAGCCGATGCACTGAGCCGGAAGACAACGCACGAGACAGTAGTTGCTCTACTTACTGCTCAGACTAAACTAAATCAAATGTCATGCGAAGCTGAAGTCTTGTATGATCAACGTAGAGGGTACCTGACTATGCTGGAAATTCAGGCTACACTACTAGATCAAATCAAAGAAGGGCAAGTCGATGACATAATCTTGGTGAAGTTAAGCAGTGAAGTAATGGACGGGAAGGCTCCCAGTTTTGTGATTCAAGATGATGGATCACTCTGGTTTCAAGACCGAATCTGTGTGCCTGACACAGAAGGTCTTTGCCAGTTAGTAATGAGAGAAGCTCATTCTTCAGCTTATTCTGTACATCTTGGCTCTAACAAGATGTACAAGGATCTTCGGAATAAGTTTTGGTGGCCAAACATGAAGTGGGATGTAGTGCCAGAAGGTCAAGATCGAACACCGCAGACCAGGTGGTGAGTTGCTACCTCTCCCCGTGCCAGAATGGAAATGGGAGGACATCGCCATGGACTTCGTCACTGGGCTACGAAAGACTCGAAGTCAGAAAGATGCTATATGGGTAATTGTGGACCGGCTTACGAAGAGTGCTCATTTCATAGCCATCAAGACCACATGGGAAACCCAGAAGTTAGCAGAAGTTTACCACAAGGAGATTATCCATTTACATGGTATCCCCAAGACCATTATATCGGATCGAGATGGCCGATTCATGTCAAGATTTTGGCAAGAACTTCACAAAGCCATGGGAACTGAATTGAGATTCAGTACAACGTTTCATCCTCAGACGGATGGACAGTCTGAAAGGACCATCCAGACCTTGCAGGATATACTAAGAGCATGTGTACTCGATCGTCCGACTAGCTGGGAAGACAACCTGAGTCTGATTGAGTTCACATACAATAATAGCTGGCATGCTACTATCAAGATGGCTCCGTTCAAAGCTTTGTATTATCGCAGATGCAGATCTCCGATGTGTTGGGATGAGAATGTCGAAAAGATTCTGCTCTGACCAGAGTTGGTCGAGAGAACAACTTCAGACATTGTTTTGATTAGATAGAGGATGTTGACCGCCCAGAGTCGACAGAAGTCTTACGCGGATCGGAAGCGTAGAACTGTCGAGTTCGAGGTTGGTGACAAAGTATTTGTCAAAGTATCCTCATCCAAGGGTGTGTTCAGATTTGGTAAGCATGTGAAGCTTAACCCTCGCTACGTGGGACCATTCAAGATTCTTGATAGAGTGGGATCTCTAGCGTACCGCTTGGCATTGCCGCCATCGGCACACCCAGTGCATAATGTGTTCCACGTATCCTTGCTAAGGAATTACGTACCAGATGAGTCTCATGTGCTGAGCTACGAGGACATCGAGATTCAGGCAAATGGTACCTACGAAGAGATGCCTGTGCGCATTCTCGAGCGTCGTGAGAAGCAATTGCGCAACAAGATCGTACCGTTGGTACAAATTCTGTGGTCCAAGTCAAGGACTGAAGAAGTTACTTGGGAAACATGGGAGACTGAAGCAGATATGCTCAGACGTTTTCCGGAGTTATTTGCGACCCAAGTTTCGGGGTCGAAACTTCTTGTAAGGGGGAGGTGATGTGATATCCCGTATTTCTGTAAGGGTATTTTGGAAATTACCCGAACGACTGTTGTGTACGTCAATTTAATTTTGGAGACAGAAAGACATTCTGTAATGTTCTTAATCTCTGTAATATTTTTCTAAGTGAAATAATATATAGTCGACGTATTTTGGGACTTAATACTCGTTCGTGTACGATTATTATTTATCCCGGATTAAGACCTTGTTGTTCCAAGCTTAACGGACGAAAAATGGGCTTGGCGGCGACCGCCGTAAGGCAGGCGGTGACCGCCGCCTGATAGGCTCTGGCATCGTCATCCTCTTCCCGGCAAGTTGGCAAGTGGTTTCAAAATGCAGCGACCGTCGCCGGCCAAATTGGGCAGCGACCGCCGCCTAGGTGCAGGCCTAGCTCTGCCTCGCCGGCTTGACTCCATGATGGTCGGCGAATCGGATGACCTCCGATCTTAGCCCTCCACGTGCCATTGGTTGTCCCCTGGAGTTTTGGCTATTTAAAGGAGGATTTGGGAGCTGAATTGAGCACAAATCCGAAGCTCAATCTCCCCATAAATCACTCGCCGGAAATTCAAGCTTTCGTCGGATAATTCGCAATCGATCGCCGGAGCTCCATTTGGTGTTATTCCAGTTGCAAAGTGAATCTTTGGAGGCCCTTGGAAGCTTAGAATCCAAAGCAAGGCAAAGGAGAGGCCAAACTATCTTCGTCGGTGAGTTTTGTGCTTCTCGTAATTTTCCCGGTGTTCGTAGCGGTGCCCGCCGTAAGGCAGGCAGCGACCGCTGCCACGAACAGGCGGCGCCCGCCGTAAGGCAGGCGGAGACCGCCGCCCAGAAGCTCTTGGCTTGTTTCGGCCTTGGCTTCTGTGGCTTTCGATCGGGCTTCGTTCCTTTCGATTTCTTCCATTATTCTTTAGGTTCGTACTCGTTGTTGTCGAATCCAACTTAGGGTTTCTTTATGGGTCGATCCAAAGGAATCTGTGTTGCCAGATTTGTCCCTGCTTCGAGCCCGGAAACCAGTTGTCGTCGTACCTAGCTTCGTTAAGCTTCTGCGGATTTAAGGCAAGTGGCGGTTCGCTCTTGCTCATCATTCCATGTTTCCATTAATTATCAGTTGTTTAATTGAGTAATTAATTTGGAATGAATATTGTGTTCGTCTGGGAACATTTTTGTTAATTGTTTTGGAGAACTAAAATATGATATTATAATAGGTTGTATATCTGTTAGAACAACGCTATTATGAATATATATTTATGTTGATAGCCTTGAGGGCTGTTATGTTGATGTTTGTGGACTATTGTTGTGCTTGGACTGTTTAGTTAGCACTAGTAGTTAGGAACGTTAGATTCGTTGGGATCCAGTCGTTTCTTTATAATTTGGTAGAGAGGTGGCTAGACCCCACCTAATACCATATGGACGATCATGACCCAACCTCTGATACACGAGTATAGAGGTGGTGCACTTAGTTGGTGACAAATCTCGGAATTTAGTAGAGAGGTGGCTAGACCCCACCTAATACTATACGTATAGGATCCATTGGATATATACATTTAAAAGCTTGTAACGTGTTGTGAGTTTGAGAATCTCATAAGATAAGTGCCGTTGTCGCACATAATTAATATACCTTGGGCGAGTAGTGCCGCTAGGCGCTAGTGTAGCTAGGAAAGCTCGTCTTAACTTTTAGTCGCTCGAATGCGATACTGTAATTCTGTGTTGTTCCAGACTTTGTCATATCTTCCTTTAAGACTCATTTCGTTGGAATCTTCTTTCGAGTTGATTTCTGGGAAGACCCGGTCTTCTAGAATCTTCTCTTGTGCACACCTTTTGCTGTATTCCAGTAGCAGTATGGTGGTTGACTATCGTACTCGACTGTTATTCGAGAGACGATGAGTCTAACCTAATACGACTACTTTGAACCACTCTGCTTTGTGCCCTTGCATGGTCTTTCATTAGACTAACCAACCGAAATTGTTCTCTGTATGGTTGGCTGGTGTCATCCGTTCGATTCGGCACATCAGATAGAGCGCATATTTGAGGAGACTAGAATGACTATGAAGACGACGGTGGTTTTTTGATGTTTTTTTTAATGTTTTAATCAGGTTGAGAACCTTGGGCAGGTGATCATGGCGATCACAACCCTTTTTTGTATATTTTAAGAAAGACTTCCGCTGTATTTTGTTTAACTCTGTATTTAGTCCTATTCGGAATTGGGATGTAATTCCGGGACTCATGCTTTAATCGATTATTATGATGATTTTGTATCATAAGTGTTTCATGGATTGTATTTAAACGGTAAAGCCTTGGGTGACTTCGGTGAGGAAAACCGAGGTCACTGGCGGTAATACATTTCCAAATGGGTTAAGATTTGGGGGTGTTACATTGGGTCGTTTGCCGCGGAGAATATAGATAAATCATAAAAGGCTGAACATTCACGGGGGGTCATGCATCCAATTTCACATAAGATAGGGCCGCATGGCATATTCGGGAGTAAATTGGGCCCTTTGGGCCCAATTTTCTCTAACTTAAATAGGTAATGGGTTGAAAAATTATTGGGCCCCAAAATTTTGGGGGCCTGTTCGATGGGTCCTCAAGCACCTGCCTATCTACGGGCCTACTCTGTTGTTAAACCCGCAAATTGCTATATTGCTACTTCTTGTTTTTGAATATTAGAAACCTACGTGGATTGCAGTGTTTCTCAATCTTTTATGGGCAAGATGTTATATTTATTGTTTTTATTATTTTATTTTAAATTAAAAGCCATGTTACTAGTATTTAAGTAGTCTAGTCAGTAATTTCTGATTCTCACGTCATTGATATTGCCGGAAATTTCCCCGGAAAGTCTCTCATATTTTTTTTGGTAAATACAGATAAAATTGGTATATAAATTAGTAATTTTCAAAGTTGGTATTATTTTGGGTTTAAACTTTACACCCACAAGTTGGGTTTATTTTGAGTGATTTTTCCTTTTTTTATACAAGGTAAACATTAGGCTCCATTTTAGGAAAATGACAGGATTAAATCATCACAATGGATGATTTTTACAACGAATGTACAAAATGATTCTCATGTAGAGTTCATCACGAAAAACTCATTAGAAATTCCAATGCGAAACTGTTGTTAGTCGTAATCATCCGGATAATTCTCTTGGCTAATGTAGGGTTGATATCATAGGTTGTGAGATAATCATCTGCCTGATTAGCATCCGTGTAACAATGAAGAACTCGGACGATGTCGAAATCATTTAGTAAGGAATGAATATCTAAAATTATTGTTCGAATCTCCCAATTTAATTTTCTAGATACCTTTAATGGAATTAATAATACTCAAATTATCCCCATTCTATTATTAGATTCCTTATGTTTAAGGAAGCCATTTTACGAATACCATCCAACGCGACAATTGCTTTAGCTTGCAAAATCGACATTTTAGGTATTTTCTTTGTGTACACATACAAGATTTTGTCATTATAGTTTTGAAGAATGAAACCTATATGAGGGGACAAGTTATGTCATTTGGATCCATCGAAATTTGATTTAACCCAATTTGTGGGTGGTTTTTTTGCAAATTCTATTAGAACGCCAGTCTCTTTTAGACTTTTGGTTATTGTTTGAATGTTTGATGGAGTTTGATTCTAACCAATCTCGGTATTGGAGAATGGCTTGGTGAGAGGGGGTAGTGTTTTGGTTGTGATTATCTTTATAAAAAATGATAGAATTGTGTTGTTTCCAAATCATCCACAAAATGAAATATACAAGTTCCGGTGATATGATAGAACTCTTGAAATAATCTAGGTCTTTGTGTAAGTCTGATGTATCTTAGAAAGTATAAATTTTCTAGTTAGTCTTTCTAATGTATGTATCATGTGTTTGCTGTGAGGGCATGTGAAGAATAAATGTTTGCAGTCCTAAGTTGTAGAGTTGCATAAGCTACATTGGGATGGTATTGTAGAGTAGTGATGATTTAGACGTTCAATAGTTGGCAGACTAATAGTGAATGCTTTCCAGTGAAAGGTTTGAATTAATGTTTAGTTTCCAAATCTACGACAAAGAATCATTTTGTTGTGTTTGTACTTGGTTGGGTATAGAGTAGTGATGATTTTTACTATATCTTTGTAAATATAGAAGGAGGGAGTAGGTTTCCTAGAAGATGAATATTCCATTTATGATCAGGCGTAATAAAATGGGAAACCTTTAAAGTATGGGAGAAGATTATAATTCGAAATCCAAAGTTCCCTCTAGAAATTTATCGTCTCGCCATTTCCCAATTCCTAGAATACCGGAGATAAAGAATATATCGTCTCGCTTGAGAATGCTTGTCAAAGTTTGAACATTAAAGTTGGTTTACTGTTGTACAAATTTCACATGAATAATGCTTGTCAAATTTCTCTTACGCAATTTCCAGGGTTTTAGGAATGTTGAGTTGAGAAATGTCAAAATTTCTAGGGTGTACAACTGAAACATGAAGTAGTAATTTTAGGTCACATCTACTAAAGAGTGCTTGTCAAACTTTGAATTTGAACATGTTCATATATAAAAATGCATAATGTCAAGTTAAAGTGCATCTATTACAAGTATAAAGTTCATATTTAAGCTCTTGAAAGATGAAGATCCTTATGTTTGTGATTCTTCTAGCTTGTTTCTTCCAAAAGTAGCTCATCAAACATTCTTGCATGTTCACTGAGACAAATATAAAATATTCACTATCTAACTAGCATGTCTTTAAATATTTGTATCACTAGGTGTGTAATTAAGTGACAAAGTTGCATCTATGACACACTTAAAGTGCATAAGTAAAAGTCATTCGATTTCTCGGCGAAAAGAATTTGAGTCTTCGAAAGGGAAATGAGCTGAAACGCAATATAAATACCTTGTTCTATTTTTTATTTTCATTTCTTGATAGATTAATGAAGGTGGTGATATTTAGGAGTGCTCGAAAAAGCAAAAAATGTTGAAAGTGTTATGATCTCTAGAGTTATACAAATGTTGAGTTGAGAAATGTTGTGATACTGATAAGTTGAACTTTTTACTTGCTATTTTTTCAATTATGATAAGTTGAACTTTTTACTTGCTAATTTTGTTAATTTTTCCAATGTTGGTCTATTAATGCTAGTGTGTTGAGCTTTTGCTAAGTTCATGCAATTTTATGATCGAGTTTGGTGAATTTCTTGTTGTCTTGTTGTTGTTATTTTGGTGTTAAGTCATTTCTATTTTCCACTTGTTATTGTTGTTGTCTCGGTCTACTAAAGTTGGTCTGTTGAGCTTTTGCTGAACTTTTCATATGATACTTGTCTCATTTTGGTCGTGGATAACTTGCATTGCTAATGACTAATATTGTGGTGTTGTGGTGCTGGTTCTTTGGAAGTGCTTGGAATTTGCTTGATCATGGTTTTCATGACTTGAAGTAAATATGAGTTGTCCATCGATACTGATTTTGATATTGTGAAGATGATGATGATTATGTATGGAGCGTAATGATGCACGTCTTATTACTACAAGTGCATCACTAAACGTATAGAAAATGCATTAGTAAATTGTATTAAAAATGCATCACTAAATGCTTTTATTTATGCTTGCATGTACTTTCTATAAAGTGGTGTACGTCAAAATATTTGATTGTGTGATAGCCTATTAGCTCAAATGGTAGAGCAATGTGTTGGTAAACATGGATGTAGGTTCAAATCCCTCATACACTACAAATCATGCGTGTGAGAACTAAAGTGAATAAAAGTTCATGTCTTGTATATGATAGTGCATAACTAGTTGTTTAAAGTGCATAAAATAAGCTCTTATATCTTTGATACCACTTTGTCGAGTATATTTGTCATTTTTAGCTTGTATATTTACTTCAATAATATGGATTACAAAATATTAGAGTTTACATGTCTTGAATTTTATTTGGTAGTATCAATTGTCTAAAATTATTCCATGCACTTTGATAATACATTTAAAATTTCAATTGGTCGATTAACGCACCATTGATCAAATTGTGAAGTTTAAAACCCACTACGATGCAACAATTTTAATTGAATCACCAATGAAGCGATCAAAGAAGATTGAGTACCAAAGTAAGTAAATCAAAACCTGTAGAGTAATGCACATGGAAATTTGTCAAACTTCAATGATCGAGTGAATCCACTATCAAAATTGTTATCACAATAGCAAAACCTTGGATTACAAGCTCGAATCACTTCAAACCCCATGGTAATAACAAAACCACAATGACAAATTTTACAATTAGGCCAAAATCCACGAAACTTATGTCAAAACTCTTTGAGCAATCATCTTGAAAAGCTTGGGTTTGAGTCTCGGGATTCTCTATCACCTCAAAATCCTACTATCCCCTTAGTACTAACACTGTGCAAGTAGTCCGCGGATGCAAGGGTCACTATGTCCTTGTGGGAGTGATGTGGTTATGAATCAGATCAAGACCCATGTGATCAGCTCTACTTTATAGGGTTTAACTAGGAGTTGTTACCCATGTTTTGGGTGCCATTTGTATGGGTTTAGAGCACAACTGTGGAGTATGGAGTTGAGGAGAAGAAGTGTGGATATAGTGGTTTGGAGGAGCTTAAATGAAGATATCCAGAAGACGAGGAGTAGACCACTCGAGGAATAGAAGGAAGAAGCCACACGAAGGAGAAGAAGGGTGGAACCGCGAGCAAGCCGCGACCGCGGGTGAAGCATGTGCATTGATCGCGGAAAATCCCTTATGCGAGACAAAGTCGAGAGCAACATTCCAATTTCCGCAACCGCGGAATTCTTTCCGCGATCGCGGAAGCACACGGCAGCGGCCCGCGAGAGATCTCGTCCGAAGTTTCTTTTGCTATTTTCTTTTCTTTTCTTTATTCCAAGTTTATTAGTTTATTTCCTTTTAGATGAGACTTGTTATCTTTTCACTTTAGTTTTAGGGTTAGGTTATTTAAACCTAGTTTCCCTTTCATTATTGATCATCACGTTACATTCATTCAACGTTGTTTCCATTCAGCATTTTTCCCTTTGAAGTTTATTGTTTCCAAGAACTATGAGGAGCTAAGCACCCTTTTCTTAGTCCAACAATTGAAGCCTTAATATGATTTGATTGTGAGGTTATAACTCTATTTCCTATTCCTTTGGATTATATCTTTTCTCTTGAGCATATTCATATTGATTGTTATTGATTTGACTAGATTGATCACCTAGTTGATATTAGTAATTGTCTATTGCTAGGGTTTGGATATTTCGAGTTGAGATTCCTTATCTATTGTAGCATCCATGATATTCTAAGACTAGTTGGATTAGATTATTATGAAAGAGAATTGATTATATGTTAAATACTGCGAGTTGTGGTATTGCATGTATCCTGGTTAATTCCTATGCTCTATGCTGCTGTTGTTCTAAATCTTGATAGTTTCTCGTGCGTTCAATAGTAAGGGTTGCTAGGACTAGTTGGACTAGTAACTAATTCAGAATAGGGACAAGAATAATCAAAGGAAGGAATAGAGATAACCTAGGACCAATCAATCATATGAATGGTGGATATTTGTTTGACTAAGTATTTTTCCCTATTTGATAAAACCCTTTGCTTTTGTTTGTTTTGTTTACTTGTTTCACAATCAACCTTAAAACCCCCCATTGTTACCATTGCATGCAATCAACATAAAGATAAACAACTCCTCCCTGTGGGATTCGACCCTTGCTTGCCCAAACTACTTGTTTAGGTTTGTTAGGATAATTTTGATCAGGTGATACGACTAAAACCTGCCTGTCAAATTGGGGCCGTTGCCGGGGAGGGCAAGTTTGTTTTTTTCGTTGTATGTGTTTGCGTGCTTATTACTGTTGTGTGGACCTATCTTATGGTCTACACCCGTGCTACTAACTCCCCACTTTTGGCTTTGAATTCAGAATTTGAGAGAACGCTCTCCCAAAGCCACAGAGTAAACAGATCTTTAGTCTTTGACAATCCAACTTTTGAGATGGCTGACGAACAACAGACGTTGAGGCAGCTGATTGCCCCTAACCTGTAACAACAACCGCTGGCTGTGCATTTCCCCGAGCTTACTGATGGAGTAAATTTCGAGCTCAAGTCGGGGTTGATCCACTTACTCCCCCACTTCCATGGGATGAGTGGTGAAGACCCTAACAAGCATCTGTCGGAGTTCCATGCAGTCTGCACGAGCATGAAGCCGAAGGGAGTTACTGAAGACCAGATCAAGCTAAGGGCCTTTCCCTTCTCTTTGAAGGACTCGGCCAATGACGGGTTCTACTACCTGACTCCAGGGAGCATAAACACGTGGGCCAAGATGAAAAATGCCTTCCTGGAGAAGTACTTCCCAGCGACAAAGCTGAACAACCTAAAGAGGAGTATTAGCAACATCGAACAACAGGCTGCTGAGTTGCTATATGAGTACTACGAGTGCTTCAAGAGGCTAATTTCTAGTTGTCCCTATCATGGCTACTCAGACCAGGACCTCGTACTTTATTTGTACAGAGGTTTACTTGATGACGAGCGTCGGATTGTGAACGCTACCTGTGGGGGGAACATCCTGAATAAGACTCCAGACCAGGCCTATGAAGTTTTCTTTGAGCTATCTGAGGGCTCAAGACAGTTCAGCAAGAGGGCGGACGCCCAATCAGTGAGAGTTGCAGAATCTCAGCCTAATTCCACTCTAATCTCTGAAATGGCTGAGATGAAGGAGATGATGAGGCGATACATGATGAAGGGTGGCCAGCAGCAGGTCAAATCATGTGGGATATGCCAAAACACGATGCATCCAACAGACGCATGTCCCACGTTGCAGGAGCCCACTGCTGAGGTGAACACAATTGGAGGATATGGCCCTCAAAGGCCAAGATATGACCCGTACTCCAACACCTATAATCTAGGGTGGATAGATCACCCCAATTTGTGGTACGGGAACCAGCAGAACATTCATCATGGCCAGGAGAACCAAGACTACCAGCAGAGGCCGCCACAGTTTCTTCCCCGCCCACAACAGTACCAGCAGCCTGGGGGTCAACAACCATTTCGAGCTCCATATGACCAGAGACCCCAAGGCCAGAGTTCCACTGCCCCTACGTCCAGTGAGGACAAGATCAATATCCTTGTCCAGGGCATGCAAGCCATGGTTAACAATGTGAACGCACTGGCAAACACTGTGGCCCAAAATCAGCAAGAGACAAAGTCGAGTATTCAGAACCTGGAGAAACAAATGGGGCAGATCTCTATAGCTGTGAGCAGGTTGGAAGCTCGGGAGTCGGGGAAACTACCCTCTCAAACGGTAGTCAACCCGAAGGAGAATGTGTGTGCCATGACATTAAGGAGCGGAGCTGAGGTGGAGGCCAGTCGAGCCAGAGAGAGAGAAATCCGTGACTGCGGGGACAAGGGCCGCGACCGCGGTGTGACCACTGGCGAGGAGAAAGAAGAAATCGGCGCTAATCCGCGACCGCGGCAAGAATTCCGTGACCGCAGAAAAAGCACAGACGATGAGGAGCAACAGGTCGAGAATTTTCCGCGATCGCGGAAAAAGAATTGAAGAAGGAGATCCGGTAGAACAAATTCCGCGACCGCAGACACCAATCCGCACCCGCAGAAATACCCCAGACCCGTCCTTTCGTCTCGACGACCCCTATGACGACTACGTGCGCCCCTATTTCCCTCCGCTTGGATCAGTAAAGCCTCCCGCACCCTTCCCCGAGGCTCTGGCGGACACGAGGAGGCCAGCCAATGATAAGGAATTGTTTGAGACGTTTACCAATTGTGAGGTAAACATTCCTTTACTCAAGCTAGTAAATAGTATTCCTCGCTGTTGGGCCTGACGTCCCCTGGGAAGGTGGATCGAGCAAGACAAGCCCAGGCACACGACGGATCGGAAGAACAGAAGAGAAACCCAGAGAAGGCGATGAGGCTTCTCCAGTCGAACGTCCTCCGACAAGATCGCGAAGATCCCGCCAAGCATTAAATTCCAAGATTGATCAAACGGCCACAACATTTACACAACACCATAATAGCAGCAATTAGTGACAAAATCTCCGTAATTAAATCCCGGCGTTGAAGATAAGGATGGGATCAAAATATAACGGTCAAAGGCACGAAGAACTTACCATATATGGACGAAGAGGAAGATAAGAGGGGGACGAATACAAGCACGTTACACACTCAAGCATTCTCGTTCAGAAACAAAACAGAACAACACTTTCACTACCCGTCTAGCTCTCCAGCAATCACCCCCGCTTATTCGCCACCGGTCGCAACCTAAGAATTACCGGTCGAATCCAATAAGATCACTCTGCCTTATTACGATAAGTTGTATCTCGATTCAATCCGATCAATATATTATCTAATAAAGTCATTTCGCTATTCTGCATTTGCTCTTTGCTTGTCTATTATCTATTTGGTTTGGATTGTTTTCTATCACCCGATCGACTAGTTACCCCATCTAAGGCGATTTAGGCCGTCCGATCTTTTTGCCCCAAAACAATTTGGCGCCCACCGTGGGGCTACTTGCCGATCATCCTTCCGAAACTTTCCAACCATGACTATCGACCCATCTACCAACACCGAAGAACCACGTCTCGAAGATGGAACCCAAACTCCAGGGGACCCAACCGAAAACCCTACTCTAACCCAGTTCCAAGAACTTTCTCAAAAAATGGCCGCCCTCCAAGAGGAACTAGCCCAGCAACGCCAAAAAACCGAATATCTTGCCGCCTTGTCAACCCAATCTGAAGCCGAGATTGCACAACTAACCCGTGAAAATGAGTCTCTTAAGTCATAGGTACAATCAATGGCTTCAGGATCTAGGAGTATGCCCATCCACAGCAACGTCTGAACACGCCTCGACATGGACAACGTCGAGCCAACGCCCCCGAGCGTGTGACGATCCGGATACGCAGAGGGTACATCTCGAACTCCTATTACCAATCCATTTTCGACTAACCATGTCACTTTTTCCACACCGATCGGGTCGGCAGGGGCCCGAATTGACGAACCACAGGTTACCAATCCACAAAACGTCCTGGCTCTCTTCCAGCAGACGCTCGACCAACACATGAAGACGATCGACGATCGCTTCAACAGGCTTCCAGGAGTCCCGCAGCCAATCGAGAGGGAAGCGACCGGCGGATTCGAAGAATCCCCGTTCATTGAAGAAATCGCCAGGGTCGAGATCCCCAAGAAGTTTCATCTTCCCAGCATGGCGACATTCGACGGCACCAGCGACCCAGATGACCATATTTCTATATATAAACAAAAGTTAATGGTTGCATCTGTTTCAAGGGAGAACCGTGAGGCCGTCATGTGCAAAAGCTTTGGCACGACCCTCGCAGGTTCCGCACTAACTTGGTTTATGCGTTTGCCTCAGGGAACGATTGCATCGTTTGCGGATCTGGTCAACTCCTTCAAAAGTCAATTTGCCAGTAGTCGGAGGCTCGAAAAGCAGTCGAGTGACCTCTACCGAGTCACACAAAGGTATAACGAACCTCTCAGGAATTATCTCAACAGGTACAATAAGGAGAAAGTGGCGATCCCCCACTGCGACGTCACAACCTCCATCGAAGCCTTCATACAAGGTCTGATCAAAGACAGCAACCTTTACGATGAGATTACCAAGTACCCATGCAAAAGCTTCGAAGACGTCCAGGCCAAGACCATGGCCGAGGTAAGATTGGAAGAGGACAGTGAGTCGCGAAAAGCCTCATGCGGGCCCGATCCGTCTGATCGTAAAAATCTCTCCGACAACCGTAGAGACAGACGTGCACAACCCTACTCTCGTAATCGAAACGAGTTGGGTCAGGTAAACTCTTTCCATGACAGGTCCCAGGAATGGAGAGACGTTCCGGCGTTATCTCCCAGGATCCAATCTTACAACTTCAACGTTTCCGTGTCGGAGCTCCTCAAGAGTTTCGACAAATATGGAAAGGAAGTATCGCCCTGCGACCGGACGTCAAGAAAGACATGAGCCGATGGTGCGAATTCCATGGTGATCATGGTCATTCGACCGACGAATGCATCGCCCTGCGAAAGGAAGTCGCAAGACTGCTCGCACAGGGGCTCCTGCGCGACGTAATCTCGGAGCAGGCAAAAACCACCATGGAACGACGAGACCAGGTAAAACAAAACAAACCTCCATCCCCCATCCATACAAAAGTTGTCAATACTATTTCAGGTGGATCGGATGTATGTGGGAACACATACTCCGCGGCTAAACGACACGCAAAGGAAAGCAAGGGCAACAAGCCCGAGGCGTCAGAATTAAGGCCAAGGAAGATCTCCAACCTTCCGACAGTCACGTTCGACGAGTTCGATTCCGACGGATCGGACGGTCACCACGATGGTCTGGTAATCTCTTTGTCTATTGGTAATTGCTTAATACGAAGGGTACTAATCGATACAGGGAGTTCAACCAATCTTTTGACCCTCGACGCTCTTAAAGAAATGGGTCTAGCTGAAAACGACCTAATCAAAAAGTTGACCCCACTGGTCGGGTTCAGCGGTAAGGTTAAACATACGACTGGTGAAATCATTCTAACCACATACGCTGGAGGAATCAACCAACAGGTGAAATTCTTGATCCTAGATTTTCCATCTCCCTACAATTGTATTCTTGGCAGGCCATGGATACACGCTATGGGAGCGGTACCCTCGACGTATCATCAAGTCATCAAGTTTCCCACTGAATGGGGAGTACAAGAAATCCGAGGAGACCAAAGGACCGCTAAAGAGTGCTACGTCGCTTCCATGAAGAACGCAGTCGAACATCAGACCGCATAGCAATCACAGAGCGGCGAAGGATCCAGTCGATACATCGAACGAAAAATGGAAAAACTCGACGAGATCGTACTGGACCCTTCAAGCCAAACCAAACGGTAAGGGTCGGGTCGGACTTGGACGACTCGACCAGACAACAACTTCTTGATTTTCTTAGGATCAATGCCGATTGCTTCGCATGGTCGCATGAGGATATGGTCGGAATATCTCCAAACATTATTACACATAAATTGAATGTAGATCCATCTCATCCCCCTGTTAAGCAAAAACGCAGGAAGTTTGCCCCTGAGCGGAACAAGATAATTGACGACGAAGTCAAGAGCTTATTGGAAATAGGGAAAATAAGAGAAGTCCATTATCCTGAGTGGCTAGCCAACGTGGTCGTAGTCCAGAAAAAGAACGGCAAGTGGAGAGTCTGCATCGACTTCACAGATCTCAACAAGGCTTGTCCCAAAGACTCGTTCCCACTACCCCACATCGACGCCACAACAGGGCACGAAATGCTTACCTTCATGGATGCTTTCAGCGGCTACAATCAATCCTCATGGAACCCAACGATCAGGAAAAAACAGCATTCTTCACTAGCCAAGGTATCTACTGTTACAAAGTAATGCCCTTTGGCCTAAAAAATGCAGGGGCTACCTATCAGCGACTAGTCAACAAGATGTTCAAAGATCAGATCGGAGACACGATGGAAGTCTACATAGACGACATGTTGGTCAAGTCCAAAAAGAAAGAAGATCACATAGACCACCTACGCGACAACTTCGAGGTGCTCAAAAGGTACAATATGAAACTAAACCCTACTAAATGTTCCTTCGGAGTGTCATCAGGGAAGTTCTTGGGGTACATGGTGACACAAAGAGGAATAGAAGCTAGCCCAGAACAGATCAATGCTCTCGTCAATCTTCGATCCCCCCAATGCATCAAAGACGTACAAAAGCTCACGGGTCGGATAGCAGCTCTGAACAGATTCATCTCCAAATCATCCGACAAGTGCAAACCCTTCCATGACACTCTTAGGAAAAACAAGTCCTTTCAATGGACGGAAGAACACGAAGCAGCGTTACAGAACTTGAAAGAGTACCTGGCCAGTCCCATGTTACTGACCAAACCTAAAGGCGACGAGCCCTTATTTCTATATCTTGTAGTGTCAGAATCAGCCGTAAGCGCAGTACTGATCAGGGAAGAGGATGCCAAGAATTCACCGATATACTACGTCAGTCGGACGCTGTTGCCCGCAGAAATAAGGTATTCGTCACTCGAGAAGCTCGTACTATCGTTGGTAATGGCCTCGAACAAACTCAAACCCTATTTTGAATCACATACTATTATTGTCCGCACTAATCATCCCATGAGAGCAATCATGAGGAAACACGAGTTTACAGGACGAATGACCAAATGGGCTATACACCTCAGTGGTTACGACATCGAGTACGAGCCCAAGACAGCGATCAAGTCGCAAGCCTTAGCCGACTTTGTGGCCGATTTCAGTCCGACCCTAGAGCAAGAAGCCACAAGAGAAGCAACACAACTGCTCACGATGGAAGAAACAGGTACATGGGAGCTCCACACAGATGGAGCATCGAACTCCAGAGGATCGGGGCTAGGGGTCGTGCTGAAATCGCCACAAGGGGACAAGATAGCTCAGGCCGTCAGATGCGAGTGGGATGCGACTAACAACGAAGCTGAATACGAAGCACTCATATTCGGACTCATCTTGGCTCGCG
Organism: Rheum nobile; assembly: GCA_027886185.1. Classification (NCBI taxonomy): domain Eukaryota; kingdom Viridiplantae; phylum Streptophyta; class Magnoliopsida; order Caryophyllales; family Polygonaceae; genus Rheum; species Rheum nobile. Next base: position 1,527,792 of record WOAB01000685.1, on the reverse strand, counting down.
ACCTAGGGGTCCGAGAGATCGAAGTCGTTTGCGACTCCTTGCTGGTCGTAAACCAAATACAAGGATCGTACAGTGCTAAAGACGTCAGGATGATAGCCTACCTGGAGGTAGCCAAGAAGCTGATCGAACAATTCCAAGCATTCAACATCAGACAGGTACCTAGAGATTTTAACTCCCAAGCTGACGCACTTGCCAATCTAGGATTCGTCCTAGACCCAAAGGAATTTCCGCACATACCATTGGCCCACATCATGACGCCAGCCGTCCCCAAGACGTCCGTCGAGTCAACGCCACCGCTTCAAGAACTCGTCGCCATGGAAGTCGGCGGCCGACCAGAAGAAGACATCATCAACAACAATGATGATTGGATGCTACCTTACATCAGATGGTTGAAAGACGGCATTCTGCCCGACGACAAAACAGAAGCAAAGTGGCTCAAGGTACAAGCACTCTCTTTCGATATCATAGATAACATCTTGTACAAAAGATCTGTCATAGGGCTACTGCTACGATGCCTCAAGACCTCCGAGGTCGGACGCATCCTACAATCGCTACACGAAGGAGAGTGTGGGAATCATACTGGAGGACGAAGCCTCTCGGGAAAAGCCCTACGAAATGGGTACTACTGGTCGACGATGAACAAGGACGCTATGGACTACACCAAAAAGTGCGACGCTTGTCAGCGGCATGCACCCGTCCATCACCAACCTTTAGAGCTCCTCCATCCGACTCTGGCTCCATGGCCCTTTATGAGATGGGGGATGGACATCGTCGAGAAGCTCCCTCTCGCGTCGGGTCAAAGAGTCTTCTTCCTCGCCATGACGGACTACTTCTCTAAGTGGATCGAAGCCGAAGCCTACAGAGAGGTAAAAGATCAACACGTCATTTCATTCATAAAACGCAATATCTTGTGCAGATTTGGCATACCATCAGAAATCGTGTGCGACAACGGTTCCCAATTCATCAGTCATAAGACTCGAGCCTTCTGCGACCAATGGAACATCAAGTTGGTCACGTCCACACCTCGGTATCCGCAATCCAACGGACAGGCCGAGTCTAGCAACAAAATCATTATCAGCAATCTCAAGAAACGCCTCACTGGGGCTAAGGGCAAATGGGCCGACGAACTCCCATACATTCTGATGTGACCATGGGTCCCATCAAGAGCTTCAAGAGAGTCTGGACTTCCAAGATGGCTCAAGTATTAAAGATGGAGCTCAAGTCTCATCAAGGAGATCCAAAGCCAAGCCAAAGCAAGGCATTGGCCAAGACAAGGCCAAGGCGTCGGGCGCGCCGGGCACAAGCGTCACCAAGGCCTACATCCAAGATGACAAGGCAATCTCTGGTGCCATCACAAGGTCTAGGGCTAGGCGAGGACGAGGAACATGAGCCGGAGCTAGGCGAGGATGTCCAAGAGCTAGGCGCGGACGAGGAGCAAGAGGAGCCACGCCAAGAGCTAGGCCAAGAGGAGAGCACAACGCCTAGCGCCAAGACAAGACGACCGAGCATGAAGAACCAAGGCGGCGCCGACGACCCTATGCCCGGAGCCATCACTCGGTCAAGGGCTCGCCACCTCCTCCAGGACCTCAAGAAGGGGTTGGCGTGCCAAGGGCCCCTAAGCCACGCCCGAGCCGACTTCTACACAAGTCTCCAAACCGGCGCCGAGAACACCGACGCTTGCGGCCCGTGAAGAATCAAGCAAGGCGCCGAGCCATCCTGGACCACTTGGCTAGGCGCAATGAGTGTCGTGGGTTGGCACATGGACCATGCCACCTCATGCCAGGCCCATGGCCTGGGAGTATTTTATTTATTAAAATACTCCCAGGCCAAGTTGGTCACGTTTTTAGTATTTCTTGTTAGTAGGCCAAGTTTCGTATTTTTGTTATTTTTGTTGGCACTTTATGACAATATGTAGGCACTATATAAGTGCCTTCCAATGCCTGAAAAGGCATGCAAGATTAAAACGAATTTGCCTTGTCAAAACTCTCTCTCTTTCTTCTTTGCTTCCTTGCGTCAAATTTCTAAGTGTTGCCGAGTGAGTTCATCTCGCCAACTCTTCTTCTTTATCAACCAAGTCTGCGTCAATTCTTCCCTTCCCTTGAAGAACTAGTTGTGAGTCATCATTTTCACGCCAACAACCAACATCCACAACAATCATCTCGCTGAAGTCCTTCCCGGAACTCTCAGCGACACCTCAGTAAAAGCACCATAACTTTCGTTTCCGTGATCCAATTGCGCTCAAATTTCTAGGACAGAAACTAGACTTCATTATCTAACTATTGCCGCTGGAATAATTCAATTTGGAGTTCGGAACAAGAAGAAAGACCCCATTGAAGTCAGGACAAATTCTGGAATCCTGCTGTCTTGAGTTCTTGTGTTCTGAGGCATCGACGAGCAAAGCTTGCACCGTGGCTTCACGATCCTTTGAATCTAACATTTGGTATCAGAGCACGTAAGTTTTGCTTAAATTCCTCTTTTAAATTCAAGGTCCGAAGTCCTACAAGTTCTTTGTTTTCGTGCCTTTGCATGTGTAGTTGGAATTTTGTGTCCGAATCTTGTTCTTGCTTTGTTCTTGAATTTTTTCTTGATTGTGTCGTGTGTCTTGCATCTAGGATAGATTTAGAAAATCTGAATGCCCTATAGGAAGTGACGTTTTTAGAGTGGAAGAATTGTAACCTTCAAATTTGGCTTTATTGTGTGCTTTAATTGCATTTAATACTAGGTTGAATTTGGAAAGAGTAACCTTCAACCCTCTTAAAGCCCATTTAGTTGTGCATTTAGTATAGGATCTTTTGAGTCTTTGCTTTCCTTATTTGGCACATATACAATCCGAGTTTAATTGTTTACGTAATTTGCAAACCGAGCCTTCTTGTGGAGGAACGAATCCGAAGTGCGTACGCTTTTGTTACTCGAGTTGCATCGCAAGTTTCTTGTTCTCGTTTCTGCATTCCATACGTCAAAAAAAAAGAAAAAAAAAAGAAGCATTTTAGAAAAACTCGGCTTGATATTGTACAAAAGAGCAAGCCAAATCAAAATCAAAAAAAAAAGAGAGAAGAAGTCATGCACTATCTTTGTGTTTGTAAGTGAAGTTGTAATTCCTTTTGCTCGAGCTAACATTAGTAAGTGGTAATAGGAAACAAGTACTTACAAGAATTGTTTGAGTTGTGAATTAACTTATGCTTTTGACAAGGATTGTGGTGCACTTTATTTTTGATTTTTGTGAGTCTTTTGCATATAGGAGCCACCCTAACCCAAGAGCTTGTTGGATTCCGAGTCCTAATTTAAATTAGGCAAATTTGGCAATCTTACTTGTTACATACCTTGTTGGAATTTTCTTGGATTTTGTGGCTGTCGTGTGCTTGTTTTGTGAAGGTTAGAGATGGTGAATCCCAAAGAGAAGCAAGATCCTTGAAGCACAACACGTGGTAGCTTTGGCTACTAACCTTGCAAGGAGAGAAAATGGAGATGTCAAGCTTGGGTTCATTATCACAAAGGGATTATCTTTACTTTCGAGCTTATGGTGTGTATCCTAACTCTCAAACTTACAAAGATCATCTGCCTCGAAAGGACTTCTTCTACTATCGGGCCCATGGAGCATCATATAAAGAGGCTCGCTATCTTGCTCAACGAGAAGCCAACTCATACAAGAGGTACGAGCCTACACCTTATTTTAACAACTCCTACTCTTGTTCTTCTAACCCTTCCGTGCAGGCCAAGGGAGTCTATGACTCACCTTACTTATCAATTAGCACGTCCAAGGGAAGAGAAATAGTGAGCCCACAACCTCGGGTTAGAACACGTGACATTATATGTGTCATATGTGAAGGGAGAGGCCACTTAGCTGAAATTTGCCCAAACCAATACTACACTTATAAGGATGAAAGTTCCTTTGAGAGTGAAGCTTTGGTTGATGATGTCTTCATAAAGGACGTCGAGCTGAGTTCTTGCAAGAAGTCAATCCAAGTTGAAGATGCTTCGTGTGAGGAAGAGGTCGTCCAAGTGAGCTTTCGCAATGGGTCTCTACAACAAGAAGAACCCTTCCAGGAAGAAGTTGAAGCTAAGGATGTGGAACAACCCAAGAAATCAGTTTTCAACCAAGAGAAGAAGGGTGTGGCAATGGAGCCTAATACAAGGGAAGTATCACTTGTTGCTACTTTTCCTATTCTATCCCCTTTGCTTGTACATGAATATTTTTCTAGGGGTAGAGAATCTCATGTGTTGAATTCAGTTTTTTCATGTAGAACTAGGTATGCATGTATACATCATAGCTCGCATTCACAATTGTTGTTGCATGCTAGATACCTTGTTCGATACATTACCTTTGTAGATAAATATGTCATGTGCATATCATGTTCCATGATCAAGCATATATCTAGAAAGAGATTGGGCGATAGTTGTGCATGTAGGTTCATTCATGGACATTCTATAGAACTAAGTTGGTTTGCTATTACATTTTCTTCTTTCTTATATGTTTCTTGGTGCTCACTTCCATACTTTGCGTTTGTGCAGATTCATGTGAGTTAAGGCTCTTTTTAGAAGCGCATTTGGATTCGAGGACGAATCCTTTCGAAGGGGGAGAGGATGATGTGACCATGGGTCCCATCAAGAGCTTCAAGAGAGCCTGGACTTCCAAGATGGCTCAAGTATTAAAGATGGAGCTCAAGTCTCATCAAGGAGAGCCAAAGCCAAGCCAAAGCAAGGCATTGGCCAAGACAAGGCCAAGGCGCCGGGCGCGCCGGGCGCGCCGGGCACAAGCGTCACCAAGGCCTACGTCCAAGATGACAAGGCAATCCTTGGTGCCATCACAAGGTCTAGGGCTAGGCGAGGATGTCCAAGAGCTAGGCGCGGACGAGGAACATGAGCCGGAGCTAGGCGAGGATGTCCAAGAGCTAGGCGCGGACGAGGAGCAAGAGGAGCCACGCCAAGAGCTAGGCCAAGAGGAGAGCACAACGCCTAGCTCCAAGACAAGACGACCGAGCATGAAGAACCAAGGCGGCGCCGACGACCCTATGCCCGGAGCCATCACTCGGTCAAGGGCTCGCCACCTCCTCCAGGACCTCAAAAAGGGGTTGGCGTGCCAAGGGCCCCTAAGCCACGCCCGAGCCGACTTCTACACAAGTCTCCAAACCGGCGCCGAGAACACCGGCGCTTGCGGCCCGTGAAGAATCAAGCAAGGCGTCGAGCCATCCTGGACCACTTGGCTAGGCGCAATGAGTGTCGTGGGTTGGCACATGGACCATGCCACCTCATGCCAGGCCCATGGCCTGGGAGTATTTTATTTATTAAATAATGGCCGAACTTAAGACTTTCCTTTTATGGCCACGTTTTTAGTATTTCTTGTTAGTAGGCCAAGTTCCGTATTTTTGTAATTTTTTTGGCACTTTATGACAATATGTAGGCACTATATAAGTGCCTTCCAATGCCTGAAAAGGCATGCAAGATTAAAACGAATTTGCCTTGTCAAAACTCTCTCTCTTTCTTCTTTGCTTCCTTGCGTCAAATTTCTAAGTGTTGCCGAGTGAGTTCATCTCGCCAACTCTTCTTCTTTCTCAACCAAGTCTGCGTCGATTCTTCCATTCCCTTGAAGAACTAGTTGTGAGCCATCATTTTCACGCCAACAACCAACATCCACAACAATCATCTCGCTGAAGTCCTTCCCGGAACTCTCAGCGACACCTCAGTAAAAGCACCATAACTTTCGTTTCCGTGATCCAATTGCGCTCAAATTTCTAGGACAGAAACTAGACTTCATTGAAGTCAGGACAAATTCTGTAATCCTGCTGTCTTGAGTTCTTGTGTTCTGAGGCATCGACGAGCAAAGCTTGCACCGTGGCTTCACGATCCTTTGAATCTAACACATTCTCTGGTCCGACAGAACTACTCCAAAAAATGCGACCGGACAATCGCCTTTTTCCCTCGTCTACGGGAGTGAGGCAGTCATTCCGGCCGAGTTACTGGTTCCGACCGCCCGTTGCAACCTCCAAACGAGCAAGCAAAACGATATTGAATTGGCTCATAACCTAGACACAGTGGACGAGATCAGAGAAAAAGCTCGAATCAGGATGGTCAGATTTCAACAACAGGTCACAAGGAGCTACAACAAGAACGTCAGAATCAAGGCATTCACAGTCAGAGATTGGGTCCTTAGGAAAACCTTCCAGAACACCAAGAATCCATCCGACGGAAAACTCGCACCACAATGGGAAGGACCCTACTTGATCACCAAAGTGGTCGGACAGGGAGCGTATCAATTAGAAGACAAAGACGGACAACCAATTCCAAGAAGTTGGAACGCGTCACATCTAAAGCTATACCATTTCTGAACTGACAAGGTAAGACACTACAAAAACTCGCACATCGCTTATTATTGCATGCACATCTCTATCTTCCTTTACAAACTATCATTTGACACTAAGTGAGGACCTCATCCTTACAAAAACACGAATGCAGAACTGCATTGACACATACATTGGATCCAGTCATCCGCAAAAAGCGCTTACATTACACGATCGATCGGAACACGGGGAGATGAACAACACAGGCACGTCGGCACACCGCCTGCCTTATACAAAACATAAGGTACAACACCTTATTACATTCACGAAATAGAAACATATTGCTTACCTCCCCGGCATAAAGTCATGACTAACACATACACAAACATTTACAGGCCTGTTTTACACACATACATACGGGGAGCCCCACTCTACGGAGCACACGGGCGAAACCGACACACCAAACACAAAACGTTATCGACAATCCCCTTGGATGTCTAACGACATGTATGAAACAAGCAAACGTACGATCTTATATGTAAAGACAAATTGCATTGAATAAAAACACGAGCATTTTTATACAAAATACGCGACCCGCGATGGTGGACGGGTCGCCAAAACATATTGTCTGCCTACACATCTGTAGGACTTCATCAAGCATTCACTTAAAAACATTCTGTGACCCGCGATGGTGGACGGGTTGCCGAAAATACCAAATGTCCAAACCCACGCACAAGTGGGACAACGAGTCAAACTACGCAAGAAAAACAAATCAAGCATCGGGGACAACGGCCTTACCTTCGACAGGGGCTGGCTCCAGAGAGGCTACACCATCAGTGGGCTCGACGTCGCCAGAATGGGCCTCGTCCTCGCCAGCGTCCTCATCCATGGCCTCCTCTCCGACGCCAGCCAAGCGAAACAACTCCTGACCAGGATTTCCCTTTGGAAACATGGAGTCCATAGTCTCATTTTCTGCCTTCAAGTCCCAGAGCTCGTGCTTGCCTTCATCGAACTCTTCGATCATCTCGACACGCGACTTCAGTGCATAAAAAGAACCGACATCGCCTGCGATCTGACCAGCAGCAATCCGAGCCTGCTTCACCTCTTCCTTGCCTGATCGGCTCTCCTCAAACTCTTTCCGACTCATAACCAGCTCCTCTTGGCAACTCTTTAACTCCCTTGTAAGGCGACGCTCAGTCTCACGACAACGGCTCTCCGCTCCCTCTAGTTTGGTCCTCAAAGACGCAAGGTCGGACTCTGTCCTAGCAGCCCTTTCCTCAGCCTTGGAGACCATTGTCTTGACACCAGAATAGGCCCCCAAGAGATACTGGAAAGTCTGAAATCTCACACGACAATGCAACACATAGTCAGAAGACATGGCCAAACGAAAGAAAAAGAGAAAAAGCACAAACAGAGGGCAACTCACCCTCCACGCGGAGCATACCGCTTCACCAATGCAGTCCAAAGGGGAAACATCATCGACTTCCGATTTCAAAGTCGGATCCTGAGCGCGGAAGAGATCGACAATCGATTGACCGACTGCGCCAATCTTGCCGATCCCCTCGGCAGTCGCCTCCTTCTTCCTAGGGATCTCTTCCACTTTGATATCATCAGACTGATCATCCACCTTTCTCTTAGAACCAACTTTGGCTGGAAGCGCCGAGTCCGCCGGAATAGACTTACTCGATGCGGCTTTGGCCGCCGCCTTCCTTTGCTCGATCAAACCTTTCCCAGACGCTCCCTTTAAACGAGCACTCGCTCGACCACCAGGGGAAGTTGGCATGACAAGACGAAGCAAAAATCTTAAAACACACGACAAAGTGAAAAAGAACAGAAATAATTCTCAGGGTCGAAAGCTCACCCTTGGCACGAGATGATGAGACAGTCGACATGACTTCTTGACCAGAAGGAGGTGCTGACAACAGGTTGACGTTGGTAAAACTCCTCTCCGACGCTGGAACACCCAAGACAATCTTGGACAGACCTTCCGACCAAGCGCTCACCTCCAAATCTTCTGGCTCAGGAACTACGAAAAAGAAAAGTTAAAGCAAAGAGTTAAGACACATAAACAAACAAAAAAGAAGACAAATACATACTCTCAACTCGCCACTCCGTCAACAGGAACAAACATTCTCCCCCCTTCTCCAGAGAAGAACGTTCGACAAATAAGAACTTCGACCCCCATTCGCGGTCGTTGACATCAAGATTCTACACCAAAGGCTTCCGACCATGTCGGATACGTAACTGAACACGAGAGGAACTCTTTGACCCTAAGAAATAGTTGTACCACAAAGCATCAAAATCAAAACCAGCCCCAGATCGGATGTTCACAAGGTCCAAGACCTTGAGAACCCTCCACGCTTGTGGCATCACCTGACACGGCGCCAACGCCAGAGCAGCCAAGAAATCCCTAACGAGGGGAGAGAATGGAAACTTATGTCCTATCCGAAATGGATATGCATAGAAACAAACCCATCCTTCATATCGAGCATTGGCCCTCTCGTCCGGGTGAGGCAGCCTAGTGACCGCCTCCGGCGGAAAGCCTCCAACTTGAAGAATTTGCTCCAACTCCGCCTGGGACATGGTGTTTGTCAGAGCGTCCGATTCTTTCAGAATGAAGAGGGGAGGAGCTTCGCCCTCGCGCGAATCAGAGAGAGTCTTCGACGACTCGGAAGCTTCGCTAGAAACCATTTCAAGAACGGAAAAAGAAGGAAATCGAAAATCTATGGCTAAAGAGGCTGGAAGACTTACCAAAGAAGCTTGCGAGAGAAGATGAAGTGAAGTCTAATCGCTCCCCTCTGCTCCGAATTTATGGAGGGAAATGATGGTCTGCAGAGGAGTCGCATCGTGCTCCGATCTTGCGCCACGTAGCCCTGGGCAACTGCGTCAAAAAAGGATGGTGAAGATCGTGTATGGAGAAGTTGCCTCGGATTCCGCTTACTTGCCTAAACCGCAAGCCCAAGGCAACTTGGGGCTATTGTTGGGCCTGATGTCCCCTGGGAAGGTGGATCGAGCAAGACAAGCCCAGGCCCACGACGGATCGGAAGAACAGAAGAGAAGCCCAGAGAAGGCGACGAGGCTTCTCCAGTCGAACGTCCTCCGACAAGATCGCGAAGATCCCGCCAAGCATTAAATGCCAGGATTGATCAAACGGCCACAGCATTTACACAACACCATAATAGCAGCAATTAGTGACAGAATCTCCGTAATTAAATCCCGGCGTTGAAGATAAGGATGGGATCGAAATATAACGGTCAGAGGCATGAAGAACTTACCATATATGGACGAAGAGGAAGATAAGAGGGGGACGGATACAAGCACGTTACACACTCAAGCATTCTCGTTCAGAAACAAAATAGAACAACACTTTCACTGCCCATCTAGCTCTCCAGCAATCACCCCCGCTTATTCGCCACCGATCGCAACCTAAGAATTACCGGTCGAATCCAATAAGATCACTCTGCCTTATTACGATAAGTTGTATCTCGATTCAATCCGATCAATATATTATCTAATAAAGTCATTTCGCTATTCTGCATTTGCTCTTTGCTTGTCTATTATCTATTTGGTTTGGATTGTTTTCTATCACCCGATCGACTAGTTACCCCGTCTAAGGCGATTTAGGTCGTCCGATCTTTTCGCCCCAAAACACTCGCTATGCTAAATTTTTGAAGGAGCTCTGCACGATTAAGAGGAAGAGGGCGGTTAAGGAGAAGAAAAAGGTGCAAGTTAGTGAGAATGTGTCCGCTATGCCGCAAAAGCGGATACCCAAGAAGGCGAGCGACCCTAGGATGTTCACTATTCCCTACAAGATTGGGGGTACCTTGTTCGACAAGGCCTTACTTGATTTGGGTGCCTCCATAAACGTGTTGCCTCTCTCACTGTACGAGTCTCTGGAGGTGGGACCATTAGAGAAGACGGGGATCGTCATCCAGCTGGCGGATAACTCATACGTCTACCCCAAAGGAGTGGTGCATGACGTGCTAGTCGAGGTTGATAAGTTAGTCTTCCCTACAGACTTCTTCGTGATGGACACGGGGCAGGACAAGGATGCAGCACCTGTGATGTTAGGAAGGTCGTTCATGAATACGGCAGGGACAAAGATTGATGTGAGCAGCGGTTCACTCACAATGGAATTCGACGGGGTGAGGGTCAGTTTCAACATAGATGATGCAAAGAAACAACCTCCAGATGGAAACCCCGAGTGCTCAATGGAAGTGAGTGAACCAAGTTGAGGAGAGAGAGTAGTATGTCCACCGTTGGAAGTGGTCGGAGTGACAAGTGGGCGGCGAGGCCGGAGGAGATCCATCGCGAGGGACAGGACAAAGAATCGAAGACGGAGAGCAAAATCTGGACATTTGTGTGGTGGTATTGGCGAATCTCAGTGGCAGTGGTGTTGGTTTCAACGGATCTAAATTTGAAGGATTGGATATATTTTCCCGTCTGCTCCAATTCATCTCAATTTTAATATGAATATGGAACCCACATATGTTGTTCTTCCATAGCATATTCGTATTGGGTTGGGTAAGAGTTCTTGCAGATTTAGCGGAGAAGTTGCCATCAGTAGAGAGACGCCAAATAATGTGGTCAAGTGTATATGTATTTTTGCTAAATCTTTGTAAGTATAGATGGAGGGAGTAGGTTTTCTAGAAGATGAATATTCCATTTATGATCAGGCGTAATAAAATGGGAAACCTTTAAAGTAATATATGTGTTGTCAAAGTATGGGAGAAGATTATAATCCGAAATCCAATGTTCCCTCCAGAAATTTATCGTCTCGCCATTTCCCAATTCCGAGAATATCGGAGATAAGGAATATATCGTCTCTCTTGAGAATACTTGTCAAAGTTTAAACGTTAAAGTTGCTTTACGGTTGTACAAATTTCACATGAATAATGCTTGTCAAATTTCTCTTACGCATATTCCAGGGTTTTAGGAATGTTGAGTTGAGAAACGTCAAAATTTCTAGGGTGTACAACTAAAACATGAAGTAGTAATTTTAGGTCACATCTACTAAATAGTGCTTGTCAAACTTTGAATTTGAACATGTTCATATATAAAAATGCATAATGTCAAGTTGAAGTGCATCTATTACAAGTATAAAGTTCATATTTCAGCTCTTGAAAGATGAAGATCCTTATGTTTGTGATTCTTCTAGCTTGTTTCTTCCAAAAGTAGCTCGTCAAACATTCTTGCATGTTCACTGAGACAAATATAAAATATTCACCATCTAACTAGTGTGTCCTTAAATATTTGTATCACTAGGTGTGTAATTAAGTGACAAACACTACTACAATTAAGGACAATTGTAGCGGTTGTTACTAGCGGTTGGTGTACTGCAGCGGGTCTAGGTAGCGGTTTAGGGTAGTGTAGTGGGTGTATGTAGCGGTTTAGGCAATTGAAGCGGTTTATGCAGCGGTTTGATTTATATTTTGAAGCGGTCTAATATGTAACTAAACCTAAGGAAGCGGTTCACTGTGAATTTTTTATTTATTAAAATTAGGTCGCACGCCGGTGCCAAAATCTTGGCACGAGTACTAGATACTTCACAGGCCACCGCGCGCTTAGAAGAATAAAACATCACTTCGTTCTTCTTCAGCTAGGGTTGGGGAAAAATTTGAACGAAAGAGGAGCATGAGGCAATAGAAGAGAAATTTCAAGCATATAGCTTCTTTTTTGTGTGATTAGGGTTAAGATTTGAGAGAAAAAAAGAGGGGCAATTCGAAGCAAAGAAGTGCAAAAAAATTGGAATGGGTTAGGGTTTGAAGATTGTTCATCTGGGGCGCAATTCAAAGAAGACAAGTGCAAAAAAACTAGACTTTGAATTAGGAAGGAAATAGCTTGAAGCAGGAGGTGTATCCGTACGTAGAATTGAACCAGAATTTTTTGTTTGAGGTGAGCAATTTTTTTAGTGCATTTTTTCGGTGCTTATGAAGATGGGGGAAATTGCCCCTTTACTATGTTGAGATTTTCCCTGATATTACCCTTTTACTATGTTGAGATTGCCCCTAAGACCCTTTATTGAATTTTTTCATCTGTTGTTCTTTCCTGAGATTGCCCCTTTATTGCATTTTTTTGTCTGTTGTTCTTTCCTGAGTAAATTGCCACTTCACTTTTGTTGGATTGTGTCTTAAGCTTCTGTGATTTTTAAATATGGGTTAGAGTGTACTCGAGAGAAATTTGTATATTGTGAGATTGATTAATTGCTTCACTTTGATGTATCCACGTGTGAATTTGTTTGTTCATAATCATAAACCATATCAGTGTGTGATTTCATAGTAGGATACTAGGAGCTGCTACTGCTGCCAAATTCTGTCAAAGATATCGCTATTAGGAGTAGATTTTTGTCATCTTAGATTAGATTTGAGTTCTGCTTGATGTCGTTGCAATTGTTCTGGAAGCCTGAATTGTGGTTTTTACTCTGAAACTTCAATGTAGCAACTATTTTGAACTTCTAATTAGCAGGATTTTTTTTTTAAAATAGCTTCTAGTGTTGTCTAATGTAAAGACCAATTCTGTGGAAGTTAGGTTACAATGTCATAATAAGATCTGTATACTTGAACTAAAATGAACTCTAAATGCTTGTAGTTGTAGCACATATGAGTTAGAGCCTCAGAGCTGGAACCACTTGTGACTTGCAGTTGATTGTACAACATCAGTGGAAATCTTGAAACATGTTAACCATAATCACTTCATTTTTGGAATGTTTTGTTGAATTTGCTGAACTTGTTAGTGCAACCAGTTTGACTGCATTTGTTGTGTACTTGGTCATTTGCTAATCTTATTCCTTAATTCAGGTGTATATTATGCAATAGTTGTATTGATTGTACTTGGGTCATTTGCAAATCTCATTCTTTCTGTTTTAAATTTATTGTTTGTTTGGATTGATGTTATGCAGAATCCAGATCCAGTGGGAAATGGTTTAGGTGTAGATGCAGTGTTGGAATCAGCAGGTCCAGATTGCATTGTGCCTGGGCAGGCTACACCAGTTAAATTGCTTGGTCTTAAGGTACCCTATTTCTGTTTTATCTAAATATTTTATCTTGGGTTAAGTGATTCTGGATTATTTTGAATTTATCATTGAACAATGATTCCTGTGGCAGATTCCATGTATCAGCACTTAACCTTTATTATCTGGATAACTATATGTTGCTTTGATTGGTGTGTTATTCATAGGAGCTTTGTTTGAATGTGAGGAGATGCCCTTTTATGTAGAAACCCTCACTGTTGAGGAAAATTTTCTTCTTTATAAGTTATATGGGACATCAGTATCATGGCATTTGTTACTTTTCTTATACCTCTTGTGGAGGAAAAAAAACATTTGGTGCATTGTGGTTATTCAGAGTAATTTAACTTAACATTAACAAAGTAATATAGTACTCTGATTTTAGAACAAACCTAACTTGCAGTGGATGACAATCTAGAATAGATGGTAAGTTAGTTGGATTCGGTTTCCATGGCATGTTAATGTGCTGACATTGTTCTTGTACTTTTGGATGTTGGATTAGGCATCTCACTTCAAAAGCAAGTTTATGGGAAGTATGTGTTTCTATACTCAAAATCGTCCTAATAACAAGCATTCGTGCAGGTATGGCCTATTGATATTGAACTCAAGTTTCTGAATAGAGTTGGATGTGAACTTAAGATGGTTGGAAGGGAAGACTTCGAATATCTTTCATTTCCTTGTCAGACTGGACAAGGGGCATGCTAAAGAAAGATAAAAGGTTGGACTTCATTCTAGATCAAGGAAGGACTTAAGTTCATCATCTGAGTGGTCGGTTTAACAAATCATAGATCAGAATATGTAAGTGTTATTTTAAGACTAAAGTGCTCAATTATGTTTGTTTTGTTGAAGTATTTATAATCTGCTTTTTTTGCATTTAGTTTTTTTAATGAAGTGGGTAAATTCAGTTTAATTTATACATATACATGTAATATCTATTAATTTCTGATCTATGTCTTTTTGGTTGGTGATCTATGTCTCAGATTGGATACTCATCTCCCACTCATTTTGGTATAACTGAAGACCTTAGCCTAGCCAAAATAGAGGTTTGTCAATTCCCTATCAAAAGTTCTTAGGTAAGATCTGGACACGACATATATAATTAACCTTGTTCTATGTTGTTGCTTGCTTTTGCTGCTTTTAAGGAAGGATAGAACCTTGGATTGATAACGAAATTGCATGTAGTGCTAAGTTTTTAAGAAGGCTGCATATGCACATGATTCTTAGTGCCTTTACATAATATTTGACATTTTGACATGACCTTATGATATCCTTTCAGTGCTATCCACATAGTTATTCTAACTTTTGCCTTATTTAAAATAAACCATCAAACCTCACTATTTCAGTGATATGCACATATTATTTGTTTTTTTATGGAGGTTTGGGTTAGTTATAGATAATTCATTCTTCTGCTAATATCTGTTGTGCTGTAAAAAGCTGGAGGTTTCTATAATTCATTCTTCTTCTTTACTTGTCTTAAACAGATGGGGAATAAGAACAAGTTTGTTTGTCAAAATGAAAAAATTACCGAATATGAGAAGGAAAGGATGAAGATACTAGAAGCCAATGCCACAAAAATGAAAGAAAAGGGTTTCAACAGATCTCTAGTTAACAAGGCTTTGCAAGAAAAGTATGAGCGAGTTTTGAATACTACTACTCATGATACATGCATACTGGATGGAGTTATGAATTGCCAACTTAGGGTATAAATTAACATGCTATTATATATACTCTTTCAAGTGGGGTCATTCATGAGGATTTTTCCATTGTTTAAAACTTTATATGAATGCTAAATACTAAGACATATTTAATGATGTATTCTATGTTTGACTTTTTCAGGTTCCATTGAATAGAAATTGTTCAAGGGGTAAGAAAGAACAGAAAACACACACCCAAACATTACCAATGGCAAAAATTTTGAAGCTGAAATCAAAAGAACGACAACTGAGAAACAAGCACCAGAAATCTCAAGAAACTGATCAATCTCATGAAGGTCAAGTAAATCAACAATCTCAGCATGTTGAACATCAAGAATAGCCACATTCTTTGGCCCCACAACATGAAATTCAGCAAAGGCAAAACCAACATTCTCATACAAGTATGAATCTACATCAAATTCAGAAAAGCTATTGTGCTCCAGGGTCTATGACTAGATATGCAAACATGATAAAAATGCAAGGCTTGGGAGGTCAAGGAATAAATGATACGAGTCATATGCAACAACCAAATGATGATTTGCCTTTGTCTGATGAGATTGATATTTGAGGATCCAGAAAACTCCCAAAATGAAGTAGCAAATACAACTGATGTGTTGGCTGGAAATGAAAATGCAGGTACTTTACATTCATATATCATTTTGAAATTATAATCATATGTTTTTTAATTTCATAGTAATGTTCACATTTTCTATACCTTTGAATTAGTTACACAAGTGAAGAAGCATCGAGGGAGAACTATATTGGCAAATATCCATGGACGTACTATAGATGAGCGTGATGAAATCATTTTGGATGATATGTACCAACCGGTGGGTCGTACAAGAGTAATAGTAGAGAAGTTTACTCGCTTCCTGAGAACTTTGGCTAGAGATTCAAACTTTGTACCGTTAAATATTATAAGTTGGAAATATATGCCTACAAAGGAAAAAAATTGGGAGTATGTTCAGGTAATATATATTTTTATGCATTTTGTTTTTAATATCATCAGAAAAATCATAACTTTCAATCTAGTTTTGCCTAACTTCATTTGTTATAATTAATTTTACTATATTTTATCTGGTGTAGAAAAAATTCGATATTGATGAAAACGGGAAAAAATATGTGCTAGCAAGTGTTAATGCAAAGTGGCGGATTTACAAAACAAGATTGAAGAAAGTACACTACTCTTCAACTAAAACCATGGAGGAAATGATGGCAAACCGACCCACGCACATACCGGAAAATGAGTTTAAAGAACTTTTGGATTGTTGGGACTCAGAAGTAGCAAAGGTATGTATGTATTTTTTTATGTTACTATTGCAGCAGTAAATTAACATGTTTTTTCTGAATTATGAATTTGAAAAGTTGTGTTTTTACATACTAACTAAATAGGCAATAAGTAAGACAAACAAAGAGAACCAGGCAAAGCAAGATGATATGCATACTATGGGTCCAACATCATATTCTATGTTGCGTCATGAGCTGGTAAATTACTTTTATATCTTGTTTTTCTTTTATTTCTTCTAATCAACAAATTTCAAATACTTCTAATTTGGTTTTTTCATTTTTGTGTAATTTTTGTATTGAAAGAAAATGACCCAAACAAGAGGTGTCCATCACAAGCAGACGTATACAGAGAATCCAGGAAGCGAAATGATGGACGCACATACCTTACACAAAATGAAGAGACACTGCAAAACATTGTGAGATAATAATTAAAATACTTTTGCACTTATTAATTTCATTTTCTATCGAATTTTTCTAACATATTACACATCTTTTATTTGATGTATTGTACTCAATCAATCTAAATTAGGACAAAATGAATTCACTGAAGTCCTTGGATGATGGAAGTACCACACGTGATCCATATTTTGATGTTATTACCAAAAAGGAGCATAGTGGACGCTTACGTATGTATGGATTAGGAGTCACAAAATCAAATCTGAAGAAGAAGGATCCCAAGACCCCATTTGTACTTCCCCCTATTTTCTTGGAGAGCATAACTCAAGAATTTGAAAAAAAGGTGGAAGAAGCAGAGAAAAGGCAAGAAGAACGATTTGAGCAAAAACTTGCTGATTTGTTATCAAAAATACGAGAAGCTAATCCTGGAATTAATCTCGATATTTCTGATATCCCAACGAACAATGAAGATGCATCAAGTTCCCATGAGAATTGAATTGGGTGAGTTAGGCTGAGAATTGTGTCTTTGATGATGCTTTATTTCTTGTTGGCTGGTATGTCTTTGATGCATGACAAATTGAGAGTTGATCATTTCTGTTTTTTTTTCTAGGTTCCAACATTATTAATTAATACTCTAATAGTTCAAGGAACATTTTGGTAAGTATTTATTTTCTTTACTTTGTCAGTACTCTATTTTATTTCATAATTTTGGTAAGTAGCTAACTTGTCTATTTTGGATTTCTTTTATATCTTCTTCCTGTTTTCTCTTTATGCAGTTGTTGATTCATACTTTCTGGATCAATTTTGGTAAGTGGCTAATTTTGGTTTTTTTTTTCTTTTTTAATGAAGTGATATTATGGTATCCCATTTGCTATCCTTCTGGTGAATATCTTGCTCTCTATTTATCTTTTCCATGTTGTGTTGATTTTCTGGTTCAATTTGGTAGGACATTTTATACTTGGTGAATAATCTTATTGATGAAACAATTTGCTTGTTTTGTGAGGATTGTGTGGTATTTCTGCTTGTTGTGAGAATGAGGCCGGGTTGAAAGCCTTGCTTGTTTTGTGAGAATTGTGTGGTATAATTGTGTTGTTTTGTGAGAATTGTGTGGCATATATAGTTGTGTTACTTTGTGAGGATTATGCAGGTTGTGGATAACTTGCTTGTTCATTTTATTTTGCAGGTTCTTTTGGTTTAATTGGGATTCAGAATTAAGTATAGGGCAAGAAGTGATTGGTATAACAACTCCACTACTAAGGGATAGCATGTTGATTTTGGGTATATAAGATACTTGCTGGTTCTTTTGGTTTAATTGGGATTAGGAATTAAATACAAGCCAAGGAGTGGTTGCTCCACTACTAATGGTATAGCATGTTAATTTTGGGTATACGATTCTTAACATTTCGAATTACTTTTGGATGTAGGTTACAAGTAGGACTTCATATAAATGGAATATGATATGTAGTGGGAAGTACTAATTAAAATGTATTGCTTTTGGTGAAAAAGGTATACTTAATTAAGTTTTTATGCATGTAATGAATGATATTATGATCAACTTTCTATGTGATTGTATATTTTATTGATTACTTATTTGAATGTATTCCTACATATAAAAATAGCTTAAATGGTAAAATGTAAAATTTTAGAATAATATATTATATATAAAATAATCTACACTAATTAAAGAAAATCCCAATTCTTTCAAACCGCTGCAATAACTGACTCAATAGCCGCCACCATAGAAAGAAACAACCGCTGCATTAGCTCTAATATACGTTAACAAACGCTACAATAAAACCGCTACATTAGGTTTTATAAACGCTGCAATAGGCTTTATAAACCGCTGCCAAAAAATTTTACAACCGCTGCCAAAAAGCAAAACCAACTTCTACTATTGATCATAACCGCTGCAATAGGTTTTATAAGCCGCTACAATAAATCAAAAACCGCTACATTAGGGCTATCAAGCCGTTGCCATAGGTAAACACGAACCGCTACCATAAATGAAACAACCGCTACATTAGGGATATTAAACCGCTTCCATAGCCAAATACAACCGTTGCTATATTTAGAGAATAAACCGCTTCATTAGATGCTTATGCAGCGGATGTTTAGACCTAAAGTAGCGGTTGTTTGTTCCTACTATAAACCGCTTCCTAAAAGGTATGTAGCCGCTACCTTAGACCTAAAGCAACGCCAGCAGATGTAGCGGTTGAACAACCGCTACAATAGGTCTTAGGTGGCAGTTTTTGCACTTTAGAGAGCGGTTTTCGACCGCTACAATAGGCCTTAAATGTAGTAGTGAAAGTTGCATTTATGACACACTTAAAGTGCATAAGTAAAAGTCATTCGATTTCTCGACTTCCCCATCGCTACTCATATTTGGACCTTACAACTTGTGTTTACGGCGAAAAGAAATTGAGTCTTCGAAATTGAGTCTTCGAAAGGGAAATGATCTCAAACGCAATATAAATACCTTGTTCTATGTTTTATTTTCATTTCTTGATAGATTAATGAAGGTGGTGATATTTAGGAGTGCTCGAAAAAGCAAAAAATGTTGAAAGTGTTATGTTCTCTAGAGTTATACAAATGTTGAGTTGAGAAATGTTGCGATATTGATAAGTTGAACTTTTTACTTGCTTTTTTTTCAATTATGAGAAGTTGAACTTTTTACTTGCTAATTTTGTTAATTTTTCCAATGTTGGTCTATTGATGCTAGTGTGTTGAGCTTTTGCTAAGTTCATGCAATTCTATGATCGAGTTTGGTGAATTTCTTGTTGTCTTGTTGTTGTTATTTTGGTGTTAAGTCATTTCTATCTTCCAAAAGTAGCTCGTCAAACATTCTTGCATTTTCACAGAGACAAATAAAAAACATCAACATTGATCAAATTGTGAAGTTTAAAGCCCACTACGATGCAAAAATTTTAATTGAATCACCAATGAAACGATCAAAGAAGACTGAGTACCACACGCTTTGATAATACATTTAAAATTTCAATTGGTTGATTAATGCACCATTGATCAAATTGTGAAGTTTAAAGCCTACTACGATGCAACAATTTTAACTGAATCACCAATGAAGCGATCAAAGTAGATTGAGTACCAAAGTAAGTAAATTAAAACCTGTAGAGTAATGCACATGGAAATTTGTCAAAATTCAATGATCGAGTCAATCCACTATCTAAATTGTTATCATAATAGCAAAACCAGGGATTACAAGCCCGAATCACTTCAAACCCCATGGTAATAACAAACACACAATGACGAATTTTACAATTAGGCCAAAATCCATGAAACTTATGTCAAAACTCTTTGAGCAATAATCGTGAAGAGCTAGGGTTTGAGTCTCGGGATTCTCTATCACCTCAAAATCCTATTATCCCCTTAGTACTAACATTGTGCAAGTAGTCCGCGGATGCAAGGGTTACTAAGTCATTGTGGGAGTGATGTGATTATGGATAAGATCTAGACCCATGCCATACATGACAAGGCCGAGACTTCAACCAAGACTGAGAAGCTTTGCCCGTCGCCGCTCAAGTTAGCGTTTCTCAAACCCATCAGGCCAACTTTGTCAAAACTGAGCCAAGCTGAGACCATCCTTCATGTTATGACAAATGACGAGCCCTTAACAAAAACCAGACCATTTGGAGGCGTTGTGCTCAAAGGAAGTGCAATGAGTGCCCATGGCGTCGCGCCGACGCCGCACACCCAACTAGGGTATCCAAGTTCCTCTGCACTATCTGTCAAGGAGCCCGGCACTCTCATTGGCCTTTGTCATGAAATGCTTCAAGGAAGTCGGTCACCAAATTTGAGTCCATTTGGAACACGAATGCACAAGGAGTTGCGAGGAGGCACAAGGAGCGTCGAGCAAGCAAAGGAAGCCAGCACACATCTCATAGCTCAGGTCTGAACTCACTACACACATGGGGGTCCAGGAGGCTCCAATGGACCCATGGAAGCTACTCACCAAGTTTGGCTTGAAACGCACGAGCGTATTGAGCTATGACTCGATGATGCCCTTTGTGTCGCACACACCAACACCAAGGGCGCGGAGCCTGACTTTTGAGCTTGATCATGAGGGATGGTTCTATTGTGTTGGTGGGTGTTGGCCCATTTTGTGAGGCCCAATTAGTACTATCTTTGCCTATTTAAACCCCACCAGCTCACTTGTGCAAGGAATGGAAAAATTGAGATTAAACTTGTTCTTGTTATCGTCTTTTATAAAATTTTAGCATTTCTTTCATCTTCTTCCTTCTCTTTTCTGATCTTGTGGAACCTATCAAGATCCTTAAGTGCTTATCTTTGGGGGACCTATCCAAGGAGTCATTCAACCCCGAACACAA
Source organism: Rheum nobile (assembly GCA_027886185.1). NCBI lineage: Eukaryota > Viridiplantae > Streptophyta > Magnoliopsida > Caryophyllales > Polygonaceae > Rheum > Rheum nobile. Next base: position 1,506,791 of record WOAB01000685.1, on the reverse strand, counting down.
GACGCACCGATGGACCTATCCGTCGATTCAAGTGTTCAACCTCTACAATACTTGGTGGACCTATCCAAGACCCTTGAAGAGTCTATCAATCATCTTTTGTGGATTCACAAGAGGAATTGATTGCCAGTCCTCTACTCTCCACAACCACGTGAAGAACTTCATCCACTTTTCACGCAAATCCTTCTAAAAACCACTTCAAGAAGTTGTCGCCAAGTTCTCTCATTTCTTTTGTGAGATTCAAACTTACTCTAAGAACTGTTGTTCAAGGATCCTAAGAACACATCAAGTAGTATCATAGCCTCTCTTGAAGTAATTTCCTCAAGGCTAGAGGGTAGGAATTCGTTTCTTAAGTTTGATCTTGCAAATTGCTCATTTTTTGGAATTTTTTTGACCTTTGTTTGATCAAGGCCGACCCTAACTTCACACCACTATTGTTTCTCGAGGTTGAGTGCTCCTCTTCATCCTCACAACAATCCCCACATCCCACATAATTGAAGTTACACCAAAGGTTATAAAACCGCCATTAAGTGAGCCATTTCACCTTGAATTTTGACCTTTACCTTTCCTACACTTCACCTATTTCACCTCCCTTCCATTAACCGTCTCCTATCAATTACTCTCTAGCATACCCTCATTAAAAGGCTTCCATAATCCAGCCTAATCAAAGGACCTTGGCATTCAATTTCCACCCTTCCAACTTCACAATTCAAAACAACCATTAGTGGCCGAATTTATTTAAGGCCTTATTTCTCTTTTCTTATCTACCTCATTCATGTCTATACTTCATAAGTGCTCCATCTTGTATGATCATAAAAAAAGGTTTGGTTCGACTTTAGAAAAAGGTCGGAGTTGATTAAGAAAAATAGACAGCAAGTGAAGCCAATCATGTGTGCATTTCTTCTCTTCTTCTTCTTCACTCTTTCTTGTGTCAAGCTTGAAGGTTTCTACGTGTATTGAGGGAGTCCTAAACCGAGATCATCACAAGACCAAACGGCCTAACCTTCCTTTGTGTCACTTTCTTCCAAGTTTTGAGCTTTTGTGGGTTCATCTTGAGTTGTCCAAACACTCGTTCTAGCGCTTACTTTCTTGAGTTGTTTCATGCCTTCTGTGTGTATTTTCTTTGGTAATTTGTGCAGCAGTTATTGGTGGAGTTGTTCTCTCAATTGGACTGTATTACCAAAGCTTTGGGAAGTTTTCTTGGTTCCCTCATTGGAATCCTTCAAGTCAGTTTGCTCGGTTCCCTCGTTCGTGCCTTTCAATTCAGTTTGTGAAGAGAGTGTGAGTCAAACACAAGTGAGGAGAGTCCACCCCCAAAGGAAAAATCAATGAGTAAAAACAAGAGGAGGGAGGCAAGTGAGAGAAAATTTTGATTATCACTAACCTTGACCATTTCATTGTTTTGGTGATTTTCCTCTTTCTTTCTTGTTTTCCTTTTGTTTGTTACTATGTCTTCACTAGGAAACAACGACAAGGACAAAGATATCTTTAACCACGAGGCAGTTCCAATCCCAAGCATGGCCGGCATGATGACTTTGCTAGAGTCCTATATGAAGTGCCAAGAGGCCATGGAAAGAAGCATGCATGAGCGCCAAGAGGCCATGGAAATAAGCATGCAAGAATGCCAAGAAGTCATGGAAAGAGGTATGAGTGAGATGAATGAGCAGTTTAAGTCCTTCCGGGCCACCCGAAGTAGAATAAGCTCACGTGGAGGCCATGCAAGTAACTCGGGCCTCCTAACGAACCACCTACCCATACCTTCAATTGTTGGAGCTTCACACCTTACTCAGGGGCCTTAGCTCACCTAGGGCTGCACATGTCCACACCTTTCCCGTTGTGCTCCCAAGTCCATGCGTATGAGGCCCTTGCATCTACACCGACGCCTTACACCTCTATGCCGCCGCAAGGGAATTCTTTAGGTTCCATGGCGACTTCTTTTCCATTGGCATCTCCCTCGGCCCTACCATTCAGCTCAGGGTCACCTTGGCCATCAAATGGGCCTTTGGTGAACCAACAAGTTGCTTATGGTGTGCACCAACCTAGCACATCCACCACGCACCCACGCACCCCGATGTCCGTGCCTACTTTGCGACTTGCCGCCACAACACCCTTTCATGCACGACGTCCCAAGGTAGCCTTGTGTCCGGCAAAGAAGAGAAGAGCCCTTCCCCCACCGCTATGGATACATGCCCGCCGCCTCGGACCATGAAGGATCTATTGCGCCTCGCCCACACCGCTCCCACCATGGTGTCAAGGTAAGTGTTCCTTCCTTTGCTGGCACATCTTATCCGGAGGCCAATTTTGAGTGGGAATTGAAGGCCCAACAAGTGTTTGATTACTATGGATATGGCAAGTACGAACCTATCAATCTTGATACCATTCATTTCACCGAATTTTCTCTCCTTTGGTGGAATGACGAGAGGGAGTCAAGGGAGATTAATCTTATTCGTTCCCTTGACTCTTGGACTGGATTGTAGAATGCTATGAGGAAGCGATTTGTGCCTTCCAACTTTGAGCAACAAGTGCATTCCAAGCTAGAGCGCCTACACCAAGGCAACTAGACACTGGATGAGTACTACAAGGAGCTTTGTCACCTCATCGTTCAACGGGACTTTGACTTCCTGACAGGTATATATTGAAAAAGTTTACCTCTGTACTAAATCATGAACTTAGTGTGCAAGTAGACTTGCAAGGGTTTGATCATGTCCATGAAGCCTTACACTATGCTATATAAGTGTATGACTCGCTTCATAGGTGACGTGAAGCTAGAAGTGAATCCAAGAGGTGGGACTCTACTTCATCAAAATCAAGAGAGGTCGACAAGGGACCAGAAGCTAAGCCATTCACTAAGAAGGAAACAACGGCCGTAGCTCCCTATGACCCTAAAGCTAGAACAAGGGACGTCAAATGTTACAAGTGCATGGGCCATGGCCGCATGGCCAGGGATTGTCCCACAATAGGTTTTGATGACAACTCAAGATGAATATGAGTCAGCCAAAGAAGAAGATGTAGAGCATGATGAGGAGCTAGCCAAGAAGTTGCAAGAAGAAGAGGCCTTGGAAGTATATGTCGCTCAAAGGGAATGTTTCATGGCTTCTAAAGTTGAGGATGGAAAGAATCTATGTTCCAACATTCACAAATCTTCTACCACAAGTGAAAGATAGTAGGTCGTGACAACCATTACCTTGTTATGGTGGATAGTGGAAGCGATCATAACCTTATTTCCCAGTTTATGGTCGAGCAACTTGGCCTTGAAACCTTTCCTCAACTCGTGCCCTATACCAAGGGTTATATCAACAATGAAAACCAAGTGACCGTGACAAGGAAGGCTTTTGTGGAGTTCGAGATAGGGTCTTACTCGGACACAAAAATGTTTGAGGTGCTTCCCCTTTTCGCTCATGATCTACTATTGGGGCGTCCTTGGCAATATGACTTGGATGTCACCCATGAGGGAAGACGGAATGTGCTCCACTTTGTAAAAGATGGAAGACCCAATTTTTCAGAGCCTTTGACTCTTGGATAACTCTACCGAGCTAGGAGAGAGACTAGAGAGTTTCACCATGCTATGGTCATCACCCCTCATCAACCAAAATACCACCCCATGAGTTCCTTATACTAACACAACTACCTAAGGGAGTACTCTTGTGATGTGATCCCACCTCCCATGACGGCCACAGACGAGGAAGAAGCCATGAGCCTTCACTCAGAGGGCCCAGTGACAAGGTCCAGGTCCAAAGCCATCGCGGACGCCGTCGCCTCCCTAGTCGCTCGCGTCATCGCTGGCCAAGGTAGCCCGGAGACCAAACCCAGACTCGTCATCCTCGCCACCATCGGCATCGAAGTTTCGAGCCCATCGCTGCCGACACCGGGTGCACCCACTCGTGAGCCCATCGACCCATCATCATCGTCGCTCCCAGTGTCTGCGTCCATGCCCTCGCCGCCACCAGGTTTTGACGCTTAGAGGTTTATTTGCCACTGTTTTGGCATGGGTTTTGAGACACTTTCTAGATTTGGTATTATTGCTTATTTTAGATAGTTTCCTTTTTTAGTTATTTCTATTTTAGGGTTTGTGCCTTTGCATGCTTGCATGGGCTAGCCCACTAGGCTCGACTCGGCCCATCCGATTTCTCGCCTCTAGTATTTAAGTTCAACTTTGTTATTGTTTTTACTTACGTTCAATTTTAATCAAGGTTTCAAGTAGAGTGTTTATCCTCCTTCCCTTGATCGGACGTCACCCCTCTATCTTCGCATCCCCATTCCCTCTGCCGCCGACGCTACGGCAATTGCTTGAACCTTCAAGCCAAGTCTTCCTTCGCATCTCCCTTCATCTGCAGTCGACGCTACAACACCAAAGACTTGTCTTTCAAGTCACCTATCCCTCCATTCAATAGCTTCCGCCATCACTATCCATTCACTCCATAAATCACTTCCATCGCATCCATAATCGCCACCAAAACCATCGTTGTTGTCATCGCTAGCATCGCCTTGACACTCGTCATCGTCGTCGCCAACAAGCCCAGACACCCACCCAGTCGATCGATCGCGGACACCATCGCGCTTGCCATCGCCTTCGCCATCGTCGTCTTCGCTGTCGTGACACTCATCGTGACACTCAGCCTCGCCGTCGCCGCTACCATCCAGACCACCTCCACCGGGTTCGCTTCATAACACCACCGTGTCTGATAACCTCTAAAAGCACTATTCATGTCGCCATCGCTCTTGTTAGCCTTTCATGCAAGACAACAAGGGTTTGCACCCAAGGATTCCACGGCAGGCATGACAAGGAAGGAGTTGACTTCTCGACCAAGACTAGATCCAAAGGTGTCACCTTTGACAATTGATTTGTCATCGGAGGCAAGAACACATCATCTTGCCCTATTTTCTTGTCATGAACTTCAGTCTTAGGTTGCATTTGCAAGAATTTCATGTTCACGTTTCAAACTTCCTTGGATAATGTCTACCTTCCCCCATGCTATATTTCAAAGCTTTAAAACGAGGGATAAGGTACACATTAAGAGGGGAAGGCCCCTAAATTGTTTGTTTGTTCATGCATGTCGATTAGGTGAAGTTCATGTGTGTCACAAGCCTCATGAATATCTTGGAGTTGTTAACTTGCCTAATGTCTTGTGCTTTCGTATTGTAGGTGGAATAGATTTGAGGTCGAATCCTCTTCAAGGAGGGGAGGATGATGTGATCATGGACCACATCGAGACCCATTCCATACATGACAAGGCTGAGACTTCAGCCAATACCGAGAAGCTTTGGCCGACGCCGCTCAAGTTAGGGTTTCTCTAACCCACCAGGCCGAATTTGTCAAATCTTAGCCAAGTTGAGACCATTCTTCATGCTATGACAAATGATGAGCCCTTGCCAAAAACCAGACCATTTGGAGGCGTTGTGCTCAGAGGAAGTGTGACGAGTGCCCATGGCGTTGCGCTGGCGTTGCGCTGGCGTTGCACGCCCAACTAGGGCATCCAAGTTCCTCAATACTAACTGTCAAGGAGCCTGACACTCTCATGGGGCCTTTGTCATTTAAATGCTTCAAGGAAGTCGCTTACCAAATTTGAGTCCATTTAGAGCACGAATGCCAAAGGAGTTGCTAGGAGGCACAAGGAGCGTCGGGCAAGCAAAGGAGGCCAACGCCATCTCATAGCTTGGGTCCGAACTCGCCGCACACATGGGGGTCGAGGATGCTCATATGGACCCAAGGAAGCTACTGACCATATTTGGCACAAAATGCACGAGTGGATTGAGCTATGGCTCGATGATGCCCTTTGAGCCGCACACACTAACACCAAGGGTGTCGAGCCTGAATTTGGAGCTAGATCATGAGGGCTGGTTATATTGTGTTGAGCATGGGTTTTGGCCCATTTTTTTAGGCCCAATTAGTACTATGTTTGCCTATATAAACCCCACCAATTGATTTGTGCAAGGGTTGGAAAAATTGAGATTAAACTTGTTCTTGTTTTCGTCTTTTATAAAATTTCAGCATTTGTTTCATCCTCTTCCTTTTGTTTTCTGATCTTGTGACACCTATCAAGATCCTTGATTGCTTCTCTTTGGTGGACCTATCCAAGGAGTCATTCAACCTTGAACACAAGACCCGTCGATGGACCTATCTGTGGATTCAAGTGTTCAACCTCTACAAGACTTGGTGGATCTATCCAAGCCCCTTGAAGAGTCTCTCAATCATCTTGTCAGCCTATCGGATATGCCACATCATCCAATCTTTTAAGAAAAGTTACAACAATCGGTCTCACATCAGTTAAAATTCATTCTTGTAAATATCTAATATATATTTACTAAAATAGTTACCGATATTAACAAATTACATAAATAGATATTTATTTTAAAGAATATATAAAAAACATTATAAATCAAAACAACCATCTTTATATAAAATCTGATCAAATAATAACAATCGAAAACGTACAAATAAAAAATTTGAAAGGCCCTTGCTAAATAAAGTACTATCTATTTTCCTAAATAGAGCCCACTCTATACATATATATACACACTTCTAGCTATTTACAATATATGTCACTCTCATTCTTCACCTCTCAACTCTCAACCTCTTTTCTCTCTTCCTCTCTTTCTCATTTACCAACTTCAAATCTCTTCCAAATACCCATCAAGGTGGTTTGAAGTTCTTCCAAATCTGTTCAATACTACACTGTTTCTCGTTTTATTTCATCAAATCCGTTCAAATTATGCATGTTGGTTTCAGAATTAGGAAACAGGATTGTTAATACGAAGAAAGAGAGGGCCTGAACATGTTGAGTTGGATAGCGATTCTCATGACTTTGAAGGGGTATGGACATATGATTCTCAAGGTCCATTAGTAGATGACATTGATGATGTAGAAGACTGTTTTGTTGATGTTGATGAAGAGGTTCTTTAAGAAATTGAAGCAGAGTATTATCGTACCAATAAGGGTAGTCAGATGCAAATGGATGACAATGAAGAGCCTAAGGTTGATGGAGAGGTGGGCCTCACTCAATTAGAAATAAAAGTTGGGGATTAGTTCAATTCCAAGAAGCAATTTAAAGATCGCTTATCCTTGATGGCATTACAAAAACGCTTCCAGATGCATGTGGAGAAATCTGACAAGAACTTATATGTCGTTAAGTGCATCGATCCTCGTTGTAGCTTCTTTTGTCGTGGTTCAAAGTTTCATCAAACGGGATTGTTTTTGGTAAGAAAGTTTTGTGGGGAGCATACTTGTGTCATGAAGATAAAGCATTACCACCATAAGCATGCAAGTTCAAGCATAATTGCTGACCACGTAATGTCAAGGTATGAAATTCCAATATATTAATTGATATTTTACTCATATACATACTTGTAAAACTGATGTAGATCGATATAGTATTAGCTAACCTTATTTTGTTATAATACTTTATCCTTTCAACCAATACAATTTTAATACATCTGCTAAAGGTAAGGGGTTTCGAGCTGCAGAAATTCAAGATTTGATGAAGAAAATGGGAGTCAATGCTAGTTACCATAAGGCAAATCGAGCACGTTTAACCGCCTTAGATAGGATTAGAGGCACAGTTGAGCAAGCATACAAGAGGCTCCATGGTTACTTGCACATGCTCGAAAAGATTAATCCAGGCACAATCACACATATTGAACTACATGCCAACCAGAGATTTAAATTTTGCTTTTTCACCTTAGGTGCTTTGCGGAGGGGATTTTCCTTTTTGAAAAAGGTAGTTATATACAATTATTGTTGCATTTATTAGTTTGTGAACCATTCACTTTGTTTTTTTGTTAAAATAGGTGATAATGATGTGTAGGTAATATCAGTGGATGGAACCAGTTTGAGCTCGAAGTATATGGTTGTTCTCCTACTAGAATTGGCACAAGATGCGAACAAACAAATATATCCTCTTGCATTTGTTGTGGTAAATAGCGAGAATGATAGCTCATGGTCATATTTCTTTCGACACCTATGATCGGTTGTCCCTGATGAGAATGATGTGATCTTTGTGTCTGACCGCCATGGAAGCATTATCAAAGGTTTAAGAGACAACTACGTCTTTGCCAAGCATGGTTACTGCACACTTCACTTATTTCAAAACGTGAAGACGAAATTTAAGAGGGGTGACTTGTGGGGTTTGTACCAAAAGATGAATAAGGCCTACACCAAACAAAAGTTCAACCGCCATTATGCACAAATTTGCTCAGATTCTCCAGAAGTAGGTACATATTTGAGGATCATCCATGTAGAAACAAGACAAAGAAACATAATCAATGAGGTTTAGAGATATGACTTTAGTTACTGGAAGTTTATATGAGTGGATGGGCCCTAGTATTTCAGTGCAACTAGATCATACCCTTGCATCTTTCTCCTCCATATCATATCCACCTACAAAATTAGCCACACAACACCAGTTTTTAGTGTCCAATTTTCAAAAAATGAAAGCATTATCAACAGTAGAAAATGCTTACCCAAATAGACTGAAGTTTTTCAAATATTATATCCCAAAATAGCATCCATCCAATACATGTCAAACATGAGAAAAACAAAAAGAAAGACAAAAAACAAGCATGAGATAACACAAGTTAGATTGAAACCCTACAAATCTGCAATACACCCAAAGTTACAGTCAAAAGAACATTACTTTCAAACACAATTTTCTTACCAGTTACAACAATGACAGATACCTTATATTATCAAAGCTTAAATCACAGATGTAGGTAGTGTTAGAATGCTCCAGAAATCAACATGAATTTTTTTGCAATTTTCTTACCAGTTATTACAATGACATAATTTGATATGCGATATATTGTATAGCACATCTAGTGGTTATTAGCATGATTTAGGTGATGTTTGGATATTATTTGATGGTAATTCTGTAATCCGGAAGAGAAGACGAGAAGTGAAGAAATCATGGGATTTACAGAGGTTTGAAGTGCATTGAAGAGTAGAAGAACAGTGTGCTGAATTCAATTGGTTCTTTCTCTTTACCCAGATGTCCAAATGAAGTGATTCCAATTCGAGGAGTTAGATCTTGAAGTATACTGCAAGTCCTCAAAATATGAGCGCAATCCGAGTTGGGAATCAAAAGTTATGACGTTTATACGGAAATGTCGCAGAAGCTGGAGGCGCCACCGCACCCGCGGCCAACACCACCGCACCCGCGGTGAGCAAGCAGAAGTTGGCATCTGAATCTCTGGAGACCCACTACACCCCGCGGTGGGTATTACCGCACCCGCGGTGACGACGCGCTGAAGACTTTTCTCGGCCTATTTCCGAGATCTTTTATCTGTTTTTATTTTATTTCTGAAACTTTGTTTTCAAGTTTGTTATTTCCTTTTATTTATTTCTGAATTAATTGCCCTAGTATTTAAGAGTCTTTTTGAAGACTTTGTTTAGAAAACCCTAGTTTCCACCTATCTTAGTTTTACTCTCACAAACCCTATGAAGAACTAAGCTTCCATTGTTGCACTTGACGTTTTGAAGTCTTCAATTGATTGGTTGTGAGTTTTCTACTCTTGTTCGATTTCCTATCTAGTTGGATTAATTCTCTTGTGCTTGAATGTTTATTGGTTTATGTTGATTTATCTAGAGTAGCTACCTAGGTCTATTGATATCTTCCTAATTGCTAGGATTTGTGATTCCGGATTCGGGTTGCATATCTAGTAGCAAACACGATTTACATAAGCGGGTTGCGAGTGTTTATCGTGAGAGAGAGTTAATTGCATGCTATAGTAACGGGTTGTTTCTATTGCATGTATCTTGTTGAATCATTGGTTGAATGTTATTGCTTTGTTGAGTCTTGAAGGTTTTCGGATTTGATTTAGTAATAAGTACTATTAGGGCTGGTAGAACTAATAGTTACATATGATCGGGATAAGAACAACTAAAGGAAAGATAAGAACTTGAGATTGATAGAATTCAGTGATCAACCATATCTCTTGTTGTGTGAATCTTTGTCAGGTGTGACGCTTTTCCCAATCATATTCACAACCTTTGCCTGCGAATCTATTTACTTGTCTACTTGTTATTTGGTTACGAAAATCATACAAACCCCCCCCTAGTTCCTAGTTGGTGAATTGAGAAACACAAGAATAGATAACATGATTCCCTTGGGTTCGACCCTGACTTGCTTGCTATACTCTTTAGTAGGTACTTTAGGATTTATTTGATTAGGCATACGACTTTTGGCCTGTCAAATTTGGCGCCGTTGCCGGGGAATCAAAATTTTTGTTTTTGTGGTTTTGTTTGTTACCAACTTTCGTGTGGACCTATCTTACGGTCCACACTCGTTCAACTGATTTCTTTTTCTTTGTTACAGATATGGAGTTTTGGGGAGAGCCGCGATGTGTCTCATACTCCAACGCATACACTCCAGGGTGGAGAGATCACCCCAATTCGAGTTATGGGTACCAGCAATACCCTCCATATGGTCATGACTACTAGGAGTTCTACCCAGAGCCACAATCGTTCTACCAGCAGGGTACTCCATGGCAGTACAATCCGGCCTATGAGCATAGTCCGCCAGTGTCCAATCCAAGTTCCTCCATGTCAACTGAAGATATGCTCCAAGCTTTGACTAGACATTTCACTACTCATGTCCAAGCTACGGCGTCGAGCATAAAGAATTTAGAGACGCAGATGGGGCAAATGGCTGAAGCGATCACTAGGATTGATGCAAGAACTTCGGGAGATCTACCGTCTCAAATGGTAGTAAACCCGAGGGAAAATATTAGTGTCGTGATGCTTAGAAGTGGTAGGAAGCTGAATGTCGCTCCTAGTGCTGAAGAGGACGACACAGAAGATGAGAACTCTCTGTCGAGTTCACCGCACCCGCGGCAAGAAGACCGCACCCGCGGTGGGACTATAGAAGAGCAACTGATCTCTCAGTCGAGATCACCGCACCCCGCGCCACCCTCGCCGCACCCAGCGGCCACACCACCGCACCCCGTGGTGAGTCACCACACTCGCGGTGATGGAGCCCCAGAATTCTGAGACTTTTCTGTCGGGACGACCGCACCCACGGTGGATTCTGACCGCACCCGCGGTGGACCTTCTGGAGTTGTGAAAGAGCCCTACGTCGACACCTATGTTCGTCCGTACTTTCCCCCTCTCGGTTCTGAGAAGCCTCCCGCACCCTTCCCTGAGGCTCTGAAGGACACCCATAAGGTGGAGAACGACAAAGGTTTATTTGACACCTTCAGTAGCTGCAAGGCAAACGTTCCTTTGGTCACACTGGCGAACAGCGTCCCTCGCTGCACAGAAGTTTTAAGGGCGTTGGGCAATATCAAAAAGAAACCAAAGGGGAAGTACAAGAAGGAGGCCTTGATTCAAGTGGCAGATTTTTACATGCTGGATACGAGGCAGGATAAGCATGCAGCCCTTGAGATGTTGGATAGATCGTTCCTAAAGATGGCAAGTGCATTCATTGATATGAACAGCGGTCCACCCATCATGAAGTGCAGGAGGACGGGGTCAAGCTCGACATGGAATATACAAAGAGGCATCCCCCTGATATAGATCCCAGGAGTTCAGTTGTTGTGTGCAACCCGAGTTGAGGTTGTCTGAGTAGGAAGTCGAGCCACGACAATAATTAAGGCGCTATCCGGGAGGCAACCCGAGGTATGTTTTTCTTTCTTTGCTTTTCCTTCTTTGTTTTTGTATTTGTTTTTAGTGTGTTCTTGCTTTGTTTTTGTTTTTCTTTGTTTCCGACTAACCTGCGGGGAGGAGACCCTATGCGAATTGAAGAAGGTGTTTCCCACACCATTGTAAGTCTTCTTTTTCCCTGCACTAATAAACTCCCCGAAAAAACCTTAAACGGGGAGCAAAAAAAAAATATAAAAAAATGAAAAAACAACAAAAAAGAGTTCTACCGTAGGCCAGCTATCCGGAGTTCCCCATGGAGAAGGTGCGCATCATGTTGTCAAGGAGGAGACATTCGCCCCACACATTATTTGGCAACGATGATGGCCCTACAATCGACAGCTGGAGAGGAGGAGCACCAGGGCCCACACCACGATGACATATGGGCCCATTTTTTGTGTTCATTGAAGGTCGTGCAGCCCCGCATTCTTTAACATACCACTATTCACCATAGTGGATTATTTGGTTGCACGGTAGAGATGAATTGAATACACCCGCCCAACACTGGAGACCTGAGCGTTACTGAGTATACCACCAGCAACAACGACAGTGTCCAAGCCAACTCAGCGGCGTTTGTGAGTTATTTTTTGCCTTTCCTATGCTTCATCTTTTTGTATTTCATTACATTGAGGACAATACAATGTTTAAGCATGGGGGAGTGTTTTATACTTGCTATGCCGTTGAGGAGAAAGAAAAAGAAAAAAGCCAAAAAATCGAAAAAAGACTAAAATAGAAATCCTGGGATAGGTCGAAAACCCAAAGGGCGGCCTAGGTAATAAGCAGGTGGCTTGGACCAGCATTAGGCTGGGGTAATAATTGGTCAAGAGTGATGTGAGCATATGTGAGCCCATCTATTGAAAAATGAAATGAGTGGCTTGGTGAAAACCCGAAAGGGCATCTTGACAAAATGAGTGAAAAGAATAAGAGTGATTTTTAGGATTCCTTATTTTTCCTGGCGTGGCGACATAAGAATGGGAGTCATAAGGAGGACTCGGGTAGGCCACTATGGAGGAATAAGGTGATTAGATGGAGTTAGGATTAGATGAGTTTTGCATCACTTGTTTTGGTTGTCTTGGAGCTTATTGTTGATGTGTTGTAACTACTAGTGTCATATTTTCTTGTGCTTCCTGAAGCCTTGGGGTTCAATTTGGAGGAGTAGGTTGACTTTAACTTACTCGAGGACGAGCAAGGTTTAAGCATGGGGGAATTTGATATGCGATATATTGTATAGCACATATAGTGGTTATTAGCATGATTTAGGTGATGTTTGGATATTATTTGATGGTAATTCTGTAATCCGGAAGAGAAGACGAGAAGTGAAGAAATCATGGGATTTACAGAGGTTTGAAGTGCATTGAAGAGTAGAAGAACAGTATGCTGAATTCAATTGGTTTGTTCTCTTTACTCAGATGTCCAAATGGAGTGATTCCAACTCGAGGAGTTAGATCTTGAAGTCTACTGCAAGTCCACAAAATATGAGCGCAATCCGAGTTGGGAATCAAAAGTTATGACATTTGTATGGAAGTGTCGCAGAAGCTTGAGGCGTCACCGCACCCGCGGCCAACACCACCGCACCCGCAGTGAGCAAGCAGAAGTTGGCATCTGAATCTCTGGAGACCCACCGCACCCCGCGGTGGGTATTGCCGCACCCGCGGTGACGACGCGCTGAAGACTTTTCTCGGCCTATTTCCGAGATCTTTTATCTGTTTTTATTTTATTTCTGAAACTTTGTTTTCAAGTTTGTTATTTCCTTTTATTTATTTCTGAATTAATTGCCCTAGTATTTAAGAGTCTTTTTGAAGACTTTGTTTAGAAAACCCTAGTTTCCACCTATCTTAGTTTTACTCTCACAAACCCTATGAAGAACTAAGCTTCCATTGTTGCACTTGACGTTTTGAAGTCTTCAATTGATTGGTTGTGAGTTTTCTACTCTTGTTCAATTTCCTATCTAGTTGGATTAATTCTCTTGTGCTTGAATGTTTATTGGTTTATGTTGATTTATCTAGAGTAGCTACCTAGGTCTATTGATATCTTCCTAATTGCTAGGATTTGTGATTCCGGGTTCGGGTTGCATATCTAGTAGCAAACACGATTTACATAAGCGGGTTGCGAGTGTTTATCGTGAGAGAGAGTTAATTGCATGCTATAGTAACGGGTTGTTTCTATTGCATGTATCTTGTTGAATCCTTGGTTGAATGCTATTGCTTTGTTGAGTCTTGAAGGTTTTCGGATTTGATTTAGTAATAAGTACTATTAGGGCTGGTAGAACTAATAGTTACATATGATCGGGATAAGAACAACTAAAGGAAAGATAAGAACTTGAGATTGATAGAATTCAGTGATCAACCATATCTCTTGTTGTGTGAATCTTTGTCAGGTGTGACGCTTTTCCCAATCATATTCACAACCTTTGCCTGCGAATCTGTTTACTTGTCTACTTGTTATTTGGTTACGAAAATCATACAAACCCCCCTAGTTCCTAGTTGGTGACTTGCAATTACTTGAATTGATAATCTGATTCTCTGTGGGATTCGACCCTTACTTGCCCAAACTACTTGTTTAGGTTTGTTAGGATTATTTTGTTTAGGTGTCACGACAACGTCTGTCGTATACCTCATTTCAGCATTCATGTCTAAATTTCATGTATAAATAGTCATACTTTTGAGCATTATATGGATCAAGAAGCAAGAGAGGATATAATAAGTGCATCTGAAATAGATAAATTAGATTGCACAAGACCAAAATAGTCACCACCTTAGACCTTAAAAATACGTAGAATGTCACTATCAAGCGGTTCTAACATTCCAAATTAGCATACATGAAACTAAGCATATCTTTGATTTCAACCTATTATTCAAGAATGCAATAGATGAGACAACTACTATCAACGATAAATAGCTGAACAAAATTGAATTCCAACCTATTATCAAACACTAGTCCACAAAAATCGTTCAAACCCCTTTTGTTCAATTATCCCAATCCATCAAAATTTAAAGTAAAATGCTAAAAGTAACAAGATTATACACTTGTCCCACAATAGAGTAATCACCACCTCGATGTTCAAATACTGAATCCTTGACAATGAGTCATTAAATTCATGTATAAATTAAGTACTCACAAAATAGTGAAGGTTAAGCTTATCAACAATTTTAGGTGTCAACTTCACAAAGCTTCTAGAGTTATGAAGAGGTAAGGACAACACAAAGCCTATGAAGTTTTTTTTTTTTTTTGAGAAGAAAGGGTAGATAACATTAAGAGAAAGTAGTCATTACATCTGCCAAACTAGAGGGCAGTTGAGATACATGAGTATATAGAACAGAGGTACATAGAGGAAGAGACAACCCAAACTGTGCAGCACGGTGAGCATGTCTGTTGTGTTTCCTGGGCCAGAAATTGAAAGTGCAGTGAGAGAAAGTGGAAGCCGTCTGCAAAATCAGTTTGATAACCATGCCGGCCTTAGTTCTGGGAAGGAGCAAGGTAGAACAAGTTGTGATGACTTCCAAGCAATCGGACCACACCTGAACTGAAAACACCCCAACCTGGAGAGCACAACAAAGGCCCCACTGAATGGCTTCTGCTTCCAATGCAGCAATAGATATGCTAGGTTTTAAACGTTTACTCCCTAGAACATGTATTGATCCAAAGGAATCAAGAAGAACGAAGCCAATGGCAGCACTTTCATCAGAGGCTAAACTAGCATCACAACAAAGACGAAGGAAACTGGTGGAGCTATGTACAGCAGAACAAAAAGGAGAAGAGTAACCAGGAAAGCCGGGCTTGTTGACAGCAGAAGCTTGATCACTATGCCGTTGGAGAAACTGTGAGAGATGTGTATCATTTCTAGCGAACCCATCAAAGACTCGAGCATTTCTATTAGTCCACACACCCCAGATTGATACACACCAGAACTCAAGGAGATTCTGAGAGAGAATGTTGTGCAAAGAACACCACCAATCCCAGAGTGAATCCGGACGAAGAGTCATGCTGTCATGAAAAGAAGGAAATTGGTTCCAGTACTGTGATGCAGCAGAGCAGTACTTAAATACATGGAGCTCAGATTCAACCTTTGAAGGACAGAGTGGACAGATAGCAGTAAATACTAATCTTCGCTTTTTGAGGTTTGAAAGGCATGGCAAGAAGCCTTTGAGGGATCTCCATAGAAGATTCTTAGCACGAGGAATGATATTTAGTTTCCAAACATGTTGCCAATCGCTAGCTGCCGAATGAGAGGAGACTGAACTTGAACCATTGGCACTGTTGATATCCGAAATAATAATGTTGTAGGCAGACTTCACAATGAAGTTGCCATCGGCAGTATAATACCATCGGATGGTGTCTTCAGAGCTAGTAGAAATTGGGTGTAGTTTTTCTATTAACTGAAGATCATAGGGATGAAGAGTGTTCCTAAGAACATTCCACTTCCAGTCATGACTATTCCAGTCATAGTAATCCACAACCTTTCAATGAAGATCATCAGATTGACAAGGAGTAATTAACGAAAAAGTTGTTGGCCTTGGGAGCCAAGGATCACTCTAGAATTTAATATTGCAGCCATTTCCTAATTCCCAAAATAGGCCACGCTTAAGAACCCAAATTGACTGAAACAAGCTTCTCCAAATGTAACTTGGATGGTAGCTAATAGAGGAGTGAAGAACATCAGTGGTGGGGAAGTATCTTGCCTTGAGAAGTCTAGCTGCAATGGAATCTGGAAATGTGAGTATTCGCCAAACCTGCTTAGCAGGTAAAGCATCATTGAATGCAGTGAGACACCTGAACCCCATTCCGCCTTCATCTTTAGAAGTGCAAAGTTTACTCCATTTAGACCAATGTATTTTCCTATGCTCAAGAGAGCCCCACCAGAAATTTGCAATTATCTTCTCGATCTCACGACAAACTGATGAAGGCAGCTTATAACAACTCATGATATAAGAAGGAATAGCCTGGAGAACTGCTTTAATGAGGACTTCCTTTCCCGCTTGAGAGAGAGAGGTGCTCTTCCAGCCCTTAGCTTTCTTCCTGACACGGTCAATGATCTGCTAAAAAACAATCTTCTTAGATCTGCCTATAACAGTTGGCAGTCCTAAGTATTTATCTTGACATTCTGATTCTCGGAAACCTAGCATGCGAAGCATAACATCTTTACTCTCCCTGCCCAAGTTGGCACTGAATGTAACCTGAGACTTTGCACTGTTGACAAGTTGACATGAACCTTCACCAAAGATTCTTAGCAAATCACAGATATGATGGCATTCAACAACATTTGCTCGAGCAAAAAGGATGCAGTCATCAGCAAAAAGAAGGTGTGAGACGTGAGGAGCAATTCGAGCAATTTTTATGCCATGTAAGAGACCTCTGGATTGATAGACAGAGAAAAGTCCAGACAGACCTTCCATAACAAGGAGGAAGAGAAAGGACGACAATGGATCACCTTGTCTGAGTCCTCTTTGCGGATAAAAGGTTGGTGTGGGAATCCCATTAACAAGAGCTGAATAGGAGACTGTGGTTATGCATAACATGATAAGGGAGACCCATCTTTCATGAAATCCCATTTGGAGCATGATCTGTTTCAAATAAATCCATTCAACTCTGTCGAATGCCTTAGCCATATCAACCTTGATAGCCATGAAACCTCGCCTCCCAGTTTTCTTGTGTTTTAAGTAGTGAAAGAGCTCTCCTGCAGCTATAGCATTATCAAAAATAGATCTTCCTGAGAGAAAGGCACTCTGATATTTGGAGACATAATTTTTGAGGAGCGGCTTGAGCCTGTTAGCAATGCACTTGGAGGCAATCTTGTAAATAACATTGCAAAGGCTGATTGGCCTAATATCAGTCATAAGAGAAGGGTTTGATACCTTGGGAACTAAGGTAATGTAGGTGTGGTTGAAACCAGAAGGCATGCTTCTGTTGTTCATAAATTGCAGAACTGAATCAGTAACCTCATGGCCAATAGTGCTCCAATGATTTCTGAAGAATAGAACAGGGAAGCCATCAAGGCTAGGAGACTTGGTTGGGTGCATTGATTTTATTGTTGTATGTACCTCAGCAGCAGAGAAAGGTTGGAGGAGAGAATCATTGTCAATTGCCGAGATGCCAACAGGAATCCCCAACAACAGATCATTCGAAACCTGTGATAATTGTGATGAGTAAAGCCCTTGAAAGTAAGAAGTGACAATTCCCTGTAGAGACTCTTGATCAGTAGCAAAAGAGCCATATGATCGGCATAAATGTCTTATATGATTCCTTTGCTTTCTACCAGAGGCATTCGCATGGAAATAAGTTGAATTTCTGTCTCTCAAGCTAAGCTCGTTTGCACGTGATCTCTGGAACCACATAGTTTCACTTAAGCAAAGAAGGGATTCCTCATTGCTCCTTAATTCATGCAGTAAGATTAAGTCTTCGCATGATAAAGGGTAAGAAAGGAGAGTAGAAATTTTGTCTCTGATGGCTCTCAATTGCTCAGAGACATTGCCGAAGACATATTTGTTCCACCTGAGTAAAGCATATTCAGTCTGCTTCAAATGTGTGGAAATAGAGGCCCCTGAAGGAGAAGATTGCCAGACTGAGTTAATAACATCATAATAGCCTGGTGCTCTGAACCACATAGCTTCATAGCGAAAAGGCTTCCTTCTAGGTGAGTGGAGAGGTAAGGAGTGCTGAAGCACCACTGGTGAATGGTCAGAGTGCCAGTACCCTAGATTAGCAACCATAGCAAAAGGAAATCTTCGGTGCCAGGTTGGAGAAGCAAACCCCCTGTCAAGTTTCTCCTGAATACAACCATTACCTTGTCTACCATTTGTCCAACTGAACTGACCTCCCTGAAACCTGATCTCTCATAAGTTGCATAAGTCAAGGACATTTATGAAGGCATCAATAGATGGAGCTGTGGTAGGAGAACCTCCAAACATGTCACCGGAAAATAATATCTGATTGAAATCTCCAATACAGGCCCAGTCATTATAACCCGGAAGAGAGCAGTCAAGGTAGAGATGATGAAGGAGTTCCCAAGATAAGTATTTGTTATGCATTTATGGCCAACCATAAAAGAAAGTACAACGCCAATCAAAGGTATTAAAAGAGGTCATGAACTGAACATCAATGTGGTGGAGAGAGCAGCTATGTACAACAAGATTAACATCAGTGTTCCAAAAAAGAGCCAATCCACTTGACTGACCCAAACAGTTGACAACAAAGCAACATTGGAAGCCAAGAGTAGCAGTGATCGATTGCATATAACTAGCAGTTGACTTGGTTTCCATCAAAAAAAGAACGCTGGGAAGTTCAGTATTTACTAGGCGAACAAGATTCTGAACTGCACGAGTACTTCCCAATCCTCGGCAGTTGAAGCTTAGGAGTTTTATTGCATCCAAACAGAAGGAGAAAGCTCTCCTTCCGCCGATATCTGATTTGTGGGTGGATCATTAGATCTAGGGGTAAGAGCAACTAATCTATGTTGCTTTGAGGGTTTATCAGTGCAAAAAGACTTCAGAAGTTCCCTCTTGCCATGGTGAGGCTGTGAAATCAGTAGAGGATTATGTAAAGGAGTGCCCATGTCTTTTTTGGTTCTTTTCCATTTTTTAGTAGCTCTAATAGGTGCCTTCAGGGAAGCAGCACAGAGAGGCTGCTCAATAGAGGAGCTGGTGAGCAATTCTTTATTCTTCTGGGTGACACTTGGGACTTTTGAAGGCTGACCTGGTTGAACAGTTACCTCAGTGTGCATTGAAGATGTAGGGCATGAATCAACATTAATAAATTCATCTTCAATAGGTGAGCCAGAACGACCTGGAGGGTCTAATACTTCCATATTGCCAACATCCACAATTAAATGCCCAAGTGCTGCCCTCTGAACAGGAGATGGTGGGCCTGATAAGGTACTTTCTTCATTGCCTTCCAAGACAGATATAAGTAAACGACGAGACCCTTTCTTGGAATCTTTTGGGATTGAGATAGGGGTAGCCTGTTGAGAGGATAATGAAGATTCCTCTCTGGATAGAGGTGGAGCTCTGAGCCAACTTCCATACTGACATTCAAACTGTCGGGCCTCAACATCATCACATTCCAACTGCACATGACCCAGACAACCACATGTATAACAGAAATTAGGCAATTTCTCATACTGAAAACCTACCCACACCTTCTCAGGGAGGCCTAAGTCAAGTAAAGCTCCACGGCGTAGGGGTAGGTTAAGATCAACATCTAGGCGAAGACGCATGAAACCAGCATAATCTGTGAGACCTTGCAAGGAGCTAGAATCCAAAGAGAGAAATAGAGTGGAGATAGCAGATGTTGTTTCAGCAGTGTATGCGTTGAAAGGTAGGTCAAGGACGCGAATCCCAAACCATGCAGAGTTAAATTCTATTTTTGAAGGTTGTTGAGATCTCGGATCCTTCAAGAGCAAGAGGTGTTTGTCAAAAGACCAAGGGCCTTCTTGGATAACTCTGTTTTTATCCTCCATGCAACTGAATTGGAAGCTGAAAAGGTTGGTTTTGATTTCTCTAGTTGTGAATCCCTTCCGAAGTTTCCAAACCATCTTCATCATATTGCGCATGGCATGGAAATTAAAGGGCTTGTCAGTAAGCAATTTACCCAGAAGGTTAAGAGAGCTTGGGTCAGAGGATGACGAAGAATCTGACAGACCACCAGTCACAAAGTTACATTCCGCTGAGGTGAGGTACAATTCCTTAATGGTGGGAGGTGATTCTTTAGAGGAAGGGGAGGCCATGGAAGGAGAAAGGGGGAGAGGAGAAAATGAAGGAGAAACTAGCACCAAGGCTAGAAGACCCTTACCACATAGGAAGGGAAGAGAGTTTACCTTGCAGAGAAGGAAACTATAAGGACATAAAACAAACAAATTGAAAAGCAACAGTACAAAATGAAAACTGAGCGGGGTAACTCACCATGTTCACCTCATAGTGTCGATGTGGGTTTGAAAAATAAATCGTTCCCATCAACCAATTTCAAAACCAAAATTGTTCGTGTTCTGATATAGCATGTGTTCCCTCTTCCGCGTCGAACAAAAAGTGTAGTTCGTCGGCGTCACAACTTTGGAGTAGAGCGTCAAAGTGGGTTTAGAACTATAATCGGGGCGGCCATAAATTGTTGATCGTGGATGACACGACGGTGGAGGGGGAGAGGGAAACAGGGAGTCGCCTCGTCTTCTTCAGCGTTGTTTGATCAGGGTGGGAGAAGGTAGATTGGGGATTTGTGGTAAGCCGAGATTTGGAAATCTAAAAGATAAATTTTTATTTCAATATTTCTTTATTAGTTTCTATTTTAAAATAAAAGGAAATTATTTTTTTGGTTTTTTCTTATATATTGGGTTCGATATGTTTTTGGGGTACTTTTGCTAAAAATTCACAGTTTAATTATCTTGTGGTGTAAATTTGTAAGAGTATTAGAATATAGGTATTTTTGTACACTCATTAGTATTTGAGGTTATAGGATGCTATTGTTCTTAAAAATAAGTCATAAATAAAAGCTTACAATTATGTTGTACAAAATAATAGTATTTTATTAAATGTTATTCTTCATCACGAACTAAAGTTTTCAATCTAAAAAATGACCTATACATTCAATCGAATCTCATATTTTCAGCTTTCTTTATTAAAATTTTGACCCATGCCAACCTAACAACAATAAAATCTTAACCAATTAATAAAAAAACTAATATAAAAATCGTGGTTTTCAATTTTCACAGAGTCTCCATTTCTTTCACTAGATACTTTCCCAATTATAATAGTCAATAAAAACATAATCCAATACTAGACCGTTTCACGTGCGAAATATGCTTATCGTGCGAAATGCGAAGCGGTCGCGTTCATTCGAGTTCATAAATAGACACCACATGTTCATTTTCTAAGCAGTAATGTTCATTATCTGGGGGGTAATATTCAAGGGCACTGTACTGTTAAAAAAAAAGGGGGGATAGTGAATAGTGATGCGGTGGCATAACCGTAAATATGGCGATTTTTTTTTTCGGTCAACAATTTTTTTTTATTTTTTTTTATTTATTGTCTCTGATCGTTCTGGAATAGACAATTATTAACATTCACATATAAGTACTATATGTTCATTGTATGTGCCGTATAAATTCACATATAACATGATCATGTTCCAACACATGTCTTTGAACATTCAGTGCTTATTTGTGAACGTGAATGTACAAGTAAATGAACATATAATGCTTATTCGTGAACCTTCTATATAGGATTTTCCAGAATGATCACGGGACGAAAATGAGAGAGAAAAAAAAAATGTACGGCCGAGATTGCTTTGTATTTCGCACGGGAAGCCTATTTCTCCAATACTAATGATATTTTGGTCAGATCCCATGTATTAAACATATATGGTTCATACATTTGATTTGTAATTACTAACTCTATCTATAAAAATCCATACTATTAAGATTAAGTTTATTCGATTGTGAAATTCACATATAATTTGTATATTGATTTTATTGTTTTGATATTGATAAGAAGTTTACTAAAAAAATAAGATTGATTAGTTAAAATATAGTATGATTACTTATTAGTTAGTAAATCATTGGATATATATTAGGGAGAGAGGATCAAATGAGCACCGGATTTAAAGTAATCCGTGCGCACTCCAGATCTTCTTACACGTGTCTCCATCTGACGATTGGTAGTGATCCTTCATTTAACACACGGAGGGGCATTTTGGTCATTTTCCACACATTCACTGTAGCCGTCTCTCCTTGCCTCTCTCTCGATTCGCTCTGTTTCTCGCAATCGCCATTGGAGGTAAATGTTCGCTATTGATGATTTCAGTTCATGTTCTTCATGGATCTCGTCTCTTTCGATGTATTAACGCTATTGTATATCTGTAGCCGTCGTTCTTCGCGTCTCTGATCTCGATCCATTTGGTATCTATTTTCGTATTCGTTGTCGTCAGAATCGCCATTGGAGGAGTTGTTGCTTCTCGCTCGTTGCAGTTCACGTTCTTCATCGATTTCGCCTCCTTCAATCTTCCATTGCTATTGGATTGACTGGCATAGACGTTTCTATGGATTCTGGTAAGTCAATTTGTTTCGTTTTGTTTTAGGGTTCCATAATTTCTTGCTGTGTCTACTTATGTTCTCCGATTGCTAGTAATCTGAGTATGATTCTTTTCAATTTGGTTGTTATCTGGCGTTTCTAATGTGGATGTTGTTTGACAGATTCGTATTAACCTTTTCATCATTAGATTTTCCATCCTTTCTATGGGCGATTGTTTTGAACCTATGCCTTATAGAAATGAACCTGGATGTTATTTATGTTTGCAGTGCCTGGTAGTGGTTCTGCTGGTGCTAGTGGTAGTGTATCCCTGGATCAGAGTTCTCCTAGTTCATATCCAAGTGATTCGGACACTGAGATGTCATCGGATTTATCCGTTACGCGATTATCTCAAGGTGGATCGGTGTACCACATTCCAATCTGTGTTGATTCTCTGAAACCAGTTTTTGGTATGCTGTTCGGGTCATTGGGGGAAGCGATTGATTTTTACAAGGCATATGCACTGGAATGTGGCTTTGTTGTGAGGCTCGGCGGATCACGCATGGCAGGCGATGTGGTTGCACTGAAGTACTTGCATTGCACTAGACAGGGTTTTAAAACTGGCCAGAACAATACAAAGCGCATGCACCGACGTCCTTCAAACAAAGTTGGTTGTAAGGCGAAACTCACCCTCACTTTTGCGGGCAACCAGGGCTACAAAGTAACAGCGTTTGAAGATCGCCACACTCATGAAATGGTTGTTGGTAAGGATAAACAGTTTATGAAGTCTATGAGGAAGCTGGACTTTGGACATAAAAAGTTTGTGATGGATTGTGAGAAAGCCCACATCGGTCCAGTGAGGTCTCATAGGATATTCAAGGAACTCGTGGGCGGCTACTCCAAAGTTGGTGCATCAGCTGTTGACTTCAAGAACTACCGGCGAGATATGTTGGCTTACATAGGTGGTTCCGATGCTCAGATGACGATCAACCGTCTGTTCAACAAAAAATAACTCTGCCCTGTGTTCTTCTTTGAGTATGACGTGGATTCTTGTGATCGTTTGACACGTTTATTTTGGGCTGATCCTGTGTCTCGCAAGAACTTCTCTCTCTTCGGCGACGTTGTATCGTTTGATGCTACGTACCGTACCAACAGGTTATTTTCTATCCTTCTTCATTGCATTGTTCATGTTCTATTTTACAGTGCAACCAGCCTTCAATTTAATGTTTTTCGTTCTTTTAATGTTAAGTTCATTGGATGAACCTCTTAGTTATATTGAATGAACCTGTCTGTTGAAACTGATGAACCTCGTATACAAACTGATGAACCTAGTGTGAAATCCAATCCTATTGCTATCTACATATTCCAGTCTGTTTGCTGAGGTCCCAAATGAACCTGCAAGACATCACCAATGAACCTGGTCCATTTTTGAAGTGTCTAACCTATTCTATTTCTGATGAACCTGTCACTTATACTCAATGAACCTGTAAGTTGTAAATGATGAACCTCTTAGCTATATTGAATGAACCTCTCTGTTGAAACTGATGAACCTCGTATGCAAACTGATGAACCTAGTGTGCAATCCAACCCCATTGATATCTACATATTCCAGTCTGTTCGTTGAGGTCCCAAATGAACCTACAAGACAGCACCAATGAACCTGGTCCATTTTTGAAGTGTCTAACCTATTCTATTTCTGATGAACCTGTTACTTATACTCAATGAACCTGTTAGTTGTAAATGATGAACCTCTTAGTTATATTGAATGAATCTCTCTGTTGAAACTGATGAACCTCGTATGCAAACTGATGAACCTAGTGTGAAATCCAACCCCATTGCTATCTACATATTCCAGCCTGTTCGTTGAGGTCCCAAATGAACCTGTAAGACAGCACCAATGAACCTGGTCCATTTTTTAAGTGTCTAACCTATTCTATTTCTGATGAACCTGTTACTTATACTCATTGAACCTGTTAGTTGTAAATGATGAACCTCTTAGTTATATTGAATGAACCTCTCTGTTTAAACTGATGAACCTCGTATGCAAACTGATGAACCTAGTGTGGAATCCAATCCTATTGCTATCTACATATTCCAATCTGTTTGCTGAGGTCCTAAATGAACCTGCAAGACACACCAATGATCCTGGTCCATTTTTGAAGTGTCTAACCTATTCTATTTTTGATGAACTTGTTACTTATACTCAATGAACCTGTTAGTTATAAATGATGAACCTCTTAGTTATATTGCATGAACCTCATTGTGTATTCATTCTAATCAACCTCATTGTGTACTTATGTATCCTGATTTGATTGCTCTTTTTATTAGACACTTATTTGAGTGTGTTTATCCCTTTTTCTTATTCATAGTTGGCTTTGTGTACATCTGTTTCATATAGGTACAATCTGATTTTCATACCATTCACCGAGCTAGACCATCACAAGTCGAGTGTCACTTTTGCGGCTGGTTTAATTTTCAAGGAAGATGCGGGATCATACGTTTGGTTGCTGGAGAAATTCAAGGCAGCAATGGTGCACAAGCCAAAGGTTATAGTTACAGACCAAGACCTGTCCATGAAGTCGGCTATTGAACAAGTTTTCCCGCGTTCGCGCCACAGACTTTATATGTGGCACATCATGAAGAAAGTGCCCGCAAAGACCAAGTATGACACTGCCGCTGGTTCAGAATTTAGGGCTAGGCTGGACAACATTATGTGGACCCATGACCTTTCACCCTCAGAGTTTGAGACACAGTGGGCTGCGTTGCTTGATGAATTCCCACTGGTGAAGCGGAGGTGGTTTGATGACATGTTTGCAATCCGACATTTTTGGATCCCAGCCTACTTCAGGGATGTGATGTTTGGCGGTCTGCTTAGAACTACTTCTGTTTCAGAATCTGCAAACAGTTACTTTGGTCACTTCAGTGACAGATACTACCGCCTAGTTGAGTTGGTGATGCACTTTGACATAGCCATGGACACGCAGAGACACAAGCAGGCGAAGCTGAACTTTGAGTCTTCTACTATGCGTCCAGATTTGAAGACGCCTTTAGGATTGGAGAAGCACGCATCTGAGGTGTACACGCTCTCGATTTTCAAACTTGTTCAGGATCAGATTATGGAATGTTGTCTATCATGCTTTATGGTGAGCATGTCTGATGTCAACGGTACAAAATTCTACGGTATCAAGGATTGCTTATCCAAGAGTTTCACAGTGGAGCAGTCAGCTGAAGGTGTGGATTTTTTTTGTAGCTGTCGCATGTTTCAAAGGATTGGTCTGCCTTGTTGTCATCTCATTTTTGTGTTCAGGAACCTCGGGTTTGATAGGATTCCGGATAGGTATGTCCTTGCGCGCTGGACCATGGATGCCACTATTACACCGGTGTTCACTATCGACAACACCGTTGTGACTCAGTGTGCGGCCCTTGAAGAGCGTGAGGCGGTCATGAATGAGGTGATTTCTGACTTTTATAGCTATGTGGGGCTATTGGAGGACAAGCCGGACCTCATGAAACAGTTTTCGGTTCTGCTTAAGGAGAAAAAGGCGTCTCTGCTGTGTGGAAGTGGTGCTTCATCTAGTTCTGGCGCGTCGAACCTGGAGCAGCTTCAGTCTTATGCCGGAGTTGAAGTACCTTCAGTCATTAATGTGATGCCACCAGAGCAAGCCAAAAACAAAGGAAGCGGGTCGCGTATCCGGAGTGGAAGAGAAATTTCTATTGCATCGAACCGTGCAGGGCAAAGGCATTGCGGCAGATGCAACAAGTTAGCCACTCACAATAGTCGCACTTGCACTGAAGTGTTGGACTCTTAGTGTTCTTCAGTATTTTTCGATTCCATTTTTTTTTTTGCTTACTTTTGCTGAACTTTTAAGAATTTTGATGAACATGCTACTTATACTCAATGAACCTGTTAGTTATACATGATGAACCTGTTTCTTATACTCAATGAACCTGCATGCATAAATTAATGAACCTGCAAGGCAACACCAATGAACCTGTTAGTTCCAATCAATGAACCTTGTTGATTTTTGAAGTGTATAACCTATTGTATGTCTTATGAACTTGTTACTTATTCTAAATGAACCTGTTAGTTTTAAATGATAAACCAAGTAGTTAAATGATAAACCAATACCTAATGAACCCCCAACACCTAAAATGAACCTCAGAAAAACCTAATGAACCTCCAACACCTAAAATGAACCCCCAACTCCTAAAATGAACCTCAGAAGAACCTAATGCACCCTGTAAAAGCAAATGAACCCCCAACACCTAAAATAAACCCTGTAAAAGCAAATGAACCCCCAACACCTAAAATGAACCTCAGAAAAATCTAATGCACCCTGTAAAAGCAAATGAACCCCCAACACCTAAAATGAACCGCAGGAAAACCTAATGAACCCTGTAAAAGAAAATGAACCCCCAACACCTAAAATGAACCTCAGAAAAACCTAAGAACCCCCAACACCTAAAATGAACCCCTAACCCATAAAATGAACCTCAGAAAAACTTAATGAATTCTGTAAAAGCAAATGAACCCCCAACACCTAAAATGAACCTCAGAAAAACCTAATGCACCCTGTAATAGCAAATGAATCCCCAATCCCTAAAATGAACCTGCAAGTCAAAACCAATGAACCTGCCTTTGAAACGTAATGAACCTGCAAGTCAGCACTAATGAACCTGGTTGATTTGTTGATTTTTGAATTGTATAACCTATTGTATGTCTGATGAACCTGTTACTTATTCTGAATGAATCTGTTAGTTTTAAATGATGAACCAAGTAGTTATAAGTCATGAACCTGTATGAGAAAATTAATGAACCTACATGTCAACACCAATGAACCTGCATGAGAAAATTAATGAACCTACAAGACAATAGCAGTGAACCTGCTAATATATTGAAGTCTTGATCCTAATTTAGGCAATTACACAGGTGATTAGTGCTATCTGTTAGTATCATTGTACCCAATTCAGCAGTCATATATTTACCCAATCTATACAATCAACCTATTATCATTCTTACGAAAAGTCAATCATCTAATGTTCATGCATACGGCCCTTCAGGGTTGTCTTTTATGATCTGCAGTGCCTTTTCTTGTATTTCATTAGCTTCGGAGGTGATGCTGGCATGCACGTATTTGATTCTCAGCTCTTCAATGCCTTTTTTTTTGTTCTTGTTGTTCATCTGATCCTCCCATTTCTCATTTGGCACGCCCATGTACTTCTCCATGTATCTCATGATAAACACCCCAGAGTCTTGTTCTTCTGCTCCGTCAGACTGGACCGGTAGAGGAATCAATTGTGGCTTATGCTATGCAGATTCAATCTCGCTTGCTCTCCTGGCCAAGTGATTCTAGCGGAAGTATATTTCAGTCATGTGTACATGCACACAAGCATAAAGAGAACAAATGAATTTTAACCCAAACAGTCAAAAGAATGTTGTCAACAACACAATTTAACTATTGGTTTCATGTGAAACCAATGAACCTGCATGAGAAAACTAATTAACCTACAAGACAACACCAATGAACCTGGAGGATTTTTTAAGTGTATAACGTATTCGATGTCTGATGAACCTATTACTTATACTCAATGAACCTGGTAGTTGTAAATGATGAACCTAGTAGTTATAAGTCATGAACCTAATGCTTGGGCAGAGTTCATTCACTAGTAACAAGACAATTTAATCAATTATTGTACACTTACAATCTTGTGAATCGCTTCCTGATAGAGCTGCGTATCACCGCTGTTCGGCACACTGTCTAGCACATGAAGGGTTTTACTCTTAATGTTCATGGCAATTAGAAAGTAACGGTCATTGTGGATTATGACCGGTACAAAAACTTGTAATAATCCGTTTAGTTAGTGACGTTTGAAATTAACTCACAAAAAATTATGAACAGAATAAATACAAAAAACAGACAAGCTTAGAATAGCAATAAATTTACCATGTCTATGTCCTTTAATTTTCGTCCATGCACCTCAGCCACGACGTTGTTGAAGTTCCTCATGAACTCGCCCAGTTGATCTTTTAAGGTTATATTCTGTTTCAACATTTCACGATTTTTTGTTAGTATACGGGAATTATATATTCAAGCCACAACGTGGACAGATAAATTGTTGAACTTATAGGACTTCACTTTTCATATGATGAACCTCGTATGCAAACTGATGAACCTAGTGTAAAATCCAATCCTATTGCTATCTACATATTTCAGTCTGTTTGCTGAGGTCCCAAATGAACATGTAAGACAGCACCAATGAAAATGGTGCATTTTTGAAGTGTCTAACCTATTCTATTTCTGATGAACCTGTTACTTATACTCAATGAATCTGTTAGTTGTAAATGATGAACCTCTTAGTTATATTGAATGAACCTCTCTGTTGAAACTGATGAACCTCGTATGCAAACTGATGCACCTAGTGTGAAATCCAATCCTATTGCTATCTAAATAAAATGATGAACCTCATTTTATTTACTGTTGAACCGCATAGTATATATGCATGCAGCTTATTCTTTTAACTTTTAACCATTTTTACTTACCATTTGGTATACATACAGGAATGCTCTGCTGGGCTTGTTGCTGCTTTTTACCTCCTCATTAGTGTTCAGAATGGTTGACCAAGCATCAATTGCTTTGTAGTGGATGTCCACATCCATTGCCAACTCCATTCCGGAGACTTTCAGCGACTTGTGTTTGAAGAGCGTCTCACTATTCAATTTCATAGGAACAAAAGTGTTATGCAGTAGTAAACCTTTATCTCTAATATTTTGCATAGAAATAAAATATAATAAAATATGTCAGAATGTATGTATATCTTACCCTCCTATGCTGCAGTGGTTACAATAGTTGTGCATCACGATTGCCTCCTTTGGTCTACTGGCAAAGATGTCGACAATGCGGCTTTTGTAGGGGCTTTTGAGCTTTTCCCCAAGTTTCTTGTGCCTTGGCCCGTGAACTACATCAGCATCAGCCACCACTTGTTTCCCCTTGCCCTTTTCTTTTGCCTTTTCCGCTTCAGCGAGCTCCTTGTTCTGTGCAGCAGCCACTGCTTGTTCTTCATCCATCGCTTCCGCAACACCAATTTCTTGTACCTCCTCTGACCCTATGAGCACTGAAGGTTCTTCATCATCGTTTTTCTCAGTCTCAACATCATCCGACTCCTCTGAACTTATCAGCTTGAAAGATAGAATTTTCAAACGCGGAGACTTTCTGGCCTTCTTCGTTGTTGCTGGTGCGCGGGGTGTTGGTGCGTGGGGTGTTGGTGCGGGGGGTGTTGGTGCTGGGGGTGTTGGTTCCTTGTCCTTAGTACCAACAATAGTCTCATGCGCAGTGCCTTGCGCCCTCTCTTTCTCTAGCTGTTGAACTTCATCTTTTTCCTCCTCTCTGTCACTGAGCACGTCAATGTACTCATTCATAACTATGTTTACATCCTCCCAATTTTGTGTGGTATCAATGCCCTGTGTTGCCTTAGAAGTGGAAGGTTCAGCATTTGAGATCTTGATCTTTTCTTTTGAAGCATCAGCCTTCTCCACCTGTCTCAAGCATTCTATGAGCCGTGGATCGCTCCAGAAAGGGTGGTCGGCATCATTCCATATCTTCTCAAATTCGCTTCTTTCCTCTTCCTCGGCCTTTTTGTCGCCAATCAGCGTTTGGGCTGTTTTGATCATGCTCTGGACCTTGGGCTCTGCATTGAATTCCTTTGGCAAGTTTTCCATCATGGCAGTGAGTTTCAACATTTCGTTGGCCACTATAATCTGTTGTTTGGTGAAGTTATTAAGCCAGTCCTGCATACAAGACAACAAGTTTATGTGAACCTTAACTATAAATGAACCTCAATCTGTAAGTTAATGAACCTTGCTGTGTAAACTGATGAACCCACTATACTATTTTTTGGACATGAAGCTTGATGTTTACCTGTAGCTTGTTGTTCATGTATGGTTGTTCTCTTCCCTCTTTTGATGGTCTTGGGTCTTGAAGAGTTCCTAACCCAAATCCTTCACTCTTTATCTCCCTCTTCTCCCTTTCTTCCAAACTCTCATCTATCCATCCTAGGAAAACTGGTGTATTATTCGGGTTTGTATTTCCGAAGACAGATACCCTGTCTAAATACAACAACTGTATAGAAGTTCATACATACATTAGTACACACATGACATGGAAAGTAATACACAGTAGTAGATGTTACTTATACTCAATGAACTCGTTACTTATTCTCAATGAACCTGGTAGTTGTAAATGATGAACCTAGTAGTTATAACTAATGAACCCAATGTTTGGTCAGAGTTCACTCACTACTAACGGTTGCTACAAGTCAAAACAAATGAACCTGCATTAGAAAATTAATGAACCTACAAGACAGCACCAATGAACCTGGTCGATTCTTGAAGTGTATAAGCTATTGTATGTGTGATGAACCTTTTCCTTATACTCAATAAACCTGTTAGTTGTAATTGATGAACCTAGTAGTTATAACTAATGAACCCAATGCTTGGACAGAGTACCCTCACTACTAATTGTTGCTACAAGTCAAACAAATGAACCTGCATGAGAAAAGTAATGAACCTGCCCCAATGAACCTGGTCGATTTTTCAAGTGTATAACTTATTCTATGTCTGATGAACCTCTTCCTTATACTCAATGAACCTGTTAGTTATAAATGATGAACCTACTAGTTATAACTAATGAACCCAATGCTTGGACACAGTACTCTCACTACTAATTGTGGCTACAAGTTAAACAAATGAACCTGCATGAGAAAAGTAATGAACCTGCAAGACAACACCAATGAACCTGGTCGATTTTTGTAGTGTATAACCTATTCTTTGTCTGATGAACCTTTTCATTATACTCAATGAACCTATTAGTTGTAAATGATGAACCTAGTAGTTATTACCAATGAACTCAATGCTTGGACATAGTACACTCACTACTAACTGTTTTTTACAAAAAAATAATAAACAAGAGTTTTTTACCACGAGGAAGACGATTGGGCCTCTGAAGAACCTCTCTTTCTTAGCCTTCCATTCAGTTGTTGTATGAGGCAAGACACTCATGACAAACCTACACCAGTTGTATCCCTTTACGTCCTCAACGTCGATGATCATCATGTGCTGAGGAATAGTTCCTTTTTGGTTGCTCTCGACTAGCACAGACATGAACATGACAAGGAACATCCTTTTGAAAACAGAGTTTGTCGGTGCAGGTTTTGAGTTTGGCTGCCACATGACTTGGCCTGATTTGCTTGATGTTGTCGAAATATTTTTTCCATTCCTTTATAATGGCGTCATCAGCAGCCTCTTTGCCTCTCCTTTCCACTGTCCTATGGCCTCTAGGGATCATGAGCACCCTCTAGACTTCCTCCTCTATCACATTAATGATGCTGCCATCATTTAGCTTTATCTCACATTTGACCTCGTCATAGTGTTCGAGTATCCAGAAAGCAAGACAATGAGGCACTCCTTTAATCTTTAAATCGAGCATGCTCTCAAATCCGATCTCCCTAATCCAGACCTTAGTCTGTGCCTTCCTGTTTTCAGGGATGGATTCCAGCGCATTGACAAACACCTTTGGGATATTCCTAGTTGCCAACCAGATGTACTGTGTGCCATCATCTTCTGTCTTTATCTTGAGGTTGGCAGGGATTATCTCCAACTGCTTGCTTTCCTTTGGTTCTCTCTGCTTCTCCTTTTTTTTCTTGGTAATTAACAGCTTCATCTCTCCTGTTCCCTTATCTACAGCCCATTTTTCTTCGTTGTTCTTCTTTGCAGTTTCTTCCTCATCAATGTCAATTTTCCTCTTCCCCTTGTCCTTCCTTTCTTCAATCTGTGTAGTCTTTTGTTTGTTCCTCAAGTTGTCCTCAATCTCCTCCTCACTAGAACTCTCTAACTGAACTGCTTCATTTGTCTGAATTGCAGTCATTGTCCTTGTGGTTGGTGTTGTTTTCCCAGAACTCTGAGACGAACTGCTCTTCTTCTCTTCCTGTGAGCTAAGGCTTTCTATGTCTTCAACCTCCTTTCCTTTCCCCTTGCCTTCTACTTCTAAATGCAATTCATCTGCTTGTATGTTTGGTGTATCTGCAGTTGTGTTGCCTGGTGTAAAATACTGAGAAAGCTTTTCATCTTCAGAGTTTGTTGTTTCGGTACACTGCTTTTTTTGTGAAGGTTGTTCTGATTTTGAAGCTTGTCCCTTCAAATCCTTGTTGCCTGGCTGTCTCTCTCTCTTAGTACTCCTCCTCTTTTGTCTCGGCATTGTTGTGGCTTTTTTAGCTGGTGTTGTGCTCTTTTGTTGCTGTATTCTCTTTACAACAGATTTCTTCGCAGAGATTTTCCTTATAAGTGGAATGTCATCGCGGCTGGTACTCTCTGTACTCTCATACGGCACCTCAATGTCTTTGTGTGTAAGCCTTTTTTGTTATCGCGATTGTCTAGTTGAGCCTGCTAAGAGAAACAGGACAATTGTAAGACCAACTTCAGACTATGAAGTAAACTATAACAATACCCTATTTAAATACAACAACTGCATAGAAGTTCATACACTGTAACAGAAAATGAACCCCAACACCTGAAATGAACCTCAGAAAAACCTAATGAATCCCCAACACCTAAAATGAACCCCCAACACCTAAAATGAACCTCAAAAAAACCTAATGAACCCCCAACACCTAAAATGAACCCCCAACACCTAAAATGAACCTCAGAAAAACCTAATGAACCCCCAACACCTAAAATGAACCCCCAACACTTAAAATGAACCTCAAAAAAACCAAATGAACCCTGTAAAAGCAAATGAACCCCCAACACCTAAAATGAACCTCAGAAAAACCTAATGAACCCCCAACACCTAAATTGAACCCCCAACACTTAAAATGAACCTCAGAAAAACCAAATGAACCCTGTAAAAGCAAATGAACCCCCAATACCTAAAATGAACCTCAGAAAAACCTAATGAACCCCCAACACCTAAAATGAACCTCAGAAAAACCTAATAAACCCCCAATACCTAAAATGAACCTCAAAAAAACCTAATGAACCCCCAACACCTAAAATGAACCCCCAACACTTAAAATGAACCTCAAAAAAACCTAATGAACCCCCAACACTTAAAATGAACCCCCAACACTTAAAATGAACCTCAGAAAAACCAAATGAACCCTGTAAAAGCAAATGAACCCCCAACACCTAAAATGAACCTCAGAAAAACCTAATGAATCCCCAACACCTAAATTGAACCTCAAAAAAACCTAATGAACCCCCAACACCTAAAATGAACCCCCAACACTTAAAATGAACCTCAGAAAAACCAAATGAACCCTGTAAAAGCAAATGAACCCCTAACACCTAAAATGAACCTCAGAAAAACCTAATGAACCCCCAACACCTAAATTGAACCCCCAACTCCTAAAATGAACCTCAGAAAAATCTAATGAACCCACAACACATGCATGAACTCTGGTAAGAGCAAATGAACCTCAGGTAAAACTAATTTTTTATCACAAAGGCATGAAATCTGCAACTCATAAATGAACCTCTAAGTCATAAATGAACCTCATGGATTCAATGCAACTCAGGGAAACACATGCATGAACTCTGGTAAAAGCAAATGAACCACCAACTCATAAAATCAACCTCAGGAAAACCTAATTTTTTATCTCAAAGGCATGCAATCTGGAAGAAGAAAATGAACCTCTAACTCGATAATGAACCTCACTGAAAAATGCATCTCAAGTAAACACAGGCATGAACTAACGTAAAAGCAAATGAACCCCGAACACCTAAAATGAACCTCACGTAAACCTAGTTTTTCATCACAAAGGGATGAACTCTTTAAGAAGATAATGATCCTCCAAGTCCCAATTGAACCTCAGGAAACGACACGAACATAGAATTCAGATCAGGAGAACAATGTCCCAACGAAAAAAAAATACTGAAGCAACGCTAACAATCGTAACATTGAGCTATGTGTTTGTAATGGTGCCACAACATTTAACGAAGTTTCGAAACTTGATTTCTGAGTAATATATGTGAAATTGAAACCCTAAATGTGTTATTCGCACCTCCCAAGTCCTCTTGACTGTAATCTGTGTCGCTCATGTTGTTTTTTGTTTGTATTTGCTTGTACTTGTGCAATTGAGAGCATCTGAGTGCGTGGATTCGTCTTCTTCTCTTCAACTATGATCGTCTTTCTCAATCGAGTTCTGTATTTCGCTCGATTTGTATTCGCGTCTTCAGCTGGTGTAGGTTTTTGCTTTCAGAGAGTCTGAGAGGGTTTGAGGCATCTGAGACGGTTTTAGGCCTTTTGGCGCCAGTTAGGGGTAAGGGTAATGTTGTAATACAACGTTCAAATGACTTTAAATTACAATGCTGCCACCGCGTCTCCAACTCGCTATTTATCCCGTGTTACTTCTCCTTCAATCGTGGCCGTTCATCTTCTCCATCCTAAGGCTGTCGTTTATGTGTATTGTTTATCTTAAAGGAGTTGTTTATCGGAACGGGACTCATATATTAGGTAGTAGTAGTTTCATTGAATTTGTTAATATATTGCAATTATTACTATTATTATTATTATTATTATCTTTTGCTCACTACAAAGAGCCATCGACATTAAATCAATAGAGCTTTCATTCCATGGCTTAGGGACTCTTTTGCAACCTCCAACCGACAAGCACTATTCCACTAGAGGATAATACGTTTTCCCGGCCGGGAAAACCTCAAGACAGTGACTGATTTCAAAAATAGGAAAGTGAATAGAACTGCATCGTAGAGGACAATATGAGTATAACGACTGGCTGAAAATTATACATAGTTCTGAAAATTTGTAAACCCAACCAAAAAAGCATGCATTAAGTAATTGATGTAAGTAAAGATATAGTAAACTATTTGTATTTACAAGATTAGATTAAGAATAATAAAAAAAGAAAGAGAAAGTAAAAAATGGAGAAATAAATAAATCATACACATATATAACCTATTTAAATAGTCTAATATATTAACTTTAATTTATATGGAGGGATAAAATAACTTACTATAAAAAAATTTAAAAATTATTATAAATCTGGTTAGGATAAAATTTGTTATCATATAGAGAAAATTTTTACCTCACCTTTTTTATAAAAAAAAAAACCAACGCTAATATCACAAATCAAGTGTAAACTTTTTTATTTCAAAATTTTATTTATGTGTAGAAATTAACATATAATAAAATTCGGGAAAAGTTCAAATGAGGACAACTCCCCGTGTCAGGACTCAGGATACACCAAGCGCGTCCAAAAATTCGGCTCGGCCGAATTATTCGCGAATTTTCCGGAAAATATTTTTTTAAAAATTGATTTTTTGCAAAAAAAATCGATTTTGTGTGCATATGAAATACACTGTTGTGTGCATATGTCAGAACGTATGTGTGCATATGTTAGGCTCGGTGTGTGCATGTGGTTTTCAGAATATGTGCATGTCTGGGAACAGTTGTTAATGCTAGAGACATGTGTGCATATCAAATACACATCCGTGTGCATACGCGAAAAAGTGTGTGTACACATATAACCAACAAGGTGGATGATTTCCTGGGTATGAACACATGATTTATGCGGTATGAACACATGATTCCTGGGCTTATATTTGATACGCACACGCACATAGTGGATATGCACACAACAAGGTGGATGATATGCACACAATAGTCTATTTGACATGCACATAACGAGTATTTGATATGCACACATGGTTTGTGTGCATCAATACTTGAGACCATATGCACACACGAGGTATGCACACATGGTTTGTGTGCATCAACACTTGAGACCATATGCACACACGAGGTATGCACACGATAGTGTAATGGATGTGCACACGACAAGTTATTTGGTATGCACACATGGTTTGTGTGCATCAACACTTGTTTCCATGTATGCACATGACTTGAGACCATATGCACACACGGGGTCTGCACACGATAGTATAATGGATGTGCACACGACAAGTTATTTGGTATGCACACACATGTGTGCATACCAACACTTGTTTTCGGGTATGCACACGACCCGAGACCATATGAACACACGGAGTATGCACACAGCAGTATAATTGATGTGCGCACACAGGTTATTTGATGTGCACACAAGTCCTCTAAGCATAAACACTATGTTAAAGGCATTCACAATTTCAGAAACCATATGCACACACACATAGTTACATATGCACACAACAGTGCATCTGATATGCACACACACGTTATATGATATGCACACAAAATCGATTTTTCTGGGAAAAATTTTGACTTGGAAATTTTTTTTGCCGAATTATTCGCGAATTATACGCGAAAAATTCGGCAATTGTACAGCAAGGCCGAATTGAAGCTTTTCCCTATAAGGGCGCGCGCCTCCGCCACTGTTCACTCCGTTTTTTTTGTTTTTCCCTCTAATTTTTCCCTCTTCTCTCATACATCCTCAATCCTATCATAAATCACCGTCCTCACCGGAACCGGACCCATAAAATTCATCTTTATGTTGTAGGCGGTGACTTCATGTATGCATAATTTTGTTTTCAAAGTAAATTTGAAAATTATCTAATATCTTGAGAAATTAGTAAACACAAAAACCTTTCCACTTCGATTAGTATTATTATGTAATATCAATTTGATTGTTATATAAAAGAATATTTTTTTAAAATATCATTATTCAATATGTTTTAGTAACATAATTAAATATAATTTCTATTTAAAATCAAACTTTGGCTTAGATAGCTATGGTGACTCTTTTCGGTTATTGTTGTCTTTTTTTATAGTGTGACATTTTTATTAGCATTAATGTATAAATATTAATCATCTTTAAATACCATGAAACATATTAGACTTTGTTAATTTAATATCATATTATTAAATAGGGGGTTTTATGCCAAACCACCTGTTATTTGACACTTTTTTGCACGGAACCACCCGTTATATCGATAATTATTCCAAACCACCCAAATATCCCTCTCTGTTAACACAAGCCACCAAATACCCTATGTCGTCTAGTTTGTCGTTTAGTTGTGTAAAATGACTCTTTTGCCCTTGTTTTTTTAATTTACTGGTTTTTACCAGCAAATTCCAACCCGATGAAGTTGTCGCGATATATTGATGAGATTTTCATTTCAGGAATGACCCTTCCATTACCAAAAATAAATAACCTTCCACTGAGAGAACTCGAAGGCAATTTCTAACGAATTTGAGGGAGATTTTTGGGCGAATTGGAAGACATTTCTCCCTTGTTTGTTAAAGTTGTCGATCATTGGCGAGGTTTTGTGTTTTATTCATCTCGAAGCAGACTAGTGAGAAATTCAAATTGAACTTAGGGTTTAGGGTTGTCAAAGGAGAATTCGAGGCTTTTTCAAATTTGGGGCTTTTTCCTGGTGAAGATGAATCCAACTAGGGTTTGCAAGCGGAGGCGAATTCCAATTTTGGGTTTAGGGTTTTGTGTTAGGAATTGTATTAGCATTTTGGTTCATTAAGAAACGTTGTTGCTAATATGTTGTTAACTTGTGCTATGGATTATGCTAATATGTTATGAACTTTGATTTTGACATAGCTATGCTATAGAATTTCACATGTGATTTATATCAGTTATTTCCCGATACCAATTAATTGAAAATATAGGAATGTTATTGCCAAATTTCGAATGGCCAAATCTGTAAACCTGTATAAACCCAAGTGAACTAAACCTGTAATGACCAAAACACCAAAAAATGACCATTGTTCCAAGATGTACCATTACATTCATAAGCCATATGCCTGAACCTTTTCTTTTATTTTCGAATGTCTACCCTAAAAATAAATTAGGTGCACAATGTTCTGGTGGATATTGTTTCTCAAGCTGCAACAACAACCCCATGTTTCATAAGCCAATTCACCCAAAAAAAAAAGTAAAGCAAAGCAAACTTGCACATATGTCATAGACCACTAGATTCTTTCGATTTCAATAAAAATACCATGTTTTATAATCCTGAATCCCATGTTTCATAAGCATAAATACCATGATTCAATACAAACACTACTTAATAAAACATAGAAAATACAATCTCGACGTACAAAGCAAATATAAAGAACCACAACCTCTCAAATTGTTTTTCTTTGGCCTTCAATGCTTCTTCAAGCTTTATGTTTTTTTCTTCAAATTCTTTCTTTTGATTCGCCAATTTTTGGATTATGTTCGTTTCATTCGTCTTGAATGGAGCATCAATCCACTCAAAAAAATCACAGCCTCTCGAGCCATTTGATGTATATGACGAGCAACTCAAAAACTTCCTTCCATAATTTCTTGCAATATGAGTTGTATACATCTTTGGCCTTAAATTGCACTTGCAAACTAAACCACATTGTATGAAGCATAAGATTGGGATTGAGATGGCATTATCCTGCAACCAATAACATAAACAATGTAAACTTCCTACTTCAAGTTAATTTATCCCAATCCAATTAGAACATAGCCACCTGACTCCAATTGATTTTCCTGCAATCAATAATCAATTCCGAGTTCCAGTAATCCCTTCTTATTACACTTCATATTTCCTAAACAAATCAGTGATAAATCCACTAAGCGATTCCTGCTTATCGCACTTGATTAACCAAAATAAGCTCAGTCTAGGATTCGACTAACATCATTCAACTAATTATTCACATAAATTCAATCGATTCGCATATCATCATTCCACTAATTCGGCAAACCCTAATTCGACTAACATCATTCAACGCATAATTCACATATATTCAACCAATTTGCAAATAATCATTTAACTAATTTGGAAAATCCTAATTCGACTAACACCATCGGCAAACCCTAATTCCACTAATTTGACTATCCTATTATTCTCAAAATCAATGCCAAAGTAGTGAAATTGAACAACCAAATTTGAAGAATCGAAATAAGTCGGCGATTTCTTACTCAAACTGAAGATTCGCCTTCGCGCCTTCTCCCCGAGTTTGTGGATTTAACCTTCGCTGCTTCTCCTCCTTCAACATTTGCGTCTCAGATTTTTTTCTCCTCTCTTAGATTCTCTTCGTGGAATTAGTTTAATCTGATTTTGCCCAACTCATATAACTCTCCATTTTAACCGAGAAGATGCAAATTATCGTGAATATATTGTGATACATAATCCGGATAGCATCGGGTTGCAAATGACCATAGATGCCCCTAAATTTAAACCAAATAAACGAGGGCAAAAAGAGTCATTTTACACAACTAAACAACAAACTAGACGGCATAGGGTATTGGGTGACTTTATGTTAACGGAGAGGGTTATTTGGATGGTTTAGAATAATTATCGATATAACGGGTGATTCTGTCCAAAAAGTGACAAATAACGAGTGATTTGATGCAAAAAACCTTATTAAATATATATAATAAATCTCATCCCGTGCTTGGCACGGAGACTGTGCTAATTGAAATTTAAAAAATATAGAGGACTTATGCACAAGATGGTGGAGGAGAAAATAAAATTAATAATGTACAAGGATATTTGTGAATATCGAACAAGGTACACCCAAGGTAGACATGCGGCAAGAATTTGCTCTTGTCAGAATCTAAACTTAAGCATAATATTCAATGAGCTAAGGGAAAGGGGGCACTAGACCCCCCTGGACCACCTAGCTCCCCACTGCATGTAGTCCATAAATTAAGCTGGAATGGAAGGCTCGAAGACTAGACATCTTGTTAAGGAAACGAGTCCCTTGCCGACTCCAGACAGCTTATGTGGTTATCACTTGACCTCTGGTTAAGGGAGTTAATTTTTAACAAGCCGGTTTGCAACCTTGTGTGGATGCTTGCATGGCTAACAAACTGTTTCTGACACTAAAAAGGGAATCAGCTGCATAGCTAGTAGAAACATTGTCTCGATGGAAAAGCATATTGCGTTTCTTTGGGACAAAATATAAAACGATATATCCAACTACAATCTCTTTCACAAAGCAAGATCCACTGAGGTGGATAACATACAGAAAAGGTCATCTTTTTAGGAGCTATGAACTCTTTCACAAGTCCAAAAGGCAAATACAGGAGTATGAGACAGCAATACAGGCATTAGGGTTCAAAGGTCATGCTCTCAGTCTCTTTCCTGATTGCTTCAAACAGGACCGAGGAAAGGTATCGCTCTCCAAAGCTTGGAAAGACCACCTGAAAATAAACAGAAAGCGTTTAATCAATGATGAAATACAGAGCAACAAATGAGAGGGAAGACTAAAGTTGAAAGGAAATTAAAAGCCACATTATTAAAGCAATAGTCAAAGGATAGTATGTATCATAAGCTATGATATCTTAAAGGCATGTTTAGTAAATATAACGTAAACTGTGCTGACACAGTAGGTAAGAAGACATGATAAGATAGATGATGCAGTGATAATTTGCTAATACGGATGCCTTATAAGGCAAGCGTATGTTCATCAAACACACCCTAAATGAGTAAATGTTGTTAAGTGTTCTAAATTTTTTCTATCCTGACAATTGTGTTTGACAGTAATAGAGATTCTTCCAGCATTGGTAGTTCATATTCAGCCTCACATACACTAGACTGTCAAAGATCAAAATCAGAGTGTAAATTTTGATGGCAGCAGTGATCAGTTTACTTACTACGAACAATTTTCCTTCATTTTCTGGCCTCTTTGCTAGTTTGATGGCGGCTGCAGCTGCGGCACCAGATGATATGCCAGTCTGGATTGCATAATCCAAATCATGTGTAAACACGAATATAGATGAAAATTACAGATAAAATATCTGATAACTCAAGACAACATTTTACTGATCAAAAGGCAAAATAGCATAGAATGGTAAGAACACAAAAGCTGCCACTAGATGTATTAATAGAAAAAGTGAAAGCTTACCAGCAAACCTTCTTTTAGTGCAAGCTGTTTAGCCATCTCAATAGATTCGTCGCTGGATATCTACAATAATTTAAAACCAAGAACAGCAAAAAGTCTTGATAGCTAGAACACAACAAGCACATACTTGATTCCTGACCTCTGATCTGGGCAAACTCAGAAGCCAAGCGAACTATATGGACATTCAACTAGCTTTTTTTATAGACATCAAAGTCTCATTTGGGTTGAACAGATTTGCTTTGTTGCAAGGGTATTTGACAATATTATTCGATATACCGAGGTTGGTATTAGCAAAAAACAATACCTTTGATTAACCCAAACAGAAGAATTAGTAGAATATGGACTCCAACATTTTCCCTTAGTCTAATGGAGAAGAATTACATTCATATCTACTAACCCCATAGCCACCAGCATCATACCCTATCAACATGCTTCTACTACCTTTTCTAATGGGATTTGGGACCCATGATACAAACATCTAGAATTTATAACGAGAAACAAATAATTCTATCCGAATAAGCATAGCCTGTCAGCAGCTGTTGTGCAATGCCTAGCAAGGCTGAAATTTGTCATTGACAATTAGAACAAAAGAGCATAAAAATGATAAAATCATACTAGTCGCCAAAAAAAATCATTGTGTAGATCCACAAGAAAAGAGAGAAGATCTAAGGCTTGCCTGAACAACTTCATCAAGTATATTGACATCCAAAACTCCGGGAATAAAACCAGCACCAAGTCCCTGAATCTTATGTGGACCTGCACAAAGCTATAAACTTGATAACTAAGATCACTATTAATTAATCAAATTTAATCTGAGTTTTCATTTGTTCCATCCAGTTTTCTGAAAACACTGACTCACCAGGCTTTCCTCCAGATAAGATAGCACTTTCCACAGGCTCAACACCATAGAGCTAGAGAGAAAGAGAGAACCAATCCAGCAATAATAAGACAATTGCAAGGATTATACAAAAATGAATACAAATCAGCAATGCACTCTGTTGGCTTATTTTCATATACCCACCTTAATATCAGGGTTCTGCTCTTTGAGATATCTTCCTGCACCACTCACGGTGCCACCAGTTCCAATCCCAGAGACAAAAGCATCAATTTTCCCACCTGTGCCTTTCCATATCTCAGGTCCAGTGGTTTCATAGTGGATCTAAAGATTGAACAACGCTCACAAGCGTTAACAACTTACCCACATTATCAATTGATGTGCACATAAACCAGTAGCAGAAGTCAATACCTTTGGATTGGCAGGGTTTTCAAACTGTTGTAGAATGTATGATTTAGGAGTCTTTGCACAAATTTCCTCTGCCTTGTGAACAGCTCCTTTCATCCCCTTAGCTGGATCAGTCAGAACCAGCTCGGCGCCAAAAGCCCGGAGAATGGTTCTACGCTCCAGACTCATGGAGGCAGGCATTGTGATGATGAGCTTGTAGCCTTTGGCAGCAGCCATAAATGCCAAACCTATACCGGTGTTTCCACTGGTAGGCTCAATGAGGACACTCTGTTGAAGTGGCAGCACAGAAACATCAACAATGAAACTGATAGAAATTCACTTATTTAGTAAATAAAAATTCTTCAGAAAAAAACTAGTTTACATGAGCTTATGATCAATGATTTGTTGTCACATTGTTACATGGTCATTGTACTAGAGATTTGTCCTGCCAAATTCTGAATAGCCATCTAAATAATGAAACTACTTTAATTTACCTGACTATGCAAAACAGATTAACTAACCTCACCAGGCTTGATCAGGCCCTGCTCTTCTGCATCAGTAATCATACTGTATCCAATCCTGCCGAGTGTAGATATACTTTTATAGATCAGAACTTCAAATAATTGACCATCAAATGTCATGGGATCTCTGTGCAATAATCAAACTGTGAAAGATTCGAATGAAGAATGAAGCATCTAACTGTGTGACGAATTCAAATACCTGTCCTTGACGCTAGAGCAAGGTTCCATCATCTCCAGCTTTGCAGCAATGTGAGCAACACAACCGTCCACAACATTGTTGAGATACACTAAAGGTGTGTTACCAATCAACTGTTTTGAGAAAATACATGAACAATGAGCGATGTTAGAAACAATTTCAAAATGATCAGATCCACTGAGTAAAAAAGGAATTGGTAGGAAGCCTACTTCGGTAATATCCTTTGCAATGAAAGCCTTGCCCTCCATTTTCAGTAAAAGTACTGCATCAAGCCACATGGAAAGATCATATTACTTAACAATCAATAAGACTGCTAGTAAAATATATTATGTTCAGCATTTTCAAATGTGGAAACAGAGTAATCACAAATTCACAATTAGTAGCCAAAAACTCAAATTGATTAAAGTTAGCCCCAAAATGTGTTTAGTCTTTAAACTTTGTAGCTTACAGGGTGAAGATATCAATTGTGAATCGTGAATAAAAACATCCATGCCGATCAAGCATACTTTATCTCCAAATTAAATAAATAAAAACGCCCAAATTTTCAGTTCAGATTGACAACAGTTTGCATCAAGCTTCGTCAACCGATTTAAAAATAGAACAACCAGAAAATTGTTTCTTTTTCTTTTCAGAAAAGAATCGTCGACACAGAAGCAGGCACTAACATTTTTCCGAACCCATCACCTTCTAAGTTCAAAATCCGTGAATTTACA
Source organism: Rheum nobile (assembly GCA_027886185.1). NCBI lineage: Eukaryota > Viridiplantae > Streptophyta > Magnoliopsida > Caryophyllales > Polygonaceae > Rheum > Rheum nobile. The sequence goes on along the minus strand of WOAB01000685.1, from coordinate 1,462,686 downwards.
GTAAAGAGCAGACTGAAAATAGGGTTTCATAACAGTTCATCATATAAATGCACATTGAACATTATACTTGTACTATACTACTATATATCAATCATCAAATAAGCAGAGAAATTAAATACAATCTGATCAGGAACGGCGTGCGTACTATAGATTAAGAGGAGACGAAGACAGAGAATTCACTGTGTAGATAGAAGAGGAATCGAGCTTAGAGGAGAAAGAAGAAGTAGTAGCTTACCAGGAAGCCTCGAATCTGTGAGTGGCCAAGGAAAGGGTGGGGAATAGGAAGTGAGGAAACTTGGATATGAACTCTCACGGGATAAAATAGAAAAGATATTCAAAGTGAACTTTTATTTTCTTACCTTATTTTGATAAAATTGTTTTCTTTCTTTCAAAAACTATAAAAGGATTTCAATAACAGTTACGCATAGAATGAAACCTATCCTAAACAAACTTATCTACCCCTTACAAGGAACTTTCGTAGCTGATCAAACCATTCATGACAATATCCTTATTGTTAATTAAATTTTTCACTCCTTCCGTAGCAAAAAAAAAAAAAAAAAAGTTTGATTGCAATCAAACTTGATATGAAAAAAGCATATGATAAAATTTAATTGCAATTCATTCTCAAAGTACTAGAAAAAATTGGTTTCTCGCCACGATTTATTGGTTGAATCAAAGAATGCATTGAAACAGTATCACTCTCTGTCCTTGTCAACAATGGTCCTACTGATGTGTTTTACCCCAAACGAGGTTTACGTCAAGGTGACCCTCTCTTACCCTTTCTTTTCATTCTTGGGGCAGAGATCCTGGCTAGGAAATTACAACAAGAAAGCTTTAGAAGCAATAACCAGCTTGGCTTCAGAACCCCCAGAAGTGGCACCAATATCCCCTTCATCGTCTTTGTTGATGATATTCTCATATTCGCAAAAGCAAACCAAACAGCATGCTCACAAGTTAAAACCATAATTGAGGAATACTGCTCCATTTCGGGACAATGCGTTAATGATCATAAGTCTTCTTTCCAAACAACAAATAACACACCAAACAATACGAAAAATTTGATTCAAACAATCCCGAACATTCCTAGAACTACCTCATTAGAAAAGTACCTACAATGCCCTATCATCAGTGGAAAAGTTAACTGATATGAATATGCTCATGGCCAGTGAAGTGTCCACCATGCAAGAGGAGCCCATGTCCAAGACCAAGGCAAAGGCAACCCGGGCAAACCCTAAAATCCCGCCGGCAAACCCTAATTGCACGCCAAGCCACATGGAGATTCCTCTCGGCACACGTCCAATTCTCTCGGCCACCAAGACTCCCACAACTCCCACAGAGTCACCTCAGATCATTGGAGCCCAAGGTGCCAAGCCATGTCAACATTTGCCGAGCCCTAGGTCAAGCCCTAGATTCACGGCCGTGCGTGGGGAGGAGTATAGGCACGAGCCCACACCTGGCTCAATCACCCGAGCCCGAGCTGACCCACTTCACCACCAGCTCAAGGGAGGTCCAGTGGCTCAGGGAGTGCCGAGCCAAACCGAGCCCAGCCCGGTCCCATGCATTGGAGCTTCTCCGGAAATCTCGCCGCCGGCCACGTCCGGGTTAATAGCCCATGAGAAGAATTGAAGTCCCATTGAATTTCCGAATCATTTCCGGTTGTTTTTCTTTGGTTTTTAAACATTATTAGACTTATTTTAATTTCCCTAAACTGTCCATTAATTGTGTTTAGGTTAGTGGGCACGTGTTAGCTTAGTGGGTTAATTTTAGTGTTTTTCTTTTTATTTCTCTTGGTAACCGAATGCTAGGTTACTAAGGAAAACAATTTGGCATTGTGTTAGGTACGTTTATTCAGATCAAAACCAGAGTTATTCAGTTTCTAAGCTTTTCTCTTTGTTCCTTAACTTGTGTGTGATATCAAGTTCTTCCCTTGAGAGATTTGAGTGTGTTGTATCTCCGATTTGTCTTGGTCGCTTTTCCTTGGTTTAGTGCGTGATATCTAGACCTAGGAGAGTGCTTATCCCCCACAAATCAACACCCATTCAATCGTTCCATCGTCATCCACCAAAAACCCTAAAAGTGCCGAAGGTGCCCTAGTTCTTCATCCTTTGGAGATTAGCCATTTTCGTCCACAACAAGAGCAATTCTTGCACAGAGGCTTCCATAGATCCGAAGGGCCATCATTTGGTATCAGAGCTACGTAAGTCTTGCTCTTATTTGTCTTCAATCTCTTGCAAATTTCGTAGTTTAATGCTCTCTATTTCGTGCCTTGCATTGTTGTTAATTTTCGAGTCTTGTAGTGCCTAGTGTCTTAGGTTTTCTTGCGTTTTGTGTCCTTATCTTTGTGTAGAGTTTTGTCTGCATTTAGGTGTCTCTTTAGTGTCAAAAATCAGGCTGAATCAAAGGTAGAAGACGGCAGTTAGGGCTTGAAAATTTGTTGGTTCGGCACGCCTAGAATATAGGACTTGTTGTTGAAGTTGTTGCGTCAATTTGATTTCAAAATTTGAAGCTGCCGTATGTTTACCTTTACCCTAGCCGTGACCAGTCATTAGTTGCATATAGTTAGGACCTTTGAGTCTTTAATTTTATTTCATTTGGCACTTGAAACAACCTACCTAAAACACCTTAAGTTAAATCCAATCCAAATTGTCAAGTGGAGGAACTTCCGAGAGGTGTGTACGCTATAGGTTGATCAAGTAGTTCATTTTATTTTCATTACTTTCATTGGTAGTAGTACAAAAAAAAAAAGAGAAAAGAAGTCGGCCAATTTACAAAAAAAAAAAAAAAAAAAAAAAAAAAAAAATTAGACAAAGGCCTTAAGTTGTTCATTCTAGTGTCATTGTGATTCTCCTAGTGATCTTGTGAAGTGCTCATAATTGTGCTCAAATCTTCATTGTAAGCTGCATTCCTTTGTAATCTTGCTTGAATCATCCATAGTAAGTGGAAATAGAGGATAAGTACTTACGAGACAATTTGAACTTGCATCTAATTTAAGTGCTTGAATCAAGGTTGTGGTGCACTTTGTTTTCTATTTTGTGAGTCATTTGCATATAGGAAGCCTACCTTGACCTTTTTGCTGAGCTTGAACTTGAAATTTTGCAAGGAGTTGTTGATAAGTATAAGCTCCTTACTAGCTCTAGAGACCATTGTGTTCTTTGGCATTTGTGGGTTGTTGTGTGGATTTTCTTGCGTGTAGGAAGTCAGGGTGAGAGCCAAGGATAAGAATGTGGCTGCGGAGGACCCTAAGGAAGGGGCGGAAGTGACCTTGGAGGCCATACTCTTGGCTATCCAATCGTCCAAGGAAGAGGCCGAAGAGCGAGAGCGCCAAGCTGAAGAGCGGACTCGCCAAGAATTGCAAGCCTTGCGAGATGAGCAAGCAACCTTCATGAAGACCATGGAGGAGAAGTGGGGGCTGTCCCACAGTCCATCACCGAACCCATCTCAAGGTGATTACCAAGGGAGTGTTGCACCAAATCCTCTAATGGCCGGACCATCAAGCGGCAATCAAGGGGTCCAAGTGACCATACCCCTTCTAGCTCAAGAGTTGGCGAATGTGTCGCTACGTGAAGGATTTCATCATCCTCCACCGAATGTGGCTGCCTCAAGGGAAGAGTTCGGTTTGACCTCTAATACGTCTTCTCCTTATATTGCACCTTTTACTACTAGCATGGTTTCTTTGTACCCTAACATGGCAGGACCAAGTACCATCCATAGAGAGGAGTCAAGAGGGGTGTCGAGCACCATCTATAGAGAGGAGCCAAGAGGAGCACCGAATGCATACAATGGGTACCATGACCCGGGAAGGAGGATGGCTGGAAGAGGAGGTATGGGCCGAGGCCAATACCAAGGTGGAAGGATGCCCTATGTCCCCCAACGAGGCGTCGGAGGCTTTGACGAGGACTATGGTGACCAACGTGAGGAGTATGCACATGACCAACAACGGCCTCATGGGATAAAATTGGAGGTACAATCTTTTGGTTTACAATGTGACCCGGAGATCTATCTTGATTGGGAGCAAAAGACCGATCAAATCTTTAGGTACTATAACTACTCGGAAGCTCAACGGGTAGCTATAGCGACCATAAAATTTGAGGGTTTTGCTTACCAATGGTGGCTTGGGGACAAGGAGGAACGAGAGTACCTCGGAAACCCCCAAATCACTACTTGGCAAGCACTAAAGCAAGCTCTCCGAGATAGGTTTGTCCCGGATGATTTTTCGGATAGGGTGCATGAGAGGTTGGAGTTGTTAGAGCAAGGGAATAAGACCCCGGATGAATTCTATATGGAGCTAAAGACCTTGGTCTTTAGGTCTAGACTTAGGGTTCCCGAGGGGTATCTTATTTCTAAGTTTATTAATAACCTTAGCCCCGAACTCCGAGCCATAGTGAGCAAGCAACACTTTTCTAGAGGGACCCCTATGGAAGAAGTGCTTCATTATACAAATCGTATATATAAGGCACTTCATTCAAAGCGTCCCCAAGCTCAAAGCTCACGGCCTTGGCAAAATTCATCAAGTGGCTCCAAGGGACCACAACCTATGGCAAGACGCTTAGAACCCACTAGGAGTGACAACTCAAGTCACCCTAGAAGAGAGGCTCCTAATTCGGATCAAACCCAACGAAAGGAGGGAGAGACCCGAGCTAGGGATCTTAAGTGTTTTAAGTGTCTCGGCCATGGCCATTTTGCCAAGGATTGCCCCTCAAAAAGGCAAGTTCTTCTCAACACTATAGGGGGCATTGAGTCCGAGGATGAATGGGAAGAAGAGCTTGTTAAGAAGGAGGATGGTTTAGAGGAGTTGCATGTGGTGGCCGCCGAGGGTGAGTGCTTTTTGGTCAAAAGAGCACTAACTATCTCGGAAGGTCCTAGTGCACCTAGTCAACGTGAGACTCTCTTTCACACTAGGTGTACCATTAAGGGAAAGGTGTGTAGTGTCATCATTGATGGTGGCTCATGTTACAACTTAATTGATCAAGAAGTGGTGAGTAGATTCAATCTATTGACCACTTCTCACCCGCAACCCTACACACTTTGTTGGTTGAATTCCGACAAGCCCCTTAAGGTCAAGGACCAAGCCACCGTTCAGTTTGCTATAGGAGAATATGTGGATGAGGTTGTGTGTGATGTTTTACCCATGACCGCATGTCACCTTCTCCTAGGCCGACCATGGCAATTTGATAGGGGTGTCATCCATCAAGGGGTGACAAATGAGTATTGTTTTATCATGAATGGTAAAAGAATCACCCTACACCCTATGATGCCCCATGAGATCATGGCTGACCATATGGCTAGAGAGCAAAGAAAGGCCGACCAACAATTAGAGCAAAGCCAAGGTAAGAAGATGGCAATTGGAAACAAAGGTGGTGCTTCTCATCACATGCTTTTGGCTAAGCCTTTTATGCCTACTTTCATTGCATGTCCTCCACCATTCATTACATTTTATGAGACTAACCCTACTAATGAGGCGGATGTGGTGTTGCATAGTTTGTCTTGTAGTTCTATTGTAGGTCAAGGAGGTGTACCGCACAAGGAAAGCTATTGCTTGGAGGGAGAAAGAGACTTCGACGAGCTGGATTTGAGGTCGAATCCCTTTCAAGGAAGGGAGGATGATATGAATATGCTCATGGCCAGTGAAGTGCCCACCATGCAAGAGGAGCCCATGTCCAAGACCAAGGCAAAGGCAACCCGGGCAAACCCTAAAATCCCGCCGGCAAACCCTAATTGCCCGCCAAGCCACATGGAGATTCCTCTTGGCACACGTCCAATTCTCTCGGCCACCAAGACTCCCACAGCTCCCACAGAGTCACCTCAGATCATTGGAGCCCAAGGTGCCAAGCCATGTCAACATTTGCCGAGCCCTAGGTCAAGCCCTAGATTCACGGTCGCGCGTGGGGAGGAGTATAGGCACGAGCCCACACCTGGCTCAATCACCCGAGCCCGAGCTGACCCACTTCACCACCAGCTCAAGGGAGGTCCAGTGGCTCAGGGAGTGCCGAGCCAAACCGAGCCCAGCCCGGTCCCATGCATTGGAGCTTCTCCGGAAATCTCGCCGCCGGCCACGTCCGGGTTAATAGCCCATGAGAAGAATTGAAGTCCCATTGAATTTCCGAATCATTTCCGGTTGTTTTTCTTTGGTTTTTAAACATTATTAGACTTATTTTAATTTCCCTAAACTGTCCATTAATTGTGTTTAGGTTAGTGGGCACGTGTTAGCTTAGTGGGTTAATTTTAGTGTTTTTCTTTTTATTTCTCTTGGTAACCGAATGCTAGGTTACTAAGGAAAACAATTTGGCATTGTGTTAGGTACGTTTATTCAGATCAAAACCAGAGTTATTCAGTTTCTAAGCTTTTCTCTTTGTTCCTTAACTTGTGTGTGATATCAAGTTCTTCCCTTGAGAGATTTGAGTGTGTTGTATCTCTGATTTCTCTTGGTCGCTTTTCCTTGGTTTAGTGTGTGATATCTAGACCTAGGAGAGTGCTTATCCCCCACAAATCAACACCCATTCAATCGTTCCATCGTCATCCCCCAAAAACCCTAAAAGTGCCGAAGGTGCCCTAGTTCTTCATCCTTTGGAGATTAGCCATTTTCGTCCACAACAAGAGCAATTCTTGCACAGAGGCTTCCATAGATCCGAAGGGCTATCATTAACCAAAATACTTTTAGGGACATAATCTCAACAACAACAAATCAACTTACAAGATGGAAAGCTAACTCTCTTTCCCAAGAAGGTAGATCGACCTTAATCAAGTCAAACTTAACAGCTAAACCTAATTTCATCATGCAAAGCTTCATGTTACCTACATCAATTCAAAAAGAACTAGACAAAATGAACATATCATTTTTCTGGAACAAAGAGCCCACATATAAACCATTAATTGGATGGGATAAAATATGTAAAAATAAAGAACATGGTGGTATAGGCATTAGGAAAACACAAGATATGAACAAGGCTCTCCAAATGAAGCTCATCTGGAAAATCCTTGTTGAACCAGATAATATCTAGGTTAAAATTATCAACAAAAAATATCTCAAAAATGTCAACATTCTTTAATACTCGAAGAGAGGCAATCACTCCTGGCAATGGTCTCACTTAATCATACTCATGAAAGAATTCCAGACTCGACTTTAGTGGTTAGTTTGAGATGGGAAAACTATTCATTTCTGGACAGACAATTGGATCAATAACCTCAATCTTCAAGACCATAGCATATCAACGACTACTATTAACCACTCCACTATTGTTAGTGAATTTATTAACAGCAATGGTACATGGAATAAAACTAATCTGGAAAAAAATCATAAAAGTCTATCCTGTTAAAAAAATCTTAGACATCCCTATCCCGCAACATACAATAGAAGATAGATTATATTGGGCTCCCAGTAAAAATGGATGGTTTTCCACCAAATCAGCCTTCGATCTTATTACAAATCACTCGAACCCTACCATTGCCAATCTTTCTTGGATCTGGAAACTTGACACGTATCCAAAAGTGAAGAACTTCATTTGGAAAATTTGCCATGATGGCCTACCAACAAAAATGCGACTAGCCCAGAAACATGTCCCAGTCCCTCTAGCATGTGACTTCTGTGACAACCCTCTTGAAGAGATCATCCATCTCCTTACCAAATGCTCATTCACTCTTAACCATATTAAAAAACAAAATGCACATGTGGAAAACATTCTACGAAATCTTGACACAACCAATAAAAAAACCAAGAGAGTTGTTGGTGGAATTAAACACCTTACTAACCAAAAAAGAATTCACCATTCTTGCCACCTCTTGGTGGGGAATTTGGATAAATAGAAACCAAACCATTTTTTTACTTTGATCCATTGGACAAAATTAAGGATCTGTCTTAATTATATCCATCCTTCTTATAAATTGGGGAAAGACTAAAAAAGTTGAGAGTGACGATGTTACTGTCCCAAAACACACAACCCGTAATACCAGGAAAACAAGATTTCTTAAATGGGAAAAACCCAACCAGAACTATCATAAGATTAATTTTGATGATTCTAAACAACCAAACAAAGAAGCTGGTACTAGCTTTATCATCAGAAACGATAAAGGGGATGTTATACACATGGAAAGTAAATGATGTGGTCATAGCAACTCTCTGATGGTTGAAGCTCTAGCCTTTAAATATAGCATCAATCATGCTAAAACCCTCAATATCCAAACAACTACATATTGAGGGTGACAATCTCAAACATATTAAATCTATCAAAGGTATTTGGGATTGTTCTTGGGAAATTAAAATGGTTGTTATCGATATTAAAGTCAACCTCCATCTTTTCCAAGATGTTCAGATTAGGCACATCTTTTGTGAGGTGAACCCCACCGCTGACATAATTACTAAACTCAGCTTTTCACCAATTGTGTCTACCGTGAGTAATGATTTAGAACTTTTAGTTCTCATCCGCAAGGATGCTCTAGGCTGGTCTTCGCATAGAAACTAAGACTAGTCTAATTCTTTCATTATCAAAAAAAAAATGATTTTCAAAAGTTGGTAGGAATTGGTTTCCGTGAAAACCAATGTTCTTGTGACAACACACTTAAAATGATAGTTAAAAGGAGAAAAAATGTCACGTAAGAGGAGAAATATGTCATGTAGTAGTTGAAGGCCTTGGTTGGAGGATCGATTCAGGGCTTCATGTTCGAGCGTGGACTGAGGTGTGGATCCCTGACCCATCAGGCAGATTGTACAGGCCTTCCTCCAATGATAATTATGACCTACGTATGCTGGTTTTTGCTTTTTTGACTCAAGGAGACCGCTCTCGGAATATCGCCTTTGTTATAATTGTATTTCAGCGTATGACACATCGAACATTTTGTGCATCCCTCTTGGGCCTTGTTGCACTGTTGACGGCCTTTCATGGTGCCCAAACAAGTCACTTATGTTTATAATTAAATCAGCATATTGGCTCGGTAGAAGCTCAAACCTTGATTCCTCCGCCTCCTAAGTTTTTCCAAACTTATGGGCTTTGATTTGGAAGTTGAGAGTTCCTCCTAAAATTGCACAATTTGCTTGTTGTTTTGCTCTGACATTCTTAGTGTTAAATCAAACCTATTAATTAGAAGGGTGGTCGACTCCTCTATTTGTGATCGATGTAATTTGGCCATAGAATCAGCTCATCACGCACTTATTGATTGTATTGTTGCTTGCCCTACTTGGGAACATTCTTCTTTGCAACAATTTCTTCTGCAGGCACCTACTACGATGACCAACATGAAATTGTAAAATATTGTATAGGCTACTAAAGGATGCTTAGGGGCCACTGAGTTCCTATAGAATTGTTGAATTTCTTAGGCAATCCGTTACAAAACCTTATTTTCTGATGTTGTGGTGAACACTTTCTTGGGCAATACAGGGCGTTCTCTCATATGCCTCGTGCATTTGGGCCCATTTTTGGTGGGCTTTAAGTTCACGAGGCCCATCATCACATATCAAATTCAGCTCATTTAGAGACCATTTGCTATCGGTTAATTGAAGACAACTCGGGTTGTGTTTTGGAGCAACCTTTGGACTTTCTTTGATTTACTATAAGTAGTTGTTTTGTTTCCATTGTTAGACACAACCAAAGACAAGCCATCATCGACGCCGACAATTCCATGACAGTACTCCAGGGCGTTCTCTCAAATGCCTCGTGCATTTGGGCCCATTTTTGGTGGGCTTCAAGTTCACGAGGCCCATCATCACATATAAAAAATTCAGCGCGTTTGGAGACCATTTGCTACCGGTTAACGGAAGACAATCCGGGTTGTGTTTTGGAGCAACCTTTGGACTTTCTTTGCTTTACTATAAGTAGCTATTTTGTTTCCATTGTTAGACACAACCAAAGATAAGCCATCATCGACGCCGACAATGCCATGACAGTACTCCAGGGCGTTCTCTCAGATGCCTTGTGCGTTTGGGCCCATTTTTGGTGGGCTTTAATTTCACGAGGCCCATCATCACATATAAAAAATTCAGCGCGTTTGGAGACCATTTGCTACCGGTTAATGGAAGACAATCCGGGTTGTGTTTTGGAGCAACCTTTGGACTTTCTTTGCTTTACTATAAGTTGTTGTTTTGTTTCCATTGTTAGACATGTTTAAGCTTAATATTTCTTCAAGTTTTTACAGAGAAAAACCCTAGAAACTCGAGTTTTGACGTCTTGTTTTTGTGTGAATATCGAAACACTTGTGGTTTGAATCTTGGTGTGTTCATCTGAGATTTCATCTATGTTGTTCTTATGTTTTCTTGGTGAGTTTATCCAAGACTAAACAGTAGCCTATCCTTCTCAAATACCACGTCTAAGTTCCCTCAAATTACCCTCAAAATCTCACGTCTAGATCTATCCCTTTCCCTTCCCCCGAACTCACTAAACTCTTGTGGAATTCAATTGGCGCTTGGGTGGCGATTCTACCTTGAACCAGTCCGGATCCTTGCTTGGGGCATATCATTTGGTATTACAACTCTCTTCAAGGTTAGTTTCCAAGATCCAAGTTAAATTACTACAAGAATTGCATGCAATGAACACCATTTGCTTCTAGCCGTTTGTCTGTTGTTGTGTTTGTGAGAGATCTGAGTTTGAGATTTGCATATAGACAAAGGTTAAAGATGACTGTTATGGAGTTTATTGAAAAACATAGCTCCTCCTTATCCAACCTTTATTTCCTTATCATTAATTCAGCAGAGTTAATTTCTGTGTTTTAATGCTCTATCTTTAATAGCCTTGACCAATTGCTGAAATTTGTAACTTCTTTGGGCCTAGTTTATCACGTGTTGTTGCATGATATACACTTTCTAAAGTTCTTAATTCAAGGAAACAAGATACGAGAACCGTACTCATCCCGTAAGCAAAATTATGAGCAACTCGTGACAAGTTAGGGCAACAAAGTCACCAAAAATTTGTGTTGTTATTTTCAGGCTAAAGTTGAGTTGTGTGCAAGCAAGAATTGTTAAGTTAAGTATTTGAACTCGAAAAAAGGGATTGAGCAAAGAAATACACGGCCTAAGACAAAAGGAAAGGCCATAGAAAAATCATTCTCAACTAGAAAGAGTCGAGTGCATTTCTGATTTTTTTTATGAAGGGTTGGTGCCTAGTAGCTCCTTGTGTACTTGATTTGGACTTTATAACATGTTTAAGTGCTAATAACACGTGAGAAACAAAGCTTGTTTGACCAAACACTTATCCTTGCATAACCTTACATTTGGTGCTCATTGCAACTGTCCTTGTGGTTTATTAAGCTTGGAAATTGTAACTACACTTGGGAGGGTTTCTTTTCCTTGTTATTGTGCACCAGCTAGGGTTGGACATTGACGGGTAACTAACCACTTAAGCCAAGGAAGTTGGTCACGCCGAGGTAAGTAACCTCTACTTGTTCAATTCGGTTTTCGAGCTAAGTGCCTTGTTTGTGTTTTGGTTGCTATGTCTATATAGGGAGACAAAGGAAGATCCTCAGGGATGCACTAGCCCCTAGCCAACCTCATGACACTGTGAGTTACCCTTTCACCAAGGATGTGACCAAGGATGTAGTCGTCCGATGGGACCTGCCCCCAATATTTGATGAAGATCGAGCCACTTAGGTCACCCCATGGTGATGATTTACAAGAGAGCTTCCAAGATAATGGGCCATCCAATCAAATGGAACTTGCAAGTCAATGGGATGGACCTTATATCTATGATGACGAGCCTCAAGAGAGGGAGGTTGAAAGTTTCAAGCCATATGTTCTTAATCCGAAGTGGCTTATGCTAAAGAGTCTTGTGCTCCTTCCTACACACCTAGCTTCCTCAACCACAAGGCTACACCTTGGTTGGATGCAATGCCTATGCTTCCAACATGTCTTTCATTCGGCCTTATGGGAAAGGAAGATAAATTGGTCATCAAGGAGGGAAAATGCATCTTCACGGATGAGGAGAACATATCACATGGAAAAGATGCAAGAAGTTCAAAATTCGGGGAAGTGTCTTTCACTTGTTCATATTTTGTCTCTTCATATGTGGACCCTTTTGTGCATGCATCTAGTGTTAAAGATTATTTTGCAAAACATGATGCATTGACTTGTTTCGATAAAAGTTCTTGCATTCCTTATTACATTCTTCCTCAAAGTATTTCAGGTAGCATGCATCTAGGTCACTTTGCTAATTACATGGGTAAGGATGTTTGTCATTTCACTTGCGACATGATTAATCATTTGCATGAGCATAAGGAAGAATGTGGCTTTAAATGTGGATATTTTAGTATGCATCATGAGATTTTCTTTGAAGACAAGTGATAGGCGTTTTGTCGCATGTACCTAACAAAGTAAACCTCAAAAACCTAACTAATGTAGTCTGGCAAGTAAGGATCGAATCCCACAGAGAATCAAGCTATATATCCTGTTTGCCAAAACGTTCACCAATTGATAACAAAGACAAGGGGGGGGGGGGTTGAGTTTATATGAATCTAACTAAGAAAACGATAAAAAAAAACATAAATAGCTTGGCTAGACAAATATCCACCTTCAGTTTGGTTGACCGATCATTGATTATCCCTAGTTCTCAATTCTCATGAATGTCCTATTCCATGTTCTAAATTATTTACCGGTCCTGATAATCCTAACTATTAAACAATCAAGAAACTATCAAGATTTAATTTAACAGCAGTAGTAAACTCAGGAATAGATAGGCTCATGCAATACTTAACAACCAGTCAGTACTCGACATGCAATCAATTCTCTCTACAATAAACTATTTCAACCAGTTCTAGAATATCGTAGTTGTTACTCTGAATTAGGGATGAACAATATTAATCTCAACAAGTTGACCAGATTAGGGGAACCAACACTATAGATAATACCAATCTCAACTAGTTTTTCAGGTTAGGGAAACCAATACTAATAATACTAATCACAACGAAATGGTGAACTAGATAAACCAATAGAATTCAAAACCCTAATCCTGCAGTATGAATAATACCAATAACTAATAGTTGATCAGGCTAGAGAAATCAATAAAACTCAATGGGATGAAAAACAAGAGAATCAATAACATTCAAGGATAGAGTAAGGAATAATCTCACAATCAAATTCAAACCAAGGCTTCAATTGTCTAGCCAAAAACAAAACAAAAATAAAAACAAAGAAAATGGAAAAGATGAAGAAGGAGAAAAACGAACTCCCCATCTAATGTTCTAAAGAATGAATATATAGACTTAGCAAAACCTAATTTATAAAGATAAGAAATATAATCTTCTAAAAATAAAATAAACGAACTAAAAGGAAATAAAATAAACAAAGATCTCGGACGAAAATTGTAACTCGGCGTCAGAAGGGAAATCCGCAACCGCGGCCAAGCTTCCACGCCCGCGGAAATGCCTCTGTAGTCTTCATCTGTTTTTGTCGTCCATCCTCGCCCGCGGCAATTTTTCCGCGCCCACGGCCACTATTCCGTGCCCGCGGCCTTGCTTTTGCAGCGACCTTCTGCTTCTTCCTTGCGGTCTTCTCTTGTGGTGGCTTCGCCTTATCTTCAATGTCTTCAAAGTATGCACTAAAACCATCCTTTCCGCCACTTCTTCTCTCAAACTCCATTCTCATCAAATATCTTCTAAACCCACACAAAATGGTACCTAATATCTAGTAACAACTCCTAGTTACGCACTACAAAGTAGAGCGGATCAAATTCCCCCATCCTTAAACCTTGCTCGTCCTCTAGTAAGCTAATTGAAACCTACTCCTCCAATGAAATATCCAAGGTCTTAGGAAGCACAGCAAAACTCTCCACTAAGAACCGTACCTAATCATGAATCTCCAGGGCACCAACACAACACCACAACACACAAGCTTCAAGGAAAGCAGAGTACTTCCCCCAAGCTTAACCCGAACACCATAGAGTGAAAGTGACCATCTAATCCTAGCTCTAGTCTATCTCCTTATACCTCCAAAGTGTCCTATCCGAATCCTCCTTATAGCTCCAACACTTATGTCACCACGCCAAGAAAAATGAGGATTCGTAATAATCACTATTCTTCTTTTCACTTATTTTGCCCAAGCGCCCTTTCGAGTTTTCACCTAGCCACTCATTTCATTTTTCTATAGATGGCCTCACAAAATCTCACATCACTCTTGACCTCTTCTTACCCCAGCCTAATGCTGGTCCGGGCCACCTGCTTATTGCCTAAGTCGCCCTTTTGGGTTTTCAGCTTAGCCCAAGATTTTTTTTTCTTTCTTTCTCAGACGACTAGCAAGTATAGATCACTCCCTCATGCTTAAATATTGCATTGTCATCAATGTAATAAAAGACTAAAAGATGAAGCACCGAGGATGGCAGAAAAGTACTCACACCGTCGCCGAGATGACCTGGACTTGGACGTTGGTGCTGGCGGTAACTCAGTGAAAACACAAGTCGCTGGTGTCGTGGCGGTCCTACTCAAGCAAACTCCACGTACAACCAAATGGATCCACTGTAAGGTGAAGTGGTACATCAAAGAAACGGGGTCGCACATGCCTTCTATGAACATAGATTTGGAGCCCTAGTATAATCGTGTAGCGGGCTCTATCGCTCTATATCAATCATCGTATCTGCAGTTGGCTCTGGAGCTCCTCCTCATCAGCTGTCTAATGTCGGACCATCATCGGTGCCAAATAAAAATGTCGGGCTAACGTCTCCTCCTTGGCAGCATGATGCGTGCCATCTCTCGTAGTAATAATCGGACAGCTGGGCCGCGATCACAGTTGTAAGGCTGCAGTCGCGGTGTCTTCATTTTTTTTTTGCAGAGTGGACTTACAGTGATAAAACCGCGGTCGCAGAAATATTTCCGCGGTCGCGGTTTCACGTCTGTTGCGAGGCGAACACCGTCTTCGAACTCCCACCTGCGATTTAGTCTAAAATGAAACAACAATAATCAAAACTTGAAAAGAAAAGACATAAAATGAATTACTTACCTCGGATTGCCTCCCGAGCAGCGCCTTGGTTAGTGTCGTGACTCGACATAGTGTCTTGTTGATCACATCGGTAAACCATCACACAAACGAGAATATATAGACTTTAGATTCCCCGGCAACGGCGCCAAATTTGATAGGCGTTTTGTCGCATGCACCTAACAAAGTAAACCTCAAAAACCTAACTAATGTAGTCTGGCAAGTAAGGGTCGAATCCCACAGAGAATCAAGCTATATATCCTGTTTTCCAACACGTTCACCAATTGATAACAAAGACAATAGGGGGGGGGGAGTTTATATGAATCTAACTAAGAAAACGATAAATAAAACATAAATAGCTTGGCTAGACAAATATCCACCTTCAGTTTGGTTGATCGATCATTGATTATCCCTAGTTCTCAATTCTCATGAATGTCTTAAGCCTTGTTCTAAATTAATTACCAGTCCAACCAGTCCTGATAATCCTAACTATTAATTAATCAAGAAACTATCAAGATTTAATTTAATAACAACAGTAAGCTCAGTAATAGATAGGCTCATGCAATACTTAACAACCATTCAGTACTCGACATACAATCAATTCTCTCTACAATAAACTATTCCAACCAGTTCTAGAATATCATAGTTGCTACTCTGAATTAGGGATGAACAATATTAATCTCAACAAGTTGACCAGATTACGGGAACCAGCACCATAGATAATACCAATCTCAACTAGTTTGTCAGGCTAGGGAAACCAATACTAATAATACTAATCACAACGAAACGGTGAACTAGATAAACCAATAGAATTCAAAACCCTAATCATGCAGTATGAATAATACCAATAACTACTAGTTGATCAGGCTAGAGAAATCAATAAAACTCAATGGGATGAAGAGCAAGATAATCAATAACATTCAAGGATAGAGTAAGGAATAATCTCACAATCAAATTCAAACCAAGGCTTCAATTGTCTAGCCAAAAACAAAACAAAGATAAAAACAAAGAAAAGGGAAAAGAGGAAGAAGGAGAAAAACGAACTCCTCATCTAATGTTCTAAAGAATGAATATATAGACTTAGCAAAACCTAATTTCTAAAGATAAGAAATATAATCTTCTAAAAATAAAATAAACGAACTAAAAGGAAGTAAAATAAAAGAAATAAAGTAAACAAAGATCTCAGAAGAAAATTGTAACTCCGCATCAGAAGGGAAATCCGCGACCACAGCCAAGCTTCCGCGCCCGCGGAAATGCCTCCGTAGTCTTCATCTGTTTCTGTCGTCCATCCGCGCCCGCGGCCATCCTTCCGCGCCCGCGGCCACTATTCCGCGCCTGCGGCCTTGCTTCTGTAGCGACCTTCTGCTTCTTCCTTGTGGTCTTCTCTTGTGGTGGCTTCGCCTTATCTTCAATGTCTTCAAAGTATGCACTAAAACCTTCCTTTCCGCCACTTCTTCTCTCAAACTCCATTCTCCTCAAATATCTTCTAAACCCACACAAAATGGTACCTAATATCCAGTAACAACTCCTAGTTATGCACTACAAAGTAGAGCGGATCAACAAGTCATACAGGATGCATATAGACCATAGTTTCATTTTCAAAATCAAGTATCCTTTTTATGTTCCTAGTAGCATGATTAAGCATATACATAGAAATAGAAAGAAAAGTTATTTTGCTTGTTCATGCATTTTGGCATACCATCAAGATCTTGGAAATATTAAGCTTCTAAATGAGTATTATGTTCATAAAAAGGATATTGTGACTCGCTTTTTGATTTTGATTGAAGGAAAGGATGTCATGGACAAGGAGGAGGATTTGAGGTCGAATCTTCCCCAGGGGAAGGATGATGCGAATCGGCATTCACATGAAGAGCATGTGTCGTCACCACCATCGGCACCGGCGTCACCTCTAGGGCATGAAGAAGGAAGTGGCGAAGTTCCTACAAATGAGGCACCTATTGCAGACAAGGCTAGTTCAAGTGTGGGTGTGCCAACTACCTCAACGACGCCCACCAAACCACTCACTCACACCTATTGCAGACAAGGCTAGTAGATAGTAGTTCGTATATTGTCGAGTTTGTACGCTTTACAATGATCCTAATTCTTCTTATATACACATTTAATTTCCAAGGATTAGCTAAACTAGCCGTTTGTCGTCCGTGATCTTCGGAGTTCGTCGGCTTTGATTACCAGATGGCCATGATCTTACAATATTTATGATTGATTACGTGGGTTGTAACTGCTGCATGGACCGATATATTAATCCACACAATCCGGGGTTCAATAACTCCTCAGATCCGTCGAGGCCGAGATCTTTGCTCGTCGCTTAATCATGCGATCACTATAGAAGGGAATGCTACTTCATCCACTGGGCCGCTCTGGTGGTGGTCCGTTAAGGATGAGGCCCAACAATAGCCCCAAAAAATCGAATTGGGCCGGAAGCAGCTGCTGAGGGATGGTTGGATTTTTTCCAAAGCCTCCATCGAACGTGATCTCCCTCTTGCCGATTCCACTATAATGGATCGATGACGTGGTGCTTTTCCATTGGTCGACATGTTTGACTGTGAGCGGGTAGTTTCCCCATAAATGGCAATCACTTCCCTTTCTTTTTACCATCCTCTTTTTACTCACGAAGGGTTTCTGGTTCAAAGGTAAGAGCTTTTTCGAATTTCCTACCGTTTCTTTTTGAACAATGTCGCTTCCGAGATAAAAAAAAGTCCAAAGCTTTGTCTTCTGGTGTCGGCAAGAAAGATAGCGATTTCCCCCCCTCGAATCTCCTTAGCCTAGAGGATTCCTTAGCCGGAACCTTGACTTAGTCGGAGTTGGATACGATTATAGAAGTAGGCCATTTCCCTTCTGAAACGGTGACTCACCTCCCTTTGCCCCAAGAACGTGTCGACTGGTGTCGCGACGGATGGGTTTGCTTTTTTGAGTATCCCTTCAGAATAGGTCATTCTTTCCCTTTTTCGAGCTTGGTGAGGAACTTCTTGTCTGTTCTTAATCTTGCCCCATGTCAGGTGATGCCACATGTGTGGCGTCTCCTTAGGTTAGTTGATCTTTTGGTGTCCAGTGTGGAGGTTGATTTTGATTTTGATGCTCTCTGGTATTCGCATTACCTAAGTAGTCTAGGTTCTTCTTGCTTTCAATTGTGCCTTAGGTCAGACAGAGAACCAATCGCCCTAAATCTCAACGTTAACGATCGCGGATGGAGGTCGCGATTTTTCTTTGTTGAGAGGAGGTCGCTTGAGGGGGGATTCGATTGCTCTTTCTTGCGTGACGTCTGGAGGACATCAGGTATTGTATTAGCCTTTAAGACTTTGTGTTTTGATGTCTTGTTAACTTCTGCTCACGTGTGTCTATTTTCAGTGCCGAGTCCAGAAGAGAAGACAGATTCAAATTTCGCCGCGGTTACTGAAGTTTTACTTGCTTTTTCGGAGGCCAACAGGTCATTCAAGAATGTGAATTGTCTAACCCTTAGCCCTCTGAGCATGGCGACTCTGTCCATTTCCGTTACCAAAGGCACTTGTTCGTTCCTTCAGGTATGCGTGTGGGTGGTCTTTGGAGTGACCATATGTTTATATGTTTGTGCTTGCCTGACAGTATCTCAGGGCGCGAGGTCAAGTGCTCGCTTCTCCGGAAAGAGTCTCTTGGATCAAAAGCTGTTGGCGGCAAAAGCTTCTTCTTCGGCGAAAGGTGAAGCTAAAGCCCTTTCGAGGGTCATCGCCTTAGATTCACCGTCGTCTAAAACTTTAGGGGCGAAAATGAAAGTGACTGGTGCTCCAGGGCTTCCGGTGGGCATGATGAAGGGAAGAGGTTTGGAAGAGTTGCTCCACACTTTGGATCCGGAAGCTAAGAAGGAGATTGGTGACTTGCAACCTATTGATTGTATCGACGAGGCCGGAGCGGCCGCTTGGCGACTAAGTGAAGAAAGATCTTGTATGGAGTTTTCTGCTAATACACGCGTTCTTGTTTTATTGCTTATGTCTTTTTACATTGTTTGTTTACAGGCTCTTCAATATTCAATCATCGCGTTCTCCAATGTGCAAGATTTGAGCGACCGAGCTGATACGCGGGTCACCGAGGTTGAGGGTCAACTAAAGGTTGCCAATGGGCGCGTCAAGGCTGCTGAGGGCAAGCAAGAACTGGCCGAGAAGAAGTTGGTGGAGGTGCAAGCCCGGCTCGTGGAGCTTGAGGGTAGTGTTGAAGAGGTTCGTGTGAAGGATGCCCACGTTGCCACCGATGTCGGGACGCATTTCTATCTCAAGTCTCATATTGAAATGATGGAGGAGTATACTGCTGGGGCTCATTCGACTTGGAAGATTGAGGATGCGAGGGCAAATATAGACCTCTTGTATCCCTGTGGTAATCCGGGCAACGAGCTGTTCAAATTGATGGGTCTTGGAGAAGACGAACAGAGGGAGGAGGCCAATACTGAGGCGGTTGAAAGAGACATCGCGGATGTATCCAAGGAACTTCCTGAGGCGACCGAGGGTCAAGATGTTGTTCCTATGGAAGTTAATGAGAGGTCAGGCGAGTTCTAACTTGGTTGATAAATGACATTGTTTCTTTTTTGTGTGTCGTGAACCCTTTACTTTAAACGTTTAGACAATGTGTTATGCCCCATCGTGGCGATGGGATGGTTAATGTTTTGGTGACCTGTCCACCATTGCGGGTCGCGTATTTTGTAAACACTTTAGTATTTGTCGCGTACCTTGTGTTTTTCTTGTGTGTTTTTTTGCAGGTGGATTTTGTCAATCGCGCCTTGGCTGTTTACGCGAAATGTTTGGTCGTGACGACATGTAATTGTAGATGTTAATGTAGCATGCTTTGTCTATCTGGGGAGGAGTCGTATGTAATGTTAGGGTAAAGACGAGTACCTTTGATAGGACAAGTCTCATAAATAGTTTGTAGTATGTTGTTTCTCTACTCCCCATGTGTAGATCGATTTGTGTGTTATAAGCACTGATTTGTATATAGTAAGGATATCCTTTTGAGTTTGAATGTCATGTTTGTCTTCGAGGCCTCTTGTTCTTGTTAAATTGTGTTAAGAGTACAAAAAGGAAAAGGTCTTGGGGCGACTATTGGGGGGTGACCCAATGGCCCTCCGATGCGTAAGTCAGTGATATATTTCAAACAAGTGTAATCGAATAGATGTAAAAAATGTAAGGGAAAGAGGGGTTTAGAAATGATATAACTTTAAGTGGGTCGCATTCCAACTTCTAGGAATTGGATGTCCGTCCTTGGTTTCTAGTCGGTATGCTCCTTGTCCGACGACTTCTTTGATGAGGTAAGGTCCTTTCCATTGGGGCGCCAACTTCCCGTCGGTTGGATCTCTGGTGTTCTGGAACGTTTTCCTTAAGACCCAGTCTCCTAACTTGAAGACTTTAGCTCAGACGTTTTTGTTATAACTTCGGGTGACTTGTTGCTCGTATTAGACCATTCGAATTCTAGCTATCTCTCTGGTTTCGTCTATGGTGTCGAGATTGTGAGCTAATTTGATGTCATTTTGTTTCGGGGTTTGGAGTCCATATCTGGCAGTTAGGACGAGTAGTTCAGTGGGGATGACTGCCTCGCTTCCATAAACTAGTGAGAAGGGGCTCTGTCCTATTACATTTTTTGGTGTCGTCTTGTCAGACCATAGTATCAAGGGGAGCTCGTCGGCCTACTTGCCTTTTGCTCCTGTGAGACGTTTTTTGAGATTATTGATGATAATTTTATTGTTGGATTCTGCTTGACCATTGGATTGTAGATATCTCGGTGTGGACGTGACTAGTGTGATGTTCCATTGTTTGCAGAAGGATTGCGTCTTGCTACCGATGAATTGGGAGCCATTGTCGCATACGATTTCTCAAGGGACGCCAAATCTGCATAGAATATTACATTTTATGAATGAGATGACGTACTTTTATTTTACCTCTCGATATGCTTCGGCTTCTATCCATTTAGAGAAATAATCGGTCATGGCTAAGAAGAAGACGCGTTGTCCTGATGCTGGTGGTAGTTACCCGACGATGTCCATTCTCCATCGCATGAAAGGACAAGGTGCAAGAGTTGGATGAAGCATCTCTGATGTTTGGTGAGTGATGGGAGCATGCCTTTGGCATGCGTCGCATTTTTAGACGTAGTCGATCACGTCCTTGTTCATCGTAGGCCAATAGTAACCCGTCCTAAGAGCTTTGCCAGACAGACTGCGTCCTCCGATATGATTTCCACATTCTCCGTCATGTAAATATTGTAGGACGCGTTGCACTTTGACTTTTTTGAGGCAGCGTAGGTATAAGCATGTGACAGATCATTTGAATAGAACATTATCTGTTAGATCAAAAGTAACGGCTTGTACCTTAAGTCTTTTGGCTCTTGTCTTGTCTGTTGGTAGTATTCCGTCTTTGAGCCACTTGATGTAGGGTGTGGTCCAATCATCTTGGTCACCTACCAAGTTTTCTTCTGTATGGTCGCCTACTTCTGCTGAGACGACTTCTTCTAAGGGCAATTTGTTCATCGTTTGGATGTCGTCTGGATTAGCTGTTCTGAAGATTTTGGGGACGGCCGGCGTGGTGAGATGTGCCAACGGGATGTTGTGAAAGTCGTTGGGATGTAGGGCAGAGCCAAGATTTGCTAGAGCGTCGGCTTGTGTGTTGAGGTCACGCGGGACTTGTCGGATGGTGAAGTTTTGGAATTTCCTTGCCAATTTTTTGACGATATTGTAATAACCCTCAATTTTTGTAAGGGTATTTATGTAATTTACCCAACTCTATTTCTAATAAAGGAATTTTTGGTATTTATTTCATAATTCCAAAAATAGAAATGAAGTGGAGATTCTTAATATAAGTTGCTACAACCTTAAAGTTGTGAGCTATTTAAATATTTGGATAACATTATGTTGATCCTAAAGTTAAATAAAACTTATAAAATTTAACCTAGAATATTTAAATCAAGTTTAACTTTTTTTGTTAAAAGATTTAAATATGGTTAAAGCCATAGGAATTGTAACTTAAGCTTGTCTTAGCCTAAGTTAAGCTTATTTTAGCCAAAGTTAATTTTTCTAAATATTAATTTTGGGCTAAAATAATATAAGAAACATAGAATTATTAAAATAATTAAGTTTGAGAAGTTTTTGTAATTTTTCGAGAATTTTTAAGGGCATTTTTACCCACCCTTGAAAAGTTGGGGCCAAAAGTGTAAATATGCCGAAAGTGGACTGGTTACTGTTCACCTTTCTTCTTCCTCCATCCCAGCCGAGCTCCTGGTGTCCATCAATGGCGGATTTTCGCCCAATTCGAGCTCGTTTGGGCTCGAATTGCTCAACCAATTAATGGGCTTTTTAGTATAGGATTAAACTCGTCCAACCCAAGTGGATTCGGAAGGAAACGATCAAGGATAAGATCGAATTCCTCCATTTAAGGCAAGTGTGTACTCGGTTTTAGCTTTATGGAAATTGGACGATATCGGGGTCAATCCGAGATCGTTTTGGGTCAAATTTTATACGATTTCGAAGCCCTCCCCGAGACCTTTCCAACCCCTATAAATAGGGCAGCATTCATTGAGATTTCGGCATCCAATTAATTCTCCAAAGCTCAAGAACCCTAGCTCTCGGCCGCGTCTGTTCTTCACGGAAATTCATCGATCACCGTCCACCGTTGGAGTCGCCACCACCACCAGAAGTTGCGCCTGGAAGTTAGCTTCCAAAGCCCTAAGGTCTCGCCTCCGATCACTCACCGTCGGCCACCGCGCTAGCCAGAAAACCGCGACCTCCCATTCGCGTCGATCCGAATCGGGTATTTTCTGGATTTATAAATAAATTTTGATATTTATTTATGTATGAAAAGATTATTTAGAATATATGATTAATTGATATTTAATCGTATAGATAATCATCCTACCGATTAAACCTTGAAGATTGAATTAATTTGAGATGTATTAATTCAATCTTGAGACATATACCCCTCAAAATACAGTTTTAAATAAATTATCTAATTATAATTTATTTTGTGTGATATGGGTACATCTCGGATTCGCTTCTGGAACAGAAATAGAGTAGGGATTCAAGTTGTTACCCGGAAACAACCATCCCCGTGATACCGTTCATCCCTCCATAATTCAATGCAAGTGACAGTTCGCTCTTGCTAATTTATTCCATATTTTTCTTAATTGACAATTAATCTATTGTCTTAATTAAGTTGGGATAAATATTCTTAATTTCTCGTTTTGGAACTTGTGTGAATAAATGGCGTGTTAATTGAACCTTATTATTAGGTTGTATAATATGCTAGCTAAGACCCTTATATATATTATTATTATTATTATAGGGTGCTAGTTATAATTGGTGTGGACTTGTTGTGCATTGGTGTGGATATATAAATGATAGATTAGAACGAGTATTCGTAGGAACGCTATTTCCTTGCAAGGTTTAGTCGTTTCTTTATAACTTGGTGTTAGGAGGATAAATGCCCTAACACTTTTGGTCATGACCTACCCCTATCCGAATATAGGTGGTGGTGCACTTAGCTAGTGCCAATCTTCGGGATTTATTCCCAATCTTCGGGATTTATTCCCATCCTATATCTCATTGCGAGATCTGTTGTGGAAATTAAAAGCTTCAACGTAAAATGCACGTTTTGAAATTAAATAAGATAAGTGCTCGTTGCACATAATTAATATACCCTCGGGCGAGAAGTACAATGTGGAACCTGCTCGGACTCTTGTATTAAAGTAAGTCCTCTTTCCAATCTAGATTCGCATTACGTGGTGAGGTTGGTCGTGGACCCAAATAGTCAAGGTCGTTTTCAACCTTTGTGTGAAATATAATGTTCCCAAACAATCATAAGTATTCCTATAAGACTCATTCCTTTGGAGTCTTCTCTCCTTGCATTCCTATTCTTTCATTTCAATGAGAGTATCTGGTTATATATCGTCTATCGGTTTTTATTCGAAAGACAATGATAGTAACTTGATACAATCATAAAAACCACTCTGTTTGAGCCCTTGCGTAGTCTTTCATTAGACTGACCAACCTTTCTCTTTCCTTGCATGGTTGGCTGGTGTCATCCGTCCTATACGGCACATCAGTGGTTGGTCTCAGATGCCTTGAAGTAACAAATCGAAGACGAAGGCTTGAAGTTGAAGATTGAAGATTTTTAGTAATATTATTTTTAAGTTGTCTAGTGTTGATTTAGTCTTCCGTTATAATTTCAATACCGTTTGTAAAACTATCCTTCTCAATTTACGAGAGGAATTTTAATAAAAGATTGAGTTTCTTTATACAAAGTCTTCCGCTATTTACTCGTTATTATTTAATGTTCGTTTAATTATTTAAGTTTAATTGTTTCGATTAAAGCCTTGGATGGCTTTGGACTTTATAGTATGAGGTCACTGGCGTGTGGCACTACCGACGTAAGTCGGGGGTGTTACAGATATCCAGGTATGCCATCATCCTGTCGTCTTTAGCGGCGTATGAACCTTGCACTTGGTTGACGATCAGGAGAGAATCGCATGTCACCTCTATGCTTAGGATTGTGAGATTGTGCGTGAGTGTTAACCCAAATACAAGGGCTTCATATTGTGCTTCGTTGTTGGTCGCGTCCCACTCGCATCTCACAGCTTGGGCTATGTGGTCCCCTTGTGGCGATTTTAGTACGACACCTAGGCTGACTCCTCTTACGTTTGACACTCCGTCTGTATGGAGTTGCCACGTTCCCCTATCCTCTTCAACTTTTAGTTGTTCGACCTCCTTCGTGGCTTCTTGTTCCAGTGTAGGGCTGAAATCGGCCACAAAGTCAGCTAAAGCTTGAGATTTGATCGCCGTCCTCGGCTCGTACTCAATGTCGAATCCGCTAAGGTGTATAGCCCACTTAGCCATTCGTCCTGTAAATTCTGGTTTCCTTATGACGACTTTCATGGGATGGTTAGTTCTTACAATAGTAGCATGTGATTCGAAATAGGGTCTTAACTTGTTTGAGGCCATAACTAGTGCCAAGACTAATTTTTCAAGTGACGTGTACCTTGTCTCAGCAGGAAGTAGGGAACGACTTACATAGTAGACCGGTGATTGTTTACCGTCTTCTTCTTTTGTCAGGACTGCGCTGATGGCCGATTCCGATACGGCTAGATACATGGGTAATGGCTCGTCGTCTTTTGCTTTAGCTAGCAGGAGCGAACTCGCCAAATACGTCTTTAAGTCTTGGAAGGATTGTTCGTGTGCTGCTGTCCGTCCTGTCAATTTCTGGACGTCCTTGACACATCGGGGGGACCTAAGATTGACGATAGCCTTTATCTGGTCTGGACTGGCTTCTATCCCTCTTTGTGTTACCATGTATCCCAAAATGTTTCTTGAAGACACTCCGAAAGAGCATTTAGTTGGGTTTAGTTTCATATTATATCTTTTCAATACCTCGAATGCTTCTTTCAGGTGTTCGATGTGGTATCTTACCGCTTTGGATTTGACGAGCATGTCGTCGATGTAAACTTCCATGGTGTCTCCGATCTGGTCTTTGAACATTTAGTTCACCAACCTCTGATATGTGGCCCCTGCGCTTTTTAATCCAAAAGGCATTACATTTTAGCAGTACGTACCTTGGCTTGTTATTAAGGCTGTATTTTCTTGGTCGTCGTGGTCCATGAGGATTTGGTTGTATCCACTGAACGTGTCCATGAATGTTAGCATTTCGTGTCCGGCGGTCGCGTCAACCATGGCATCGATATTTGGTAATGGGAATGAGTCTTTGGACAGGCCTTATTTAGGTCTGTGAAGTAGATGCATACTCTCCATTTCCTATTCTTCTTTTGAACCACGACGACGTTAGCCAGCCAATCGGGGTACTTGACTTCTCATATTTTACCTGTCTCGAGTAAATTTTTGACCTCGTCGTCTATGATCTTATTTTGCTCTGGTGCGAACTTTCTCCTTTTTTGTTTGACCGGAGGATATGTGAGATCTACATTCAATTTGTGAGTAATAATATCTTGAGAGATCCCCAACATGTCTTCATGTGACCAAGCAAAACAATCAGAGTTGGACCGTAAAAACAAAATTAAATCTGCTCTGGTCGAATCGTTTAGATCTTATCCGACCTTTACCGTTTGTGTTGGCTTTGAAGGATCCAGTGCGATCTCGTCGAATTTTTCCATCTCTGGTTCGATGTACCGCGTGGTTCCTTTGCCACACTATGATTGCTATGCGGAAGATTTGTCGACTGCCCCTTTCATTGAAGTGACGTAGCACTCCTTAGCAGCCTGTTGGTCGCCTCTTATTTCCTGTACCCCCCACTTAGTAGGGAACTTTATTGTCTGGTGATAAGTGGAAGGTACAACTTTCATGGCGTGGATCCAAGGTCTGCCAAGGATTGCATTGTATGGGGATGGGCAGTCGAGTATTAAGAACTTTACCTGTTGGTTGACTCTACCAGCGTACGTTGTCAACACGATCTCGCCTTGGGTATATTTAACCTCCCCGCTGAACCCGATCAGTGGGGTAGAGTTTCTAGTTAAGTCGTCCTCGCTTAAACCCATACCCTTCAAGGTGTCGAGTGTCACTAGGTTGGTGGAGCTACCTGTGTCGATTAAAACACGACGGATAAGACAATTTCTAATTGAAAGAGAAATTACTAAACCGTCGTGGTGGTCGCCTAGCTCTTGGGCCTCCTATTCATCGAAAGTAATAGTGGGGGCGTTGGCGATTTGTGACTGTCTTGTCTCTGCCCGAATTGGCTTGTCACCTTTGCTTTCTCGGGCGTATCTTTTGGCGGCCGAGTATATGTTTCCACACACGTCCGACCCTCCTGAAATGGTGTTAACAGTTTTAGTAGGAACCGGAGAAGACGACTTATTAGATGTTACCTAGTCCCTTCGATCGAGGGTTATTTTGGATTTTTCGGAGATGACGTCGCGCAACAACCCCTGTGCGAGGAGTCTTGCGACTTCCTTACGGAGGGCTATGCATTCGTCCGTCGAGTGTTCGTGGTCCCTGTGGAACTCGCACCACCGGTTCATGTCTTTCTTTGCATCTGGTTTGTCTCTTTTTCGGGGCCACCTAACCTCTTTTCCATATATGTCGAAACTCTTTACGAGATCCGATACGGAGATGTTGAAGTTGTAAGAATGGAGCTTTGGAGGAAGAGCTGGGTTGTTCCTCCAATCCTGGTTCCTGTCATAAGAGTTGTTTACCTGACCGGGGTCGCTCCGTCCCTTAGGATAAGGTTGGTGTTGTCGGTCACGTCGATGATATGAGGACGGTCTTCAATCAACTCGATCGGGGCTTTTATTTGTTTTGGAGGGTTCCTCATATTCCTCGTGTCTGACTTGTGCCATGGTTTTGGCTTGTACATCTTCAAAGCTTCGACATAGATATTTGATCAGTTCGCGGTAGAGTTCACTACCCTTGATCAAACCCCAACGGAATGCTTCGATCGACGTGGGAACATCGCAATGCGGGATCGTGACCATTTTTTTGTTGTACCTATTAAGATAATCTCTTAGAGGTTCGCCATATCTTTGTACGACCCTGTACAGATCGCTTGATTGTTTCTCTAATCGTTGACTACTAGAAACTTGAATTTTGAACGAATTGATCAAGTCGGCAAACGAAGCAATGGAGCCTTATGGTAAATGCATAAGCCATGTTAGTGCAGGTCCCGCGAGAGTCGTGCCAAAGCTTTTGCACATGACTGCCTCACGGTTCCCTCTTGGAATCGAAATAGTCATTAATTTCTGCTTATAAATTGAGTCGTGATCGTCGGGGTCCTCGGTCCCATCGTAGTTGGGCATGTTGGGAACATGGAACTTTTTTGGAATTTCGACGCGTATGATCGCTTCTACGAAAGGCAAGTCTTCATATCCGTCGATTGCCTCCTTCTTGATTGGTTGGGGAACTCCCGAGATTCGTGCAATGCGGTCGTCTAGAGCCTTCATATGTTCATTGATGGCTTGTTGTATGAGGGCCTGGAGGTCGGCCGGAGCCGTCACCTGTGGATGAGTTGCTCGAGCTCCGGGAGGCTTAGCTATAGAATTTGGCATGTTAGTCATAACGAAAGTGACTGGAGGGGTCTGAAACATACCAGTAGGCTGGGAAGCATTGGTCTTCACGGCGGGTGTCGTGTCGGTTCCGTCCAGGTCGAGTCGTGTAGATAGTCCTTCCGGGTTGACCATGCATCTCGAGCCTCTGGGAACCGATACGGCTGAGTGTACCTGTGACCTTAGAAACTCATTTTCACGGGTTAGTTGAGCGATTTTAGACTCAGATTGAGCACTTAGCATTTCGGTCCTGGTACGTTGTTGAACCAGTTCCTCTTGAAGGACGTTCATGGCCCTTGCGAGTTCTTGTATTTGTGAATCCATGACTGGCTAGGCGCTGACGTCCTCTGCCTGATTTGCGATTTGAACGTTGCCTTGGGCTGGATCTTCGATGAGGACCACGAGGTTTCCTGTGCCGGTCATGATGGGATGAGAACTGGTTTGATGATTGGATCGTTGATTGGCTAGATGACCCACGTGGGCACCAAATTGTTTTGGGGCGAAAAGATCGAACCGACCTGAATCGCCTTAAAAAGGGGCAACTAGACAATAATAATATTGATTTTATCTGAATGACCCAAATCAAGCAAAGATCTAGACGAAATAAGATTGAATAGACGCAAGGACAATCTTATCTCATTCGAATAAGAGACTGATCGAATCAAAGGATCTAATCGTCGGTCGCTTTAATACAAAAATGAGGATCTGAGCTAGAGAGCAATGATGAGTGTAAGCAAGAGAGTAGTAAATAGTAGTTCGTATTTTGTCGAACTACTATTTAATTTCCAATCTTTTTATATACACATTTAATTTCCAAGGATTAGGTAAACTAGTCGTTTGTCATTCGTGATCTTCGGAGTTTGTCGGCTTTTTAGTATAGGATTAAACTCGTCCAACCCAAGTGGATTCGGAAGGAAATGATCAAGGATAAGATCGAATTCCTCCATTTAAGGCAAGTGTGTACTCGGTTTTAGCTTTATGGAAATTGGACGATATCGGGGTCAATCCGAGATCGTTTTGGGTCAAATTTTATACGATTTCGAAGCCCTCCCCGAGACCTTTCCAACCCCTATAAATAGGGCAGCATTCATTGAGATTTCGGCATCCAATTAATTCTCCAAAGCTCAAGAACCCTAGCTCTCGGCCGCGTCTGTTCTTCACGGAAATTCATCGATCACCGTCCACCGTTGGAGTCGCCACCACCACCAGAAGTTGCGCCTGGAAGTTAGCTTCCAAAGCCCTAAGGTCTCGCCTCCGATCACTCACCGTCGGCCACCGCGCTAGCCAGAAAACCGCGACCTCCCATTCGCGTCGATCCGAATCGGGTATTTTCTGGATTTATAAATAAATTTTGATATTTATTTATGTATGAAAAGATTATTTAGAATATATGATTAATTGATATTTAATCGTATAGATAATCATCCTACCGATTAAACCTTGAAGATTGAATTAATTTGAGATGTATTAATTCAATCTTGAGACATATACCCCTCAAAATACAGTTTTAAATAAATTATCTAATTATAATTTATTTTGTGTGATATGGGTACATCTCGGATTCGCTTCTGGAACAGAAATAGAGTAGGGATTCAAGTTGTTACCCGGAAACAACCATCCCCGTGATACCGTTCATCCCTCCATAATTCAATGCAAGTGACAGTTCGCTCTTGCTAATTTATTCCATATTTTTCTTAATTGACAATTAATCTATTGTCTTAATTAAGTTGGGATAAATATTCTTAATTTCTCGTTTTGGAACTTGTGTGAATAAATGGCGTGTTAATTGAACCTTATTATTAGGTTGTATAATATGCTAGCTAAGACCCTTATATATATTATTATTATTATTATAGGGTGCTAGTTATAATTGGTGTGGACTTGTTGTGCATTGGTGTGGATATATAAATGATAGATTAGAACGAGTATTCGTAGGAACGCTATTTCCTTGCAAGGTTTAGTCGTTTCTTTATAACTTGGTGTTAGGAGGATAAATGCCCTAACACTTTTGGTCATGACCTACCCCTATCCGAATATAGGTGGTGGTGCACTTAGCTAGTGCCAATCTTCGGGATTTATTCCCAATCTTCGGGATTTATTCCCATCCTATATCTCATTGCGAGATCTGTTGTGGAAATTAAAAGCTTCAACGTAAAATGCACGTTTTGAAATTAAATAAGATAAGTGCTCGTTGCACATAATTAATATACCCTCGGGCGAGAAGTACAATGTGGAACCTGCTCGGACTCTTGTATTAAAGTAAGTCCTCTTTCCAATCTAGATTCGCATTACGTGGTGAGGTTGGTCGTGGACCCAAATAGTCAAGGTCGTTTTCAACCTTTGTGTGAAATATAATGTTCCCAAACAATCATAAGTATTCCTATAAGACTCATTCCTTTGGAGTCTTCTCTCCTTGCATTCCTATTCTTTCATTTCAATGAGAGTATCTGGTTATATATCGTCTATCGGTTTTTATTCGAAAGACAATGATAGTAACTTGATACAATCACAAAAACCACTCTGTTTGAGCCCTTGCGTAGTCTTTCATTAGACTGACCAACCTTTCTCTTTCCTTGCATGGTTGGCTGGTGTCATCCGTCCTATACGGCACATCAGTGGTTGGTCTCAGATGCCTTGAAGTAACAAATCGAAGACGAAGGCTTGAAGTTGAAGATTGAAGATTTTTAGTAATATTATTTTTAAGTTGTCTAGTGTTGATTTAGTCTTCCGTTATAATTTCAATACCGTTTGTAAAACTATCCTTCTCAATTTACGAGAGGAATTTTAATAAAAGATTGAGTTTCTTTATACAAAGTCTTCCGCTATTTACTCGTTATTATTTAATGTTCGTTTAATTATTTAAGTTTAATTGTTTCGATTAAAGCCTTGGATGGCTTTGGACTTTATAGTATGAGGTCACTGGCGTGTGGCACTACCGACGTAAGTCGGGGGTGTTACAGATATCCAGGTATGCCATCATCCTGTCGTCTTTAGCGGCGTATGAACCTTGCACTTGGTTGACGATCAGGAGAGAATCGCATGTCACCTCTATGCTTAGGATTGTGAGATTGTGCGTGAGTGTTAACCCAAATACAAGGGCTTCATATTGTGCTTCGTTGTTGGTCGCGTCCCACTCGCATCTCACAGCTTGGGCTATGTGGTCCCCTTGTGGCGATTTTAGTACGACACCGAGGCCGACTCCTCTTACGTTTGACACTCCGTCTGTATGGAGTTGCCACGTTCCCCTATCCTCTTCAACTTTTAGTTGTTCGACCTCCTTTGTGGCTTCTTGTTCCAGTGTAGGGCTGAAATCGGCCACAAAGTCAGCTAAAGCTTGAGATTTGATCGCCGTCCTCGGCTCGTACTCAATGTCGAATCCGCTAAGGTGTATAGCCCACTTAGCCATTCGTCCTGTAAATTCTGGTTTCCTTATGACGACTTTCATGGGATGGTTAGTTCTTACAATAGTAGCATGTGATTCGAAATAGGGTCTTAACTTGTTTGAGGCCATAACTAGTGCCAAGACTAATTTTTCAAGTGACGTGTACCTTGTCTCAGCAGGAAGTAGGGAACGACTTACATAGTAGACCGGTGATTGTTTACCGTCTTCTTCTTTTGTCAGGACTGTGCTGATGGCCGATTCCGATACGGCTAGATACATGGGTAATGGCTCGTCGTCTTTTGCTTTAGCTAGCAGGAGCGAACTCGCCAAATACGTCTTTAAGTCTTGGAAGGATTGTCCGTGTGCTGCTGTCCGTCCTGTCAATTTATGGACGTCCTTGACACATCGGGGGGACCTAAGATTGACGATAGCCTTTATCTGGTCTGGACTGGCTTCTATCCCTCTTTGTGTTACCATGTATCCCAAAATGTTTCTTGAAGACACTCCGAAAGAGCATTTAGTTGGGTTTAGTTTCATATTATATCTTTTCAATACCTCGAATGCTTCTTTCAGGTGTTCGATGTGGTATCTTACCGCTTTGGATTTGACGAGCATGTCGTCGATGTAAACTTCCATGGTGTCTCCGATCTGGTCTTTGAACATTTAGTTCACCAACCTCTGATATGTGGCCCCTGCGCTTTTTAATCCAAAAGGCATTACATTTTAGCAGTACGTACCTTGGCTTGTTATTAAGGCTGTATTTTCTTGGTCGTCGTGGTCCATGAGGATTTGGTTGTATCCACTGAACGTGTCCATGAATGTTAGCATTTCGTGTCCGGCGGTCGCGTCAACCATGGCATCGATATTTGGTAATGGGAATGAGTCTTTGGACAGGCCTTATTTAGGTCTGTGAAGTAGATGCATACTCTCCATTTCCTATTCTTCTTTTGAACCACGACGACGTTAGCCAGCCAATCGGGGTACTTGACTTCTCATATTTTACCTGTCTCGAGTAAATTTTTGACCTCGTCGTCTATGATCTTATTTTGCTCTGGTGCGAACTTTCTCCTTTTTTGTTTGACCGGAGGATATGTGAGATCTACATTCAATTTGTGAGTAATAATATCTTGGGAGATCCCCAACATGTCTTCATGTGACCAAGCAAAACAATCAGAGTTGGACCGTAAAAACAAAATTAAATCTGCTCTGGTCGAATCGTTTAGATCTTATCCGACCTTTACCGTTTGTGTTGGCTTTGAAGGATCCAGTGCGATCTCGTCGAATTTTTCCATCTCTGGTTCGATGTACCGCGTGGTTCCTTTGCCATACTGTGATTGCTATGCGGAAGATTTGTCGACTGCCCCTTTCATTGAAGTGACGTAGCACTCCTTAGCAGCCTGTTGGTCGCCTCTTATTTCCTGTACCCCCCACTTAGTAGGGAACTTTATTGTCTGGTGATAAGTGGAAGGTACAACTTTCATGGCGTGGATCCAAGGTCTGCCAAGGATTGCATTGTATGGGGATGGGCAGTCGAGTATTAAGAACTTTACCTGTTGGTTGACTCTACCAGCGTACGTTGTCAACACGATCTCGCCTTGGGTATATTTAACCTCCCCGCTGAACGCGATCAGTGGGGTAGAGTTTCTAGTTAAGTCGTCCTCGCTTAAACCCATACCCTTCAAGGTGTCGAGTGTCACTAGGTTGGTGGAGCTACCTGTGTCGATTAAAACACGACGGATAAGACAATTGCTAATTGAAATAGAAATTACTAAACCGTCGTGGTGGTCGCCTAGCTCTTGGGCCTCCTATTCATCGAAAGTAATAGTGGGGGCGTTGGCGATTTGTGACTGTCTTGTCTCTGCCCGAATTGGCTTGTCACCTTTGCTTTCTCGGGCGTATCTTTTGACGGCCGAGTATATGTTTCCACACACGTCCGACCCTCCTGAAATGGTGTTAACAGTTTTAGTAGGAACCGGAGAAGACGACTTATTAGATGTTACCTAGTCCCTTCGATCGAGGGTTATTTTGGATTTTTCGGAGATGACGTCGCGCAACAACCCCTGTGCGAGGAGTCTTGCGACTTCCTTACGGAGGGCTATGCATTCGTCCGTCGAGTGTTCGTGGTCCCTGTGGAACTCGCACCACCGGTTCATGTCTTTCTTTGCATCTGGTTTGTCTCTTTTTCGGGGCCACCTAACCTCTTTTCCATATATGTCGAAACTCTTTACGAGATCCGATACGGAGATGTTGAAGTTGTAAGAATGGAGCTTTGGAGGAAGAGCTGGGTTGTTCCTCCAATCCTGGTTCCTGTCATAAGAGTTGTTTACCTGACCGGGGTCGCTCCGTCCCTTAGGATAAGGTTGGTGTTGTCGGTCACGTCGATGATATGAGGACGGTCTTCAATCAACTCGATCGGGGCTTTTATTTGTTTTGGAGGGTTCCTCATATTCCTCGTGTCTGACTTGTGCCATGGTTTTGGCTTGTACATCTTCAAAGCTTCGGCATAGATATTTGATCAGTTCGCGGTAGAGTTCACTACCCTTGATCAAACCCCAACGGAATGCTTCGATCGACGTGGGAACATCGCAATGCGGGATCGTGACCATTTTTTTGTTGTACCTATTAAGATAATCTCTTAGAGGTTCGCCATATCTTTGTACGACCCTGTACAGATCGCTTGATTGTTTCTCTAATCGTTGACTACTAGAAACTTGAATTTTGAACGAATTGATCAAGTCGGCGAACGAAGCAATGGAGCCTTGTGGTAAATGCATAAGCCATGTTAGTGCAGGTCCCGCGAGAGTCGTGCCAAAGCTTTTGCACATGACTGCCTCACGGTTCCCTCTTGGAATCGAAATAGTCATTAATTTCTGCTTATAAATTGAGTCGTGATCGTCGGGGTCCTCGGTCCCATCGTAGTTGGGCATGTTGGGAACATGGAACTTTTTTGGAATTTCGACGCGTATGATCGCTTCTACGAAAGGCAAGTCTTCATATCCGTCGATTGCCTCCTTCTCGATTGGTTGGGGAACTCCCGAGATTCGTGCAATGCGGTCGTCTAGAGCCTTCATATGTTCATTGATGGCTTGTTGTATGAGGGCCTGGAGGTCGGCCGGAGCCGTCACCTGTGGATGAGTTGCTCGAGCTCCGGGAGGCTTAGCTATAGAATTTGGCATGTTAGTCATAACGAAAGTGACTGGAGGGGTCTGAAACATACCAGTAGGCTGGGAAGCATTGGTCTTCACCGCGGGTGTCGTGTCGGTTCCGTCCAGGTCGAGTCGTGTAGATAGTCCTTCCGGGTTGACCATGCATCTCGAGCCTCTGGGAACCGATACGGCTGAGTGTACCTGTGACCTTAGAAACTCATTTTCACGGGTTAGTTGAGCGATTTTAGACTCAGATTGAGCACTTAGCATTTCGGTCCTGGTACGTTGTTGAACCAGTTCCTCTTGAAGGACGTTCATGGCCCTTGCGAGTTCTTGTATTTGTGAATCCATGACTGGCTAGGCGCTGACGTCCTCTGCCTGATTTGCGATTTGAACGTTGCCTTGGGCTGGATCTTCGATGAGGACCACGAGGTTTCCTGTGCCGGTCATGATGGGATGAGAACTGGTTTGATGATTGGATCGTTGATTGGCTAGATGACCCACGTGGGCACCAAATTGTTTTGGGGCGAAAAGATCGAACCGACCTGAATCGCCTTAAAAAGGGGCAACTAGACAATAATAATATTGATTTTATCTGAATGACCCAAATCAAGCAAAGATCTAGACGAAATAAGATTGAATAGACGCAAGGACAATCTTATCTCATTCGAATAAGAGACTGATCGAATCAAAGGATCTAATCGTCGGTCGCTTTAATACAAAAATGAGGAT
Source organism: Rheum nobile (assembly GCA_027886185.1). NCBI lineage: Eukaryota > Viridiplantae > Streptophyta > Magnoliopsida > Caryophyllales > Polygonaceae > Rheum > Rheum nobile. Next base: position 1,427,540 of record WOAB01000685.1, on the reverse strand, counting down.
CTGAGCTAAAGAGCAATGATGAGTGTAAGCAAGAGAGTAGTAAATAGTAGTTCGTATTTTGTCGAACTACTATTTAATTTCCAATCTTTTTATATACACATTTAATTTCCAAGGATTAGGTAAACTAGTCGTTTGTCATTCGTGATCTTCGGAGTTTGTCGGCCTTCACATGGTATACTCAACTTCAGCCAGGGTCGATCGAAATGTGGGATGAACTGCAAAGGGCATTCCTTGCTTAGTTTGTGGGCACAGAGGAAAAAGTTTCTATCATAGACCTTGCAAACACTTATCAAAGGCATGATGAGTCTTGATGTGTCCCCTTGGATCCTTGTACGTCGGTTCTTGAAGTGAAGTCGAGATCGAAGCTAGAGAGTGGGGAAGTTTGGTCGACAACACCTTCCTTGGCTTGATTTTGTGTTGAATTCTGCGGAGGAGGAGATGAAGCGGTTGAATCTCCTTGGGATGGATGAGGCACGAATAAGATAAGCAATCCACAGTTCAAATGAATCCACACTTGAACTTGGAAAGACTCCCCTGGCTTGGATATGGCCACCAAGTCGAGAAGAGGTTGAATCGAGTGTGATGTTGGATATGTCCACCAACAACTCCTTGGATTCGGTTTGAATGAAGCCTTTGGATATGTCCACCAAAGGGAATCACTCGAGTTCTTGATATGGCCACAAGAACAACAAAGAAAAGACGAAAATGAATTCTGAAAAATGCTTTTAGAAAACTGAACGACAATGAAACAAAAAGAGTTTGATCTCAAGTTTAGCCAACCCTTGAACAAGTAGGGTGAAACGGTTTTTATAGGAAGAAAACAACCTAAATGGGCCTCACAAAATGGACCAAAGCCCAGCCCAAAATCAGAAGTAGGAGCCCACATGCCTAGCCTTGGTTGTCTTGACGTCACGGTGGGTGGCAACGATGGAGTCATCGAGCCATTGAGAGATCCTATTGTGCCTTTCAAGCCCAACTTGGTCCAGGCCTTCCTTAGGTCCATATGAGCCTATTGGACCCCATCTGTGCGCTGGAAACTGGCTCGAGCCAGGAGATGTGAGCTAGTCACCTTAGTGTGCTTGGCGCTCTTGATAAGGCATTTGAGTTCTCTAGGCATTCGTGCTTCAAATGACCCCAAATTTTTCAGGCGATCATATTTAGGCATTTTTTGAGGAAGGCCCGAGACGGAACTTGGATTCTTGGTGGTTGGCCTGGGAAAACCTGAAAACCCTAATCGATGCCCGACGCCGGGGGAATGCCAAGGCCATTACCGAGCCATTCTCCTCCAACTGACATGAAACTTGGCCACACCTCCCCATGTGGAAAATCATGAAGTTTGGCACCAGGTGTCCCGAGTGGAGATGAAGTTGGCTCGTATAAGTGAAGAAATCCCCTCTTGAGTGTCGTCGGGTGGCACACGCTGGCCTTGGGAGCTAGCTTGGGGCCGTGTGATGAGTCTCTAGCCTTGATAGGGCCCATGGACACATCATCCTTCCCCCCTTGGAGAGGATTTGACCTCGAATCCTTAGCCCCTGCAAGAGGAAAATCATAAAAACACAGAATTTGGTTAAGGTTAGTGATAATCCAAAATGTTCTCTCACTCGCCTCCCTCCTCTTCTTTACACTCTTTGATTTTTCCTTTGGGGGTGGACTCTCATCTCACTTGTGTTTCACTCACTCTCGCCTCACAAACTGATTTGAAAGGCACCAACGAGGAAACCTAGCAAACTGATTTGAAAGTTTCCAATGATGGAACCAATAAAAATCTCCATAGCCTTGTTGATGTAGTCCACTTGAGAGAACAACTCCTCCAATAGCCGCTGCACAAATCACCAAGACAAACACAACAAGTGATAGAAAAACAACTCAAGAAAGTAAGCGCTAGAACGAGTATTTGGACAACTCAAGATGAACCCACACAACTCAAAGTTTGGAAGGAAATGAAACAAGGGAAGGCTTATGCTTTTTGGTCTTGTGATGCTACTGATTTTGGGGTTCCCTTCAACACGTAGCTACCTTCAAGACTTGGCACCAAGATTTGAGAGAAGATGAAGGCGAAGAGAAGAGAAGAGTTGCACAACTCTTGGCTTTGCTTGCTTTCTTTTTCTTTTTTTTCACTTCGACTTTTTTTATATATATAATATACTATGCTATGCTCAGCCAAGAATGTCACATGTACGAAATTTTATGACTTGACTTAAGAGGGATTTAGAAAAGAAGAGAAGAAGACAAGCCCCTTGAAATTTCGGCTCCTTTAATGGTGTCTTGAAGAAGCTAGGTGAAAGGATGGGGTTTTAATGCTTAAACTCTTGATTGAAGCTGAGTTAAGGCAGCTTGTTTAAATGAGGGATGGTTGGAGTTATGGAAGTGAAGGTGGGTTAATGAAAGGGTGGTGAAAGGAGGCAAAAGGGTGAGGTAAATGAAGTGTTAACTTCACTTAATGCTTCCTTTAAGTGGCAAGTTGACAACCTTTGGAGTGCCTTCAGCCTATGGGATGTGGGGAGGGTGTTTTGAGGAAGAGGATGAGTGCTCAACCTCAGCCAACAATGTTGAGAAGAAATGCAGTTCGGTTTTGATCAAGCAAGGTTTGAAAAGTTTCCAAATTTTGAGTGTATGCAAGAACAAGCTCAAGAAACCAATTCGTACCCTCTAACCTTGAGGAACTTACTTCAAGAGGAGCTCTGATACCACCTGATGTGTCCCCTCGGATCCTTGTATGTCGGTTCTTGAAGTGAAGTCAAGATCGAAGCTAGAGAGTGGGGAAGTTGGGTCGACAACACCTTCCTTGGCTTGATTTTGTGTTGAATTCTGCGGAGGAGGAGATAAAGCGGTTGAATCTCCTTGGGATGGATGAGGCACGAATAAGATAAGCAATCCATAGTTCAAATGAATCCACACTTCAACTTGGAAAGACTCCCCTTGTCTTGGATATGGCCACCAAGTCGAGAAGAGGTTGAATCGAGTGTGATGTTGGATATGTCCACCAACAACTCCTTGGATTCGGTTTGAATGAAGCCTTTGGATATGTCCACCAAAGGGAATCACTCGATTTCTTGATATGGCCACAAGAACAACAAAGAAAAGACGAAAAGGAATTCTGAAAATGCTTTAAGAAAATTGAACGACAATAAAACAAAAAGAGTTTGATCTCAAGTTTAGCCAAACCTTGAACAAGTAGGGTGAAACGGTTTTTATAGGAAGAAAACAACCTAAATAGGCCTCACAAAATGGACCAAAGCCCAGCCTAAAATCAGAAGTAGGAGCCCACATGCCTAGCCTTGGTTGTCTTGACGTCACAATGGGCGGCAACGATAGAGTCATTGAGCCATTGAGAGATCCTCTCGTGCCTTTCAAGCCCGGCTTGGTCCAGGCCTTCCTTAGGTCCATATGAGCCTATTGGACCCCCATGTGTGCACTGGAAACTGTCTCGAGCCAGGAGATGTGAGCTAGTGACCTTAGTGTGCTCGGCGCTCTTGGTAAGGCATTTGAGTTCTCTAGGAATTCGTGCTTCAAATGACCCCAAATTTGGCAGGCGATCATATTTAGGCATTTTTTGAGGAAGGCCCGAGACGGAACTTGGATTCTTGGTGGTTGGCCTGGGAAAACCTGAAAACCCTAATCGAGTGCCCGACGCTGGGGGAATGCCAAGGCCATCACCGATCCATTCTCCTCCAACTGACATGAAACTTGCCCACACCTCCTCATCTGGCAAATCGTGAAGTTTGGCACCAGGTGTCCCGAGTGGAGATGAAGTTGGCTCGTATAAGTGAAGAAATCCCCTCTTGAGTGCCGTCGGGTGGCGCACGCTGGCCTTGGGAGCTAGCTTGGGGCCGTGTGATGAGTCTCTAGCCTTGATGGGGCCCATGGTCACATCAAGTCTTCAAACGACTTCCTAGCAATATGGAGAAGTGTAAGGCTCTAATTCCCCGAAAAGTTGAGTGAGCTAGCATGTGTTCAAATGTGCACGAATAACTTGCTCTCTAAGATGACTGTACATGTAGGTAGTGCTGAACCACTATCTTTTGATGCTTTGGTATCAAAGGCTTGTAACGTCGAACGCCAACTTGCTCGACGTAAAACTGGATTTCATTAGACTCATTAAAAGAGTGGGAAAAGGTCACAAAATGAAGATGAGTCTATGATGACTTCCATCAAAGAAAATGGCCGATTCTCTTATGAGGGTAATTTCAAAACCCAGAGTAAGAGTAAAGCCAAAGAGCCTACTAAAAGGCTCACTCTTCAAGAGAGAAAGAAAAAGAAGTATCCCTTTGATGATGATGATGTTCAAGGGATCTTTGATGAACTCATGGTCGCTAAGGCTCTAACACTTCCCGAGCCAAAAAGGCCCAATGAAGTGACTATGATGAATGACCCAAAGTATTTCCCATATCATCGCATTATTGGTCATTCAATCCAAGATTGTTATGTCTTAAAGGATATCTTAGAAATGATGATTAATGAAGGGAAGATTGAAACTGAGGGGGCAAACTCAAAAGGCCCATACGCCTCAACAAACGCAATATCACTAGGGGAATATGTCAAGGTGCTCCATTTATCTCCGCGAGCCTCTAATGCCTATCCTTTAGTCTCCAAGATGGATTTTAAAGAAAGGAAAAATGGTACAAAAGAAACAAAACCCAAAACTGCTTCTGAGGACGAATACATTCAATCTCAAAGAGTCCCTTTAACCTTGAAGAACTCTGTCCCTAAAAGTTTTCTCTGTGATGACTCCTTGAATCATGATGATGATTCGATCCATGGAGAAGAAGTTGCCCAATGTTGCATGATTTCTTGTATCGAGGATGATGAAGATGAGATTGAACTTTCTCGATATGAGGTGATCAAATACACACCAAAAATACAAGGGCATGGTCAAGGAAAAAGTTGATGATCTTCGTAATACTTTTCCTTTACAAAAGGTCGACCAATCCATCTCAAAGGAAACATTGGTTGTCCACATATACTTTGGAGAACGAAAAAATGAGAACAAGAGGGTGGTGCAATGAGGTGAAACCTCTAATCCTTCCACCATGCCTTCTTGTCCAAGAAGACAAAAAAAGAACAATATTATGGTGAGAAAGTTTTCTAAGGGAAAAGCTCAAAGAAAATTTCCAATGAGGATGTTCTCAACAACTTGCAAGTTTCCAACGAAAGGAGACTTTTGAAAACAAGTGTCATAAAGCCAATGGAACAAGATATGATTCGACAGGGAAAAAGCGACTGCTTCTCGTGTGGCGGTGTTTCAAAGGCTTGACACAACATCCGCAATGGGATCACCTCGACCATCTGTGTTTGAAAGGCTCAAGAAAGTTGATGGGCCTAAAAACAAGAGGGTTAAATTCAAAAGGACCAAGAAATGGAGGATAAGGAGGAAGAAGCAATCGAGTTTCCTCGTCCAAAAATCAAATGATGCCCAAGTTAGAGAAGACAATGTCTCCTTCGAGGCAAAGTTTTAAGACACCTAGCTCTATGAAAAAGCTACAAATGGTGATAACCTCGAAAAGTGAAACCACAAGGAGGATTCACCGTACCGCATCAAGATGGTCCAAATTGTGCCGGTGATACTGGAAAATATCGGTACGTAGGAAATTTGATCTCAAATAAAATCGGATTCAGTCGCAAATATCAAATCCAAAATTATAGCCTATGCGCAAATGATAGTCGATATGACTTGGGAAACCCTTCCTAGAAGGTGGGTTCAAGTTATCTTGGTGATGGGCACAAAAGGTGATTAGAAATGCACATGATAAGTTGGATTGGAATTTTGACAACCCTTTGGGTTTACATTTCTTCCTACGATGCATGTAAAAAAACTACAATGGTTCAGAAAGAACTACGACGGCTTGATCCCTTACAAAGTGGGTACGTAGGCAGTCTAGTCAATTCATTTGTTAGATGCAGCCACAAAAAACAAAGAAAAAAACACCCTCTTGTATTTTTGAGGAAAAAGAAGAGAATCTCTTATAACCATCCATTATCTTGGTTATATGGTCCGAGCATATGGCAAATGGTGAGGGATAAAAAAAGAGAGTAGAAATTGCATCTATGAATGATGTGAAGGAGAAACAAAAGTGGATTTTACCTAAAATTTTCATGTCAAATCATCAAAATCATGTTAAATGACTGATTCAAAATTCTCATATCAAATCTTCCTCAAAGGAAATATATGCGAAAATACCCAAAACATCCTCTTGATCTCCTCACAAAAGTTACCCTTGTCTCTCTCAAATTATTTAACCTCTATGTCAAATCAAGATAGAAACCCCTATGACTTGCATCAATATCATATGTGCAGTCACTAATGGCCCCCAAAACTCAAATTTTGTCACATAGTATGGGTTGACACTCTTTCGAGGCCTTCTTACGTCTTTTCTATATCTATCGAAACACTTGACGAGTTCCAACATGAAAATGTTCAAGTTGTAAGAGTGGACCTTCGGGGGTAGAGCCGAGTTGTTCTTCCAGTCTTGGTTCATGTCATAAGATTTGTTTACCTGGCCCTGGTCACTTCGTCCCTTGGGATATGGTTGATGTTGCCTGTTGTGCCGATGATCCGAGGATGACCTTCAGTTGACTCGACCTAGGCTCCTGTTCGCTTTTTTAGGTTCTTCATCTTCCTCTACCCTGACTTGGGCCATGGTTTTTACCTATACATCTTTGATGCTCCGACATGGGTAAATAGTCAACTCACGACCGAGTTCGCTGCCTCTAATTAGTCCTCGGAGGAAGGCTTGAATAGACATTGGAACGTCGCAATGCGGGATCGTAACCTTCTCTTTGTTGTACCTGTTAAGATAATCCCATAAGGGATCGCCGTACCTTTGTATGATACTGTATAGGTCACTTGATTGTTTTTCAAATCACTTGCTGTTGGCGAATTGGATTTTTAATGAATTGACCAGATCAACGAACGACGCGATTGAACCCTGAGGCAGATGCATGAGTCAGGTTAGTGCGGGTCCTGCGAGGGTCGTGCCAAAGCTCTTGCACATGACCGCTTCACGGTTCCCCCTTAGAATAAAGATATGGTCGTCGGGGTCCCCAGTCCCATCGTAGTTGGGCATGTTAGGGATGTTAATCATCTTTGAGCTTTCGATGCGTACAATTGCCTCCACAAAGGGTTGGTTCTCGTATCCATCGACCGCTTCCTTTTCAATCAGTTGCGGGACTCTTGGAATCCTGGCAATGCGATCGTCCAGAGTTCTCATGCGCTCGTCGATGACTTGTTGTATGAGGGCTTGGAGATCCAATGGTGCGGCGATCTGTGGAGAGACTACTGGAGTCTTGACGGACTCAATTGCAGTAGCAAGAATGTTAGTTTTGAATGTATTAACAGGGGAGTTTGAAACATACCAGTGGGATAAGTGACGTTTTGGATCAATGGTACCATGGGAGATGTGATCGCTTTGTCCATGTTAAGGCATGTTTGGAGGCCCTCGATATTGACGGTGTGCCTCGATCCTCCTAGGACCAATGCGACTGAATACACCTAAGATTTCAAAAGCTCATTTTCACATGTTAGTCGCACGATCTCGGCTTCGGATTAGGCACTAAGGGTTTCGGTCCTCAGGCATTGTTGGGTCAGTTCCTCTTGGAGGACACTCATGTTCTTCGCTAGCTCATGGATTTGGTTGACCAAGATAGGAGGGTTGGCGACCAGATCCTCGGTTTGGTTGGCGGCGTGTGTTTCAGTTTGGTTTCCGGCCAGGGTGTCGGTTTGGATTTGGTCGTTGACAATGGTCACGGGGGTTCCAGAATCAGTCATGATGATTTGGGAAGGATGATTGGATCAGTAGTTGGCTAGATGCTCCATGGTGGGCGCCAAATTGTTTTGGGGCAAAAAGATCGAATCGACCTAAATTGCCTTAAATGGGGTAACTAGACAACAAAGAGATCGAGATATCGAAATAATCTAAATCAATTAATAAAGAAAGGAATGAAACTAAAAAATACAAGAACGAGGTTATCTCTTTTGAACGAGAAGACCGGTGAATCGAATAATTTTGCCGTCGGTCATCTAGATGTTTGAACAGAGAACTTGATGAAAAAAACTCCTTTCTTTGATTAAAGCCAAGGAAAGTGCAATGGTATTCTAACTTACAAGAATGAGTATAATGTGTCCGTTACATGACAGACCAAATAAGATTTATACTAGTTACATGATCAATCGGGTAAAATCTTATGAGATCTCCGGGAGTTGTTGGGTTGTTTACTGGTCGCCCAAGATCCTCTTTGCCGCTCTCAACGTCTTGCGATGTTCCTCGTCATATCCGTCCTAATCTTTGGGCTTTCTCGTGTCTGTAACTTGCTAGGTTGACCCACCTGTCTCTTCAAAATCACCAACCTAACAAAACCCTAAACAAAATTCTAAGGAAGAGAAAAAAGAAAGCCTTAGGCGATCTAGGGCGAAGCCCTATTCACCACGGCGCAAGATCCTGTAAGCCTCTCTCTCTACTTCTCTACGCAACACAATAACTCAAAGGTTTCAACTTTCTTGCTTGATTTCTTGATGATTAATTTTAAAGATTTGAATTTGATCTCTTGAATTGAATTATTAAGGACGCTTCTTTGGATTGATTGTTTGTTATCCCTTACTTCTAGCTATACGTCAAGCCTATCCCTCCTCACGAGAAGCCAAATTAGTTCCCTTTACGCCGAAATTTTATTGGTTCCTTGTGAGACAAGGACATGGTTTGCCTTTGTGATACGAAGCAACCCCCGGGGAGGCGCTTCGCTTGCGTGAGCTCGAACCATGGTGCAAGCAAGGACCCAAGGCGGCCTTCCTCTTCCTCCTTCCTCTCAGCTGGATTGGGCTTTAGAATGTCTTGACTATCGGCTAGAAGCTTTAAGGGCAGGCATGGTGGGAGCAAGGAGCCGCGGTAAGCGCAATGGCTAGTAAACCTCAAAATGAGGTTTACTTGACGCGGCTATGGGACGGCGAGCGGCAGCGGCGACTGGCGCAGGAGAGGATGACTGAACCTGGAGCGGAGGGGAGAGTAAACATCGAAATGAGGTTTACTAGGGCGCATCTATAGTGGACAACTGTGGTGGTGAAGGGCATGGCTACGGGCGCAGCCGAGCAGGTGAGTGGGCGGCGTGAGGCCTTTGGACACGAGTAAGAGGTGGAGGAGGTGAGTAAGTTGAGGGAGAGTGGGGGAGTCACAACCTTAGAGCTTGAGGCCTAACGGTTTAGGGGAGGAGGAAAACCTCACCTCAACCATAAACCTCAAATTAAACCTAGATTCAAAAGTAGCACACCAAGTGCCTTAAATAGTCTTAAAAGCAAGGCCATGGGCCTAAAGTTCATGGGCTTGGTCCACTACAAGTGGTCAATACTCCCAAGCATAAAACAACTTACATAAAACAACTTACATAAAACAAAGAAAAGGGGTAGGCATGTGAGTGTCACACGGGGGCACGCGGCCAAGGTCTACGTCATGGGGTGCACGCCAGGGGCCTCGTCACTGAGTGATGTCGGCGATGGTGACCATGATCACCAAGGAGGGGGACTCATGGCTTGAGCCTATGCCGGCGTGGGTCCAGGTGACAATGGACTGTGTTGCTGGCGCTATGGCGCGAGCGCGGGCTCCCGTCAGAGGTTCTGCCAACTTGATGCCTTATGCAACTAAGGACCGAAAGAGCCATGAAGGGCTTGATCATGCTGCTAGGATCAAGAAGCTTCATGAGGATACACGCCTTCAATTGGAGAGGCGCACCATGCAATATGTGCGTCAAGCCAACAAGGGGCGTAAGGAGGTCATTTTTTAGCCCGACGACCTCGTATGGGTGCACTTGAGGAAGGAGCGTTTTCCGTCCCTTCGGAACTCCAAACTCAAGCCAAGGGGTGATGGTCCTTTTCAGGTTTTGGAGCGAATCAATGATAATGCATACAAGATCGAGTTACCACCAAGCTATGGCGTTCACGAGGTATTCAACGTATCCGATCTTGTACCTTTCTTTCTTCACAATGATGATGAATTTCAGGATCACGATTCATGGGCGAATCCTTTTCAAGAAGGGGAGGATGGTGTGACTATGTCGCATCTTGAGCAAGACTCAAACCATTCAAGCCATGGTGACTCAAGCACCGTCGCCGCCGCGCCTAGTGCATCGGAGCTAGGGCATGGAAATTGGTCCGGCAATTCTCACAACTCTCTGAGCCATCTTTTGGGGGATGACTCCACTGGTCCTCTAGGAGATATTGAGCACAAGAATGCCTGTGAAACTGGAGCTGGAGCTAGAGCTAGGAAGTGCCGCACACCTATCGTTGGCGCAAAGGAGACCGGCGCTCGGGTCTTTCCGGGTCGGATCACTCGAGCTCAGGCTCGAGCATTGCAAGAGGGACTCCAGGCTGGCCTGATGGCCATGGGAGCGCCGAGCCACATGGAAGAGAAGGCCAGGTGTGCCTTGGTGCAACAACCGGGCTTAGGCGCAAGGGTTCCTTAGCCGTGTGGGCTTGTTTTGAAGGGGCATTTATTGCCGATTTTTGTGTTGTCTTCATGACATTTTCTACCTTAGTCTTGACTATTTTATGGTTGAATTCCAGTATTAAACTCCTAATGTGAGGCGTGTGGGGTTTGGGTATAAATAGGTTGTAGCCGGCCCTTGTTTTAGGATGCTTGAAACTTGAACAACCTCCATGTTTTTCTCTCATTTTTATCTATGGATTTTCTGCATAATTCCCGTGTTTCATTCTTCTCTTTAGTAGATACAAAATTCAGGTTGTGAGTGGTATCAACCTCCGTGCAAGGATCTCCTTTGGTGCGTAATATCCAAGGCAAATCCTTCACTAGTTCTTGCAATAAGAGGTGTGTCATATCCGACTGTTGCAAGTCCATATCCTTTCGACTTGAGCCCGATCTCCCCGCCCTCTCACTCTCCACTCAATCCTCTTCTGGTTCACTTTAAGATCGCCCGAAGACTCGACCTAAGGCGCGCCAAAAGTTGCCCTCAAAATCTCCCTCGCCGGCGCCAAGACCCCCTTGCCGGTTTGGCGTTGTCTCGCCTATTTCCTTGGACTCTCGTGGACTTCCTCGCACTGAAGGCTGCATCCCGATCCTCTCACACCATGTGGTATCAGAGCCACGTGAGGTACGTCCTAAATCTGGCTTAGAATTTCAAGTTACAACCGTTGCACGTGAGTTCTAACCGATTGCTTGCCTTGTGTTTCCTTGCAATTTGTGTCGTGAGCTTGGAAACTTTTCTGTAATTTTTTGGGTTCGTTTCTGCATATATCTGAGTGTGGAAAGGTAGAAGATGAATGTTGAATGCCAACCATAATTGAATTGGAGTTGTGGTTGTTGAAAGGTCTTGTTCATTAATTGTTTACGGCTCCTTGTGAACCTTCACTTGCCCGAATTTAGTACCACTTGTGACTGATTTTTGCTGCCTTTAAACACATTAAATCAGAACGTTTTGAGTAAAAAAAAACCGAACCTTGTATCCACTGCACCGACCTTGCATTTTATGCAATCTTCACTAGCATGCTTGCCTAGTCTTGTGTTTAGGATACGGGAATGGTTGCCTTGGTTGATTTTTGTTGCATGCTCATTGTGACTTTGTTATTGCTTGTCTCCACTTGATATAAAAAAAAATATTGCATAAGTCGAAGCTAGTTATAAAAATAATAATCCTAAACGCAAAACTCGGACTCGACAAGAAAAAGAAGTGGATCTTGGAAAAACTCGGACCCTCCGAAGAGAAAAAGAGGGAAGGCTTAGAAAAATTCGGAATCCACAAGGACAAGAGGTCGAGCAGGTCTAGATTAAAAAAAAAATAATCAAGTGCGTACTTAGTAGCTTACTAGGCATAGGTCCGAGCAAGCTAGCTAGTCCTTGTTCGCCTAGCCAAACCCTTTTCCTACCCTTGACCTTATACACTTGCATCTTATTGTGATTTGAGTTCTAGGTCAGTTTTGGGGCTGTCTTTGTTTTGCTTGGCATACCACATCTTGCTTGGTTTTGTGTTGTTGCTTTAGTGCTTGGTTGTTTGCAGTTGACTAGGAATGGCGGATGACAACCAACTCGGGAAGGAGTCAGCCACGTCTTCACAAGGGAATATATCTCCAGCCAAGGAAGTAACTTTGCAAGACATTCAACAAACCTTGCTATCTATCAATGCACGACTGGAAACTTTGGAGCGCAACCATAAGGATACCGCCGAGCAATTGCACCATTTGAGTGTTAACCGCCCTCCAAGCCAAGCCCATGTTATGCCACAAGTTCAAAGGGAAGTCATTGGGTCCACTCTTAATAATGTGGACCATGTGCAATTCCGGGAGGAAGCGTCCTCTTCTCATGCGCTGAGGGTGCCGTTGGCGTCACAAGGGGCATATGCGGCGTACGAAGCGCCACCATTTGTAGCGACCCCAGGGGTAAGTATGGTTAATGATTTTGCTACATTTCCTAATAATGTCCCTATTGGTGCCACTAACCTTCCAGGTTATGGAGTTGGAGGCTACAAGTCTTACGGGCGACCTCAAGCTACCCCTACGCCCACCGCCAACCTATCCCCTCCATAATAGGCGATGAGGGGACGTCAAGTCCGCGCAGCATTGCGACCTCCCATTCCTCCCCAACGTTATGTTCCCCCGACTTACCATGAAGAAAGGCCACAAGGGAGGGATCAACACCACGGTGTTAAGCTCTATATGCAATCATTTACGGGATCTTCCAACGGGGATGAATGCTTGGATTGGATGGCCAAAACTGAATCCATCTTCGAGTTTTATGGGTATGATGATGCTAGGAAGGTCTCCATCGCCGCAATTCACTTCACCGACTTCGCCTATCATTGGTGGCAAGAGGACCAGGCGGAGCAGCGTCGCATGGGATATGATCCTATTAGGACTTGGCAAGAGCTCAAGGATGCTCTTTCAGAGCGATTTGTGCCAAGGGACTATACCGAGAGAGTGCACGCCAAGCTGGAGCAAGTGCGCCAAAGAAGTCGTACTCCCGATGAGTACTTCAAGGAGCTTCGGACTCTCATCTTCCGATCCGGCCTCCGCTTTCCCGACGGGTATGTTATTTCTAAGTTTGTCAATGGCTTGAATTTTGATCTTCGTACTATTGTTAACATGCAACATTTCATCCGGGGTACAAGTGTTGATGAGGTTCTACACTACACGAATCAAGTCAATAAGAACCAACCTCAAATGAGGCAACCGAGCTCCACCTCTCGGCCGTGGCATTCCTCTACACCTAATGCCATCTCCAACCAGCCAAAGAAGCAAGAGTATAGGCGTGAGATGCCACCCTCGCAGCCTAGGAAAGACGCTCCACCACCTCGGCCAAAGCAAGAAAATGGGGACCGAGCGGGCGACTTTAAATGCTTCAAGTGTCTTGGGCGAGGCCACTATGCCCGGGACTGCCCTAATCAAAGGAAGGTGCTCCTCAATTCTCAAGGAGATTATGAATTTGAAGAGGAACCGGCTGAGCACGTAGAAGAAGAGCCCGAGGAGCAAGAGGAGGAGGAAGAGCTCCATGTGTTGGCAGCCGAAGGTGAGTGCTTCGTCATCCAAAGAACCTTGTTCATGACGGAGAGCTCCACCACTCCAAGTCAGCGGGAAACCATCTTCCATACCCGTTGCACCATCAAGGATAAGGTATGTAGTGTCATCATCGATGGTGGATCTTGTTGCAACATCATCGATGAGGAGGTAGTTAAGCGATTCTCCCTTCCTACTTCTCCCCATCCGATGCCTTACCCTTTGTGTTGGCTTAATTCTAACTCTCCTATTCAAGTTAGGGAAAGGTGTGTTATTTCTTTTGCCATAGGTCCTTATGCGGATGAGGTTGAGTGTGACGTGGTCCCGATGACCACATGTCACCTCTTGCTTGGAAGGCCATGGCAATATGATAGGGGTGTTATCCACGATGGCGTCTCCAATGAGTACTCCTTCCACAAGAATGGCAAGAAGGTCACCTTGCACCCCTTGTCTCCTCATGAGATCATGCTTGATCATGTGGCCAAGGAACAGTGGAAAAAGCACCAAGGCCGTGAGGAGAAGAAGAATAAGAAGCTGGCCATTGGTGGTAGCGTGGGCACTTCCAACCAACTCCTTTTGGCCAAGCCTAAGGAAGTTGTCCACGCCATCCGGGGAAGTAACACTTGTCTCCTACTCTAGTATCATGATGTATATTTGTCTTCTCAAGAGTTGGATGATCTTCCCTCACCTATCTCTCGTCTTTTGCAGGATTATGAGGATCTCTTTCAAGATGAGGTGCCAAGTGGTCTACCACCAATTCGTGGGATAGAACATCAGATCGACTTTGTCCCGGGGGCTACACTACCGAACCATCCAGCCTATAGGTCCAACCCCGAGGAGGCCAAGGAGCTTCAACGTCAAGTGCAAGAGCTCCTAGGCAAGGGCTATGTGCGTGAAAGCCTCTGTCCTTGCACGGTTCTGGTAATTCTTGTCCATAAAAAGGACGCTACATGGCGTATGTGTGTTGATTGCCGAGCAATCAACAACATAACCATCAAGTACCGCCACCCCATTCTGCGGCTTGATGATATGCTCGATGAGCTCCACGGTTCAAGTATCTTTTCAAAGATTGACTTGAAAAGTGGCTATCATCAAATCCGGATGAAAGAGGGTGATGAGTGGAAGACGGCGTTTAAAACCAAACATGGGCTCTATGAGTGGTTGGTTATGCCTTTCGGTCTAACCAACGCTCCTAGCACCTTTATGCGGTTGATGAACCATGTCTTCCGCTCCTTTCTTGGCAAGTTTGTGGTGGTATACTTCGATGATATCCTAGTGTATAGCCATAACTTGCAAGAGCATGTTGAGCACCTCAGGCAAGTGCTAGATGTCCTAAGGAAAGAGAGCCTATTTGCTAACTTTAATAAATGCCATTTTTTCTCGGATCACGTGGTGTTTCTTGGTTTTGTGGTGTGCAAGGATGGGCTGAAGGTGGATGAAGAAAAGGTCAAGGCCATCCGAGATTGGCCTACTCCCACGACCATGACACAAGTTAGGAGCTTCCTAGGGTTGGCGGGCTTCTACCGGCGGTTTGTGAGGGACTTTAGCTCCTTAGCTTCGCCCCTCACCGAGCTCACTAAGAAGAACGTTCCCTTCAGGTGGGAGGGACATCAAGAAGACGCCTTCAACATCCTCAAGTCGAAGCTCACACAAGCACCATTCCTTGCCTTGCCCGATTTCAACAAGAAGTTCGAAATTGAGTGTGATGCGTCGGGCATTGGCTTGGGCGGCGTGCTTATGCAAGAAGGCAAACCCGTGGCGTATTTCATCGAGAAATTGGGTGGGGCGGAGCTGAATTATCCCACCTATGACAAAGAATTGCTCGCCCTTGTCCGGGTTCTCAAAGTGTGGCAACACTACCTATTGCCACGCGAGTTTGTGATCCATTCCGACCACGAGGCGCTGAAATATCTCAAGGGGCAAAGCAAGCTCAACAAGTGCCATGCCAAGTGGGTCGAGTTTATTGAATCCTTCCCTTATGTCATCTAGCATAAGAAGGGCAAGGACAACGTCGTTGCCGACGCCCTTTCTAGGAGGTATGCACTTCTTTCCCTTCTTGATGCTAAGTTGATTGGATTTGGTTTTATGCGTGAATTGTATGTGGATGATGCTGATTTCCATGAAAATTTTCAAGCATGCTTAGCTAAGGGAAGTAAGGACCAATTCTACTTGCATGATGGCTTTTTGTTTAAGGGTCCTAGATTGTGTGTGCCTAAGGGGTCTATTCGGCATTTGCTAGTGCAAGAGGCCCACGGTGGTGGTCTCATGGGACACTTTGGGGTAATGAAAACTTTGCATGTACTTAGGGAGCATTTCTATTGGCCACGCATGCTTAAGTCCGTTGAGAAATTTTGTGCTTCATGTGTGACTTGTTTGCGTGCCAAGTCTAGACGACAACCGCATGGTTTGTACACTCCCCTTCCTATTCCACAAGTTCCTTGGGAAGACATTTCCATGGATTTTGTGTTGGGATTACCTCGATCTAAGAGGGGGAGGGACTCCATATATGTTGTGGTCGATAGGTTCTCGAAAATGGCTCATTTTATCGCATGCCACAAAACTGATGATGCATCTCATGTAGCTAGTCTTTTCTTTGATAATATTGTGAGATTGCATGGAGTCCCTAGGTCAATTGTTTCAGATCGTGATGTCAAATTTCTGAGCTATTTTTGGAAGACGCTTTGGGCCAAGTTGGGCACAAAGTTGCTCTTCTCCACCACTTGTCATCCACAAACGGATGGACAAACCGAGGTAGTGAATCGTACCCTTGGTTCTCTTTTGCGCTCTCTTTTGTCTACTAACTTGCGCAGGTGGGAAGAGTGTCTGGCCTTCATAGAATTTGCATACAACCGCTCGGTGCATTCGGCCACCAAGAAGACTCCTTTTGAGGTGGTTTATGGGCGCAACCCCATTACACCACTTGACTTGATGCCTTATGCAACTAAGGACCGAGAGAGCCATGAAGGGCTTGATCATGCTGCTAGGATCAAGAAGCTTCACGAGGATACACGCCTTCAATTGGAGAGGCGCACCATGCAATATGTGCGTCAAGCCAACAAGGGGCGTAAGGAGGTCATTTTTTAGCCTGGCGACCTCGTATGGGTGCACTTGAGGAAGGAGCATTTTCCGTCCCTTCAGAACTCCAAACTCAAGCCAAGGGGTGATGGTCCTTTTCAGGTTTTGGAGCGAATCAATGATAATGCATACAAGATCGAGTTACCACCAAGCTATGGCGTTCATGAGGTATTCAACGTATCCGATATTACACCTTTCTTTCTTGACAATGATGATGAATTTCAGGATCACGGTTCGTGGGCGAATCCTTTTCAAGAAGGGGAGGATGATGTGACTATGTCGCATCTTGAGCAAGACTGAAACCATTCAAGCCATGGTGACTCAAGCACCGTCGCCGCCGCGCCTAGTGCATCGGAGCTAGGGCATGGAAATTGGTCCGGCAATTCTCACAACTCTTCAAGCCATCTGTTGGGGGATGACTCCACTGGTCCTCTAGGAGATATTGAGCACAAGAATGCCTGTGAAACTGGAGCTGGAGCTAGGAAGTGCCGCACACCTATCATTGCCGCAAAGGAGACCGGTACTTGGGTCTTTCCGGGTCGGATCACTCGAGCTCGGGCTCGAGCATTGCAAGAGGGACTCCAGGCTGGCCTGATGGCCATAGGAGCGCCGAGCCACATGGAAGAGAAGGCCAGGTGTGCCTTGGTGCAACAACCGGGCTTAGGCGCAAGGGTTCCTTAGCCGTGTGGGCTTGTTTTGAAGGGGCATTTATTGCCGATTTTTGTGTTGGTATTCATGACATTTTCTACCTTAGTCTTGACTATTTTATGGTTGAATTCCAGTATTAAACTCCTAATGTGAGGCGTGTGGCATTTGGGTATAAATAGGTTGTAGCCGGCCCTTGTTTTAGGATGCTTGAAACATGAACAAACTCCTTGTTTTTCTCTCATTTTTATTTATGGCTTTTCTGCATAATTCCCGTGTTTGATTCTTCTCTTTAGTAGCTACAAAAGTCAGGTTGTGAGTGGTATCAACCTCCGTGCAAGGATCTCCTTTGGTGCGTAATATCCAAGGCAAATCCTTCCCTAGTTCTTGCAAGAAGAGGTGTGTCATATCCGACTCTTGCAAGTCCATATCCTTTCGACTTGAGCCCGATCTCCCCGCCCTCTCACTCTCCACTCAATCCTCTTCTGGTTCACTTCAAGATCACCCGAAGACTCGACCAAAGGCGCGCCCAAAGTTGCCCTCAAAATCTCCCTCGCCGGCGCCAAGACCCCCTTGCCGGTTTGGTGTTGTCTCGCCTATTTCCTTGGACTCTCGTGGACTTCCTCACACCGAAGGCTGCATCCCGATCCTCTCACACCACCACCTTTGCCTTTTCCTCAGAGAAGGATTCAGATACAGCTAGAGCACCAATTTGTGAAGTTTAAGGAGACGATGAAGAAGTTGTATGTTGACATACCTTTCACAGATGTCCTCACGCAAATGCCTACGTATGCTAAGTTCCTGAAAGAGATTCTGATCAAGAAGAGAAGGCTGAAGGACTATGAGACTATGGCATTGACAATGGACTGCGCTGAGAAGATGCCAAAGAAACTACAAGATCCGGGTGAATTCTTTATCCCTGCATATTTTGGCAATCTGACCTATAATTGTCTTTGCGATCTCGGATATAGTGTCAATGTTATGCCTTTGTCAATCTACAAAGAACTAAAATTGGGTGAGCCTGTTCCATCCAAGATGCGTCTCCTTATGGCTGATAGGTCTGTTACTCACCATGTGGGCATAATATAAAATGTTCATGTGAAAGTGGGAAAGTTTTTCATACCAGAATATTTTGTGATACTTGACATGGAGGTTAGTGATAAGACTCTCATCATCCTTGGGAGACCATTTTTAGCCACTGCTGAGGCTAGTATTGATGTCAAGAATGGGAAACTTTCATTCACAATAGGGGAAGAGAAGATTGAGTATAAATATTTCAAGGACTACTTCCTTGAGATATACAAAGACACTCCACCAGCTTCTATCACAGGTACCTGTTGTAAGATTGAGGTTGATCCCAGGAAAAATGAGATCATATCTGACATTGCTCGTCTATTGGATATGTCTTTGGGAGATCCGAACCTAGATGATGTTGAGAATGCTAAGGCAAAGAAAAGGCAAACTCCAAAGAAAAGGAAGAAGGCCAAGACAAAGGTTGAGTTCAAGAGTGGAAATATGGTGCTGTTATCCCATGAAAAATCCAACATGTTTCCAGGTCCTAAGGGGACAAGATGGTCAGGACCATATAGGGTGACTCAAGTTCTGAAAGGTGAGACAATTAAGTTATGGTATAAGAACTCTGGAAAGTTCAAGGTGCAGAGTCGTCGATTGAAGCATGTTGTCATATCTCATCCGATCAAGCAGGGCACCACCAACCCTCTGGATCCGAGTACTTAAAGTTGATGGAAGGTCAGGCTAAGGACCTTAAACAAGCGCTGCTTGGGAGACAACCCAAGGTATGTGTTTCTCACTCTCCTTAAAATGAAAAAAAAACGTTGTTCGAGAGCACTGCACGGCTTGTGCGGTAAAACGCACAGTCGTGCGCTCTTGTTCTCGAATTTCGTCGCTCTATTCGAGAGCGACACATGGCCTGTGCACTCTAGTGCACGGACGTACGGTTTTTCATTGAAAAAATTAATATTTTTGTCCACTTCGAGAGCACCGCACGGCCGTGCATTTTTAATAGTTGTTCGATTTTTAATTTAATTGTCCACTTTGAGAGCACCGCACGGCCTATGCACTTTAGTGCATGGCCGTGCGTTTTCTCAAAAAAAATATAAAAAAAATACGGAATTTCTTTTCTTTTCTTTCTTCCTTTTTTTACTTTTCTTTTCCCTAACCTAATCTGCTACCCCGATTTCTCTCTCCCCTCTTTTCCCCCATCTAACTCTCTCTTAACCCACAAATCAAACCACCCACGAACCACCTTTCAGACCCATCCGAACCTACACCGGCGACCACCCACGAACCACACCACCGAGCCCAACCGCGCAATTCGCCTAACCGCGCGAACTGCTCTGCACCGCGACCGCCCTCATGCCCAGATCCACACCCAGCCGAGCTGCGAACTACGCCCCTGCAGAACCGGCCCTCCACCGAGCCACTTCCCTCCTATCCCTCTCCCACCCCTTGTTTCAAGGTAAAAACCCCCTTTTTCCTTGTTCTACTTGTTAGATCTAGGATTATTTGCACTTGTTTTTGTTTGTTTCTTTTAGTTTTTTTGATTTATTCGCTTGTTACTTTAGCTTTATTAATTTTAGTTAATTTTAGTTTGTTGATTTTTTTTTTGTTTGCTAGTTTGAATGATTTTGGAGTTTTTCTATTTCGTTTGATTTTTGGGGTTTGTTAGATAGCTTGACTTGGGGGTTTTTTCTACTTGCATGTTGGGTAATTTGATTTTGCGCGGGAAAATTGATGGACTTTACTTGTTTAATATTTTGTCATTTTCTTGGATCATTGACGTCATCATTTACCTAATTTGTTAGTTACAGTAGGCCCTTGGCGGGATTTGTGTGCTTAATTACTACTATATTTAGGCCCTTGGCGGGATAGACTAATACTTGGGTCCTAATCATTTGTTGCTAGAATTTGTCTTGGGTGTGTCATTGTCCTTGTGTTTGACATTTTTTCTAGGTCTCCATTTGTTCACCTAGGCATTATGGCTTCGCGTCCACCGTATCGTGCCCAACATCAGTAGGGTGTTGATCGTATCCGCTATCACAACATGTTCGGGTAACCCTTCGACCCGTGCGCCCAGTATCCACTACCACCTCCTCAGTAGACTTTCTCGGTGAGTTTCTTCTTCCTCTTGTTACTTTCTCTACATTGGGGACAATGTAGATTTTAGCTTGGGGGTTGACTCACTACTAGATTGACATGTTTCGTTTTGCATTTGCATTTAGTGTTAGTTTTCCATGTCTTTTGTTATGTTCGCATGCATTGCATTGTTGGATGTTGGATTTGACTCCCTTTGCTTCTTTCCCTCTGGTTGTTTTCTTTGCAACACATGCTTTATGAGTCCCCTTAATATGTTTTGGTTGTTAATATCGCAATTACATTATGTGCATGACTATGAGCGCTTGAATGTTTGATATTTGGTTGGAGCATGTGACCTTTGATTAAGATGTGTTAGGACTAATACTCTAGACAAGCATCCTAGTGAGCTTTTGAGCCTTTTATGGACTATAATTTCATGAGTCCTCTTATTTCTCTTGTGTGTGAATCTCTACTTGCTTGCTAACTCTAGAACTTGCATTAAAATCTTTTTCGAGGCTACGCTTATGATTTATATACATGACATTAATATGATTGAGGCATTATTTCATATTAGCCCTTCATCCTTGACCACCCTATATATGTTTTCCTCTTCTTGAAGCCCATTTGTGCCTTAATTTCCATTTCTTTGGAAGCTCCACAAAAGCATACCGAGCCTAATTGTTTATCCTACCCATCTGGGGATTAGGATAGTTGATTTGTTTTGCTAGAGTGGAATTGAGCCAAGCTTGGGGGGGGGTTGCATATGTTAGTGGTTGGATGTGTTGCTTATATTTTGTCTCCTTTCTTTTGCTCCCTCTTTATCCTCTAAAAAAAAAGAAAAAAAAAATTAAAGAATTTTTTTTAAGAAAAACGAAAATAAAATAAAATCAAGAGGAGCAATGAGACAATCTAGTATAGCTGAGTTTTGTTGTATGGGTTTAAAAAAAAGTTGGAAGTGAAGGATTGTTCTAAGCTTGGTGTCATCTTGGAAATTCTTTTCCTCGGATTTAGCACCACATGGCCTAAATATATCCCTACCTTGATCCTATACCTTAGCCCCATTACAAACCTGAAAAGACCTCATGATTTTTATTGTGTGCATGATCCCTAGTAGTGGAGATTAAGATCACTGATGCAAGCCTATGGTAGTTTAGCATTCAAAGTGGAGAATTGAGTGAAACACAAACCTAGACACATGAGTGGAGTGACTTATTTCTTTATCCTAGTGAGGTTTGGAGTTGAGGAACAATCTACATTTTTGCACTAGTTGCGAAGCATGTTATGATAGCACTTGTCTTATGTTTGAACTCTCATGATCATTGCTCATTTGTCTCTTGGATAGAAACAACCTTAACATATTTTGTGGATTCATTGATTATGTACTTACTTGAGGACAAGCAAGGGTTAAGCTTGGAAGAATTTGATGACATCCAATTTGTTACACGTTTAGGACATGCATTTGTGTTTAATCTAGGTTGTTTTATACATTTTTTGTTGCATTTATAGCTAGTTGCATTCTTTTCTTTGTTATGGAGGTCTACACTAGGAAATATGTGTTTTCAGGTACTTGGGTAGATTTCTGGAGCTGTCTATGTATGCTGCTGGAACCTAGGATGTCATCTGGAGGCTAATGGGACGGACCATGAAGAATTTGAGCCGGAGGCGAACTAAAACAAGAGGTCGTGCGTTTTGGACTGAATTCCCTTCAAGGGGCTGTGCATTCTACCGCATGGCCGTACAGGCGGTGATTTCTCGCTATTAGGCTGTGCACTTTGTCTGTGCATTTTTCGCACGGCTGTGCATTTTTACTTTGCATGTGCATTTTTCACACCTTCCGTGCGTTTTCATTCTTGTAGGATTTGGCCGTGCGTTTGACCGTGCATTTTTCGCACGGTCAAGGCATGGGCCGTGCGTTTTACCCGAATGACTTTATTTTTAGATTATGTATAAATAGTTCGTTTTAGGTTTTTGGATGGATATTTTGCCTTTTTTTGTAATTCTCTAGACCTAGTTGTTTGCCTCCCTTGGAAAGATTGCAACTTTGGAGATTGTTCTACTGGATTCAAGACTAAGTTCCTCTTTCTCTCCAATCTTATTTATGATTTCCATCGTTAATATGAATTCTTTGGTTGATCTTGCAATTATGTCTAGCTAATTTCCATATTTCTAGGGTTGGTGTGATCCCAACTATGCGTAGGTAGACTTGTTTGATATTTCCCTAAATGGAAGTCTGAAACTTTGTTGATTCATTCCTAGATGCTTTAAGCCCATATTAGCTTATGCGAATTGGATCCTATTAGGGTTTACAACCGAGAGGTAAAAACATTAATAGGTAGTCAGATAGGGTTTGAGACCGAGAGGTAATAACTTCTATTGGAATCCTAGGAATTGAACCTGAGATTTTATTATTGCGAGAGCGTCTTAATTTCTCATGTGGATTAATAACTATCATAGAAACCCTAAGATTAGGTTTGATTTAGCAAGTCACGAGAGTGGATGTTAATTCAGTTTGACCTTAGATTCTAAGTGCCCAAAGGGTCTAGATCTTAATTACCTAAGATAGTTACCTTCAACAAAGACAGACTAAGTTCATATATGTATCTAGTTAAGTCGACTGAAGCATGGTTGCGGGGATCCTTTGCATTGGAAACTTTCCCTCCATTGATTACAATCATCACTTGCATTTGTTTCTGGATTTTAGTTATTAGTTCAACAAAATTCACAATCTTTTGGCTTAGCTTACTGGTTTAAGATACAATCGATACTACATAGTCCTCGTTGGGAACGACACTTGAAAAGCTACAACTGAACCCATACGCTTGTGGGTAGGTCTTTGTCCTATCAGTCATCAAGGCACGGGATGGGGTGGCGGTACTTGATAGGGATTTGATTGATGGCGCGGCAATCTACACACATGCGCCATGAGCCATCTTTCTTTGGAATAAGGATCAACGGCACGACACACGGGCTCATACTCTCACAGACATAGCCCTTGTACATGATCTATTGAACTTGGTGTTGAAGCTCCTTGGTCTCCTCGGGGCTAGCGCAGTAGGCTGCGCTGTTGGGGAGAGAGGCGCCGGGGACTAGATCGATTTGGTGCTCTATCCCTCGCACCGACGGAAGGCCCTCGGGTAGCTCCTCCGGGGTCACATCGGAAAACTCTTGGAGGAGGGCCACAACACTAGGCGGCAAGTCACCGCGAGGTGAGGGAGTAGCGAGACATTGCTTGGGCACCAACAAGAAACATGGGCACCGGCCTTGGAGCACCGGGATGAGGTGACGTTGGTGCACCAAAAGGAGCCGGGTTTCGCAGCACCCTTGAATGGGCACCGCAAGATCGGAGGGCGGCGCCATGGATGGGGGCGCACCACGTGACGCGATGGTAGTGGCGCCAGGAGAGCACGATGCGGCGCTGCAGGAGCATGGGGGTGCGGCGTCGCTCGGTGAGTGCGCAGGGGAGCCGCTACGAAGCTGGGCAGCTTGGGGGCCACTGAGGTGGACTACGGCTGGGGCACTACCGGAGGGCTGGTGGGCATTGGCACTCACACGCGCCGTGGTGCCATGGGGGCGCGTTGCGGCACCATCTCCGCTCTTGTTGGCCTTGGCACCATCTTGGGCCGGGCGCGCCGGCGGTTGGCTGCCCTCAATGGCTTTGAGGTGCCTCCTCTCCACTTGGTCCTCCAAGACTTCCCGTGGCATCATGGGATGCAAAGTGATGCGCTTGCCATTGTGCATGAAGACATATGTGCTGAGGAACCCATCGTGAAGCGCCTTGCAATCAAATTGCCATGAACGACCTAGCAAAAGGTGAGTGGCATCCTTACTAATAACATCACAAAGGATCATGTCCTTATAATAGCCACATTGAAACATGATGTGGCATTGCCTTGTTACCATATCACCCTTCGGAGATCCATTGGAGGCCATATGGTTGGGGGTGAGGAGTTGTTGTGATGTTGAGGTGCTTGACCACCTTCTCATTGATGATGTTGCAACAACTTCTTCCATCCACAATGACGCTAAGGGAGTCGGTTTGGACCAAATAACGGGTGTGGAAGAGGTTTTCCCGTTGATCCTTCAAATTGCCTTCAAGCACGGAGAGGACGTGGCTTGTGACCAAACTTAGTGGGGTGTCGGCGGCGGTGTCATGTGGGGCGCAAGCATAGTGGTCCTCTTCGGGTGCCTCTTGGAACTCCTCATAGCAACTCTCATCTTCGGCCTTGGGCTCATCCTCAAAGGACTCATACCCGAATGGAGTAGGAGAATAGCACTCTTTTGGTGTTCGGGCAATCGCATTGCATATGGCCGCGGCCTTGGCACTTGAAGCACACTCCAGCGGCCGCGCGCTCTGCGGCGCCTACGGCGCGGTCATCAACCGGGGCAGTGGGGTGTGCCGTAGGCGCCGCAGAGCGCGCGGCCACTGGAGTGTGCAAGCGCACGGGGGCTCCGCTGGAGTGTGTGGCCGTAGGGGCGTCGGGACGCGGCTGTGAGGGGAATCGAGGGTTAGTGGAAACCAAAGGACTAGGAGTAGAGCCATACCTTGGATTTTGGGTGCGCGACCACATGGCTCTCATTTTGCATTGGAGTTGGTTGTAGAGCTCCATGGCCGTATCCGTCAATGTGTTGATGTCCTAGATGCCGAGGAGTGTCAATGGCTCATGGATGTCAATGTCACGGCCGCGCAAATAGAATAGCTTTTCATCCTGTTTGTATCTGAATATAAGAATAATCTCTTGTTTGTCATTCTGAGTTATCTGATTTGGAAAATTAGAACATCTCCACTAGTTTAGTGCATGACAACAAGAATGAAGTGGGTAGACATTCAAAGGAGTTATGAATGAGTTTCTCCAATTCTTTTGGAATCTAGTTATAAATATGTTTGTTATCTTGCAGAGAAAGGGACATATGGAGATTTTTGTATGACCCACAATATTCCCTTTTTGTTACTGTAGTATGCTTCTAGTGATATGATATACATTGCGACAAATAATGGCTATGTATACCATGTTCAGCTTTCTGATTCTGAGAATGTGAAATGGAACAAATTTGTCCATGTGAGTGATGGAGTTCAAGTAATATGCATGGATTTCGTTCTGGATAGCCTATCAGTGCAGCCTACCTTGGTTTTAAAAGGCGTTCTTGGGCGTAAGGCGCCAAGAGGCGCAGAGGTTGGCACCTCAGGAGACGCGGGCACAGCGCACTACAAGAGGTGCGCGCCTCGCCGCGCCTCGCTGCTCCCAGCGCCTCTATGCCTTGCGCGCTTTGTAGTGAAGGCACTGGGTTCATTAAAAAAATTATAGGGCCGGTTATTTTTATGGAAATACCTTCACAGACTTCCTCACAGGACTGTATGAGACATCAAAGTGCGGGCCTTGTAGCTGAATTTAAGTGCTCTTTTAGAGCAAGGATAATGTGTTTGGATGCATCAATTGAGGAAAAGGTATGGGCTCCTTTCCTCTTAGAAAGATAGATCATGGATTTCATATACTTGGTGCTCCAATAGAAATAGTTCTCTATTTTCCTGTCTACCTTTAAAGTCCTGACGATTTCATTGATAGAGGTGCTTAAATTAGTTTTGATGAACTTGAGCCTGTCTTGCGAAACTATACCACACTAGTATGATAAATTTTTATTAACTATTACAGGTGGCGGTGTGTGGAGAATTACGATGCAATTTGAGCTCAAAAAAAAAGAATTTCTTCTTATCTTGGTGGGGGAAACATTAGAGCAGAGGAGTTTCGAGAGATCAAACATGACTAGTTGCCATTAGTTAGGTACTTAGTTGGATTATCAACTTTTTGGATAGTCATCTTAATTGATATTTCTAGTTGTTATTAGTTAGGTACTTAGTTGGATTATCAGCTTTGTGTTGTTGTACAAATGAGTAGAAATACGTAATAATTAGCTATATTTTGCTTCACGGAACATGAATGTAAAAATAGCACCCCCACAGTGAGATATATCTCACCTAGGGGTGCTATTTTTTTCTTTATTTTGATCCAAAGTCGACGTTTTTTCCGTCTAGACATACTAGTACGGTTTTGGCGCCAAATGATATCTCGACGCTTTATATTGTCACGAAAATTTGGAGGGATTTGAGAGACAAAACTCTACGCTTATTGGCATATAAAGTCAGCATCCATGTGCAATTCTCGACGCTTTTAAGTGTCGAAACCGACTAGTCCGCGTGATTTCTCTCCTACAAAAAAAAGCATCGGGAATGCATCCTAGACGCAAAAAAGCGTCGAATCTTGACATTGAAAGTCTCGACGCTTTTATAAAGCATCGAGAATGAAAATGGCGACACTTTTAAGCGTCGAAAAGTGTTAAAAAAACGTCTAAAAGCAACATGTTTTCTAGTAATGAGGCTTCGGGACCACAATCACTTGCAAAAGATGGTATGGTTACCTTGATTCCATGGTGGTTGCGCCTTCGCGGGAAGGTTGGTTCATTCTCCTTGTAACATCCCTCATTTTATGTAATGGTATAAATGTAATCTCTAAATTATATTTCTAATAAAGAAATTATGGTATTTTTTCACATTATTCCAAAAAGGGAAATAGATTAATTGTATTCTTACCCTAAGTAGGTTACAGGTTTAAGTCATGGTTTATTTAAATTTATTCTAACATTATGTTAATTTAAATTTAAATGAATTGATCAATTTAACCTAAATTATTTGAATTAAGATTAAAAGTATGTTAATTAAGATTTAAATATGGCTAATTTTATGAGAAAGTGTGACTTAAGTTAAATTTAACCTAATTTAATTTTTCCTACATCTTAAGTTTGGGTTAAAATAATTATATAAACTTAGGATAACATTATAAATAAGTTTGGATAAATTTTGTAATTTTTGAAAAGTAAAATAAGGATATTTTCGCCACAACTGGAAAAGTTGGACAAAAATGTGTATATAGGCCAAAAGTTAGGGAGGCCGGTTGTGAAAATTGCTCATGTTTTTCAACCTTCAGCCAGCGTGTGCAAGCTCGATTTCCATGGCCAAATTCGATCCAATTTGGGCACGATTTTTAAATTTTAATTGTGGGCATTTTAGGTGAGACCATGACGTGTATTAACCCTCAAGAATCGGGAAGAAATCCTCGGGGATAAGCTCGAATTTTCCCCGAAAAGGCAGCCCATGTCACACACCGCGTCGATCGATTATTTTTTGAAATTCAATCCGATTTGGGACCGATTTGAGCCAGATTTGACGCGATTGTGAAGCTCTCTTTATGGGCTATCCTACCACTTTAAATGTGGCCTCACCCATGGTCACAAGTTATCCAATTTCGAGCTTGAAATCCAGATTCTCCTTTGTTCATGTCGCGTTTGTTCTTGCCAATTCCCGACCAACACAGTGCTAAACCGCAACAATTCGTGCCACCACTAGCACCGCCTCTAAGTCCCCTTGACCCTGACCTCATTGGTGCTCCGACGAGGCCGAATTCTTCCATCCTCCGACCGGTAACCATTCGAAGCACCGACAACGATTTAGACCAATTTCGGTTTTGTTATTTTTGCTTTATTTTAATTAATCCTCGTTAATTAGTTTAATTAGGATTAATTAAAAATAAGTTGGGTTAAGTTCATTTTATTAATGTTAAAATTTAATTAAATATGTTTTTGGTATTATCTTATGTTGTGAATTGTGAATTTTTTACATTTCAATTAGATAATATGTTGAGTTAGAAAATTAATTAGAGTTATAAATAAATAAATTATTTAATTTATGTAAGTTATGATTGTTAGGCCACGATTTATCAGATCCAATAGCCCGGTCCAAATGAGCTAATCAAGCTGCCTTTTAGAAGATTTGGAAAACAGAAGTGGGCGTTGGCAAAGAAGTCGTTGGAGAGGATCTCAGAGGACTGGTAGACGACTCGACGACTCCCGAGAATCTCGGACAAACCGGTTAAGCTGATCTAAGCCTAGGATTAGTATAAATACGAAGGAGATTATCAATGTAACATACACATTATCAGCCTTACCCGATTCAAGCAACAATCTACTAATGTTCTACTCAAATCAAGAGATCATTCTTTAGCTTAGTTCATTATTTCAACATTGAAGCGACTGACGACTAAATTCTTGTATTTGATTACGTCTCTCTTTTCTAGGAGATAAGTTTATATTACGTCTGCTTAATCTTGTCTATTTGATTCTTGAGTTGGTTTGGATTATTTAGATAAATTCGATCTCATTATTGTCTAGTTGACCTTTTTAAGGCGATCTAGGTTGGTTCGATCTTTTCGCCCCAAAACAATTTGGCGCCCACCGTGGGGCATCTAGCCAATCAATGATCCAATCCTCATCCGATCATGGCCGATTCCGGAGATAATAGATCAAGAACGAACTTCACTTTGAAGCACATTAGCTAAAGGGATCCTGGATTCACGTCAAGTGATATCATAGCAATGCTTGAAATAAAGCTCAAGGTAAAATTTCAAACCTTTGCTCGTCTTGTTCTCAAGTTTAGGGTTTTTTTTGTGCTCGATAATCTAAGACTGAACCCATTTGTATCCTGACTGACGGCTGACCTAATTTGCCATGTCCAGACCGCTTACCTGACTTGCTTTGTGCCTTGCGTCCCAAGCCATACTCTTAAACTTGCAACCCAAGATGTACTTTTGACCTTGCAACCCAAGGCGTACTTGGCAAAAAATTAAAAGAAAAAGAAGTCAAGAAAAAGGCCTAAGTTCTATAAGTGCGTGGGCTGAATTTGTGTCCTATATCACGACTAAGTGAATTCTGAACTTCACTATATTTGTGACATACTTGCTTGATAAGACATGATGGTGGTGCAACTCCTGTTCCATCCAAACACTTAACCAATATCCTGACTTGAATCAAGTACTTCCTATCCAAATATTTTGTTAAGGACTTGCTAGGTCTTTCCTTGTGCTTGTTGATTGTTGGATCCTTTTTACTAAGTGCCAAGAGCTTGTAGAAGCTTGACGAATTTCTTGTGTTACAATGTCACAGGCCAACCAAGCAATCCCTGATGAACACTAGTGGAAAAAACACTTTTTGAGGCTCCCTTTTAGAGGCGTACATAGTACAAAATGCCTCAATAACGACTTAGGCAATCACTTTTTTTGTTTTTTGAGGCGGATAATTAATTTATACGCCTCAAAAACATTTTTTGAGGCGGGCAAATTAATATACGCCTCAACAAGTATCCGAAAAAACATTTCTCGCTAAAGTATTAGAGGCGGGCCAGGGTAAGGCCCGCCTCTAATTCTAACTAATTGAGGCGGGCCAAGTAGCCCGCCTCAATTAAAGCTTGTTGAGGCGGGCAATTTATTATACGCCTCAAAAAGTTTCTGAAAAAAATATTCCCGCTAAAGTATTAGAGACGGGCCAATGTTAGGCCCGCCTCTACTGATACCTAATTGAGGCGGGCGAAATAGCCCGCCTCAATTAAAGCTTGTTGAGGCGGGCCTCTTAAAGCCCGCCTCAACAATTTTTTATTTTTTTTCTCTTTGCTTTTCTTTCTCTCTCCCTCTTTTCTTTTCTTTCTCTCTCTCCTCTCTTTCTTTTCTCCCAGCCCCGATACCTCTCAGCCCTAACCCTCCTTTGCGTCCATCTCTCCCCCGAACTCCCTCCTCACGCTCTCTCTCCCTCACCCCGACCACCGGCGAGCCACCCCAAGCGAAAAGAGGAGGAGATCCGAGTTTATTGACGATGTCGCTGAGGAAGACGATGAGGAGGAAGAGGAGGAGTACGAGGAGGAGGAGTATCATGGTGGTGCTTCCAAGCGGCGCTCGTCGAAAAGGGGTCGGGTCTCTGCTTTGATTGACGATGAAGCTATAGTTGACAGTGACGAGGAGGAAGAAGAGGAGGAGGGTGAAGATGTTTAGTATTCTGCCGCTTCTTTTCTTTTTGCGATTTAGGGTTTTGTTGGTTTGCACACTATTAACGAATCGGGTGCTTTGATTCGTGACACATATTAGGTTTTACTTAATTGATTTCTGGGTAATTTTAGCTGCAAATATTTCTGTTAAATTTGTCACATTGGGGCGATAGGGGTTTATGAATTTGGGACGGTTTGTTTATGATCTTATTGCCTTATAATCTACTGATAATTGCCGATTATTTAGAAGCTATTCAATCATAATTCTGGAATTCTTAGTAGAATTTTAGATAGATTGTGAAGTGCAACTTGGGCTCTGGTGGCTGGCATCAAACAAAACATGAATCTCAGTGACTACTTAGAAGCTCTTCTTTCATGATTCTTGTATCTTAGTAGAATTTTAAAGATGGATTGTAAAATACAACTTGGGCTGTGGGACTTGCCATGAAACAAACACATGAATCTCTGTGTTTACTGATTGAGAATCTTGTGTTTCCAGACTTTATAGTTGATAGTGGAGCAGATCTCCCTGAGGAGGAAGGGGCAAGACATATGCGGCAACGGTCGATGTATAATAGAGAAGATGATCTTTGATTTTTAGTTGTTAGAATCTTTGATTTTTAGTTGTTATTTGCAACTTAGAGTTGGATTTTCCTATTAATCATTTTAGCCTGAACTTCGCTTGCTATGCACTGTCTCTTTGTTTTTTTCTTGTATGAATCTTCCTTGCGTTTGGCGTAAAGGGAACCGACTAAAACAATGCTTGTGTTTTCAAATTAATTGACTTAAATTGCTCTAATTATATATAAGAGAGAGAGTCACCTAGCCAGTATTTTTGTGTTACAGAAAATGAATTAGCTGTCACAGTGTATGGGCATTTAGTTTTAATTAAAGCTCTTACTGCTCCATTGAAATGCATGATGTTTTCCCCTTTATCTTGCATTTTATACTGATTTTTATGTGACAAGTCCACTTTTCTGGAACTCCATAATGTTGAAGTTATATCTATTATATTTTTAATTAAATAAGCTTCAGAAACTCACTTTTGGAAGACCTGGAGAACTCGTCTTCTTCGGTAGGAGCATACATAGACCTCTGGGCATGATTTGCTCAACTTAAGATCCCCTAGAATTAATCATCTTATACGTTATCTTGGGAAAAAGGCAATGAATGCCTTAGTGATCCTCCTGCATTTTTACTGATCAAGTGCTCTTTCTGAAGGTATGAGAGTGCAAAACAAGAGCTGTTTTCTGTGATGAAAGCCAGACGTGCAGCATACCTGAATCCCATTTCACGATATGCTCTTAGAGCAGAGGCAAGGAAACAAATTAGGGACACGGGGCTTTTAGATCACCTGCTAAAGCATGTCGTTGACACTTTGGCCCCTGGGGGTACGGAGCGGTTCAAAAGGCACTGGGATTCCCAAAGGGTGATGGAATTTGGCCTTTGAAGCACCAACCGTATGAGGTATTTGGCCTTTGAAGCACCAATTCAGTTAGATTAACCCATCATTCTTCTTTTTTGAACAGGAAAGGTACAATGATATGCTAGAAGGAGAAGGCAAGGAGGGAGCAGGAACTGCTGGAGATCTCAAAAGTGTTGAAGAAGATGGAGTTGCTGATGAAGAAGAAATCGGGAGGTTTGGATGGATAATTTAAACTTCTTTAGTCAAAACTGGAAATAGCTAACTTATAGTAGGAAATCAGCAGATACCCATGGTAGCGTCCTTCTAATACAGATACTGTAAGAATAGTAGGACTTTAGAATAGTGTTAGACCAACAATTGTAATCACAGAAAATGTTAAAAAGCTGAGAGTAGTACATGTCTAGAGAGGGAGATATGGAATGAATAGAGTAACAACAGATATACTCTGAAAGGCCAATGCCATTGGAGGGTTGGTACAGTATTTCATTGCTTCATTGGCTTGTCCTTGCTTGAATGAAAGATGCTTAATTTATACAATTGATCTCTACATTTTCTTTTCCCTTTCATTTTCTTGTTGTTGTTGCCTCTTATGTTTGGATTTTGAATACTTTTAATTGGCTGGAAACAATATATGCATTACTGTCTTATAATGAATTGTTTTTGATATGCATTCTAACTGGCTGGAAACAATATATGCATCCCGATTTTTTTTTATTTTTAAAAAAAAAAGACTTTTTGAGGCGGGCCTATATAGGCCCGCCTCAACAACCGACACCCACCCAAAAAAAAAAAAACACACTTGTTGAGGCGGGCCTTTATAGGCCCGCCTCAACAAGTCCCTCATTTTGGCGCCGAAGTAAGGGACTTGTTGAGGCGGGCTTAGGAGGCCCGCCTCAATAAGGTCCTTTTAGAAGCGTAAATTGCCTGCCTAAAAAAGGGTCCTTACTTGTTGTAGCCCCCGCAGTAGAGGCGAACGGTGTACGCCTCAATAAGTGTCAAAAGGCCCGCCTCTAAAAGGGTTTTTTCCACTAGTGGAAGGACGTCCTCCCACGTGGGCCATCAACTTCATGGTAACCTTGAATGAACAAGCAAGGGTAAAAAAAGAACAAGCAAGGGAACCAGAGGAACAAATGAGGCGTGAGCAAGAGGCTGCATGGCGGGAGCAACAAAGAGCTTTTAAAAGTCTCCAAGAACAATTCAAAGCCCTAAGAGTGGAAAAGAGTTTGATACGCTCTACTTTGTAGTGCGTAACTAGGAGTTGTTACTAGGTTATTAGGTACCATCTGTATGGGTTTAAAAGATAATTCAGGATGTGGAGAAAAGTTTAATTTTAGTGAAGTGTTGGAGCATACAGAAGCTAAGAAGGAGAGCCACAACCGCGGCTAGGAGAGCAAGGCACGACAGAGGAAGATTTCGTCAGGAAGCGGAGAAGGCAAAACCGCGAGCGCAGTTTGGAGTGCCGCGGTCGCGGCCAATGAAGGATTTGCTGGAGTGCCAAAAAAAGTAAGTCGCGGGCATGGTCAGGACGCTGCGGTCGCGACATTGAAGATCAGAGACAACACGGATGATTTCGTTGCAAATTTCCTTATTTTTTATATTTTATATTTTTATATTTCGGGTTTGTTATTTTTAGCAGATTGTTAATTAGGTTAAATGCACTAAGTTCTCTTTAGGTTTTTATTATCATTTCTCATTCTATCATATTTTGGAGAATGACAGTTTAGAGTTTTTAGAGTTTTTGCAAGTTATAACGAACTAAGTTTCCTTTGCTTAGTCAGACAATTGAAGCCTTCGTTTGATTTGGTTGTAAGATTATAACTCTTGTTCTTTTCCTTTGAATGTTATTAATTCTCTTGTGCTTAATCCCCTTGAGTTTTGCTAAGTGGCCGTTAGTATTATTCTTGTGCTAGAGTTGGATTGTTTCTTGTTGAAATATCTAATTCAGAGTAGCAACTACGATATTCTAGAACTGGTTGTGATAGTTTATTGTAGAAGAGAATTGGTTTCATGCTATGTAAAACTGGTTGTTTTATGCGCATGTATCTGCTGAATTTCTGGAACTTACTGCTACTATTGAATTGAATCTGGATAGTTTCCTGATTGTTTGATAGTTAGTATTATCAGGGTCTGGTTGTCGTGTTAATAACTTAAGAAAAGGAATAGGAACATTCACTGGTCTAAAGAACTAGAGATAATCAAGGATCAATCAATCAAATTGAAGTATGGATATCTGTCTGGCTGAGTACTTTCATCAATATCTGTTTACATCATCATTAATTATGTTAGTTAATTTCATAGTTTAAAACAAAACAATCAAATCCCCCTTTGTTACTATTGGTGAACGATTTTTGCAAACAGGATAGATAACTTGATTCTCTGTGGGTTCGACCCTTACTTGCCAGACTACGTTAGTTGGGTTTTAAGGTTTCTTTGTTAGGTACACACGACTAATTGCCTATCAAAAAATGGCGTCGTTGTCGGGGAGTCTAAGTTTTATTATTTTCGTGTTTGTGTGTGATTGTTTACCGACTGTTGTGTGGACATGTCTTATGGTCTACACTCGTGCTACTAATTCTCCAATCTTAGATCTTGATACAGAAATTGAGCGAACACTTTCTAGGAACCGTAGAACAGTTCGTGAGCAACTCGAGATGGCTGAACAACAGACTTTGAGGCAGTTAACTGCACCGAATCTGGAGCAGCAACCGCTTGTTGTGCAATTTCTTGAGTTGGCTGATGCTGTCAATTTTGAGTTGAAGTTTGGATTGATTCACTTGCTACCCCACTTCCATGGGATGAATGGCGAAGACCCCAACAAGCACTTATCTAAGTTTCACGTTGTCTGTACCAGTATGAAGCCAAGGGGCGTGACAGACGACCAAATCAAGCTGAGGGCCTTTCCTTTCTCTCTGAAGGATTCGGCCAATGACTGGTTCTACTATCTAGCTCTAGGAAGCATTGATACATGGGAAAAGATGAAGAAAGCCTTTCTGGAGAAGTACTTGAACAACATGCTACTGAGACTTTGTATGAGTACTATGAGAGATTCAAGAGGTTAATATCAAGTTGTCCATATCATGGTTATTCTGACCAAGACCTCGTTCTATATCTATATGGCGGGCTTCTTGACGATGAGCGTATAATGGTGAACGCAGCCTGTGGCGGTAACATCCTGAATAAAACTGCAGCTGCAGTATTTGAGATGTTTTCTAAGCTATCTGAAGGCTCAAGGCAGTTCAGCAAGAGAGCACGCTCCCACGCAGCAAAGGCTGCAGACTCTCATCCATCATTTTCACTTCAATCTGAAGTGAACGAGTTGAATGAGATGATGAAGTGTTTTATGGTGAAAGGAAGCCCATAACAAGTCAAGGCCCGTGGCATCTATTATAACACGTTACACCCTACTGATGCGTGTCCAAAACTGCAAGAACCTACCGCTGAAGTGAATGTTGTGGGAGGTTTCGAACCTCCTAGACCAAGATATGACTCATACTCCAACACTTACAATCCTGGGTGGAGAGATCACACTAATTTGAGATATGGGAACCAGCAGAACCAACGGTTCAATCAACGGCAGCAACAATTTTAGCAACTTGGAGGTCAACAGGAACAACCATTCAGACCACCATATGACCCTAGACCTCAGGGGCAGAGTTCGAGCTCATCTATGTCTACAAAAGACATGATCAAGGCCCTTGCGCAGAATATGACCACCATGCAGAGCAATCTGGTTCAATTTTAGCATGAGACCAAGTCAAGCATTCAGAACTTGGAGAATCTAGTTGGGAAGATCTCTCAAGCAGTAAGGAAACTGGAGGCTAGGTAGGCGAGTTAGCTGCCATCTCATACGGAGGTGAACCCGCGACAGAATGTGAGTGCCATTATGCTGAGGAGTGGGAAGGAGTTGGATGACAGAAGCAAGGTTCCCTTAGCTGAAAGGGACGAACCAGATGTGAATGAAGAAACCGCGGGCGTAGAAAAGGAACTGCGGGCACGGCCATTGAACGCGGACGCAGAAGGCGATATCCAAGCAAAGTCGCGGGCGCGGCCAGAAAACTGTGGTCGCGGCCTTGCCTTAGAAGCTGGAGATTCGTATGTTCGACCGATTTTTCCTCCACTCAGTTCGTACAAGCTAGATTTGCCATTTCCTGAGGCGTTGAAGAACACAAGGAGGCTGGAGAACGATAAGGAAATTTTCGAAACTTTCAGTAAGTGTGAGGTAAACATTCCCTTGCTAAAATTGATTAAAAGTATTCCTCGATATGCAAAATTTCTTAAAGAATTATGTACAATTAAGAGGACTCAAAAAGTGAGAAGCAAGAAAAAGGTTAAGGTAAGTGAGCTTGTGTCTGATGTGCTTCAAAGGCGAATGCCTAAGAAGTGTGACGACCTTGGCATGTTTAGCATTCCTTGTACTATAGGTGACACCAAGTTTGAAAGAGCCATGTTAGATTTAGGTGCATCTATTAATGTGTGGCCTTACTCTTTATATGAATCTTTGGGGCTTGGACCGTTGCATGAAATTGGGACTGTGATTCAGTTAGCTAATTTGTCTAATGTTTATCCGAAAGGAGTAGTAGAGGACGTCCTTGTGAAGGTTGACAAGTTGATTTTTCCTGATGATTTCTTTGTAATGGATATGGGAAGTGACAAGCATGCATGCCCTGTTATGTTAGGTAGGCCATTTCTTAAAACCGTCAACACTAAAATTGATGTAAGCAGTGGTTCACTTACTATGGAATTTGATGGTGAAAGGGTATAATACAACATCTATGATGCTAAGAAACACCCTCCTAATAATGATTATGAGTT
Source organism: Rheum nobile (assembly GCA_027886185.1). Taxonomy (NCBI): domain Eukaryota; kingdom Viridiplantae; phylum Streptophyta; class Magnoliopsida; order Caryophyllales; family Polygonaceae; genus Rheum; species Rheum nobile. Next base: position 1,391,141 of record WOAB01000685.1, on the reverse strand, counting down.
CTGTTGATGTGATAACTTAAGTTGATCTGCAAGGCACTATGTCGAGCCACGACATTAACCAAGGCGCTTCTCGGGAGGCAACCCGAGGTATGAAGTTTGTTTTCTTGTCATTTGTTTTCCTCTCCTTTTGTTATTCTTTTTCTTTGTTGCGTTTTTAAACTAACATGCAGGAAAGTCGCTTTCAAGGCAAAGCCGCGACCGTGGCCTAAAAACCGTGATCGTGGCCTTCCATGTACGTGAAGCCGCGGACACTACTCTATTTTCCTGTTCAATTTCTTTTAATTTTGCAGATTTGCCGAGAGCACCACACAGCCTGTGCGGTAAAATGCATAGCCTATGCAGTTTGATTCTCTTATGCTAAAAAAATCAAAAAAATCATGCTCTTTGAAAGCTGCGGGTGAAAACCGCGATCGCGGCCCTGCATTCCACACATAAAAAATTTAGGTTGATGCTGCGACCGCCGCCGCCATTTTTCCTTTGGTTTTGCGGCTGTGTATTTGGTTACTGAGGATGAGGATGATGTAGATGATGAGGAGGAGATATAGCTCGGGATTTTTACGGTAATGAATGATGCGGCTGATGCAGTTGATGAGGAGGTGATTCCAGGGGCACCTATAGATGGGATGTTCGATATGGAGAGATAGTATGAGGCCGCTGACACAGATGGACATGACACTAAGAGATATGGTTGCAAACCAGCCGTATATGAGGGACGAGCAGCATCAGTTTGCCACCAACCTGGATCGTTTGTCTGCAGATGAGGACGTACGGATGCTCCGAGATCAGTCGATGGTGCAGTGCTCTTACAGCCTGTATTGGGATGCCTTGGCTTCACACAGGTGGGAGACGTATAGGGGACCGACTACAGATGAACTTGGTTTCATTGCCCCCCACCATGGCACCAAAGATTCGCGTTTCAACGATTTAGCGCCGCCCCGCCAGCCCCGACATCCGAGACGGGGCCCACCTCGGCATCGCTCGTGGGTATCTTTCTTTCCCCCCAGAGTTATATTTTTTGTCTTTCATTACATTGAGGACAATGTAATATTTAAGCATGAGGGAGGGAGTTATACTTGCTGGTCGTTTGTACTACTATTTTTTATATAAAAAAAAATAGAAAATCCTAGCTAAGCTGAAAACACGAAAGGGAAGCTTAGGCAAAATTCAGGGGCTCGGACTAGCATTAGGCTGTTTGGCATGGCTAAAAGTGCACAAGCAAATGTCGCTGAATAGCCAAATCAAAGTAAATATCCTAACGGACCTACTAAACAGATGTATAGTAAGCAAGTAAGGGTCGAACCCACAGGGAAGATCGAATGAAGTATGCAGTCGTGATTGACAAGTAACAAGCAAGGGGGGGTTTAGTTATCACGAGAAAGCAAAGTAAGCAAAGCAAACAAGTTTGGTTGAATTGAGAAAATATAATGGGGAAAGTAGTCCTACTAGAGCGAGATCCACAATACAGAGATATAATTTGATCACAGAAATCTATTGAATCCAAGTTCTTTTACTATCCTTATAGTTGTTCCCACCCTGATCTTAAGTACTATCGATTCTCACAATTGTCGATAGACTTATCACTATGTCACTGGTAAGGTACCTCCGATTCTCACAGTTGTCGGTATACTTTATCACTAACGCAGCAATAGCAATGCACACAAGGATATAGGATACATGCAAATAGAAGACGCCTTACTAATTAACATGCAAATAATTCTCACTCACGATTGTACGCTCGGGACCCCTATACGCACAATCGTGTAAGCCACTAGATATGCACTCAGAACCCCTATATGCAATCCTAGCAATTGATAAAACGTATTCAACCTAGTTGATCAGGCTATGAAGAATAACAAGAAATCAATATTCAATATAACCAAGAGAATCAAACCAACACTTATAAGGATAAGAACAAGGAATAGAAATCTCACAAACACATCAACTGTATTGCTTCAAACGTCTAGTAGAACAAAGGGAAATTAGTGCTCCATCAAAGGGGGATGAAAACTAAGGGAAAATTAACGTCTGAAAATAAAGTAGTAATGAGTGTCTCTCCTCTTAACCTAGAAAGAGGACTTAAATAGTCTTAAGAAAACTAGGTTAAACTAATGTCAACAATAAAGGAAACAAAATAATAAAATAATAAAGTCTGAACGAAATAAAAGGAAATAAATGTCTTTGGGCGCGCGGCATTTAACACGGCCACCGCGAGGCGTCAGGCTCTCCACCGCGGGGCGGTGGCTTCCTCTGGTGCGGGGCTTCAGTCTTCTCTAGGAGTCACCGCCGGGCCGCGGTGATTCTGGCGTGGGGCGGTGAACTCGCTCACTCTCTTCTCCAGCTCCTCTTCATGTCTCCATCTAAGCTGCAAATCCTGGGATATCTTCACTTCTCTCCATAAATTCAGGGATCACAGACTTAGCTCCAAAACTCATCCAAAACTCCTCCAAATCATGCTAATAATTGCTAGTAAAGGTGTATGAAATAACACCTATCAAATTCCCCCATACTTAGCCATTTACTCGTCCCGAGTAAGCTAAAGAAAAACCCACTCTCTCAATCAACACCAAGGCCTCATGAAGTACAAGAAAACATGACACCAGTAATTATAACATATCAACAATAAGCTCCAAACAACCAAAACAAGTGATGCAAAGATAATTCTAATCCTAACTCCAATCTAGCTTGTTATCGCTCCAGAGTGGCCTACCCGAACTCCTTATACCACCTATTCTTATGACGCCTCGCCAAGATATAGAGAGAAATCCTAGAATCACTCTTCTTCTTTTACGCTCATCTTGCCTAGGTGCCCTTTTGGGTTTTCACCTAGCCACTCATTTCATTTTGCTAGATATCTCACATATACTCACATCACTCCAGTCCAATATTGCCTTGGTCTATACCAGTCGGACTACCTGCTTTTTACCTGAACTGCCCTTTCGGGTTTTCAGCTCATCCCAGGATTTTGATTGCCTTTTTACTTCTTTTGGCTTTTTTGAATTTTTTTTTTAATAGAAAATAAAAAACTCGAATGGGAAATACAGCACACGAAAAGAAAATAATATATACAAAGGATAGACAGATATCAAGTCTAAATCCCTCCCCCATACTTAAACCGAACATTGTCCTCAATGTAGAAAAGAGAACATCAAATGAAATAGGGGAAGGGAAAACAAACTCACTGTGGGCCTGATGGTGGTGTTGGTGGAAACCTCCCAAAGTAGTCCCTCAGATGAGCGTCCATACCGTCCAGTCGCTCATCTATATCAGTGCGGAACTGGGCCTGCCAAGTCTGCAGACTGGTCTTTACTCGGGTGTTCCAGTGCGTCTGCTGCACTGAGAATGCATCAAATCTCGAATACAACTCCTTCCAAGGTGTGGCAGGACCGTAAGAAGATGAGGGCGCGTCATAAAGTGTAGGCATAGGAGTGTCCTCACCCGCAAACTCAGCAGCAGCAGCAGCAGCACCACCACTAGGGACCTCTCCATACGGGCCTGAAGGAGCAGCATCAGGGGTATCATCTGTCATCATCCTGCTATCATTGTAGATCCACCAATCCGCAAATGAAGGGGAATAAGCAAACTCCCGTGGAAGAATTAGAATGTGGTCATCATATGACGACCAGACCAAATCACCATCCTTTCCCAATGGCTTCAGCATCGAGCACACCTTCATGTGCGCCATATCATACACCACGTAGGCAACAGGTCGAGGAATCTGATCGCAAGCTATCACTCCAGCACAAAGGAGGGTGATCAGGCCACCCCCACAGATATCTCATGGCTCACCATCACGAATCCTCTTCAAGGAACCCAAAAAGAGGGTAGCCCAACACGGCGTGTATGTAACAACCTCCAAGATGCTCATAAACCACTGGAAATCCTTCAGAGGAACCTTTTCTATCATCAGCATGGCAAAAGATGTCTCTCATCATCACCTTGTGGATCAACCGTAGACACGGGTTCACCAGCTTCGAATTCACCTCCTGACCCTTCCTGAACGTCCTGCCCATAGCAGCCTTCCAGAACTCCATCATATCAGACTCTAGAATGCCACCAGGCCACCCATCAATTGGCAGCTTTGTAATGCCCAGGGCATCACGCACCACCTTAGGGGACAACGAATAATCACGCCCATTGTAAGTGAACGTGACCCTCATCATCCTCTTGTTGTCGGAACCATCAAAATACCTCTTGAAGGAGGTGATGAACTGGTAACAAAGCTCGGGATATGCAGGGGCAGCCATGTTCAGAAACGTCCCCAACCCACACTGTGCCAGACACAGGGACACACACGCCAACAAACCCATCTCAGACAATGTAGGCTTGTGAAAGAACTTAGTCGCCAATACCTTCCTCTCCTTCACCACATTGTAGACCTCATTCTCATCCCTCGTAGACACTTGCTTCTTACCCTTAGGTGCCATAAGTAATGAATGTAGAATTTCAAAACGAAGGGCAACCAAGAGAACTTACAAACGAGCAAACACACAGCCAAGAGGTCTCGCCGTGGGGCGGTGAACGAGTCGCCGGGTCGCGGTGGGACAACTGGGAGGTTTGGCCGTGTCGCGGTGAAGTTGGTGCGGCGCGGTGGCAGCGCGAGGCGGAACGACAGCGAGGCGGGACTGAAGCGACGCGGTGGGGTTGTGTTTGGCTTGTTTGTGAGGCTAGACTTCCAATTGGTGAATTGGGGGATAGATTCGGATCAAGGTCGAGAGAGATTTGAGGGAGAATGGGGCAAATTCTTTGGGGGCTTGAGAGTGATGTTGGGAATGGAGTGTTTGTGAGTATGGGGGCTAGGTCAGGGAAGGGAAAGGGATGATGGGGCCGGATATGTACCATGGCCCAAAGAAAAATCTTGGCCCCAATGGGGGGCCCAATCCGTCAAATCCTTTGTAACAACTCAAGAAATAAAAATTTTACTCACCCGTTTAAGGTTTTTTTGGGGCCCTTTATTCTTTTTTTTTTTTCCGGAGTTGAGAAAGTATACCAGACATCCACCGCGGGGCGGTGACATAGCTGAGAACACCATCTCCCCATTTACTTTCGTACCTGAAATGTAAGTAACAGGCGAACGAAACAAAGCAAAAGAAACTACTAAAAGTAATCTAAGGAAAAGAAAAGAAACAAAGAAAAACTACCACGGGTTGCCTCTTGGACAGCACCTTGGTTAACGTCGTTGGCTCGACGTACTGCAGATCAACTACCACTTGGAATAGGATCCCTTCGGAATCCTCTTACTCGTCTCTTCCTGTCGAGACTTCCCATGGAAAGGTTGAGATCTCAGACCATGTTCCCTTTTTGCCATCGACTCCATGCTTACCTCCTTTGGAGTATCTCCCCCATACTTAGAGCGATGTGGGGGGCGATATGGCTCAATCTGAATATGCTGCACGTCACTGGATAAAGGCTTACAGCCTTGTATGGTTAGTACAGGGGGGCAAGTGCCCAAAGTAGAGGGAATGGAATCTCCTATATCATCCAGCAAGACATCACCAACATGCAACTCATGCAACTTAATAGGTCGAGCAATAGTAGAACACTCAACTACGGTCTCTACTACACCAGTTTTAACATTTTCATGCACATGATTATCAATATCACTAATGCAGCAAGGATCATGCAATTCAATGGAGTTGGCCTTTTGAATATTGTGTTCAAAAATTATTCCATCAAATTCCATAGTTAAAGTTCCACTATCTACATCAATCTTTGTCATGGATGTTTTCATAAAAGGTCGCCCTAGCATAACTGGAGCCACCTGCTCATCATAGTCCATATCCATAACAAAGAAATCAGCGGGAAAAATCAAAGAACCTATCCTGACAAGAACATCTTCCACAATACCATTAGGGGGCACACAAGAACCATCAGCAAGTTGTATCACAATGTTAGAATCATGCAAGGGTCCTATTCCTAAATCTTCAATCAGTGAATAAGGTAACACATTAATTGAGGCACCCAAGTCTAACAGGGCTTTCTCAAATCGATGCCCACCTATAGTAATAGGAATAGTAAATGTACCTGGATCCTTGCACTTCTCAAGCATGCGTCTCTGAACTACCGCTGACACATGTTCACTCACTGGAATCTTCTTTTGAACCTTCTGCTTCTGAGCCCTCTTCACGGTGCACAGCTCCTTCAAGAACTTGGCATATCGCGGGATAGCCTTGATAAGCCTGATCAGGGGAATGTTCACCTTACAGTCCCGAAATGTCTCGAACAGATCACTATCGTCGGCTACTCTCTTGGCCTTCAGCGCCTCAGGGAAAGGTGTTGGTGGCTTCTTAGAACCTAGAGGGGGAAACACAGGGTGTACGTAGTCATCAACACAGGTTTCTTCAGCGGAGTTGGGTTCTCGAAGGCCAGGTCGCGGCAAGCCCACCGCGAGGCGTTGATCATCACCGTGGGGCGGTAGGGTCATGGTGTGTTTACTGAGATCAGCCGCCGGGTCGCGGTGAGAGTCGCCGCGGGGCGGTGGCTTCAGCTCTTCTTTCCTGGCTCCTTCTTCCATTTCTGGCTCGGTCGCGGTGGTGTCTACCGCGGGGCGGTAGGTGATTTATGCCTTCTCGACTTCGTTCTCCTCTTCAGCAATAGGAGCAACGACCAACTTCTTACTACTTTTTAGGGTAATAGAACTCACGTTCTCCCTTGGTTTCACAGTAGTCTGAGATGGCAGGGAGTTAGATGTCCTTTGGTCAATCTTGGTCACAACATTAGCAAGCTGACCAATCTGTCTCTCCAAGTTCTTTATACTTGACTCAGTAGCCTGCACATGCATGGAGAAATGCTGAGTCAGTGTCTTTAGCATCTCTTCAGTAGAAGCACCAGAACTTTGGCCTTGAGGTCTCTGTTGGTATGGGACTCTCTGCTGGTACTGTTGTTATGTCGGCTGGTATTGCTGTTGTGCCGGCTGTTGACCACCTTGAGGGTCACTCCATCTAAAACCTGGGTGGTCTCGCCCTCTCGGATTATAATTGGGCTATCCACCAAACTGTGGTCTAGGGGGTCCATAACCTCCTATAGCATTAACTTCAGCAACACCCTCCTCCTGCAACTGAGGACAAGTGTCGGTGGGGTGGTATTGATCAGAGCAAAGCCCACATGCTTTAACTTGTTGAGGGGCGTTCTGGTTCGCCATCCTCTTCACCATCTCTTTCAGCTCGGCTAAATCAGTCAACACTGGGCTTGGTCCTGCAGGGGCCACGGCATTGACCGCCTTCCTCTGGTATGTCTTTCCAAAACTCCTGGTACTCTCACTCATCTCCTGGAATCTCTCCATGGCTGCATCCGGTGTCAGATTCAGAATGCTTCCACCGCATGCAGCGTCAACCATCCTCCTCTCTTGATCTAGCAGACCATTGTGTAAGTAGAGAACAAGGTCTTGCTTGGCGTATCCATGGAATGGGCAGCTGCAGCAAAGTCTCTTGTACCGCTCAAGATAGTCATACAGCGTCTCATCACCAGCCTGCTCAATGTTAGCAATTGCCTTTTTTAAAGCATTCGCCTTCTTCGTTGGAAAGTACTTGTCCAGAAACACCTTGTGTAGTTTATTCCAGGTATTTATGGTTCCTGGCGGCAAGTGATAGTAACAGTCGCTAGCAGAGTCTAACAGGGAGAAACCAAAAGCTCTCATCTTGATTTGGTCCTCCGTCACATTCATGGGCTTCATAGTCATGCAGACATTGTGCAACTTGCCCAGGTGAGAGATCGGGTCCTCTCCACTCAAACCATGGAACTTTGGTAGGTAAGCAACAACTCCAGACTTCAGCTCAAAGTTCACCCCTTCGCCAAGTGCAGGGATGATAACAGCCAGGGGTTGCGCTCCAATATTCGGCTCAGTAAGCTCTCTCAGAGTGCCAGCCATTGCAAAAGCAGGGATGTCAACTGGCTCAGTCGGCTCAACGATCTCAACCTCTACTTCTTCTTCTCCTTGATCGCGTAGGTTCGCATGGAACGATCTGTCGACTTCTGGATCAAAAGCAGCCAGAGGGGAGTCAGTAGAACGAGTGTCGACCATAAGATATGTCTTCACCAAAAATCAATCACAAAAAACACACAACAAAACAAAATCTTCCCCGGCAACGACGCCAAATTTGGCGTGGCTAAGAGTGCACAAGCAAATGTCGCTGAATAGCCAAATCAAAGTAAATATCCTAACGGACCTACTAAACAGATGTATAGTAAGCAAGTAAGGGTCGAACCCACAGGGAAGATCGAATGAAGTATGCAGTCGTGATTGACAAGTAACAAGCAAGGGGGGGTTTAGTTATCACGAGAAAGCAAAGTAAGCAAAGCAAACAAGTTTGGTTGAATTGAGAAAATATAATGGGGAAAGTAGTCCTACTAGAGCGAGATCCATAATACAGAGATATAATTTGATCACAGAAATATATTTAATCCAAGTTCTTTTACTATCCTTATAGTTGTTCTCACCCTGATCTTAAGTACTATCGATTCTCACAGTTGTCGATAGACTTATCACTATGTCACTGGTAAGGTACCTCTGATTCTCACAGTTGTCGGTATACTTTACCACTAACGCAGCAATAGCAATGCACACAAGGATATAGGATACATGCAAATAGAAGACGCCTTACTATTTAACATTCAAATAATTCTCACTCACGATTGTACGCTCGGGACCCCTATACGCACAATCGTGTATGCCACTAGATATGCATTCGGAACCCCTATATGCAATCCTAGCAATTGATAAAATGTATTCAACCTAGTTGATCAGGCTATGAAGAATAACAAGAAATCAATATTCAATATAACCAAGAGAATCAAACCAACACTTATAAGGATAAGCACAAGGAATAGAAATCTCACAAACACATCAACTGTATTGCTTCAAACGTCTAGTAGAACAAAGGGAAATTAGTGCTCCATCAAAGGGGGATGAAAACTAAATGAAAATTAACGTCTGAAAATAAAGTAGTAACGAGTGTCTCTCCTCTTAACCTAGAAAGAGGACTTAAATAGTCTTAAGAAAACTAGGTTAAACTAATGTCAACAATAAAGGAAACAAAATAATAAAATAATAAAGTCTGAACGAAATAAAAGGAAATAAATGTCTCTGGGCACGCGGCATTTAACACGGCCACCGCGGGGCGTCAGGCTCTCCACCGCGGGGCGGTGGCTTCCTCTGGCGTGGGGCTTCAGTCTTCTCTGGGAGTCACCGCCACGCGGTGATTTTGGCGCAGGGCGGTGAACTCGCTCACTCTCTTCTCCAGCTCCTCTTCATGTCTCCATCTAAGCTGTAAATCCTGGGATATCTTCACTTCTCTCCATAACTTCAGGGATCACAGACTTAGCTCCAAAACTCATCCAAAACTCCTCCAAATCATGCTAATAATTGCTAGTAAAGGTGTATGAAATAACACTATCACTGGGGTAATAAGAGGCTGAAGAGCGATGTGAGGATTGGTAAGCTCATCTGTGAAAAATGAAATGAGTGCCTAGGTGAAAACGCAAAAGGGCGCTTAGGCAAAATGAGTGAAAAAAAAGGAGTGATTAATAGGATTCATTCATTTTGGCGTGGCGACATAAGTGGTGGAGCTATAATGAGGTTTTCGGTAAGTCACTTTGGGAGTTATAAGAAGATATATTGGTGCTAGGATTAGAAAATATCATTCATATCTGGAGTTCGGGTTCAGCTTGGGGGAAATACTCTGTTTTCCTTAAGGCTGGTGTGCTGCGTTTCTGTGTTGGTACTGATGGAGAGTCATAAGTAGGTGCGGTTCTTAGTGGAGATTTTGTTGTGCTTCCTGAGACCTTGGGTATTTCATTTGAGGAGTAGGTTTCTATTAGCTTACTCGAGGACGAGCAAGGTCTAAGCATGGGGGAATTTGATACGCTCTACTTTGTAGTGCGTAACTAGGTTATTAGGTACCATCTATATGGGTTTAGGAGATAATTCAGGATGATGGAGTAGTAGATAAGAAGTGGAGAAAGGGTTAATTTTAGTGAAGTGTTGGAGCATACAGAAGCTAAGAAGGAGAGCCGCAACCGCGGCTAGGAGAGCAAGGCGCGGCAAAGGAAGATTTCGTCAGGAAGCGGAGAAGGCAAAACCACGGGCGCGGTTTGGAATGTCGCGGTAGCGACCAATGAAGGATTTGCTAGAGTGCCACAAAGAGTAAGCCGCGGGCGCGGTCAGGACGCCGCGGTTGCGACATTGAAGATCAGAGACAACGCGGAGGATTTCGTCGCGGATTTCCTTATTTTATTTATTTTATATTTCGGGTTTGTTATTTTTAGCAGATTGATAATTAGGTTAAATGGACTAAGTTATGTTTAGGTTTTTATTATCATTTTTCATTCTATCATATTTTGGAGAATGGCAGTTTAGAGTTTTTAGAGTTTTTGCAAGTTATGAAGAACTAAGTTTCCTTTGCTTAGTTAGACAATTGAAGCCTTCGTTTGATTTGGTTGTAAGATTATAACTCTTGTTCTTTTCCTTTAAATGTTATTAATTCTCTTGTGCTTAATCCCCTTGAGTTTTGCTAATTGGCCATTAGTATTATTCTTGTGCTAGAGTTGGATTGTTTCTGGTTGAATTATCTAATTCAGAGTACCAACTACGATATTCTAGAACTGGTTGTGATAGTTTACTGTAGAAGAGAATTGATTGCATGCTATGTCAAACTGGTTGTTTTATGCGCATGTATCTGCTAAATTTATGGAACTTACTGCTGCTATTGAATTGAATCTGGATAGTTTCCTGGTTGTTTGATAGTTAGTATTATCAGGGTCTGGTTGTCTTATTAATAACTTAAAAAAAGGAATAGGAACATTCACTGGTCTAAAGAACTAGAGATAATCAAGGATCAATCAATCAAACTGAAGTGTGGATATCTGTCTGGCAGAGTACTTTCATCAATATTTGTTTACATCATCATTAATTCTGTTAGTTAATTTCATAGTTTAAAACAAAACAATCAAATCCCCCTTTGTTACTGTTGGTGAACGATTTCTGCAAACAGGATAGATAACTTGATTCTCTGTGGGTTCGACCCTTACTTGCCAGACTACGTTAGTTGGGTTTTTAAGGTTTCTTTGTTAGGTACACACGACTAATTGCCTATTAGAGTTCAAATAGAAGTTCGAGGTCCCTAAGGCATAATCGACAAGGTGACCAAAGAAGTGATGGTCATTCACATACCGTCGCCGCCAATGAGGCCATACGCTTGGCCCAAGAAGCTACTATGAACCATGCCGGACCTTCCTAACCTTGAGTAAGCTCATAATTACATTCCTTGCTTCAAGCAACCGGTGTACGACCACCTATTCCCATTCAGCCGCTACCACTTCCTCCATATGCAACCACAACATGACCTCAACCAAGGGCCACAACCATGCCTTTCCCATGGCCCCTTGCGTCTTAAAGTGTGGCCTATGCTCAACACAACGTTGGGGCTGCATACGGCCATCCAAACACTCATGTGCAACCTCAAGCACCTCCTCCACATGCACCACACCCTCGTTTGTAGCCTAGACGTGTGTTGCCACCACCTCAGACCCAAAATGAGGAGTTTTCCCATGCTTATGGCTATTCTCCAACCCGGTCTGAGGAGTGTAACCTTTGGAATTTTACCGCCAGTGACCTCAGAACGCATATCCGAAATCACCCTAGGCTTACAGTATTGATCGCAAATATAAATTAATACGTAAAACATTCATAATTTAATTATAATTCTTACAAACGATGTTGCGGAAAATGGCAACAAAAATCATATATCAAAGATAGTAGCGGAAGACTTTAATGAAAGATACCAAAATTACATAATCGGGATCTTTAACCTTATTGTAAACGAAATATCAAAACAATAGTTGCCTTCAACGTCGGTATCATGCTTCTTCTCACTTAGGAAGAATACCCTGATGTGCCGTATGAGATGGCAGCCAACCGTGCAAGGAACAAGAATGGTTGGTTATTCTAATGAAAGACCAATCAATGGTCTTTAAGAGAGGTTCTAATTGGTCATATCTAGTTACTATCATAGTCTCTCGAATAAAAGTCGGTAGACGATAAATAACTAAAACCTTCACTGAAACTTAGAAAGAGAAATGATACAAAAGAAGACTCCAATGAGTTGAGTCTTATAGGAATTATGTAAGTCTGTTTATGAACATTTATACTTATCACACAAAATTATAGAAACTGCCCCCTTTGACTATTTGGGTCCTCGACCAAGCTCACCGCGTTAGCGAATCCAGATTAGCAGGTTCCACGTTGTACTTCTCGCCCGAATTATATTAATTAAGTGCATAGAAGCATTCAAGTTATTTAATTTCAAAACGTGCATTACGTTAAGGCTTTTAATCCACATCAATGTCGGTATGAGAATATTATGGGACGAATCTCGAATAACCACACTAGCTAAGTGCACCACCACTTATATTCGAATAAGGGTACAATCATGACCAAAAGTACTAGGGCAATAATCCTCCTAATATGAAGTTTTAAAGAAACAACTAAACCTCGCAAGGTATATAGTGTTCCTACAAATACTCGTGCTAACTAAGAGAACAAGTCCACACCAATTTCCCAACAAAGTCCATCTAGCACCCTATGATAGTAAATATATACGAGGGTTATTGCTAGCAATATATACAACCTAATATATATGATTCATTTTTCACACCATTTTATCCAATAAGTTCCCAAACACAATTTTCAACAATATTTATCCCAACTTAATTAAAACAATTAATTAATTGTCAATTAAGAAAAATATGGAATAAATTGCAAGAGTGAACAACCACTTGCCTCGAGTTACGGAGTAGGTCAAACGACGTAACGAGAGTAGTTGCTTTTGAACAACAAATTGAATTATTGCTTTAATTCCGTTCCCAAAATTGATTCTGAGACATACCCAATTCACACAAACTAAATAAATTATAATTAGATAATTTATTCAATATCGAAAATTTAAGGATACTTGTCTCGGTTTCTAATTTAATTTATTTAAATCTAAATAAATCAATCATCAAGGCTCTACAATAAAACGATTATTTATACGATACCAAAATTCATTTAGTCGTATATTCTAAATAACCATAACATAAATAAATATATTTATTTATTTATTTACAACTCTAATTACTTTTCTAAATCAACATATTATCTAATTAAAATGTAAAAAATTAACAATTCACAATATAAGATAATACCAAAAATATATATAATTTAATTTTAGCATTAATAAAATTATTAACCCAAACTATTTTTTATTAATCCTAATTAAACTAATTAATGAGGATTAATCAACATAAAGCAAGAATAACCGAAATATGGCAAAATCGCTGTAGGAGCATCGAATGGTTATCGGTCAAAGAATGGCAAAGTTCGGCCTCGTTGGAGCACCAATGGGGTTGGGGTCAATGGGATTTTGAAGGGAACTTCGAGGCCGTGCTAGTGGTGGCGCCAATTGTGGCGGTGGAGCACTGTGGTGGTCGGGAATCAGCAAGAATAGACACGACGCGAAACGAGGAGAATCGGGATTCCTAGGTCAAAATTGGATGAATTGTGGATTTGTGATCATGGGTGAGGCTAAATGTATAGTGTTTGGATAGCTCATAAAGAGATCTTTACAATCGCGTCAAATCTGGCTCAAATCGATCCCAGATCGGATCGAATTTCACAAAATAATCGATCGACGTTGTGCGTGACTTGGCTTGCCTTTTCGAGGAAAATTCGAGCTTATCCCAGGGGATTTCTTCCCGATTCTTGAGGTTTAATACACGTAATGGTCTCACCGAAAATGCCCACAGTTAAATTCTAATAATCGGGCCCAAATTGGATCGAATTTGGCCATGGAAATCGAGCTTGCACACGTTGGCTGAAGGTTGAAGAACATGGGCACTGTTCACGGTCGGCCTCCCTGACTTTTGGCCTATATACACATTATTTTACTTTTCAAAAATTACAAAATTTACCCAAACAAGTCCACACGAACATAGGAGAATCTGGGTTCCCCAAGTTGACTTGATGGCCACAAAATGAGCGATTTTCGTAAGCCGGTCAAATAGCATCCTTTTGGCCCTGGGTCTTGGGCAAACCCGTAACAAAGACCATTGCAATATCCTCCCACTTCCATTATGGAACCAGAAGAGGTTGCAATTCTCCCTTAGCCTTCGATATTCACTTTTCACTTTTTGGTAAGACAAGCATTTTACCACAAACTCTGCGATGTCCCACTTCATATTAGGCCACCAAAAATTATTTCTCAAATCCTTGTACATCCTACTAGATCCTGGATGTATAGAATACACAGATGAATGAGCCTCTCTCATTATGAACTGACGAATGTGGTCAATGTCAGGCACACAAACCCGGTCTTGAAACCAAAGTGACCCATCATCCTGAATCACAAATCCTGGAGCCTTTCCCTCAAGAACTTCACTACACAGCTTCACTAAAACAAAGTCATCAAACAAAACTTTGGTCTCGCTTCCTAACAGTTCTCGTTGCAACTCTGTCTGAGCAGTGAGTAATGCTACCACAGTTTCATGAGTCGTTTTTCAGCTCAATGCGTCTGCTACCACATTAGCCTTTCTCGGGTGATAAAGCAACTCAATATCGTAGTCCTTGAGCAACTCCAACCAACGTCGTTGCCTCATGTTCAACTCTTTCTGTGTAAAGACATACTTCAAACTCTTGTGGTCGGTGAAGATTTGACACCTGACACCGTAGAGGTAGTGCCTCTAAATCTTCAACACAAAAGCCACAATAGCTAATTCCAAATCATAGGTTGGGTAATTTGATTTATAAGGCTTCAGCTGACGAGATGCGGGTGCAATAACTTTTTCCTTCTACATCAGTACACATCCCAAACCTTCCTCTAAACCATCACTATAAACCACAAACTTTGGAGAGTTTGGAAAATGGGAAATCTTTGTGATTGAGTACATTCGATTTGTTTGATTGATTAGCACGAAAGTTTGAATTGTTTGAATGACTTACACTTTGGAAAGAGGAATTCTTTGGACTGAATAATCTTGAAAACAACTTAGACAAGTTGCTCTCAGAATTCAATCTGATTTTTCATTAACATAGAAAGGAGTTTAAGTAGACAAAACAAGAGTCGAGAGCAAGGAAGAGAGATGGCACACACCAACATGACCGGCCCCGGCACTCTCCATCTAACCCTTAGCCTACTAAAATAATAAAATAACATAAAATATTGAAGTTCAGCCAAGAACTACTAAAAATAGTAAGAGCAGATTCTTCCAGTCTCACAAACTGCCACAAATAGTAAGTTTTGAAACTAATACAAATGATAGACATGCAATATTCCTTCCATGTGTGTGAGTGAAACGCAACTATGGTGGTTCTTTTGGCTCTTGAATCACCTCCTCTAAGTCCCTCCAAGTCAAGGTTGGCCATGAGTCATCAATATCCTTAGTTCCTTCTGGTAGTGCCAGCACTAGTGCTGACGTCAGGCACACCTTCAACATAGTGCTTGAGTCAAATTTTATGCACTTGAAATATTCTTGAATATGTGTGCCACAACTCAATCATCCCTCTATTGCAAACTTGATTCACCTTATATGGCCCGAACCACCTTGTATGCTTGCTACCCGGAAACATCTCCGAGCGGTGGTGGAAGACCATTACTTGGTCTTCTTTCTTGAACTCAATGAAGGTTTGATTTGTGGTGCCATTTTTTCTATTCTTTTTTGAGCTTCAACCCTTGATGATTCCACTTAGAGTGGAAGGGAGATGTTTTAATCGATCCTTTGGTTTTGGCTCTTGCTCAAGCTTCTCAACTTTGGACAATCGAGGTGAATTCATCAACTTTTCTTCATGGAGTTGGGGACTTGAGTCTACATTCAAACCTTTATCATCAAATCCATCGGGGGTCACCAATCATGTTCCATTGGGATCTTTCAAGCATTGTCTCACAAAGTCCTTCACTTGGTGGTTTACAAGATCAACTCTACACAAGGAATGCTCAAAAGAGGGATGTTTAGTAGTATTTGGTAAATTAATTTCAACTCTTTCTTCCCCAATATTCAAGGAAAGTTTTCCCTCTTTGACATCAATGGCGACGCTCGCCGTAGCAAGGAAAGGCCTTCCGAGAATGATGGGGAATTTGGCATCTTCATCCATTTCAAGAATAACAAAATCAACCGGAATTAAGAAATTACCTACATTAATAGGAACATCCTCTAGGATACCCCTAGGGTAACGAATAGAGTGATCCGCTAGCATCAACGAAATATTGGTGGGCTTTAATTCACCAATGTCTAACTTTTCACAAATAGAAAAAGGCATTACACTCACACTAGCACCTAGATCACGTAAAGCATTTTCAAAACTAGCACTACCATTCACACATGGTATGGAAAAATGATTGGGATCCCTAAGCTTAGGAGGTAACTTGTTTTGAATGATGGCACTACACTCCTCGTTTAAGGCCACGGTTTCAAATTCATCTAGCCTTCTTTTCTTAGACAAGATTTCTTTCAAAAATTTAGCATATGAAGGCATTTGGGAAAGGGCATCGATGAAGGGACCATTGATATACAACTTTTTCAACACTTCAAGGATTTCCCAAATTGCTTGTCTAACTTACTCATTTGAAGCTATTGAGGGAATGGGATAGGTGGTTTGTACGGTGGTGGTGCCACATACTTAGGTTCTTTCTCACCTTCCTCCCTCATTTTATTGATTTTTGGTTCTTCTCCTGTCTCTTGTTTTTCACTATCTTCTTCCATATTAAGATATTCTTCTTCTATCACATCTTTCCTTTTTTGATCTTCCAACTCTTTTCCACTTCTAAGGGTCACTGCCATACATTCTCTTGGATTAGGCTCGGTTGACCGGGAAGTCTACCTTGAGGTCTAGAAGAGGAGCTAGCAACTTGTTGGGCAATTTGAGAGATTTGGGTTTCTAGCATCTTGTTATGAGTGTTCAAAGCATCAAACTTGGATGTAAGTTGCCCAAATTGGTTTCTAAACTCATCATTTTGTTTTGCTTGAGTGGTAATGAATCTCTCTATCATGACTTCGAGGTTGGACTTTTGAGGAGGTAACGGTTGGTAAGGACCTTGGTTAAAACCGGGAGGTTGCTTTGGAAGGGGTTGAGGAATGGTATTTTGGTTGTTCCGGTAAGAGAAATTGGGATGGTTCCACCAACTGGGATTGTAGGTATTGGAATACGGGTCATTTTGAGGTCTTGGGTGGTTGAGGAAGTCAACATGCTCAATGGGTGGTTCTTGAGAATATGGAGAGAGGGAAGCCACATATTGACAATTCAACCCAAGATGGCCAACCATACCACAAATTTCACAAGGTCCATTTGAACCAACATTGTTCACCTTAGCATGCACATTCATAGCATCAAATTTCTTGTTGAGGGCATCCAACTAAGCCAACAAAGCATCATTCTTAGCCACTAAGAGATCAAAGGTGTCGATATCATACCTTCCGGGTGATTTCTTGGGCTCAAACTTTGGGTTTGACCACTTTTGGTGGTTCATTGCCATCTCTTTAATCAACGTCCAAGCCTCGGTTATCCATTTTCTCATGAGAGATCCTCCGGCAACACTATCAATTCCCATCTTTGAAGCGTTCGTTAGCCCATTGTAGAATCCTTAAACTAGGAACCACTTCTCGAATCCATGATGTGGGTACTTCCTCAAAAGCTCCTTGAATCTATCCCAAGCTTTATAAAAGATTCCTCTTCCTTTTGGCAGAAAGAGGAGATCTCATTCCTTAGAGCGGTAGTCTTGCTTGGTGGAAAGTATTCGGCTATGAAAGTGGCGGATAGTTGCTCCCAAGTAGTGATTGAATTTTCTGGAATAGTGTAGAGCCAAGCCCTTGCTTGATCCCTTAGTAAAAACAGGAAACACCTTAGTCGAATGGCATCTTGAGTAAATCCATTGTACTTCACTGTTTCAAAAATCTCCAAGAAGACCGAGAGATGAAGATTTGGGTCCTCCGATGGTGATCCCGAAAATTGATGGTGTTGTACCATGGTGAGAAGGGCCGGTTTCAACTCAAAGTTGTTGGCTTCCACATTTAGCTATGTGATTCTGGAATGAATGCCATAGTTGTTCGGTGCAATGTAGTACTCAACGGTTCTTCGATCTTCTTCCATGTTTGATGATGAATGAGATTCTTTTTGTGCTTCTTGACTCTTTTGTAGCTTTCTCCTTACAAGAAATAATTTCTCAATCTCGGGGTCTCCTTCTTCAAGATGCACCCTAAGACTTCGAGTAACGGGCATGCAATGGAAAAATCACTACAAGAAGAACAAGAACAAAAGAGTGATAGGAAGTTTGTTTAAAAATAAAATGACAAAAATAAAAGATCTAGACTTAGTAGTCAATGCTTAATCAATGTCAACCGTGCTCCCCGTCAACGGCGCCAAAAACTTGATAGGCCCACAAGTGCACGGTACTATCGAGTAGTATAAAAGATATTGAATCCAAGGAAGCGCTCGTTGATCACCAATTTTACACAAACTAATAATCTAGATCAAACAATAGATGTGGAGTTTTTGGTTTTGATTTTATAGAACAAACAAGAAATGCAAAGTCTAGAGCTAACTAAAACGATAAAAGGTAGATTTGGGTTAATTGAATGATGAAAAGTTAGGATTGGGGTTCACAACAAATGAGATCATGTAGTGACAAGCACAAAAAATCTTTAAGGTTACAAGTAATGGTCTCCAATGGTCAAATATCCTAATGTATCTCTTATCCTCTTTCAAGGTATAAGAAACTAGTCTAATCTTACTTAATTCCTTCTTTCGTGGTATTAATGCAAGATTAGATTCATTAAGCATAATGACAATTCACACAACCACTAGGAAAATAGGTATACTTTCGTGATCCTATAAGTCTTAGCTCAAATCTTGAGGTTCCAATGTCAACTATCATCTTTCAATGCATATCCAACATTTAATATATGTAAAAATACTAGCTAGGCGCAAGATTTGAGTAGTAGACCAAAACACATCCAACCAAAGAGAAAACTTCACCAAATCATCACATAATCATCATTGGGCTACTCCCAATCCTAACATAACACATTACTCACTCATGATTTGCAAGGACATGGCATAAAACATCAATCCAACCATCATAAACATGGGTACAATGATAAACAAAACAATAAATAAAGAGAATGAGTAATAAATACTTAACATTCAACCAAATAGATAGAATGAGTAAGAAATAGTTAACATGCAACCAAATTCTTGCATTTTCATTGAGCCATGAGAGAAAAGATGGAACTTTGCTGCTTTTGCAAGTCTTGTATCACAAAAGAGCTCAACAACCCAAAAAGTTGACCCTAGAATCTCACAAGAGAATATGTCTAACTACTAAATTGAATGGGAAAAGAAATCTAGAGTTGGAAAAAAGAAGAGAATCAAAATAAATGCTAACCCTAGAAATAGAGGACATGATGGGATGTAAAGTTGGGGCATAAGTTCAAAAGTTGCCCTTACATGCCATATTTATTCGGGCCACAAAAGGAAGAGGATAAAATGCATTTATGTGTTCTCGGTGGGTAACACGGCCATGGTGATCACCAGGCTGGTCGTGGTGGTGACAGGATGTGTATTTTCAGCTTGTGATGACACATGAGTGTGTTGTCCGACACCGATAGGTTATAATCCTCTTGAAGTGCATTTTTCTTCACCAAATCTTTGAGTTAATGCTCCTTTTGTCTTGTCTGAGCTTGCGCTAATTCCAAGTTCATTCCATCATGTTTCCATAGCTTCCAAAACTGCTCCTATAAGACCAAACTGACAAAAGGGAAGAGATCCGAGCAAAGCAAGCAAAATTCTTACAAAATTTCTAAGGAAGTGTATCTTCTATGCACAAAATGGGGTTAATATGAGTCAAGATGTAGCATATAATCATGTTATCAATGATGATGATGAATCTTATGAATCGTAGATGGCCCTGTAAATATGTCGTTATTCAAGTTCTGATCTTTTTGGATATTGCTCATATGAACTAATGTAAATATGTTCACTTTATCCATCAAGGTAGTCTAGTGTACATATTTGTTCAGAACAAACTGGTGTATATATTTGTTCAGAACAAGTGCATATTTTCTCCCTTTATACAGAAACATATACAGTCATATAGATTCTTACTGCAGAACTGCAAATTCTATAAGTATTTACAGCAACGTATACAGTCGTATAGATTCTTACGACATAAATTCAAACTTACTCGGTTTTCACATTGTTGTATATTGGAGTTCAAAAGATGAATCTTCAAATATTTTTTGAATTTCCAAAGGTAAATCTATAGATACGTACAAACTTTTGAAATTCAAAAGGTAAATCTTTTGATATGCTTTAGATATTCTTTACATTTTTTATCTAAATAAATATCCTCTCAAACTACCTAAAAGATTCTACTGAATGTTCTACATTCTTCTTATATATTAGTTATATTGTTTTCTTCTACAATTTTTTTTTTACATTTTTAATCTAAATAAATATCCTCTAAAATTACCTAAAAGATTCTACTGATTGTTATCAAATTTTCGTATATATTCGGTATATTATGGCCTTCTACTTATTCATGAACGCTCTCCTTTACTTGGCAACCAACAAGAAAGTCAAGTTGTAAGACACTAGGTAAATGTGCATTCTTCTTTGTTGTACGTAGTACCACTAAATAAACACTAATTCATCTACTATTTTGTTATATGATGAATCATCTTCTTTCAGAGTGCTACTCACTATTCCTTTTTCCATCTTTTAATATCATGTACTAGGTGTTGTTTTGTGTTTGTTCAATGTAAGAATTATTTT
Source organism: Rheum nobile (assembly GCA_027886185.1). Classification (NCBI taxonomy): domain Eukaryota; kingdom Viridiplantae; phylum Streptophyta; class Magnoliopsida; order Caryophyllales; family Polygonaceae; genus Rheum; species Rheum nobile. Next base: position 1,370,350 of record WOAB01000685.1, on the reverse strand, counting down.
GGGATATGTATTAACCAAATCACGTGTTGTTTTTATAGGAATAAAATGGGGTCCAAATTTGATCACGCAAATGCTATTGATTCCTCAAAAGACTCATGGAAAATTGCGATTCGTATCGTCCATCTTTGGACGACATCAGTTAAGGGTCCAAACCAAATTGATACAATGCAAATGGTGTTTATTGATGAGCATGTATTATGTCTTCTAATATATATTTGTGTAATTATTTAGTAATATATTACACCATTAACTTTTCTACTATTAACCAGGGTCATTGCATTCAAGCGTTTATTCCTAAACAATTTGTCAACAAATGGATGTCTATGTTAATCGTTGGTGATGCATATGTAATCAGGCCTTCAATGTCATTCCAAACAATAATCAATATAGATACACTTCTCATCCATTCAATATAAATTTCAACTATTTTACTAATGTAACAACTTTGAATGGAGTGAATATTCCTCTACGTGATTTTTGCTTCATCCCTTTTGAAGAGGTCAAGTGTAATAAGTTGGATATGAATTACTTAGTCGGTAAGTTTAATATATATATATATATATGATGTCCTTTTGATTATATTGTTTCCCAAACATATGCAATATTTACTTTCTATTTATTAAACATGAAGACGTGATTGATTACTTGGTAAAACTTGAGCCACTTGGGGAAGGAGACGCTGGAAAAGACAAAAGAAGAATTCAGCTTGAGCTCCAAGATCATAAGTAAGTTTATTATTATTGCTTTTTTTTTATGTTTTGCTACTACAATACAAGTATTTCTACATTAAATCAATCTCTTTTGTTTACTAAAATTATGTTAGAAATGAGAATGTCATATGCACCCTTTGGGATCCCTATGCTGAGGAGTTACATAATTATGTAAATCAACATGGAGATAGTGGAGTGGTTATTATCATGAAGTTTGTTAAACTGCATATGGTTGGAGGTATAACTATTCTCATGCACATTTAGAGTTTGCTATGATATATATAGTTTGGTATATTATTTTATTTGGTTGCCCCTAATAACAATATTTCCTTTGGTTGGCCCTATTTGATAGGTGTCACTAAATTGACTAATGCATTTTATGGAACTCAATTGATTCTCGATCATGATCTTCCAAAAGTTGATGAATTTAAAAAACAGTTATGTCTATATCCCTAATATTATTCGACTTAAATTTTGTCACCTATTTTGCGTCACTGATGTATTGGTGACTTTTAAAGTTTACTATTATTATGATATAGTTGGAGTGCTACTAATGATGGTGATTCAATGAATACTTGTACACAATCCTCAATTAAAAGCTCACTATCTGTTACATCAGACTACTTTCAGCTTGATCCGAAAACATGTGTCAAATTTTTGAATGAAACAAAAAAGGTATTTGTGTTTTACTTATATACAAGTGTACTTTCAATACTTCATGATTATGCAAGCTTTACTAAAAACCTTTTATATATAATATATATATTCTTTACATGCATCTATTTATGTGGTAGTTGCATCCATCGAGAATTGGCAACAAAAGTTTAATGGTATTACAATGCTTGCAAACAATGCATGAAAATGCTTGATTATGATGGAGAACATTCTTCTTGTGGTAATTGTGATTCAGTTGTCAAGTTTCCATACCCAAGGCACGTTTAATAAAATATTTATGTAAACTTAATTTTTATTTCATTTGTTTTAAAATCTATATACATTGATGATTGAGCATTCTTAATAATCATGTAATACTTTTACTTAAACTTTGTAGGTTTAGGCTTATAGCACGTGTGAATGATGATAGTGGTAGTACACTTGTGACCATATTTCATAAGCAAGCCTCCCAGCTGATCAAAAAGTTTGTGACATCCTTAATCGAAGAACAATCTACCGTAAGTGCCATTCATGGTCCTTGTGCTATTTTATACAGACATGTTGCCGAATGCCTTGGTTACTTCATATGTATAGCAAGTCTATATACATCCATATCCTACGTATTTGTCGTTGTATCACGATTATCCATATCTCAACAGGTTGAAGATGATGATACATTTCCTGATGACATCAATGTTCTTATTGGAAAAAAGATGCACTTTGCAATACAGATTTCAAACAACGATATTGATAATCGTGAATCATCTACATTATCATATCTTGTAAAGCAAATAAGCATTGAGGAGAAGTTAATTAATTCGTTTCAAACATGCCAAGTTGTTCAAGAGGTAATATAATTCTTATAATTTTCTTGTAAGTTATAATAAACCACACCAGAAAAAACCACTTTAAATTTATATGGTTTATGTTTTTATACTTAGGGCGATTCTGAATCATACACTTTGGACGTTGGTGTTCATTCGCAAATGTCATATGGTGTTGGAACTACCATAACCAGGTCTGGAAATGATGGAGTGGAGATCGAAAGTGATGATGGCAATGTTGAGGTTGACCTGGAACAAACGATAAATCCATCTGATTCGGGGACTACTTCGATTAAGCGAGGTCGTGATATAGTTCAAGTTGAAAGTGAAGATGAAACGAATGAAGTCCAGTAGGTACGAAGGAAGAAACCAGTGACAATGAAAGTCGAAGAAGACCTTTGATCAGAGCATATTCAAATATTAATTGTCAAGTCATTAAGTTTTGGTTTTTGCATATTTTTCACTTCATGAATGTTGTCTCATGAACAATTTGCTTTTCGTCAATGTTATTCGCATAATAAAGAAGATTCTCTGCTCACATTTTAATTTTATTTGAGGTCGTGCAAGTATACTTTGTAGTGTAGTGTTATTATGAAATTGTATTTGCATTATGGGTAGTGCATTTTACATTGGTTCTTATTTTGATTGGGTAGCCATATAATGCTTCATAATCATGAATTTTCTTTATACATAACTAATATAAATATACATTTAACATGTTATCAAATAATGTTTTACTAAATTATGTTTTGTCATGACCTGGATGCAAATTTAATCAATTTTACAGCAGGGTATACAAGTGTATACATTTTTATAGCAGGATTGCACATAGTTACCGGTTTTACAGTAAGATATACATGCGGTAGTTTTTCTTACAGCATGAATGCACATATTAAAGGTTTTTACAACAAGATATACGAGGCGTATGTTTTCTTACAACAGTAATGCACATAGTAACAATAAGATCTACAATGTGTATTGTTTATTACGGTATCAATCCTTGATGAACTTTATGGTATTAATCCTTTGGTATTTTTTTCAAATTGTTTCTTATTTTTTCAGCCATATAATTTCATACCAATGATGTCATATGAAAATTGTTTGTATATGTGGATAAACAAACTATAAATAAAACACTAGATGTTGTCAAGTACGAAAAAACAATTCAAAATGAAATATCTAATTTAGTGAGATGATAACCAAGTTATTCCTTAAAGTCTTCCAACAATATTAAAAATTAGGATAAAATTAAGCCCATTCTAAATAAATTCCTTATTAAAAAATTGATCAGTACTTCCAACAACTATATTAAAAAATTCCTTAAAATCCTCCCACATTGACCTCCTTAACTGTGACCATGATCCACGTTCTTACCATTTTCAACAACATTAACCGGTCCTGTTATCACACCACGAATGAGGAAACTTATAACATACTCAAATCGCTTTCAATCCACCGAATTATACTTCTAAAAGTTTTTTGGCATTCATCAAAGAGAGTTTTCTGTGTCTTCGGGTAATCCACCGAATTATACTTCTAAAAGTTTTTTGATCTTATATATATATATTGTTTTGTAAATTCTTTTCTAGTAAACATCATTATGGGGTTTGAGTATGATGCAATCTCTAGCATTGATAAAAGCAAAGTAACATGGAAAATCAAATGTCGAATTATCGGTAAACATAATTAGTGACATACCTTAAACGATCGTTTCAATGAGATAATTCTTGTCCTGATGTATGAAATGGTATTCTTAGTTCCGCTATACTATATTTGACATCTTTTTTATTCTTGATGCTTCCATAAGCGTTGTAGTTTGTTAATGAAAAATATTTGATGCTTACTAAATAATCTATGATCTTCTTACAATGTATTTTCCTTGATAGAATTCCATATTGAAGTAGTTGTACCTAGACACATGGTACATCATTTCTTTGAAGATCTAGAGGAAGGGCTCGCATATACAATAAAAAATTTGACGTGATTAGAATTAATAGCGGGCACTATTGTTTTTCAAATCATGTATATAGGTTAAAGTTTACATTCATGACCGTCGTTACCCTGGTAGATGATTTAAGCATTAAGAAGCATGCATTCAGGTTTGCTGAATTTTATCACATCAACTTAAAGCAAGCAGATGTCGACTACTTAGTTGGTGAGCATGTATAGTATATCTCAACTATTTTTTTCAGGGAAATAATATATTCCCCCAAACTTTGTGACGCTTGATCTTTATGTAGATGTTATCGGTCACCTGAGATCAATGTCATCATATGAATATGGTCCCAAAACCAAGATTCATTTCGTGTTAGTTAACGAAAAGTAAGTTTAGCATTATACATATTCATTCTTAATATATCAGCTACCAACCTATATTTACTATGACTTTTGTATTCACAAGAATCAAACACTTCGTTGCCTCCAATGGTATAAATTTGCCGATGATCTATACTCTCTTATACGAGAGTTAGGACATCCAAATGTTTTCATCAAAATTCAGTTTGCAAAGATGAGTATTTATAAGAGTTAGCTAATTATTCATTTTACTTTACTCATATTCTATTTTATGATATAAAACAAAATATATATATCTTTATTATGACCTTCTATTTCGCTGTGTTTTTTCACAAATCAAGTTAGTATCAATAATTGTTTTATTGGTACTAAAATATTCCTTGATCAGATCTTCCAAAAATGGTTGAATACAAGAGAAGGTAAATATTTACAAAATATTATAATATTATCACTTTACAATTCAAGTTCTGTGTTTGTAAAGTTTTGCATTGTTATAAACACTATAATTTGTAGATATGAAGGAAATGGTGAGATTGCAAATGATATGGACAATGAAGATTTCACGAATACAAAGATAGATTATTACGAAATCAGTGAGCATATATGTGTATGAGACATATTATCAATCATTCAGGTTTGAAAATCCAATCCTTCACTTTATGTCTCAAATGTTATATATGATGTTTATTGTGTATTCAATGTATAATATGTTTTTTATCCAACCATGTTATTGTATGTTCGTTGCAACCGTTACAGAGATATATGAAACTAAAGGATGCTTTTATAAATCATGTAACAATTGCGCTAATAAAGTTGATGTAGTTGGTGATAACTTTGTTTGTACACATTGCTCTATTGACAGTTTCTTTGTTCCAAGGTATATTTTACAACCTTATATTTATTATTTCTTATATATTTACATCTATGATAATGTGTTATACTATTTTAGGTTTTGGGTGTGCATCAAGGTAAACAGTGGGAGTGCAAGATTGACACTTTTCGATAGTTTAACATCTGAACTCATATCCAAATCAGCAATCGCTTTGTGTGATGAAGTCTACAGGGTTGTGTATTTGTATATAGTGACTACATGTTGTGTAGCAATATATATATTTAACATTTTTTACTAGTTCCTTGCAGAGTGAAGATAATACTACATGTCCAGATGATTTTAATATCATTCTCTCCAAAAAAAAACATTTGTTTATGGTGAAGGTGTCAACATTTAATTTAAGCCTAGAAGGTCAAGGTTCGGCGTATACTATCATGAAAATGACTTGTAATCCTTGTGATCGTTTGGTTTTCCGCACGGGAAATAGTTGGTGGTTCACACGTAACCAGCTCCGGCTCGTCTATCCCGGAGGTCTCTCTTCCCATTCGCCGTCGGCGGTCTCCGGACACGTCGGGCGATGCACTTTACTTTCCTCAATACTCATCTCGAACAGTTGCCTTTGTATTTATCTTGAGTTCTACTTGCTCCATGCGGTTCATTTCTTGCCGGAGTCTCTTGGATCAGTCACAGAGTACTTGTATCCTTGCTTCTCTCTTGCGAATGGCTGAGCCACGGCATGGCCGACGGGATGGGATCCCTTTTGAGCCGGGTAGAGGTCATTCCTCCATGTCTGCGTATTGCAATGTCAGGTTATGTCGGCAACAATGTGTAGAGTTTGTATGAATGTGGCTCGGAGCACTTGCAGGTAGTCAACTCCGATTCTCTTTCGTGCTTCCTTCGCCAGGAGGGACCGGAGCACTTCAGACAGAGATGCATCAAGGGAGGGGGGTCGCAGCTGGCATTCTTGAGGTAGCTTTTGGCTTCGGGGCGTTGCGGCCGCCTAGATGAAATTGGGAAATCGCCTTCCGGTGCAGGGGGTAGAGGGCAAAGTGGAGCAGAAGTGGTGAGGGTGGCGTCTTGATTCCTCGCATCTTGGTGGCCCTTGTTCACTTTGCTGATTTCCTAGATGTGGTGCTCAAGATGGTTGTGGTGTTTGAGGCCGAGGGTGGTGGGCACGCCCTGGTGAAGTCGTGCGGCTGGTGGTGAGGGGATGCTCCCCTTGAGCTTCCTCGGTCAAAGGGAGCCAAGTTGGCCTGCCTTTCCCTCTTTGCGGGTCCTGCTCGCATCTCTTTCATCCGCGGGCTTTACCGGCCTCTTAGGCTTGGGGTGAAGCCTAGGGGGGGCGTGAGTCGTGTTCATGTTTGTCTCGGATCCCCAGGGGCTTGCTGTTGGCGACGGCGCTCGCCTACCTTCTCGTCTTCGTTCTCCTCCTATGCTTGAATCTTTCTTGTATACTTGCGTTCGGAATGGGCTTGCTACTTGTAATCTTTCTTGTAGCGTTGCTTTATATGAATAAATAGTGCACTCTTTAGTTTACTTGATTGCTTTGGTGTTCGTTTCTTGTCTCCTTCTTTGTTTCCGCGTGTACTTGTATTTCTTGTATCACTCGCCGCGTATCCAGAATCCGATTAAACCTCCGCGGGCAGTATTCACGGACGCTTGCAGCTCAACTTAGCACGTCGTAGCTCTTGCCCTTATTTTTTCCATGACTTCCCTACTCGCGGACGTATCTCCCGGGCCCAAGTGATGGCTTCAACTCTTCCCACTTAATACTTGTTGATCTACACTGGCTCACATCTATCCGGCCTTGCTTTTGTCCGCAGACTCTTTATCGGGACCATAATGGCAATTTGAACGTCGTTTGAGCGGTTACCAAAGAGGTTGGTTTGTGATAGTTTCTTCTGCCCCTTAATCATAACCGTCTTGTCACATCACCAGTATAAATGGGGGTCTCCGGCCTTTCTCCGATGTATCGCCTCCCTTTTTCTCGCTTCCTTGTGCCATTGTCATCTTCTTCGTTTGAGCCTCTTCATGTAGGGTGGACCGGGGCTTCTTATCTTCAATTGGGTTGGTAAGCAGCCCTCTTTTGCCTTTTTCTCTCCCTTCTTATTTCTTCGCGTCTCTTTTTTAATTGTTGTTTTGTAAGTCGAGAAAAAGACAAGAAACCCTAGCTTTGGGGGCGAAAAACGATTTTACAGGACTCTGTCGTCGTTCTTTCTTCCTCCTCATTTCTTCGGTGGTTCCCTTTACATTCTTGCCTCTTGCGTTGTTAAGCCCGCTTTGAAGCTTTTCCCTACACATTTCCTCCGAGCATCCTTCTTTCTCCCAAAAAGTCCCAATTTCAGAGATGGCCTCGAGTTCCAGTGACAGGGACGATCTTCCGATCGGGCCTAGTGGTTGGCGGCTCCCGATGATCAGTGTGGGGCCGTTGAGCGCGGAACAGTGTACCCAGGTGCCCGAGGTGGTGGGGCCTCAAACGGTAGAGCCCTGAGCTAAGGAGCCCCAAGAAGAGGTTCAAAGTGTAGGGCCGCGAGCGGACGAGCCCCAAGCGATGTAGCCCCTAGTGGTGGAGCAACAATCGGAGGTGGGGCAAGGCACTGGCAATGGGTCTACGGCGTCGTCTGGGCCATTGTTAGGCGGGTCGGCTCTGAGTGGGGGAGCCGGGAGGCCTCACGATAGGGTCCTTCCCCCAATCTTATTTGAGAGGGTAAGGTCGGATAGGGCTGAAGGGGATGAGGACTTCAGAACATATGCTCGCAAGAACGGCCATCCCTCCAAGTTAACCTTCGCGGACCTTCAATCGATCCGGAAAGAGTACGACTTTCCCCACGGCGTCTCACTTGCTATGTCACTCCTTAAGGGGCGCTCTCTATACAAGTACTTTGGTGCAGTGGCGACGAACCAGGAAGCTTTGAAGGCCGGCTTGAGTTATCCTGCTCATAGCCCGGTGCTTGCAGTGCTGAGGAGCCTAAGGATTACACCAATCCAGCTACATCCGAATGCGTGAAGGTGAATTTTTGCTTTCCTGGTGAGGTGTCATGAGATGGGAGTCTCGCCTTTCTTCCAGCGATTTGTTACCCTCTTCTCGGCCTGGACTATCAAGACCGGCTACTTTACTCTAAAGGCGGAGGCCGTCAATAAGATTGTTCTCCCTTCCAAAGTTAAGGACTGAGAGGAAAAGTGGTTCTTGGTCGTGAGCGACAACATCGAGAGTCTTGGGGTGACGAATGTCCCCACGAAGGGGTCTAGGCTAAATCACTCCAGTGCTCTTCCCCTAGACATGGGGAAGGAGTTTGCCGACCAGTTTGCAGGCCTGTTGATACACACGATTATGTTGTGTGTATAGACGGGATTTTAGCATTGATTTAGTGGTGTTTTAGGATACTTTAGAGGAGTTGTGGAGTATTGGCGAGGAGGTGCTGAAGACACACTTTTGGAGGCTTTGGGAGCATTCGGAGCTGAAGAGACGAAGACACTGAAAGAATGGCTTCACGGCGACCGCTGCCCACATTGCGGCGACCGCCACCAAAGCCCTCCCAGCAACCTTGGCTACGACTTGAGAACGGCGACCGCCGTATAAAGACGGCGACCGCCGCAATTACAGCGACCGCCGCAGAGGAGGCAGCGACCGCCGCCGCTGTCAGAAGCCCACCGAGCCCGTTTTCCTTATTTGTTTTATTTGGACTACTTTTATTACGTTTTAGTATTTCGTTTAATGTGAATTTTGGAGATTTTCCTTTTAGTATTTAAGGGTTAGAAGGGAGCTTGGCCTCCCTTAACTCTCGAACCCTAATTTCATCTTTTCCCTTTCTACGTACTTTGCTATGAAGAACTAAGCCACTCTTGCTTAGTCAGACGCTGAAGCTTTCGTTTTGATTCAGTTGTGAGATTCTCGTTCCTTATCTATTGCATGGATTTTATCTATTCTCTTGCTTGATTGCTTATGATTAATATTGATAATCTCTAGCCTGCGCAACTAGGGTTTGTTTCTATTGATTGATTGCTAGATCTAGATTGTTACTGGTTGAGCATATCTATTTCAGAGTAGCAACTGCATCGTACTAGTATCTGGTTGTGCTAGCCTTATGCAGAAGAGAACTGATTTACATTCTATGATAAAAGCTGGTTGTTTTATGCTAGAATTGTATCCAACTATATTCTTGTCCTTAACGCTGCTGTTAAATTAAATCTTGATAGTTTCAGGGTTGTTTAATTAGTTAGTGCTAATAGTATCTGGTTGTGCTATTAGTTATATCTGAAAAGGAATTGGAATTTCCATTGCATGAGATATTGAATGAGTTTCTAGGATCAACTTGTCATACGAATAGTGGATGTTTGTTTGACTGAGCTATTTCCCCATCACTGATTTCATAACTTTTGGTTTATTTGCCTTTGCATGCTTAGATTTACTGAAACATACAAAACCCCCCCTTTGGTTACTTTGGATTGACATATAAATTGCATATAACGATAGACTCTGTCTCCTTATGGACTCGACCTTTACTTACCTAGGACTACGGTTTAAGGTTTGTTTGGATATTTTGCATAGCTGGAATTAGCACGACAAATTCTTGTTATCAAATTGGCGTCGTTGCCGGGGAGGCAATAATCTATTTTGTGTGTGTGATTTGTGTGCCAATATTGGTGTGAACCTATCTTATGGTTCACACCCGTATTACTAATAATCTACCTCTTGTTTTTGATCCAGAAATCGAGAGAACTTTTCTTCAAGCTCGTAGAGCTGTGCGTACACTACTTCAGGAAGCTGATACGATGGCTGATCAACGTGTTACTCTTGAATCTCTGACAGATCCTAACTTGGAGCAACCAACTCGTGCTGTGCAATTCCCTGCCCTTGGTGACGGGGTTAAATTTGAGCTTAAGACAGGAGTAGTCCATTTGCTCCCGAAATTCAATGGAACCCCCCTTGAGGATCCTATTCATCACCTAGATGAATTCCTTGAGGTCTGCACCAGCATGCGGCCATCTAATATTACTGAAGATCAGATGAGGTTGAGAGTCTTTTCCTTTTCTCTGAAGGAATCAGCTAAAGACTGGTATCATTCTTTACCCCCAGGAAGCGTCACTACTTGGGTGAATTGGAAGAAGATGTTTCTTGATAAATACTTTCCGGCAATCAAATCTAATCAGCTCAAGAAGAAGATCTGCAACGTAGAGCAACTGTCGAATGAGTCTCTCTATGACTATTATGAACGCTTCAAGAAACTGGTGAAGAGTTGCCCCTACCATGGTTATGCTAATCATGATCTGATTCTTTATTTGCATGGAGGACTCCGTAAAGATGATCGTCGGATGGTAAATTCTGCATGTGGTGGGAATATTCTGAAGAGGACTTATGAAGAGGCTCTAGATATATTTGCCACCCTGGCTGATGACTCTAGACAATACAGTGGGAGAGGCTCCCAAAGCTTGGTAGTCGCTAGTTCTCAATCTAAAATTGATCAAGCTGATTTTGATGTGCTGAAAGAGGAGGTGAGGCGTCTGAAACTGAAAGGTATACCTCAACAGGCTAAGGCCTGTGAGATCTGTCATGACGACTTGCATCCTACTGATTCATGTCCTACTCTACAAGAGGAAGTGAATGCAGTAGGAGGATATCAGCAGAGGCCCAGGCATGATCCTTACTCCAGTACATACAATCCTGGTTGGAAGGATCATCCCAACTTCAGATGGAGAGACCCAGAACCAAACCAACAATAGGGTAATCCTCAACAACCTAGGCAGCCATTTGTGCCACGACCTTAAGGGCAGAGCTCTAATTCATCCTCCTCTATGGATGATTTGGTGAAGATGCTGATGCAGAGCAACGTAAATCTCAATGAGAATGTTGCTAAGTTGACTAAGAGCCAATTGCAATTCCATGAAACTACACAAGCTAGCATTCAGAACTTGGAAAGGCAGGTTGTCAGATTTCTCAAGTGGTGAGTAAACTTGACGCAAAGGATTCTGGTAAACTTCCATCTCAAATGGAAGCGAACCCGAACATTCGTAATGTCAGTGTTGTAACTCTGAGAAGTGGGAAGAGGCTCAAAGAGGACAATTCTGAGGTTAACAAGGAAGAAGATCCGGACTTGGAGCAGAGCGTCGACGGCGACCGCCGCCAGGCTCACGGCGACCGCTGCCCTCCTAACGGCGACCGCCGCCCAGAAGGCAGTGACCGCCATGACGGTGATCCAGTTTCCTAACTTTCTGATGATGTCAGCGGCGACCGCCGCCAACCTTATGGCGACCGCCGCCTCCCAATAGCCGATGCTGAGGCTGAGAAGGAGTCCGAAACTCCGATTTTGCCTGATTGGAAGCTTGTTCCGCCATTCCCATCTACTTTGAAGTGTACCAAGCCACTTGTGCAGGACAAGGACATGTTTGAGATGTTCAGAAACGTTAAGGTCAACATTCCTCTCCTTAATTTGATCAAGTCTGTCCCTCGTTATGCCAAGTTCTTGAAGCAGATGTGCACAACAAAGAGAAATCAGGATAGGAACAGCAAGAAGAAGGTGAAGGTAAGCGAACATGTTTCTGCTGTGTTTCAGAAGCGCTTACCCAAGAAGTGTGGAGACCCAGGTATGTTCACCATTCTAATCACTATTGGAGGTACCAAGTTCAATAAAGCTATGTTAGATTTGGGTGCTTCCATTAATGTTATACCTTTATCTCTTTGTGAATCCTTACGATTAGGACCCATGCATGCGACTAATATTTCCATTCAGTTAGCTGATCGATCTAGTGTGCGTCCTATAGGGATAGTGGAGGATGTATTGGTTATGGTTGGTGATCTTACTTTTCATGCTGACTTCTTTGTGCTTAATATGGAACATGATAAGCATGCATTCCCTATTCTATTAGGGAGACCATTCCTGAAAACCGCCAATACAAAGATTAATGTGAGTAGTGGTTCCTTGACTATGGAATTTGATGGCCAAACTATTAGTTACAATATATATGAAGCCATGAAATATCCTTCTGATGATCATTCTCTATGTGCAATTGATGTACTTGAGCCTGTGGTGCAAGATGTTTTTGATGTGGACTGCCTAGATAACACACAATCTATTATTGTTGATTCTAGTTTGGATTTTACTTTATCTACTGACATGCAGGAAGTTGTCAATGAGTTGGATGCTTACTATAAGCTTCCTCTTGAGCTACCAGGTAAATCACCTATACCACTAACCTTGCCTAGTGAGAAGCTTTTCCCCTATTGTACAGGCACCAGTGGTTGAGTTAAAGCAACTTCCCGATCACCTCAAGTATGTATTTCTTGGAGACAAGGAGACATTATCGGTGATCATCTCAAGCAAGCTCACCAAGGATCAGGAAGAGAGATTGGTGGATTTTTACGTGCTGGATACGGGGCATGACAAACATGCAGCCCCTGAGATGCTGGGTAGGCCATTTCTGAAAATGACAAGTGCAATCATAGATGTAAAAAGTGGTCCAACCATCAGCAAGGGCACAAGCATGGGGGAAAGGCTCAACATAGAGCACACAAAGAGACATCCCCCTGATATAGACCTCAGGAGTTCAAGTGCTAGGACAAATCCGAGTTGAAGAGGATTGAGTAGGATGTCGAGCCACGACAGTAAACAAGGCGCTTCTCGGGAGGCAACCCGATGATTAGGTAGTTTATTTCCCTTCCTTTAGTTAATTTCAATTTGATTTTATTTCTGCTTTGCATTCTGTGTCGAACTAACCTGCAGGAAGCGTATCCAAGTGAAGAAGCAGAAGCGGCGACCGCCGCCCCCCTTATGGCACCCGCCGCCAATCCCCTCCTTCGTTCATCTGGCTACGGCAAATGGCAGCGACCGCCGTTTAATTACGGCGATCGCTGCCATTCCCAGGTTCGACTTCTATCCTTATTCAAAAAAAAAAAAAATGGGCCCCGAAAAAACCTTAAACGGGAAGCAAAAGACGAAAATAAAATACTCCGAAAAAACCTTAAACGGGGAGCAAAAGTCAAAAAAAAAAAAAAAAAAAAAGTTCCACCGGAGGCCAGCTGTCCGAGTTTCCCATGGAGAGATGGTGCACATCATGTTGTCAAGGAGCAGACATTAGCCCAACTTTGTATTTGACAACGATGATGGCCTTACAATTGGCAGCTGAGAAGGAGGAACACTAGGGCCCACACCACGATTACATCTGGGCCCCATTTTTGTGTTCATTGAAGGCCATGCAACCCCGCCATACTTGTTATACCACTATTCACCAGAATGGTTCCTTTTGGTTGCATGGTAGGAGTTGATGGAGTTGAAGGCCGTGCAGCCCTGATTTCTTTCATGACCACCACACCTTACAGTGGTTCCCTATGGTTGCACGGTAGAGTTGAGATGAAGACACCCGCCCAATACTAGAGACCTGGGCATATATTGTGAAGACCGCCAGCGACACCTTCAGTGTCCAAGCAGCTTGGCGACGTTTGTGAGTCCATTCTTTGTCTTCCCTGTGCTTTATTCTTTTTGTCTTTCATTACATTAAGGACAATGCAATGTTTAAGCATGGGGGAGGATTCTATACTTGCTGCGTCGTTAAGGAAAAGAAAAAATGAAAAAGAGCCAAAAAGAAAGAAAAAAGGCAATAAAAATCCTGGGATGGACTGAAAACCCGAAAGGGCGGTTCAGGTAAAAAACAGGTAATTTGGCAGGCATTAGGCCTTGGCAAAAATAGATTCAGAGTGATGTGAGGTAGTAAGTCCAATATGAAAAATGAAATGAGAGTGTTAGGTGAAAACCTGAAAAGGCGCCTAAGCAAAATGAGTGTGAAAAAAAATTGAGTGTTTTAGGACTATCAATTTACCGGCGTAGGAGACATAAGAAGTGGAGTATAGGAGTGTTTTTGGGTAGGTTTTCACTCGGAGGAATAAGCTGTAGTTTGGTGTCTATCACTCTCTTTGATGATTGTTGTTGATGTTGGACTTGGATGATGTGTTTTTCTTGGAGGTGAGGATTAGGTTGTCGTTGTTGTTGTTGTGTGCATTGTGTTGGTGTTGTGTGTGTTGATGTGTGCTGGTGGATGAGTAGATTTCTTATGCGGTTGGTTAGGGGGATGTTGTGCTTTCATGTAGATGTTTTTACTCTTAGTTGTGAGCTTCTTTGCATGTTGATGATCTAGGAACTGTATTGATGATGGGTGATAGTTTTCTATCCACTCGAGATGAGTAGAGATTCAAGTGTGTGGGAGTTTGATACACACGATTATGTTGTGTGTATAGACGGGGTTTTAGCATTGATTTAGTGGTGTTTTAGGATACTTTAGAGGAGTTGTGGAGTATTGGCGAGGAGGTGCTGAAGACACACTTTTGGAGGCTTTGGGAGCATTCGGAGCTGAAGAGACGAAGACACTGAAGGAATGGCTTCACGGCAACCACTGCCCACATTGCGGCGACCGCCGCCAAAGCCCTCCCAGCAACCTTGGCTACGACTTGAGAACGGCGACCGCCGTATAAAGACGGCGACCGCCGCAATTACGGCGACCGTCGCAGAGGAGGCAGCGACCGCCGCCGCTGTCAGAAGCCCACCGAGCCCGTTTTCCTTATTTGCTTTATTTGGACTACTTTTATTACATTTTAGTATTTCGTTTAATGTGAATTTTGGAGATTTTCCTTTTAGTATTTAAGGGTTAGAAGGGAGCTTGGCCTCCCTTAACTCTCGAACCCTAATTTCATCTTTTCCCTTTGTACGTACTTTGCTATGAAGAACTAAGCCACTCTTGCTTAGTCAGACGCTGAAGCTTTCATTTTGATTCAGTTGTGAGATTCTCGTTCCTTATCTATTGCATGGATTTTATCTATTCTCTTGCTTGATTGCTTATGATTAATATTGATAATCTCTAGCCTACGCAACTAGGGTTTGTTTCTATTGATTGATTACTAGATCTAGATTGTTACTGGTTGAGCATATCTATTTCGGAATAGCAACTGCATCGTACTAGTATTTGGTTATGCTAGTCTTATGCAGAAGAGAACTGATTTACATTCTAGGATAAAAGCTGGTTGTTTTATGCTAGAATTGTATCCAACTATATTCCTATCCGTAATGCTGCTGTTAAACTGAATCTTGATAGTTTCAGGATTGTTTAATTAGTTAGTGCTAATAGTATTTGGTTGTGCTATTAGTTATATCTGAAAAGGAATTGGAATTTCCATTGCATGAGATATTGAATGAGTTTCTAGGATCAACTTGTCATACGAATAGTGGATGTTTGTTTGACTGAGCTATTTCCCCATCAATGATTTCACAACTTTTGGTTTGTTTGCCTTTGCATGCTTAGATTTACTGAAACATAAAAAAAAAACCTTTGGTTACTTTGGATTGACATATAAATTGCATATAACGATAGACTCTGTCTCCCTGTGGACTCGACATTTACTTACCTAGGACTACGGTTTAAGGTTTGTTTGGATATTTTGCATAGCTGGAATTAGCACGAAAAATTCCTGTTATCACCTGTCCAAAGAGATGGTCAAATGTATAGACTTCTTGACTCTTGCGAGGATGACCGCCGGAGGGTTGTTTACTCTGCGAGCCAATCCCCACGGTCCGCGCCAGTGTGATCGTCCGGTTTGCCATCGGGGAAATAGTTGACGGTTCACACGTAACCAACTCCGGCTTGTCTATCCTGGAGGTCTCTCTCCCCGTTCCCCGCTGGCAGTCTCTGGCCACGTCGGACGCCGTCCGTCCACGTATTTCCGACCTGAAAAAAAGAGGGGCCCGATGGTGACCTCGGGCTTACCACTCCGACGCTCAAGTCAGTATACAACCCACGAAAATAGTAGTAAGGGCGGTGGAGTAGGGAGCGCGGTGGAGCTAAAGTGCAGTAGAGCCTAGGGTACAACAGTGTAATGCAATAGAGTGTGGAGCACGACGAGGTACAGTAACCAAAAGAGCTGAAAAAGTAGAGAGGTTGAGTAAGGTTTCGATTTCTAGCCGATGAGGTGGAAGAGAGAAACCAACCAGAGAGAGGGTCGAGAATCCCCTCTTCCTGTTGCAGATGTCACCTTATATACCTGGAGCTTCAGGGACTCTTTGTATTGTATTGCCGGCCAAGTCATGAGGGAGGTGTGGTCGTCCTGCCGGGAGGTGCCGAGGAGAGACCGGTGGGGTAGAGCGGGGTGGATACCCGTGGGCCATGTGGCCGAGGAGGGGGGGAGGGCAAGATAGTTTCTCAGGGTCTTGTTCTGAGCTGAGACGTACTATTAGTTGAGCCTCTTCTTCTTTTGGGCCGGTGTACCTAGGTCTCTTCCTTTCTCTTGGGCCGGTGCATCTGGGCTAGGCTAAATCCGGCTCCCACAATCCTGACTTGATTTATGAGTTTGAGAAGTCCTTTACTAGGCCAAAGAAGCATAAAGTGGATTCGATAGTGATGGTGAATTAATCGTTGATACACTTTCAACAATGGGTAAGAACTCATGTGTCAAGGTAGACAAGCCCGAAGCATGATATGAAGCAACACTTCTCACGTCTATAGTCGTTATTAGCTATGCTATCATAGGATATGATGTTTACACTTTAATTTATTTAGTTTTTATTTTTCATACATACCTATCATATGTCATGTGTAAGTTAGTATTTTCTAACGTTTTTTCGTGTATCTTGAACGGTGTGTGAATTAACGGACAAATATATTGTGTTGCAAAGATATTGTTCTATACAAATATTTTTGATAAGATTAAAAAGTTACAAATAAAAACAATATTCTACTATACTGCTGAAGGTACCACATACATATGTTAATGTTATTAATTATATATATATAAATTTTTTTCTTCTGAGACCCTAATCTAGTAACCTACATAAAGAAAGAGATAAACTACAATGCTTCCATATTCACGTGATGAAGAAAATTGCACAGCCTACATGGAAAGGTTGGTCAAGAAAGTGATCATTAGTTGCCACTTGGGTCCAATGAAAAGCTCATCCAATTACATTTACTATCTTTATAAGGGGTAAATTATTGCCTCCTCCTTACATACATTAGTGGTCTCCTATCAATCTTCCATCTGAACAAACTACAATGCTTCCATATTCACGTGATGAAGATAATTGCACAACCTACATGGATAGGTTGGTCAAGAAAGTGATCATTGGTTGCCCCTTGGGTCCAATGAAAAGCTCATCCAATTACATTTACTATCTTTATAAGGGGTAAATTGTTGCCTCATACTCATATGCATTAGTATCCTCCTATCAATCTTTCATATGAACAACTAAGGCAAGAGGGGAGTTAACGACAACCAAGCTAAGGTAAGATTTACAAACTCTTTTTTACAATGAAAAATGAAAGGAGTTAAAATTCTTATCTTCCTAATTTGTTTGTTTGAATATAAATTGAGATGGCATACCTTATCCGTGATATGGTTTCATTTTATTTACTTGTATATATAAGATTGCCTTATTTGTTGTGTATGTATGCATTTTAGAACCAAAGACTACACCTTTACAATTTAATGACATTGTTGAAGTAGTTGGATCAGAAGAAGGGCTTTTAGGGTCATATCATGAGGCCACGATAATTGAAGCCTTACCCTTAGAAGATTTTTTCAAAGTGAAATACAAGAGATTGATGAACAATAACAATTCTGAAGAGCTTATGTAAGTTGTACCTTTTGGGTTGTTGCATCCCTGTCCTCCTCAACCCAAAAGATTTTGTTATAACATAGGACAACATGTTGATGTATGGTCAAGAGATGCTTGGTGGTATGGTACAATACAACGATACAAGAGCAACGATCCGTATGAAGCGAACTTCGCAACATTCAACTATGATAATTTAATAGTTGGTTTAGATTCTCTTAGATCGAGTCCACCATGATTGGAACGGGAGATGGTTTTCTTGTCCATCTCCTGATCCCATCAATATAGATTAGTTGTTAATTGTTATCCCAAGACATCTACTTTGTTATTGTTATGTTGGATGCTTTTGTTTATGTTTGTCATTTTATGGTATAAGGGTTTAGGGTTGTTTAATTTTATTTGATGTTATCCAAGTGTGTTTTGTAGTGTATGTGTTATTATGAATTTGTATTTGCATTATGAGTAGTATATTTAAAATTCCTTCGTATTTTGATTGGATTAGCCATCTAGTCTTACGTAATCATGAATCATTTTTATACGTAACTAATATTAATGTACATTTAACATTTTATCAAATGATAATGTTTGACTAAATTATGTTTTTCACAACACGGATGCAAAGTTCATTAATTGTACAACAGGTTATACAAGAGTATACATTTTTACAGTAGGAATGCACATGGTTAACATTCTTACTGTAAGATATACGGGGTGTATTTTTTCTTACATCATGCATGCATATAGTAAACGTTTTTTTACAGTAAGATATACTAGATGTATGCATTCTTATAGTAGTAATGCACATATATATTACATTTTTACAATAAGATATATGAGGTATAGTTTTTGTTACAACATGAATGCATATAGTAAACTTTTTTACAGTAAGTTATACAAGGCGTACATATTCATACAACATAAATGCACATATATCTTACATTTTTACAGTAAGACATAGAAGGTGTATGTTTTGTTACGGTATCAATCCTTACTGTAAGAAAATGCTCTGTATCCTAGTCAAAATGTTATTTATTAGAATAGCACTATTTTATAATATAAAAGCAAAGTAAATGTTTGTTTTATCAAGGCATGGAATAGAGTAACTAGATTGACTTATGAACCCAATATTTATAATAGTTTAATGACAAACAACAATAAATATTTTAATATTAAAAATATTAAATTACTTTAAGTTTCGAATCATAAAATACGGATTAGAACCTAAAAATAATAATATACGGAATAGAAAATGATTGAGCTTCCCTTTTACCCTCAATTAAACCTAATATCCACCACTTCCAACTTCTTGTCTACTCGCTGTCTCCCCACAAAAAACTTGACCCCCATTTTCGCTGCTCTCATCTGAACTATACCCATCACCGGTGAGATCGAGGAAGTCGGTATATACTATAAGATGCACAAGCATAATCTCTCCTTTCTTATTGAAGTTTAAAATTTTCCCCATTTGATGTTTAAGATTCACAAGTATAATCTCCCCTTTCTTTTGGAAGTCGACGCCGCTTTTCGGTGCCTTCATCTAAACTAGGTTTTCTAAGTTACATTGTATTAAGATTGAAGTTTAAAATTTTTCCCATACGAGGCGTATTTAAGTAGCGAAATACGGTAGGATTTTACTCTACACCTTCCGAGGCTTTGTTTACTTGCTCGAAATTGGCCTTTGCTATGAGAGCATTCATGGAGTTGAATAGAAGAAGAGAGAAATTGTGTTTTTAAAGTTACCATAACAAAACATACGCCTTGTATGTCTTACTGTAAAAATAGTATAACACTCCATTTCAGACCTATACTTGAAGTCATCGGTGATTTTATTTGAAGTTTACTTATAAACTGCATTTTATTAACAAGTATTTCTTTGGTCCTTCTTCTAATTCTTCGTAGGTGTGTATAATATTAAATGTATATAATAAACAATGTTTGACTTTACTTTACATACACCTTATGTGGACATTTAGGGTGTGACCATAATGTTGAAGATCTAACTTTCTTTGTGGCTTGTAGTAACCACCATCTTCAATTTTTTGGCTTTTTATGTTGAATAGGTAGTTTAAATTTTAAAAAGTTGAATTATTAAGTTATGGGAGTAGATATAACATAACAAGTTATGTAAAGACGTGCTTTATTTTTTATTTCACTAATACATGGGATGTCTAATCTATATTCTACCATTCATTTTAGACATGAAGACACACAGCAATCCAACAAGCTCGGTTAATAAGGGTGATGTATCCTTGAAGCCAAGAAAAACAACAACAACCAAACTATCTAGGTCAGATAAAGGCAAGGGCAAAGCTTTAACCTCCACTAAGCCCACAAGTCGAGCTTCAACAAAACCGGTGTCCAAAAGTACTGTGTGAAAACCAATCGATAACCCAAGGTCATAAAATGATTTTGAAGTCCAATTTCAGGATAAGGATCAAGAAATAAGGTTTTACAAGATTAGAGATACTAGGGATGTTCTTCGTACAAAATATCTTGATGAAACCGTGTTAGAAAGGTTGGGATTGCTTGATGATGTGAAGTATATCTTGGATAGTCTTGGCTGGAGTCAATTTGCTTCTATGCAACACCCAACAAACAAGACTTTGACCTTGGAATTTCTGAGCTCCTTAATAGTTGAAGTCTTGCGTGGTAAGAAATTCATCAATGGCTATATAGCATTTAGGTTGTTCAACAATGAGCATGAGATGTATTTGAAGGTTTTTAATGGTATTTTTGGGTGGCCAAATGAAGGTCAAAGAAATATAACTTTATTCAGTGAGAACAAGGATTGGATGGAACTCACTATCTATGGTTGGGATGATACGACAAAACTAAACTGCCACATTAGCAATCCGTGTTTCAAATATGTGTACCGGTTCATGGCCAACACTATTTTTGGTCGCAAAGATATTGATAGGGTTGTTCGGGTTGATGAAGCTACATTTATTTGGGCAATGATGAAGAAGATAAACTTGAACTCTTGAGCATATTTTGCTAGACAACTTGATAGAGTTGCTAAACAAGCTACTGGCAAGATAGTCATTGGTGGTCTTATCACCCCGATAACCCTTCATCTCAAGTATAATCTTTCGGGAATGCAAGAAGTCCAAGGACTACCTACAATTGATATGGACTCGTGCATTTCCATGGGTATGGTTGTTAGGAATGATGATGAGTATTATCTTGCTTTTAGGGGTTCTGAGTACACCATTCCTCTTCCTGACGTCGAGCGGACCACTGTGAGAAACAAGAAGAATTGGATCATGAAGCCGAAAAAACACGGTTCTTCTGATTTAGGGCATCATGCCCCATCCCCAGTGTCTCCCACCAGTTTTGTCCCTGTTGCAGTTGATGACCTTGAGGTGATGGCTTCTTCAATATCTTCCTTACAAGATGAAGTGAAGGACCAAAGAAAGATTTTAGAATGTATGGAGAAGTTAGTTCAAGACATGTACTCGGTCATCCATGGTAGTGGACAGACCACTCCTAGCCTTAGCAAAGAATAGTCGTGTAAGTGGAAGTATCTTTTTCAATTTTTTGTATTCTTATATGAAAAACTAAACAGTTATCAATTTTATCATATACGTCATTAAATTTGGTGGTGTTATTTTGTAGGTAATCGGTTCTCTTTGCATTCACATGAAGACATTTTCATCGAGGTCATTTGATTTTAGTCTTTATGTGGACACCGATATTTATGATGCAACATTTTGCTAGAAACTAATATTGTTCGCAAAAACAGTTGTAGTTTAGCTATGTTTAACCATGGTGATCATGTTTGGTGTTGCAAGTTTCATAATCACGTTGATGTTGAAATACTTCTTTTATATTATGAAACAATGTTGGTTTGGATTATGTGTTTTATGAACCTAAAATATTATTTTTTTAATTGTTATCTTACGTTTTGTTTTCAATTTACTATACAACAGATTATACAAGGGTATTCATTTTCACAACAGGAATGCACATATTTAACGTTTTTACAATAAGATATACGGCGTGTAGTTTTTCTTACAACATGACTGCACATAGTAAACTTGTATTTACAGTAATATATACAGGTGTATCTATTCTTACAACAATTGTATTTAACGTTTTTTACAATAAGATCTTACTTTTTATAATAAGTTATACAAGGTGTAGTTTTTCTTACAGCATGAATGCCCATAGTAAAGTGTTTTTACAGTAATATATAGAGGGGTAAGTTTTGTTATGGTATCAATCGTTAGAGTAACTAAGAACTCTGTATCCCGTTCAAAATTGTATTGATTAGAATAGAACTATTTTATAATATAAATGTGAACCCTTTGTTTATTTTATCAAGGTCTCAAAGAGAGTAACTCGATTGACTAATGAAAAACTTAATAATAGTTTAATGAAAACAACAATAAACTTTTTAATAGTAAGAATATTAAATTACTTTAATTTTTTAAGCATAAAATATGGAAAACAAAATTACTGAACTCTTTTTGTTGGTGAAATTAATTTGAATTATTACTTGCTTTATATAGTCACTAACTCAAAATCTTATCCGAAATTTCTAATGATATGATTCTACAAACTCAAAATCATATCATTATAAAATATTAGTATATCTTCCATGAATATTAGTAGATGATATTTGCTACAAATTAAACCAATTATTTGTTCAAGTTACAATTTCCATAATATAAATACACTATTTGATAATTGTTTTCAAATAAGATTGATAATTGGATTGTAATTGTTTTTTTTAAACATTTCGTAATCTCCACAAAAGATATTGAATATCTGGTTGTGGATATTTACGTGAAGCAGTTATGGAAAAAAGAGGTGGAGGTTGAGGTCAAATTAATTAATTGTTTACTCGATATACAAATTTCAATCTAAATTTGAATTTAAAAATACAGGTTTCAGATTTACGTATCTCATTGCTGGCAAAGAACGAACTCTTCTTCAAACTACCCTTCACGGTCGATCATCTGTTTTATGGTCCTAATTCAAATCAAGAAATTGCGAGATCGAATTGGCAACTAGTTGTGCTTCCAGGTTTGAGGCGCCATTTGGATAGATTTAGAGCACAATCGTGGATTATGGAGTTAGAGTGGAGAAGTGAAGAAATCATGGGATTTATAGAAGTTTGAAGTGTATTGAAGAGTAGAAGAACAATGTGTTGAATTCAAATGGTTCGTTCTCTCTACTCAGATGTCCAAATGAAGTGATTCCAATTCGAGGTGTTAGATATTGAAGTCTACTGCAAGTCCTCAAAATATGAGCGCAATCCGAGTTGGGAATCAAAAGTTATGGCATGTTTACTAAAGTGTCGCAGAAGCTGAAAAAGGCACCACCGCCCCGCGGTGGAACTCACCGCCCCGCGGTGTAACTTGACGCCCCGCGCCAGAAGCCACCGCGACCTGGCGGTGGGTCTCAGAGAAAGTCACCGCCCCGCGGTGGGAGCTGACGCCCCGCGGCCATCTGGGCAAAGCTGCTTAATTAAATACAAGGCCGCGTGATGCTGATGTTGATGATGATGGGCCACGTTGGAGGAAGAAAGGCCCAATTGAAGGAAAGGCCCAAATGAGGAAAGAAACCAGCGCGAGGCCAAGCGGGAATTGAAGTGTGAAATTGCAGCTGGAAAGTGAGATGGGGTGACGTCAGCACGACGTCAGCGATCTGATGATATTGATGATGGGCCGTGCATTGGTGGGCCGCTGATGCTTGAACGAGATGGGCCGACCGAGAGGAGAAGCCGAGCGAGATGCGGGATTAATTTCCCCGGATTTGATTTGTTTATTTTGCTTTTATTTATTATTATTTCTTTTTATTATTTTTATGACTTTTAGAATTAGGTTAAAAACCTTTTAGTTAACCTAGTTGCCACCATGCCCATGACATTGTTGATGAAGTCAACGAGTATATGATGTCTCTGGATCCAGGGAAAGAAAAGGAATATTATATTATGGACAGTATTTGGAAGAATGATGTTGGGTCTGCTATTAATGATTCTTTATATACGTCTGAATATTTGCACATCATCAAATGTTCGGGTATTCCAAATCATGTATTGAAGCTAAAGGTTGGTGCTCTAGTGATGTTATTGAGGAATATAGATCAATCATATGGTCTATGTAATGGTACTAGATTGATAGTTACTCAGCTTGGGACGGAAATCATTGAAGAGATCATAATTTCATGTAGCAACATTGGTGAAAAAGTTGACATTCCAAGAATGCTTTTGAGTCCTTTAGATTCCATATTGCCATTTAGGTTCCAAAGGCAACAGTTTTCAATCATGATTTGCTTTGCCATGACCATAAATAAAAGTCAAGGACAAATTTTATCTAACGTTGGTATATTTCTTCCAAGGCCTATCTTCACCCATGGTCAACTTTATGTTGGTGTATCTCGTGTCACCGACATGAATGGCCTCAAGATTTTAATTCTAGACAAGAATAATGCACCGATATCTCATACGGTAAATCTAGCTATTCAAGTGGCCTTAATATATGCTTCTTAATGCATGTTTTTTGTGTCACATTGTATGCGTCAAATACTTAGCTACTTTTACCTCTTCAAATTAATTATATGACTCCTTGTTAACTAATTATATGTTGTGTAGAGCATGCAAGTACAAGGACATATCGTCGACTGGATCGAAGCCGCTCTTTTCCACGGCGAATCTACCAATAAGAACGTCTAATTTCCACAGAACTAAAGGCCAAGTAATAGCCAGAGCTGCAGTTGTTGTGGATCAAGTCCCCACTTTTGTGGGGTTTCCTCAAGATTCAAGTCATGATGAAGTGGATTCAGATTCAAGTCATGATGAAGTTGGATGATAAGTAATTGCAATGTAAATAGATCACTTTGTTCTTCATTATTTCTTTATTTTACTATTTTGTTTCATTTATTTATTATATGCTTTCGTATATACGTTTATAATACCTACTACCTAATTTATGTTGCTTAAGTGGATGAAACACTAATACATGTTAAAATCCGTGGTAAATATTAGTGATTAAACATGATTTTATGTGATGTCTGTTAAAATTTATACACTTGTATAATTGTTTGTAAGAAACGTTTTAAAAAGGGCATTTACCTCATTATTTCGTACCTTACATGTTCAATGCCTATTAAATTTTGTAATCCCGTATAATTCTATATATATATATGAAGAGTTTGGATCATATGCGGAGCACTCTTTCCGTGCGGACGTGCAGAGCATGCACTTTTGGGTCTTATTTGTGTACTTTAACGTCTTATTTGTGCAAAAGTGCACAAATAAGGCCCTATAATGCATGTCCGCACGTTCGTACGGGAAGAGTGCTCCGCACCGGAACCGCACTCTATATATGCATATATAACTTATCATTATTGAAAAATTAAATTTTAAAATAAAACTTAAGTCTTAACCCGTGCCTAAAATTAAAGTAAACCCTTTTCCATTGCCTACCATTCCAATAAAACAAATTTTTTTATTTCTTTTCTTCTATCTATCAAATTATAACCTCACGTTCCCCTTTTTGACGAGATAGAGTTTAGTTCTTCCTCCCTTAACGTTTGCAGCAGCTCTTCTTCCCATTTTCTTCATTCATCCAAAATCAGAGATGCAAATCGTTTGATTTGACTCCAAGAGGAAATCTTAACCACCAAATCACCATGGTTGTTCACGTCGGCCGAAAATCGGGACATCCTCATTGTTCTTGCCACATTGATGGTGTGGCTCGTATACTGCGCTATTATACTCCTTTGGCGGCTATCGGGGGTGAAGAAGGAGACAAGAAGATCTTCTTCTTCGGAATTCAGACCGACACAACCATGGATTTTGCCAACGTTAATTGATTTGTTTATGGTGGAACAAACACGACTCAATAATTTATTTTCTGGAAAATTTTCTATTTTCTATATTTTTGTGGTTTTTAATTCTTAATGTTTGAAGTCTTCAGTATAATTTAGTTGTTGAAAATGGTAGTTGGTAGGCGTTCGTTGAAGAAACGAAAGCCATATATGAGAAAGCATTAGAAATTAAATATGGATATTTGTCCAGAAAATTAGATCTAGATTCGGCTTTTATTGGGAAGACAAATCTCACTAGAAAACCCTAGAGAATTTGAGATTGGTCGTCAAAAGAACTAGAATCTTTGTGTTGTATGTCCTTTTTCTTATGAAACTTTCATCTGGATTTATAAAATATAGTTAACTTAATTAATTCATGCTTAATCTGAGTGAATCACGATTACTATATGCTCTTTTTGTAGGTATAAATAAACTGGTCCACATGCTTGATATGAATCTCATTTGAATGCATCCAAGAATGCTTCAATAAGGTATACATATTTCCTATCTACGTACTACTTTAGTTAGAATTTGGAGTTAAGATTCAAGCTTCTTGCCTCAGTAATACACATGGGATTTAGTTGAGTTTGTAGTTGACTCCTAATTAATGTTAATATTGTCAATAACTTCTGATTATATTGCCTAATTTTCCCAATAGAGCTTGCATGTTTCTACTTGGTGTTTCTTTGGCATATAAAAAAACGGTATCACATTAGCATTACCATGTTTATATTTACAAAAACATAGTTTGTATTAGTTCATAAGTTAAAAGGAATATTCCATATATAAAGGGAATGATATTATTTGTGTAATCATTGGTGAAAACGTGCTGGTGTTTTTGTGTGTGTAGTCACCCAAGATACATTTTGCTAGTGTGGTCATAAATGTAGAATCCCATCTTCAGTATCATATATCAGACCTTAGTTGCTAAAACGTGCTGTTTTTTTTTAGGGATTAATATTTATGCCTTGGTGTTTTCGAGGAGTTTACCTTTAAACAATTAGATTGGGTAAGGATTCCTATCAGAGGTAGGATTTTGCGACAAAGCTAATGTTTCTTAAACGCAAGGCATGCTGATATGTAATTTCTTCATGTCTCTTTGTTTTCCTTTCATAGATTGTACTTTGCTCTTCATTCTTCACTTCAACAGTATGAGAATTTTTCATCTCGTTCTTTCTCGACTTTATTGAACTCTCCAACCAAATAACCTGCCTCTTCTTTCTTTCCCTCATGGACCTAATGCATTTTTTTCATGTTATCGATTGAGTTCTTAGTTCTGCTAAAAGTTTGCTTAAGCAATGCATGGTTGCATCCATTTATGATTTATTTCAATTAATGATGATAGTTGTTTTCACTTATCTTAATTTTGTTGCTTAATGCCTTGTGTTGGCTGAAATCAATGAAATATATACTCATGTATTAGTTTATGCATCTTATTTGTGCCCTGTGTGACTGTGTCGTGCATCTTAACTATAACTCAGCAGGAAATTTTAGCTAATTAATTATTTATCACAAAATTTTTATATTTAATATTGACATCCTATAGTTTTTATATAAGGGTTTGCTCTTGATGCTTTTCTGTACTTTCTTGCCATGCTTACAAATCTAAAGGAGATAAATCTCATTTGGTGAATACAAGTTGGGCCACGCTGACTCTTATCGATGCAGGTCAGGTGCTCATCCCTGCTTTATTGCTTTGCGAATCATGTCGATGAAGTTGAAAGTTGGTTTTCTATGTAATATATATTGGTGACTCAAAGTTGTATGAGTCTAATGTTCTTTTTCTGTTGTTGTGTCGCTTTTAAGAGGATGTTTACGATCCTAAAGCACTCTTTTGATTCATTTCTTTTAGTTTTCTAACATATTTCCTGTCATGTTGAATTGTGATAGTTCATGATCCTCGTGCAACAAGAGTACTTATCAATTCTCAAATGGAAAATGAAGCTTGTCCTTAGCAGGTCCTTTTTTTTAAACGGCTCTCTTTCTTTTTATTATCACTTGTGTGATCTATCATATCACCAAACATCAAGCATGAGACTAAATAAATATGAAGGTTTTGGAATTTGTTTCTCTATAGCATATGAATTTATTTTTTAATGTGCATGAGATTGGAACCAAGACAAAGAATTGTAGATCTGCTCAAACGATCTAAGACCTCCGTAGGCATTAGTAAGGTTAACGTCATTCCATTATCCTCTATTAAAGTTACCCAGTTGAAGTCATGTAATCTGATTTTTGCAAGTTGGAACCTATTAATCTCATTGACCAACATTCAGTTGAATGCACTCTTTGGAATTTCAAAAACATAGTTTGTATTAGTTCATAAGTTAAAAGGAATATTCCATATATAAAGGGAATGATATTATTTGTGTAATCATTGGTGAAAACGTGCTGGTGTTTTTGTGTGTGTAGTCACCCAAGATACATTTTGCTAGTGTGGTCATAAATGTAGAATCCCATCTTCAGTATCATATATCAGACCTTAGTTGCTAAAACGTGCTGTTTTTTTTTTAGGGATTAATATTTATGCCTTGGTGTTTTCGAGGAGTTAACCTTTAAACAATTAGATTGGGTAAGGATTCCTATCAGAGGTAGGATTTTGCGACAAAGCTAATGTTTCTTAAACGCAAGGCATGCTGATATGTAACTTCTTCATGTCTCTTTGTTTTCCTTTCATAGATTGTACTTTGCTCTTCATTTTTCACTTCAACAGTATGAGAATTTTTCATCTCGTCAAACTATTCTTTCTCGACTTTATTGAACTCTCCAACCAAATAACCTGCCTCTTCTTTCTTTCCCTCATGGACCTAATGCATTTTTTTCATGTTATCGGTTGAGTTCTTAGTTCTGCTAAAAGTTTGCTTAAGCAATAAATGGTTGCATCCATTTATGATTTATTTCAATTAATGATGATAGTTGTTTTCACTTATCTTAATTTTGTTGCTTAATGCCTTGTGTTGGCTGAAATCAATGAAATATATACTCATGTATTAGTTTATGCATAATATTTGTGCCCTGTGTGACTGTGTCGTGCATCTTAACTATAACTCAGCAGGAAATTTTAGCTAATTAATATTTATCACAAAATTTTTATATTTAATATTGACATCCTATATTTTTTATATAAGGGTTTGCTCTTGATGCTTTTTTGTACTTTCTTGCCATGCTTATAAATATAAAGGAGATAAATCTCATATGGTGAATACATGTTGGGCCATGCTGACTCTTATCGATGCAGGTCAGGAGCTCATCCCTGCTTTATTGCTTTGCGAATCATGTCGATGAAGTTGAAAGTTGGTTTTCTATGTAATATATATTGGTGACTCATAGTTGTACGAGTCTAATGTTCTTTTTCTGTTGTTGTGTCGCTTTTAAGAGGATGTTTACGATCCTAAAGCACTCTTTTGATTCATTTCTTTTAGTTTTCTAACATATTTCCTGTCATGTTGAATTGTGATAGTTCATGATCCTCGTGCAACAAGAGTACTTATCAATTCTCAAATGGAAAATGAAGCTTGTCCTTAGCAGGTCCTTTTTTTTAAACGGCTCTCTTTCTTTTTATTATCACTTGTGTGATCTATCATATCACCAAACATCAAGCATGAGACTAAATAAATATGAAGGTTTTGGAATTTGTTTCTCTATAGCATATGAATTTATTTTTTAATGTGCATGAGATTGGAACCAAGACAAAGAATTGTAGATCTGCTCAAACGATCTAAGACCTCCGTAGGCATTAGTAAGGTTAACGTCATTCCATTATCCTCTATTAAAGTTACCCAGTTGAAGTCATGTAATCTGATTTTTGCAAGTTGGAACCTATTAATCTCATTGACCAACATTCAGTTGAATGCACTCTTTGGAATTTCAAAAACATAGTTTGTATTAGTTCATAAGTTAAAAGGAATATTCCATATATAAAGGGAATGATATTATTTGTGTAATCATTGGTGAAAACGTGCTGGTGTTTTTGTGTGTGTAGTCACCCAAGATACATTTTGCTAGTGTGGTCATAAATGTAGAATCCCATCTTCAGTATCATATATCAGACCTTAGTTGCTAAAACGTGTTGTTTTTTTTTTAGGGATTAATATTTATGCCTTGGTGTTTTCGAGGAGTTAACCTTTAAACAATTAGATTGGGTAAGGATTCCTATCAGAGGTAGGATTTTGCGACAAAGCTAATGTTTCTTAAACGCAAGGCATGCTGATATGTAACTTCTTCATGTCTCTTTGTTTTCCTTTCATAGATTGTACTTTGCTCTTCATTTTTCACTTCAACAGTATGAGAATTTTTCATCTCGTCAAACTATTCTTTCTCGACTTTATTGAACTCTCCAACCAAATAACCTGCCTCTTCTTTCTTTCCCTCATGGACCTAATGCATTTTTTTCATGTTATCGGTTGAGTTCTTAGTTCTGCTAAAAGTTTGCTTAAGCAATAAATGGTTGCATCCATTTATGATTTATTTCAATTAATGATGATAGTTGTTTTCACTTATCTTAATTTTGTTGCTTAATGCCTTGTGTTGGCTGAAATCAATGAAATATATACTCATGTATTAGTTTATGCATAATATTTGTGCCCTGTGTGACTGTGTCGTGCATCTTAACTATAACTCAGCAGGAAATTTTAGCTAATTAATATTTATCACAAAATTTTTATATTTAATATTGACATCCTATATTTTTTATATAAGGGTTTGCTCTTGATGCTTTTTTGTACTTTCTTGCCATGCTTATAAATATAAAGGAGATAAATCTCATATGGTGAATACATGTTGGGCCATGCTGACTCTTATCGATGCAGGTCAGGAGCTCATCCCTGCTTTATTGCTTTGCGAATCATGTCGATGAAGTTGAAAGTTGGTTTTCTATGTAATATATATTGGTGACTCATAGTTGTACGAGTCTAATGTTCTTTTTCTGTTGTTGTGTCGCTTTTAAGAGGATGTTTACGATCCTAAAGCACTCTTTTGATTCATTTCTTTTAGTTTTCTAACATATTTCCTGTCATGTTGAATTGTGATAGTTCATGATCCTCGTGCAACAAGAGTACTTATCAATTCTCAAATGGAAAATGAAGCTTGTCCTTAGCAGGTCCTTTTTTTTAAACGGCTCTCTTTCTTTTTATTATCACTTGTGTGATCTATCATATCACCAAACATCAAGCATGAGACTAAATAAATATGAAGGTTTTGGAATTTGTTTCTCTATAGCATATGAATTTATTTTTTAATGTGCATGAGATTGGAACCAAGACAAAGAATTGTAGATCTGCTCAAACGATCTAAGACCTCCGTAGGCATTAGTAAGGTTAACGTCATTCCATTATCCTCTATTAAAGTTACCCAGTTGAAGTCATGTAATCTGATTTTTGCAAGTTGGAACCTATTAATCTCATTGACCAACATTCAGTTGAATGCACTCTTTGGAATTTCAAAACTCCTCAGATGGTTCTTTTTTGGCTTGTGTTTTCCATGTTGCCACTGTGACTCATTTTTCCATTTTTCAGAACACAAATGAAATATCTGACGGTTGAGCGTTATAAGCATAATATGCAATTTTGAAGCTTTTTTGGCAACCTAGATTACGGGATAGTAGAGATTCGAGCACATTTGAGCTTCTTCAGGTAGTGAATTTCTTCTCTTCCCCTCTTTATTTGATTTGTGTTTGTTTCATGAAATTTTGGTCAGAATTTGTAGTTGCCTTTTATCTCAAAGTGAATCTTCAGTTTTTTTTTTTTATCTCAAAGTGAATCTTTAGTTTTTTTATATCTCTGACTTCACTTATTTCTCGGTGCAAATCAGTTTCATAGATCGATTTTGGGGATTTGATGTATTATGATGCACACGATTTGGAATGCTAACAAAAATATTGATACGACTTTGAAATTTGCGGAGATCATTCTGTGCGGCTTTCTTAGTACATGGTATTTTAATATATAGTTCATTTTTATTCCCAGTTTTTATATTGTGTGGTTTTATTCTCTTTGACATATAGATTTGAGAATGTTTGAACTCACAGTTGTTTTGATAAATATTATGTTTTATTTGTGGATGTTTTTTAAACAATCCATGTAGATATCAAACACATTCTATTACCTTTACTAATTTTCTTTCAGCAACATTTATGTTTTTTCATTCGTTAAAATTAATTAAATATATATTTCTTCCAATTTGTATATCCTGATTTATTTATTTTTTAGTGTCATAAAGTTCAATTCATATAACGGTTTGTCTAATGTGTGCCCATAGACACATGTTAAATAATTCAAACTTGGGAACTTTTTCCAACATACTTTCTAAAGTAGAAGGGATGAACCCCTAAAAAAAAGTTAAACTAGTAGCTAAATTGGATTGTTACTAAATATGGGGTTTTTATTGTGTGCCCTTGGGCACACATTAGAAAACATCCTTCATATAAATAATACTATTTCTATTACTCATGCTTTCTTCCAATTCTTGAACTTTTATATAGGATTACTTAGCCCTAATGATGGAGCTCCTTGGAACGATTCCCCACAAGATAAGAAAAGTAATAGAGTGATTGCTTGATCTCCATTAACACAATTTCCATGATCGAGTAGATTTTAAAATAACATGTTACATCATAGAGATCAATCAATCACTCTATTACTTTTGGGCCAACGCGACAATTTTAATTCACCAATCTTTCACCATATATTCTTCTTCTTCGTTTGAGTTAAGCCCAAACGATGGTGAAAGATTTACTCAGAGCTTTGAGGATTAAAGTCATATGAGGAATTAACGTCGCGATCCGAGACATCTGCACCAGCAATCCGTACGTTGTTATAAAGGTAGGCAAACAGAAAGTGAAACGATAGTAATCAAGTCCAATGGTAACCCGGAGTGGAACGAGGAGCTTACTCTTTCAATCTCCGACCCTGAATTATCGATCAAGC
Source organism: Rheum nobile (assembly GCA_027886185.1). Taxonomy (NCBI): domain Eukaryota; kingdom Viridiplantae; phylum Streptophyta; class Magnoliopsida; order Caryophyllales; family Polygonaceae; genus Rheum; species Rheum nobile. Next base: position 1,337,710 of record WOAB01000685.1, on the reverse strand, counting down.
TCATGAGCGTATTAGATTATGTAGGGTTTCAACTTTCAATCAATCAAACTTATTTTGTACTTGAAATTTACTCTGATTTGTGGTTTGCTGATTTGGGATTGAATTGGACATTATCGATGGACTTGTAGGACAGATTCTAGAAAGATGGTTCAAGATATGATCCTTAGGCTCAAGAATGTGGCGAGAGGGCAAGTGGAGATCTAGATCGAGTGGCTCGAGCTCAGCGGAACCAGACGGTTGTCTAGTCGTCAACTTGGCCATTGTTTTGCTCAAGAGGCGTGAATTGTCATCTTGATTATGTGCTACTTGAGGGAGGATTGATGATAATATGATATGTGCATGTAGAGAATTTATCATGGTGCAAAAAAAGGTATGAACATGTAAAAGTGTAGTTTTAAACCATGTTGTATATAGAAAGTGATACCTAAAAGAGAGAACGGAAGAAATTTATGAAGAATGTGACTTCACTTCATCTCTGTGGAGTTTGAATTATCATACATTATGTAAACAAAACATGTTTTTTACTATAAGTATTATCCATCCAAACAGCCTCCAAGATATTCAGAACACGCCTAATTGCGTAATTTGTGTGAGATAGTAGGTTAGAAAATCCTAATATGATTACCAAAGTAATGGTAGTTGAAACTCTGAAGTTTTATAAAATATCACAAATTATATGAGCTTTCACCCTCAATTTTGAATAGGATAAAAAAACCTAAGCTTTAGCCATAATAGATATTCTAGAAATTAATTATGGTAAAGAATTTTTAAACCGTGAAGACAGTAGATGCATAGAATTAGGGAGAAGTGATGTGACTACGTCCCATCAAGAGATAGACACCTCAAGCCACCAAGATCCCCAAGTGCAAGCAAGTGACACCGGCCAAGTTGATCAAGGCCAAGCGTCGGCGCCACACAAGGAGGACTTCATTCCACCGGTCCCTCCACCACTTGTCCCGCACACCAAGGCTTCCATTGACTCAAGTGACAATGAAGAGTCTGTTCAGCCCATGAGTGCCGAGGGAAGTGTGCCCAAGACTCCCAGACATCGCACTCCACACACTTCATCGCGCCAAGATGACATAGCTGCGTTGAGCATGGGCCCAATTTTGTTTCACTCGTGAAAACTGGCCCATTTTTGGTGGAGGCCCACTTAACTCATCCATATACCATGTTCTAGAAGGGAAAGCTCAAAAGACTTCGGGTTTATGAGTTATTTGATTTGGAAGACACTATTTGAGGATGCTTTTACTAGTCTAGTTCAAGAGTTTTTAACTCCATTTTTGTAGGCCTATTTAAGCAAGCCGCCTTTTGTAATCATCACATGTTTTTATAAAAAATCAGCAGCTTCAAGATTTTTTCTATCAAATAAAAGTCCTTAGCTCGTGTGTTATATCGAGCTCATCGTGTTCTTCTCCTTTGGGTGAGTCACATCCCATCGAAGAGGTTCAACCTTGTTCTTCCTTGAGGGTGCGTCATATCCGACTTTAAAGTACACCTATCCAGCCACTGAACTTCACCATTCGTTCATCTAAACACTCATCTCCACCCTCTTAAACACCTCCTTCACAGAACCAACATCATCAACATCTCATTCGCTGATCTGCCTGCGACCCCTCAGTATATTCCACACCACTTATGATTCCCTGATCTGTTCATGCTCTAATTTTGAGGCAATCATCTAGACTTCCAGATCCAACTCTGAGATTTGAAATCACCCAATTTAGAGTCCGGACCAGAGAGAACGAGCCCGTTGAAGACATGCAAGATTTCTGAAAGTTTGTTGTCAATTCCTTGGAGGTCTAGGGGGCTTCACCTTGCACTGTGGACTTCACGATCCTGCCTTCTATCAAATGGTATCAGAGCCACGCAAGGTAACACATGAAATTTTGTTTTAAAAGTCGATCTTAGTTCATCTTGCAAGCAATCTTGTTTTCGTGTCATTGTTGAGTTGTGTTAGCTGCAGTTTTGGATGAAACGTGGGATTTGCAAGGTTGGAGACAACCTTTGAGTTGATTTTAAACTGTCCTTGAATTACTACTTGCAATAACTTAAGTCTCTTCATTCAATTCAGTCGAGTTCTCTTGAGTTTCCTGCATTGATTGAGCCGATTTGCTGATTTTCTTTTTCTTCTTTTTTGCTGCCTTAAACCTTGGTTGAATTTGTGTGAATTATGAACCAATCAAGGAGCTAAAGATATGGGAAACGACTTGAGATAACTCAAACCAACTGAACACAATCAAAATTGAAATTCCTTCACCAAGTTGTGTGCTCAACTCAGTCAAGATATTTGATCTCAATTATGTCCTCTCAAGTGTAATCAAAAGGGTATAGCCCAAGAAAACTCGAGAAATAAAGGCTTAATAGCCAGAAAAAGTCGAGTAAGAAGCAAAGGTTCGAGAAAGAGTGGCGAAGCCAGAAAAAAGCGAACAAAGTTGAGTTTGAGGACCTTGTCTTAGTACCTTATTTGGTAGCTTGTTTTGGTTCATTTTTGGCTACATAAAACACAGAGTTTGATCAAAGTTTGTTGTGGTTTCATTGGTTTGCAAAACGACCCCAGTTAGCCTTGTTTTGAGAGCTTGCAAATCTGAACTTTGTGACAACTTTTATTTCAAAATTTTGGCAATTACTAGGCTCAAGGTTCCATTGATATGATTGCTATTCTGTTGCCTTGTTTTCTTGGTATTTGCCTTGGATACTAACTTTGCAAGGAGACCGAATGGAAATGTCTAGCTTGGGCCATATGTCACAAAGGGATTTCCTTTCCTTTCGGGCTTATGGTGCTTCATATAGGGGGCTCAACAACGTATCTACCCTGACTATGGATATAGAGAGGAAAAAAGATGGCACACCCCAACAAGGTATGACACCATCCATCATTTTGAACCTTATTACCATTCTTCGTCTAACCCTTCCGTGCAGGCCATGGGAGTCTATAACTCACCAAACTCATCTTTTAGCACGTCCAAGGGCAGAAAAAGAGTGCCTTCACCGCCCCGGGTTAGGACATGCGACATTGTATGTGTCATGTGTGATGGGCGAGGTCACTTGGCTGAAATTTGTCCAAACCAATACTACACTTACAAGGATGAAAGATCCTTTGAGAGTGAAGCTTTGGTTGATGCTTGTGTGGAAGAGGAGGTCATGAGTGAACCGAATGCTAGTCACCTTTCCCTAGTTTTAGGAAGAAAAGAAGATCCGCTTAAGGGTCATGATGCTGAGGAAGACAATTTTGTGGTTCAAAAAGAGGCTAAAGATGAGGATGTTCTTTCTACTGAATCACCATCGTCTATGGCCAATGGAAAAGAGCTTGAATCAATGGAAAAAGAGGAGGAAATCTCGGAGCCATCTCCAACTCCTCTAAGACGCAAGTGTTGGCCTACAATCAAACGTAGCTCTTTAGCATCATTAGCTACTCCATGGTCCGACTTGACACACATGGTTCCTTCAAGCTTGCCATTTCTTCAACAAGACGAGGTTGATGCAAAAGATGTCAAACTGGCCGAAGATTCTGATTCTGACCTTGCGAAGAAGGAGGTCCAATCCAGGACTCATTCTAGGGAAGTATCATATGCCATTACTTTGCTTTCTACTCTATTATTCTCGTCGCTTGATAATGAATATCTTTCAAAGAGTAGAGAATTCCAAGTGCTTAAATTAGTTTTTGAATGTAGAACTAGGTACTCATGCATGCACCCAACTTCTCTTGCTCAATACATGTCATGTGGGATGCATCTAGTTCATACTATTATTCTGTACAAGCATGCGTGTTATGGTGTTAGTTGGTTTCCTAAACTTGAACGTAGGACTACGAAGAAGAGTGGAATAGTTTGTGCATGCATCTTCGCATTTCATATAGAACTTGGAATTTTCGTGACTACATTCTCAAATTTTCTTGGTGGAGTTCAAGAGCCTCATTTTTCTGATTTTTATGTAGGGCACTTGGATTCGAGGTCAAATCCTTTCCATGGAGGGGAGGATGATGTGACTATAACCCATCAAGAGCTAGACACCTCAAGCCACCAAGATCCCCAAGTGCAAGCAAGTGACACCGGCCAAGTTGATCAAGGCCAAGCGTCGGCGCCACACAAGGAGGACTTCATTCCACCGGTCGCTCCACCACTTGTCCCGCACACCAAGGCTTCCATTGACTCAAGTGACAATGAAGAGTCTGTTCAGCCCATGAGTGCCGAGGGAAGTGTGCCCAAGACTCCCAGACATCGCACTCCACACACGTCATCGCGCCAAGATGACATAGTTGCGTTGAGCATGGGCCCAATTTTGTTTCACTCGTGAAAACTGGCCCATTTTTGGTGGAGGCCCACTTAACTCATCCATATACCATGTTCTAGAAGGTAAAGCTCAAAAGACTTCGGGTTTATGAGTTATTTGATTTGGAAGACACTATTTGAGGATGCTTTTACTAGTCTAGTTCAAGAGTTTTTAACTCCATTTTTGTAGGCCTATTTAAGCAAGCCGCCTTTTGTAATCATCACATGTTTTTATCAAAAATCAGCAGCTTCAAGCTTTTTTCTATCAAATAAAAGTCCTTAGCTCGTGTGTTATATCGAGCTCATCGTGTTCTTCTCCTTTGGGTGAGTCACATCCCATCGAAGAGGTTCAACCTTGTTCTTCCTTGAGGGTGCGTCATATCCGACTTTAAAGTACACCTATCCAGCCACTGAACTTCACCATTCGTTCATCTAAACACTCATCTCCACCCTCTTAAACTCCTCCTTCGCAGAACCAACATCATCAACATCTCCTTCGCTGATCTGCCTGCGACCCCTCAGTATATTCCATACCACTTCTGATTCCCTGATCTGTTCATGCTCTAATTTTGAGGCAATCATCTAGACTTCCAGATCCAACTCTGAGATTTGAAATCACCTAATTCAGAGTCCGGACCAGAGAGAACGAGCCAGTTGAAGACATGCAAGATTTCTGGAAGTTTGTTGTCCATTCCTTGGAGGTCTAGGGGGCTTCACCTTGCACTGTGGACTTCACGATCATGCCTTCTATCAAATGGTATCAGAGCCACACAAGGTAACACATGAAATTTTGTTTTAAAAGTCGATCTTAGTTCATCTTGCAAGCAATCTTGTTTTCGTGTCATTGTTGACTTGTGTTAGCTACAGTTTTGGATGAAACGTGGGATTTGCAAGGTTGGAGACAACCTTTGAGTTGATTTTAAACTGTCCTTGAATTACTACTTGCAATAACTTAAGTCTCTTCATTCAATTCAGCCGAGTTCTCTTGAGTTTCCTGCATTGATTGAGCCGATTTGCTGATTTTCTTTTTCTTCTTTTTTGTTGCTTTAAACCTTGGTTGAATTTGTGTGAATTATGAACCAATCAAGGAGCTAAAGATATGGGAAACGACTTGAGATAACTCAAACCAACTGAACACAATCCAAATTGAAATTCCTTCACCAAGTTGTGTGCTCAACTCAGTCAAGATATTTGATCTCAATTATGTCATCTCAAGTGTAATCAAAAGGGTATAGCCCAAGAAAACTCGAGAAATAAAGGCTTAATAGCCAGAAAAAGTCGAGTAAGAAGCAAAGGTTCGAGAAAGAGTGGCGAAGCCAGAAAAAAGCGAACAAAGTTGAGTTTGAGGACCTTGTCTTAGTACCTTATTTGGTAGCTTGTTTTGGTTCATTTTTGGCTACATAAAACACCGTTGATCAAAGTTTGTTGTGGTTTTATTGGTTTGCAAAACGACCCCAGTTAGCCTTGTTTTGAGAGCTTGCAAATCTGAACTTTGTGATAACTTTTATTTCAAAATTTTGGCAATTACTAGGCTCAAGGTTCCATTGATATGATTGCTATTCTTTTGCCTTGTTTTCTTGGTATTTGCCTTGGATACTAACTTTGCAAGGAGACCGAATGGAAATGTCTTGCTTGGGCCATATGTCACAAAGGGATTTCCTTTCCTTTCGGGCTTATGGTGCTTCATATATGGGGCTCAACAACGTATCTACCCTGACTATGGATATAGAGAGGAAAAAAGATGGCACACCCCAACAAGGTATGATACCATCCATCATTTTGAACCTTATTACCATTCTTCATCTAACCCTTCCGTGCAGGCCATGGGAGTCTATAACTCACCAAACTCATCTTTTAGCACGTCCAAGGGCAGAAAAAGAGTGCCTCCACCGCCCCGGGTTAGGACATGCGACATTGTATGTGTCATGTGTGATGGGCGAGGTCACTTGGCTGAAATTTGTCCAAACCAATACTACACTTACAAGGATGAAGGATCCTTTGAGAGTGAAGCTTTGGTTGATGCTTGTGTGGAAGAGGAGGTCATGAGTGAACCGAATGCTAGTCACCTTTCCCTAGTTTTAGGAAGAAAAGAAGAGCCGCTTAAGGGTCATGATGCTGAGGAAGACAATTTTGTGGTTCAAAAAGAGGCTAAAGATGAGGATGTTCTTTCTACTGAATCACCATCGTCTATGGCCAACGGAAAAGAGCTTGAATCAATGGAAAAAGAGGAGGAATTCTCGGAGCCATCTCCAACTCCTCTAATACGCAAGTGTTGGCCTACAATCAAACGTAGCTCTTTAGCATCATTAGCTACTCCATGGTCCGACTTGACACACATGGTTCCTTCAAGCTTGCCATTTCTTCTACAAGACGAGGTTGATGCAAAATATGTCAAACTGGCCGAAGATTCTGATTCTGACCTTGCGAAGAAGGAGGTCCAATCCAGGACTCATTCTAGGGAAGTATCATATGCCATTACTTTGCTTTCTACTCTATTATTCTCGTCGCTTGATAATGAATATCTTTCAAAGAGTAGAGAATTCCAAGTGCTTAAATCAGTTTTTGAATGTAGAACTAGGTACTCATGCATGCACCCAACTTCTCTTGCTCAATACATGTCATGTGGGATGCATCTAGTTCATACTATTATTCTATACAAGCATGCGTGTTATGTTGTTAGTTGGTTTCCTAAACTTGAACATAGGACTACGAAGAAGAGTGGAATAGTTTGTGCATGCATCTTCGCATTTCATATAGAACTTGGAATTTTCGTGACTACATTCTCAAATTTTCTTGGTGGAGTTCAAGAGCCTCATTTTTCTGATTTTTATGTAGGGCACTTGGATTCGAGGTCGAATCCTTTCCATGGAGGGGAGGATGATGTGACTATAACCCATCAAGAGCTAGACACCTCAAGCCACCAAGATCCCCAAGTGCAAGCAAGTGACACTGGCCAAGTTGATCAAGGCCAAGCGTCGGCGCCACACAAGGAGGACTTCATTCCACCGGTCGCTCCACCACTTGTCCTGCACACCAAGGCTTCCATTGACTCAAGTGACAATGAAGAGTCCGTTCAGCCCTTGAGTGCCGAGGGAAGTGTGCCCAAGACTCCCAGACATCGCACTCCACACACGTCATCGCGCCAGGATGACATAGTTGCGTTGAGCATGGGTCCAATTTTGTTTCACTCGTGAAAACTGGCCCATTTTTGGTGGAGGCCCACTTAACTCATCCATCTACCATGTTCTAGAAGGGAAAGCTCAAAAGACGTCCGGTATAAGAGTTATTAGATCTAGAAGACACTAATTAGAGGAAGCTTTTACTAGGCTAGTTGAAGAGTTTTAAACTCCAATTTTGTATGCCTATTTAAGCAAGCTTCGTGAGCCTTTTGTAATCATCAAATGCTTAATAAAAAGCCAGAGATATCTCCTTTGAAAATTTCCAGAAATTTCAGTCTTTGCTCGTGTGTAATATCGGGCTTTTGATCGACTAGTTTAGGGTGTGTAATATCCCTATGCTCTTTGATCTTGTTCTATTCTCTTGTGGTGAGTCATATCCACGTGAGTCTAGGATACTTATCCCTTCGATCTCCATCACAAATCAATCCCCACATCTAGATCTATTCATCACCATCATCCACTTCATCAAAACCAAATCCATCATCATCAACACCTCCTTCGCTGAACTGCCTGCGACCCTTCAGTAAATTCCGCATAACTTCGGATTCCCCGATCCGTTCACGCTCTAATTTTGAGGAAATCATCTAGATATCCAGATCAAACTCTGAGATTTGGAATCAACCAATTAGGAGTCCGGACCAGAGAGAACGAGCCAGTTGAAGACAGGACATATTTCTGGAAGTTTGCTGTCCATTCCTTGGAGGTCTAGGGGGCTTCACCTTGCACTGTAGAGCCATGCAAGGTAACGCTCGAAATTTTGTTTTAAAAGTTGATTACAAAAGGCTTTAGCCATAATAGATATTCTAGAAATTAATTATGATAAAGATTTTTTAAAGCGTGAAGACACTAGATGCATAGAATTAGGGAGAAGTCTATATGGCAGGCCCTAATCTCTTTCGTGGATATCGACTTTCTCCTCAATGGTCTTGCCATCTTTATTCACGGTCCCTTCATGGGACTCATGGGGGGTTTTAGCTAAATTAAATGGCTAAAAGCCCCGAAGTGAAATGCTGGATTTTATCCATGAGACTTTTAGGAGGGTTTTTAGCTTTATATTAAATTACATTTATACCCCTTTTTTATATTAAATTATCAATATATTTTTATATTAATCACCAAAGTAATGGTAGTTGAAACTCTAAAGTTTTATAAATTATCACAAATTATATGAGCTTTTACCCTCAATTTTGAATAGGATAAAAAAACCTAAGCTTTAGCCATAATAGATATTCTAGAAATTAATTATGGTAGAGATTTTTTAAAGCGTGAAGACAGTAGATGCATAGAATTAGGGAGAAGTCTATATGGCGAACCCTGATCTCTTTCGTGGATATCGACTTTCTCCTCAATGGTCTTGCCATCTTAGTCCATGGTCCCTTCATGGGACTCATTGGGGGCTTTTAGCTAAATTAAATGGCTAAAAGCCCCGAAGTGAAATGCTGGATTTTATCCATGATACTTTAGGAGGGCTTTTAGCTTTATATTAAATTACAATTATATCTCTTTTTATATTAAATTATCAATATATTTTTATTATATTAAATTATAAAATTCCTTTACAATGTAATTTTCATATAAAGAAATTAAATTGGTATTTATTTTATTTTAAACCACAAAAAATAATAATAAAATGATTTATTTAAACTTAATGCTATCCAAAATACATAAAAAATAAAATCTACCAAATATATCCAAAATGGGTATCTATAAATTGAAAAAAATGTAAATAGAATTTTGGTTTTTTTTAAAAAAATTAACATGTATTTTTTCCAGAAATTATTTTTTAAAAAAAATACTAAACAACCAGCGCCAATCACAATGCAACAAGTGGTACTAGTTGTAAAAAAATAGCTTCCTCACCTAAAAGTCGGTCCCAAGAAACACCCTTTTCTTGGGACTCTTTCATGGACTTTTAGATCATGTTAGAATATTATAATAAAAAAATTGTAAAATCCCCTCTAAGGGACATTGATAAAGATGCTCAGTTCTAAGCACTAAACATGACGTCGTAGTTGTTGCGAAAGGGATGCCATGTATCATAAATGAGGACGTTTAGTATTATGGGCATTGATTTGTGTACAAATATGTCAAAACTCCAATTTTATCACTTTTTAAAACAATGTGTACAAGTGTATAAATTTTTACAATACTAATGCATTGTGTTTAACCAATATTTTTTGAGAATATTTACAATACTAATGCATTTTTTGAGAATAATTACGAGTGTAAACATTTATACATCAATATAATATATTCAAATTTACACTTACTTGTAATTTTAACATTATTAAACTTAACCCATAGATATTTTACATATAAGTATAATAATTTGTTCATATATTAGAAAAATTAACACCATGTAAGTAAAAAGAATAAAAAAGACAAAAGTTCGATATTCGTGTTAAAATACTAATTTATTTCTAGCAACATTTACAACATATTTTACGGCGTAGAAATTCATTCAGTCATATTGTAATTTGTGTTAAAACATTATTTTCAGCAACTTTACAAGATGTTTTACGGGTGGAGAAATTCATACGATCGTATCATAATTCGTGTTAAAATACTAATTTATTTTTAGCAATATTTACAACATGTTTTACGGGCATAGAAATTCATTCAGTCATATCGTAATTTGTGTTAAAACACTATTTTCAGAAACTTTACAAGATGTTTTACGGGTGGAGAAATTCATACAGTCGTATCATAATTGGTGTTAAAATACTAATTTATTTATAGCAGTATTTACATGTTTTATGGGTGTAGAAATCTAATCAGTTATACCGTAATTTGTGTTAAAACATAATTTTAAGCAACTTTACAAGATATTTTATGGGTGGAGAAATTCATACAGTCGAGTAATATCAATTTATTTATAGCAATATTTACAACATGTATTACGGGCGTAGTAATTCATTCAATCATATCGTAATTTATGTTAAATCCTATTTTCAACAACTTTACAAGACGTTACGGGTGGAGAAATTCATACAATCGTAGTAATACTAATTTATTTCTAGCAGTATTTACAACATGTTTTACAACGTAAAAATTCATTCAGTCATACCGTAGTTTGTGTTAAAATACTATTTTCAGAAACTTTACAAGATGTTAAAAACTTCAAGGCCTGACTGTTGTCTAAAGGATCACAAGTCTCGAAATTAACACGGGCCTTTTTAAGAGCTTTTCGAAGAATATCAATACGCCATTGACTGTAAATTTCTTTTTTGAGATCTTTGTAAAGCTTCATTTATTCTGCGGGTTTTCCCTGCAAAAATTCTCTTGTAAGAAAATCAGGCAAGGAGTTGTTTTCTCCTTTAATGTATTCTATGTCAAAATCGAAAAACGAAAGAATGGCTTGCCATCTGGCAAAGATCTGTTTTGAGACTATGTTTTGAACATCTTTTTGTAAGATTTCTTTTGCAGATTTACAATCTACTCTAAGTAAAAAAGATTTGTTATACAAATCATCCTGAAACTTAGAGATACATGCCACAATAGAAAGTATTTCTTTTTTTATTGTACTATAGTTCTTTTGTGGTCCTGCCCAGATTCCTGAGTAGAATCTAACTAGTTGTTAAAGACTTTTATCATTTATTTTCTTTTTTAATATACCACCAAATCCTTTATATGAAGCATCGGTCTCAACTATCATAAAGGCTTTAGGTTGAGGAATGCCAATGCAAGGTAAGGATTTGACTCTGTCTTTTATAATCCTAACGGCCTTGGTTTGCTCTATTCCCCAAGGAGGTGGATTTTTCTTAAGTCTTTGAAAGAGTGGAATGCAAAGTTGTCTTAACCTTGGAAAGAAATCAGAGATGTAGTTAAGACATCCTAGAAATCTCTGTAACTGTGTTTTGTCTTTTATTTCATTAGGAAAATTTTCTGCAAATTCTATACTTCTGTCTATAGGTTTAATAGTCTATTGGTAAATGTTATGACCAAGAAATCTGATTTTAGTTTGAAATAATTTCATATTTGTTGCAGAAAGGACTAAACCATTTTTCTTGATAGTATATAAGAAGACATTTAAATGTTTAAAATGTTCCTCTATGGTCTTTGAGTAACTAAAATATCATCTATATAGACTATAAGGAAATCTGAGTAGGGGTTGAGAATATCATTCATAATTCTTTGGTATTCTGAAGGGGCGTTCTTAAGGCCAAAAGGCATTACATTCCATTCAAAATGACCAAAAGGGACAGTGATGCGTGAGGATCGGGATGAAGCCTTCGGTGCGAGGAAGTCCACAAGAACCAAAGGAGTTAGGCGAGACAACACCAAACCGGCAAGGGGAATCGTCTGTATTCAGATGAATGGTTCTCTCTGTTCCGGGCTCAGAATTGAGCGATTCCAAATCTCAGTGGTAGATCCGGAAGTCTAGATGAAAGCCTCAAAATGTTAGAGTGAACCGATCTAGGAATCAGAAGATATAGCGAATCTACTGAGGTGTCGCAGATGGTTTCCGCAAGGAACTTGGCTCCGGCGAGAGGAAGTTTGAGGGCAGATTGGAAGCACGTCTTGGGCTGGTTCTTTGTATGATCTTGGGGTGATTCAAGGGTGGTTTTGAGGGCAAGATTTGAGGTGGAGAGATAGGGTAAAAGTCTAAGGGATATGGACTTACAAGGGTTGGATATGACGCACCGCACCTTGTAAGAACTAGTGAAGAACTCGCCTTGGATATGACGCACCAAAGGAGGCCTTGCACGAAGGTTGATATGACTCACAACCTGGGTTTTCAAGCTATCTAGATGATGAAATTAAACCCTAAAAGGCTGCAGAAACTCCATTGAAAAAGAGAGTGAAAAAGACAAGGTTTTGGTTCAAGTTTTGCATAATGAAAACAAGGGCCGGCTACCCCCTTATAAACCCAACCCCTAATGCTCGAGTTTAACCATCACATAGCCAATAACTAAGTTAGAAAATGTCATGAAGACCCACACAAATTCGGCATTGAATGCCTCTTCAAAACAAGCCCCACATGGCTTAAGGAATCCTTGCGCCTTGGTCCGGTTGTTGCACCAAAGCACACATGGCCTTCTCTTCCACTAGGCTCGGAGATCCCATGGTCATCAAGCCAGCTTGGAGTCCCTCTTGCAAGGCTCGAGCCCGAGCCCGAGTGATTCGACCCGGAAGGACCCGAGTGCTGGCCTCCCTTGTGCCTACCATAGGTGTGCGGCACTTCCTTGCTTCCACGCCAATTTCATAGGCATTCTTGTGCTCCATATCTCCTAGAGGGCCAGTGGGATCATCCCCCAAAAGATGGCTCGGAGGGTTGTTAGAATTGTCGGGCCAACTTCCATGCCCTAGCTCGGATGCCCTAGGCGCGGCGGCGACGACACTTGACTCTTCATGGCTTGAATGGCTTGAGTCTTGTTCATGATGCGACGTAGTCACATCATCCTCCCCTTCTTGAAAAGGATTCGCCCACGAATCCAAGTGCACTTCAAGAAAAACTTTAGAGCACACAACACTGCACAAAGAAAAACAAGGAAATGAGGGACCAATACGTCGTCAGGGAAAGCAGGGTATGTGTAAGCGACCATGATTAGTTTCATTGAGTATCCATGGATGAATTTCCATGCACAAGTATTTCCCCACTTCAGCCTAAAGATGTGCTTAAGTATAGAACATGAGATGCACATGACATACTTTGCAACAAATGCAACGCATAGGACCATTTTTTTATCATGAAACAAGAATTACGAATGAGAACAATGATGCACACATGAATGTCTAGTTCTACATGCAAAAACTGAATGCAAGGACTTGTATACATGTTGATCACAAACTAAAGGTATCCAACAAGTCATGAATAGAACAAGAGAACTATGATGTATGCATGAATATCTAGTTTCACCTACAAAAACATATTCATGAACTAGGTATTCTCTAACCCTTGAAAAGAATTCAGTTTGAAGCAAAGGGAAAAGAATAAATTGAGTAGAGTCAAGTGATACTCCCCTAGAATGAGCCTTGGATTGAACATCCTTCTTCTCATGGTCACAAGTTTTCTTGCGTTCAGAAGGCTTATCATCCTTGTCGTCAACCTCTTCTTGGAATAGGAACGGCAAACATGAAGGAACCATAGATGTTGCATCCATCCATGGAGTAGCCAAAGAGTTGAGTGAACTACGGGCAATGATGGGTGGACGTTTGCCTTTCGTAGATAAAAGAGATGGTTCTTCAACTTCCTCCTCCTTTTCTTTTGGCTTTAGCTCATCTTCAATGAGCATAGAAGGCTTCCTTTGATTAGGGCAGTCCCTTGGCACAAAACGCTCCGAAAGAGCATCCTTGAGCTCTTTCCAAGTCCTAATGGGGTCACATCTCATGCGGCGCCGCTCCGCTTGGTCCTCTTGCCACCAATGATAGGCGAAGTCGGTGAAGTGAATTGAGGCGATGGCGACTCTTCTAGCATCATCATATCCATAGTACTCGAAGATGGATTCAGTTTTGGCCATCCAATCCAAGCATTCATCCCCGTTGGAAGACCCCACAAATGTTTGCACATGGAGCTTAACACCGTGGTGTATCTCCCTTCCTTGTGGTCTTTCTTCATGATAGGTCGGGGGAACATGTCGTTGGGGAGGCATTGAAGGCCGCATATGTGCACGGGCTTGAGGTCCCCTCATCGCCATTTGTGGAGGGAAAAGATTGGCGGTGGGCGTAGGTGTAGCTTGAGATCGCCCATAAGAGTCATAGCCTCCAACTCCATAACCTGGAAGGTTAGTAGCACCAATAGGGATATTATTAGGAAATGTAACAAAATCATTAAACATACTTACCCCCGAGGTTGCTACAAATGGTGGCGCTTCGTACGCCGCATATCCTCCTTGTGGCGCCAAGGACACTCTAGGCGCATGAGAAGAGGACGCTTCCTCCCGGACTTGCACATGGTCCACATTATTAGTCGCGGACCCAATGAATTCTCTTGAAACTGGTGGCACAACATGGCCATGGCTTGGAGGACGGTTAACACTCAATTGTTGCAATTGCTCGGCGGTATCCTCTTGTTTGCACTCCACACTTTCCAGCCGTGCATTAATAGCTAGCAAGGCTTGTTGATTGCCGAGCAAGACTTGTTGAATGTCTTGCAAGGTCACTTCCGGGGGTGGAGATACACGCCCTTGTGTAGATGTGTCAAGGTCCTTCCCGACTAGGTGATCGTCCACCATCCTAGACAAAGCAAACAACCAAGCACCAAAAGCAACAACACAAAACCAAGCAAGATATAGTATACCAAGCCAAACAAGATAGCCCCAAAACTGACCTAAAACCCAAATCACAACAAGATGCAAGTGAATGTAGGTCACGGCTAGGAAAGGGTTTGGCTAGGCGAACAAAGACTAGCTAGCTTGCCCGGACCTATGTCTAGGAAGCTACTAAGTACGCACTTGATTTTGAAAACTCTTTTTCACTTAAAAAAACTGAATTGGCTCTTAGGTTGGCTCACTTTTTTCTATGGCCTCTCCTATTTAGGCCGGGTTTTTCTTGAGCACCTTTTTTTTTCAAGAGCAAACAACAAGCCGAATGAGCTCACTTTTTTCTATGGTCTCTCCTATTTAGACCGGGTTTTTCTTGAGTTTTTTTTTTTTTTTAAACAAGTAGAGACAAGAAAAGGCAAGTCACAATGAGCATGCAACAAAACAAAACAAAGAGAATCAACCAAGGCAACCGTTTCCGTATCCTAAACACAAGACTAGGCAAGCATTACTAGTCAAGATTGCATAAAATGCAAGGGTGGTCCAGGGGATACAAGGCTCGGTTTATGGGCTCAAAATGTTCTGTTTTAATGTGTTTTAAAGCAGCCAAAGGTCAGTCACAAATGCACTAAATTCGGGCAAGTGAAAGTGCACAAGGTAACCGAACAATTCAATGCACAAGACCTTTCATCAAACCACAACTCCTATTCTTTTATGGCTGCATTAACCCTTCATCTCCACTCAGAAATATGCAGAAATCGAACCCAAAAATTTGCAGAAAAATGTCCAAGAACAAGACACAATACGCATGGACAACAACAATTCGGCTAGAACTTCACTTGCACTATTGTAACTTGAAATTCTAAGCCAAGTTTAGGACATACCTCGCGTGGCTCTGATACCACATGATGCATGAGGATTGGGATGAAGCCTTCGGTGCGAGGAAGTCCACAAGAGCCAAAGGAGTTAGGCGAGACAACACCAAACCGGCAAGGGGAATCGTCTGTATTCAGATGGATGGTTCTCTCTGTTCCGGGCTCCGAATTGAGCGATTCCAAATCCTAGTGGTAGATCCGGAAGTCTAGATGAAAGCCTCAACATTTGAGAGTGAACCGATCTAGGAATCAGAAGATATAGCGAATCTACTGAGGTGTCGCAGATGGTTTCCGCAAGGAACTTGGCTCCGGCGAGAGGAAGTTTGAGGGCAGATTGGAAGCACGTCTTGGGCTGGTTCTTTGTATGATCTTGGGGTGATTCAAGGGTGGTTTTGAGGGAAAGATTTGAGGCAGAGAGATAGGGTAAAAGTCGAAGGGATATGGACTTACAAGGGTTGGATATGACGCACCGCACCTTGTAAGAACTAGTGAAGAACTCGCCCTGGATATGACGCACCAAAGGAGGCCTTGCATGAAGGTTGATATGACTCACAACCTGGGTTTTCAAGCTATCTAGATGATGAAATTAAACCCTAAAAGGCTGCAGAAACTCCATTGAAAAAGAGAGTGAAAAAGACAAGGTTTTGGTTCAAGTTTTGCATAATGAAAACAAGGGCCGGCTACCCCCTTATAAACCCAACCCCTAATGCTCGAGTTTAACCATCACATAGCCAATAACTAAGGTAGAAAATGTCATGAAGACCCACACAAAATTCGGCATTGAATGCCTCTTCAAAACAAGCCCCACATGGCTTAAGGAATCCTTGCGCCTTGGTCCGGTTGTTGCACCAAAGCACACATGGCCTTCTCTTCCACTAGGCTCGGAGATCCCATGGTCATCAAGCCATCTTGGAGTCCCTCTTGCAAGGCTCGAGCCCGAGCCCGAGTGATTCGACCCGGAAGGACCCGAGTGCCGGCCTCCCTTGTGCCTACCATAGGTGTGCGGCACTTCCTTGCTTCCACGCCAATTTCATAGGCATTCTTGTGCTCCATATCTCCTAGAGGGCCAGTGGGATCATCCCCCAAAAGATGGCTCGGAGGGTTGTGAGAATTGTCGGGCCAACTTCCATGCCCTAGCTCGGATGCCCTAGGCGCGGCGGCGACGACACTTGACTCTTCATGGCTTGAATGGCTTGAGTCTTGTTCATGATGCGACGTAGTCACATCAGACAGTGAAGGCTGTTTTGTATCTGTCTTCTTTGGTTATCTGAATTTGCCAGTAACCACTTTTCATGTCAAATTTAGAGAATAGTCTTGCTTCGAAAAGTCTATTGAGTAGGTCTCTTTTATTAGGGACAGGATATCTAATCCACTGAAGGACATTATTAAGAGGTTTATAGTTAATGACTAATCTTGGGACACCTCTTTCTTTCTCAGCTTGGTTAATAACATAGAAGGCTGCACAGCTCCAAGGAGATTGTGACATTCTAATTAAACCTTTAGATAATAAGGATTCTATTTCCTTTTTGCAGGTTTCTAGAAGTTCTTTGTTCATTTGGATTGGTCTAGCCTTGGTAGGGATATTTTTCTCATCAAAGTCTTTCTCGTAGGGAAGTGAGACTTGGTGTTTCTTCCTATCCCAGAAGGCATTAGGGAGATCAGAACAAACTTGTTTTTTGAACAATGCCTCTAATTCTAGGACTTTGTTTTGCAGTGCAGAGCTCTTAAGGTTTTCTTCTATTCTTAGATTTGCAATTTCATCAGTTAGATCTTTTATGAAAACTCTTTTGTGAATAATGAGGTCTAACTGTTTTTTAATAGAAGAATATTGTAAAAGAGTTATGTCTTTCTGCTTTATAGGATTTATGAAGTTGAAGTCTCGGTTTTTTCCTAAAATTTTAGCATGGATTCCTTCTTGGTCTACCTGGAAGGGATAGATTTGGGTTAGGAATGGAGTTCCTAGAATGACTTCTTGTGATAGGCCGTTAACCAATAAGAAGGAATTCTTAAGGCAGTATCCATCACTGCAAATGGATGCCCTTGGTATCTTATAGCTTATTTGCATTCTATTTCCACTGGCATTGTGGAGTCTTTTTGTAGTCTTTTCAAAGAACTTTGAAGGAACAAGTCCTTCTCTAATGCAATTAAGGTCTGCCCCGCTATCAAGGACGGCTACCGTTTCCAAAACGAAGTTGTCTATTTTGATTTTGATAGGAACATACCACTTTTGGAAGTCTATTTTATTAAGGACAGCTAAAAAGGATTCATCATTATCTTCAGTTCTTTCTACTTCTTTGGTCATAGAAGTAGCTTTAGAGTTTTTAGAGCTATGGTCGAAGATTGAATTTGCCGAACTATTGTCCGAGTCTAATTTTGATTCTAGAATGGCAATTCTAGTTTCTATCTCTAAATCTTTAGGGTCTTTGATTCTAACACATTCTTGAAGGTCTCTAACTTCTCTTTTTAATCTATTGACTTAAGTTTGTAAGTCTTTTGTTGTTACCTGAGTTCCAAAAAGACTGGTACTAGGTTTGTTTTCGAAGAGTTTAGATATACTAAAGGGCTCTTCAAAGACTGGTTTCTGTTCTCTAAATATCAGATCTTTTAGCTTCATAAAGTATTCTTGCTTTGTTCTAGGATCTGGTATTTGGTCTATAAGTTGAAAAAGAGCTTCTTCTTTATCTGACTTTGTTATAACATTGCAGAATTGTGGTGATTGACAATTATCAGAACTAGAAGATGAATTATAGTCTATCTCATAAATTCCTTCTTCTTCTGAAGAATAGTCTTTATCACTGAGGAGGATTTTTTCTAATTTATCCTTCATGTCTGGATTATCTTTGAATATTCCATTGATCTTCTGTTTTAACGGGCAGTTGTTGGCTTTATGGCCAGGTTTTCTGCACTTATAACAGATTATCTTTCTGCTAGGCATGGGTCTACTAGGTCTGTCTTGCTCGGTCTTGGTTGATCTATGTTTTCTGAAGAATCTAGGATAATCTCTTTTCTTTTTATAAGATTTTTCTTTCCTAGTCCTTGAAGGGGCTTGGATCTTTTCAATACCAAAGGCTTCACAGAAGCTTCCCATTTCTCTTTTAGACTTTCCTTTATCTGCCCCGTATTTCGCCTGAATTTTTAATTCAGTGCATAAAGCTAAACCTTCTTTCTTGATGAAAGCTCCTAATTGGCCGTAGGTAATGTCTTTCCAAGGAATTTCTTCTGTTCCTATGGTTTCTTTGAGCTTTGTTATGATTCTTTGGGCAAACAAGGAGGGTAAGCCTAATACAAATCTTTCTTTCCAGAAAGACTCATTACAGTCTGGTCTTCTAAGGACATAGGATATGAATGTATCTTTATACCATTTGTAATCACTCAGAGTAAGGCATCTAAGGTTGGACAGAATGGTTTTATTGGATTGACGTTCTTCTTGAGGGTTTCCTACAAAATACATACTGATGGCATATATTAATTGACCAACAACGTTTTGTTCTAAGGTCTCTCTACCTGTTTCATCCTTTGTTGAAATGGTAGCTTCTAAGACTTCTAATTTTTGTTGTAGGTTCATAGCATTATCCCACCAATATTTGAGTTGTCCTGTGAATCCTTGGATTATAAGGACAACAACTATTTTGTCTGTATGGCCTTGGGTTCTATAGGCGACTTTTGCCATACCCATTTCTTGTAAGGTATTCATAATTTCACATTCTGATTTTCCATCTATGTTTCATTCGTACATGGATTGGCCATTATAGTCCGTGGCTCTAAATTTGGCCCTTTCTTCATATTGAAGATCAGGAGGAGTAGGTCTATTATAGTAATTTCTAGTATCCATGTTCTTTTTACCAAACATCTTTGTGTACTGTTGTGATCTAAAACTTCTTCTTCTGATTTTATTGATTTTTAGAGGTTCATCTAAAATTGTTGATTCTAGATGTTCTATCTTCTTATATGGGTTTTCCAACTCAGTTCCAGTATCTGTTTCTTCACTCTGATATGAGCTTGACTCAGTTTTGCAACTATTTTTACATTTAGATTTTAAACAATTTATATTGGCCGGAGGGATATGTGAAGTCAATGCTTGAAAACCATCAAGTATTTGAGAAATTCTTTCTAAAACAGTCTGAGGAGTTAAACTTATGTTTCTTAATAGATTACTAGGGATACTTTCAGCCTGAAAGTGGTGTCTGGAGATATCTCTAGGAAATCTTTGAGGGTTAAAACCTTTTTCAATTCCTAAGTGAACTTGGTCTATTTGTTCAGCTATAGTATGAAGGATCTGATTAGAGTAATTGTTTTGATTATAGATCTTTTTTATATCTCTTAAACTTACTTGACTGTCATCAGAATATGATCTTCCTTTCTTAAAAGGTTCAGCTTTAACCTCTTCACTTTCATTGCCGACTATTATACCTTTAAGAGGAGGATGGACAGAGGTACTAGTTCCTGAAGGTAAATGCTTCCAAGTTCTAGTTATTCTATTTTGGACTTCTAGCGAAGGAAGATGGAAGTGGTCTTTTATATCTTTTCTAGATAAATATATAGGGAGCCAGGTAAAGAAGAGAATATTAGTTTGAAGTCTATTCATTTCCTCATAATATTCCTCTATAATTTGTTCTCTACATTCTTTATCTATGCTCATAAACCACTTTCTTTTCTTTTCATTTTTTGTACTACCAAAGTCTTTTCTAATATATTCTTTGTTTATTTCAAAGTCTAATTTAGATATCATATTGACTGTGGAGTAGTTATACATATCATTAGAGGTTGGTGAATGCATGCCTGTTGACTCTTCATCATTTTGAGGAATGACTTTTGGTAAAGGGTTATTAAAGTCTACCCTATCACTTTTTAATGATCCTGTAAATTCACTTCTAATAGAGTAAAAAGGGTCATTAGAAGAGTTTCTAGCAGGTAAAAATGTTGGTCTTTCTATAGAAATTTCTCTGGTAGAATTAAATCTAATTAAAATTCTTCCGTCAGACTCTTCTATGATTTGTGAAATTTCTTGTTGTTCCATATTCCTAGGGGGATTGTCATTGGCGACTTCTAGGGTTTTTGGAATAGTTATGTATTTCCATTTTATAGTCTTAGGAGTAAAGGTGCTCGACTTTTTTGCTTCTAATTGAAGCAAAATGGTTTCTCCCTGAGGCAAAGGGGAAATGGTACATTTAGGGTCTATAGTGAACATATTTTCATTACTATGTATCTCTGGGCTGGAACTACTACTAGATCCACGCCTAAACAATCTTCTTATATGTTCAGTCATAGTGGCATAATTATTGTTGTTTGTTTAATTATTTAAAGTTTGAACTAAGACTATTGAGTAGTTATGCATCCAATCAAAACTAGTGTGCGTGCACGTGCCTTAGGCACGGGCCAAGACTTAATTTTATTTTTATATTTTAATTTTTAATAACAATAAAGTTTAATATAAATTTTATATTCATATATATACTTGTAAAATATATTATAAATATTTACAAAAATTGTAGTTCTATAGAAATTATGACACATCAATATACGCTTTTACATCTGTAAAACGTAACGCAAATTAAGTATTACGTCACGAAAAATAAGTATTTTAACTCGTATGAAAATTTTCACACCGTCAAACATGCAGTGAAAAATAACTATACCGCCTTGAGAATATAAAAGACATGGTTTTTAACAGTATCTACATGGCTAATGTTCAAATTTCAAGAGAACTCCAAAATTTAGAAAATCCTTTTTAATGGCCCATTTTCCACATTTCAAAACTCTTCAAGATTTTCAAAGAACTTACTACACTTACTTTCGTGTTTATGAAAGTGAACGAGAAATCAGCAGAACTTTAAAAGAACCCTTTGTTTCAAAGGCTTTAAAACAACTCATTTTAAACAGCGAAACAAAGATTTTAAACAACAGACTCACAACAGTAGACAGACTAATCCAAGAGAAGGTAAAATCCCTTAATATTCCTTTCTAACTTTAAATTGTTTTCAGGAATGGCGGGGAGTAATACCCCTTCAAGGAAACAGACTCCGCAGGATTATGCACCTCAACAGAGTCCAAACCAAAACACACTACCCACTCAGAATCAGTTCCAATCCTTATCACAGTTCCTTTCTCTTTCAAACAGTCAAGCTCCTCTGAACCCGAGGACTCCTCAAAAGAAAGAGTCACAAAAAACCAAAGTATACCACAAATATTTCCTCAAACAGTCATCCCAGCAAGAAGTATGTCTTACGAAAGAGTTCAAAACACATGAACCCAAAGAATTCGAACCCTTCATAAAAGGCCTTTTCACAAAAGACTTCCAATGGTTCCCTTCAGAACCAACCAAGATCGATAAATTTTATGAGTTCATCTTAGTAGATTCAATGTTTGCTGAGATCTCCCACACCAAAGACGAAAAAGACCCTGATCTTACCTTATTTTCCAAGTGTAAGATCCTCAAGGTGATCTCCCGAGAAGAGTGGGGTGACCCTAGTGCACAAAAACAGTTCTCCATCCCCTTTTACCCAAAGGGATATTCATACTTTGATTATCGTGAAGCATGGTCAAATACATTTCTCATTAGACCATTCAACCATTCTTGGTTCTTATTTTTTGCCAAGAATTGTAATGACAAGTTACCAATATGGTTCTACTCATGGTGGAATATATTTGGCCCAGTCCCTGAATTCTTTACAGAACCGGCAAAGCAAGCCTTTGATTATTTCTGCAAACATTGTTGTTGGATCGTTAGAGTTACGTCTGAGGGAACAAAAGCTTTGTTCCCACAGAAGTTGCAGCGGATTTAATATAGCAAGAAAGATAACGAAAGAAATCACGATGTATAGTGGAAACCCTGATTAGCAAAACTAGCTTCTCAAGGAAAAACCACTACCTTCAAGCTTCTGTTTGAGAGGATTTTGAAGCGTATACTTGTCTTATTGATTTCTTGTTCGATTACACTTGTATCCTGGACTCCAACCCCTAGACTACCCAGCTAGACTTGAAGCCACTTCTACAATGATGAATCCGAACTCAACCCTCAAAGACTCACACACACTTCACTCTCTTTCTTTTCTTTTCTTCTTAACTGAATGCTCTCAGTTCTTCGTTCTTCGTCGTCGTTGTTACATAGAAATGAATCCACACTTCTATTAAATACAACTCGGCTAAACCCTAATTGTAACAAGATAAAATTTCTCCAAATAAGTTAACAAGAAGATATGATTTGGTTAAAGGAATAATATCCCAACCGTCTATATTAATCAAGGAAAAGATTCCTTAAATTCATATAACCGGATAAGATATAATTCCCTCTCTCCAATTGTCTTATCTTAGGAAAGATTTCCTAAGATAACACAATCGGTCTTCTCTCTCCATATCTTCTCAAATCAGCTAGTTCCTTCCAGCCGAAGTCTTCGATCCTTGACCGTGTGAGCCTCCGTGATTTGTTTCCATAATCGTCACGCTGGATTATTTTTTTCTTCCATTCGCAGCCTTGATCTTGATCGTCACTGATGTTCCTTGAGAGGTAGCAAAGCACATTGTTCCCTCTGTGATCCTTTGTTGCGATGGTTCTCTGAGACAACTGTCTTTGTTCCTGAAGCACTTAGTACCCAGATTAGTTGAATGTTTGTTACCATCAAAACCTAAGGAATTCAACAAATTCCCCCTTTTTGATGGTGACAAACATCCTTGACAATAAAACATCCTCGATAATAGTTCCCCCTCAACTCAGCAACACATGAAACCATGTTCTGTTCCCCCTCAACCAAAGCTACCTGTCATTTTCCCCCTTTTGGCATCATCAAAAACATCAGTAAAGAATTAGAGAGGAAAAGACCACAGCAGGATAAGCAAAACAACCCCTTTTGTATTAGATTGAAACGCACAAACATAGACTGCATGTAAAGACAACAACAAAATGAGCACATGTAACACATATGATTAACATGCCAATCATTACAAACACATGAAACAGAAGCAAGGAAAAACAAAGTAGTAGGGGAAGATGTGCTGGGAACAAAAGAGGGATTGGGTAGCCAGAGAAAGATGAATCAAGAACCACTGGTGCCTGCAAAGGGAGCTGAAATATGAGTAGCAATTTAGGCATTTACTTACTCCGTAAGACGACTTTGTTGTTCTGCCAACAGAGATGTTGCGCGAGACAAACTTCTCACGGTCCTTCCTCAAATCAGATTCCACCTTTTGTTCCCCCTCAGAGTCTGCACCTTCAGACTCTTCTTCCTCCACACCAGCTTCCATCTCACGTCTAACCTTGACCCAACCAACACCTTCTTGTAACACAAACTACTCCTTGTGTAGGTTACAAGCCTCCAGCCACCAGTAGAAGAAGGATCCATTGGTCGCCTCTTTGTGTAACTTGGAGTGTTCCAATTTGTTTTTTTTTTTTTGGAACAGTACAAGGGAGCGATAAGGTAACTTTGTTGAAGTCGCCATATAGGTAGGAGGGGAGTGACCATGAGAATCATTCTCCATATCTTTTCAAGTGCAAAGGGTATTACTCCAAATCCTCCTCTTTCCTTTTTTTTTTCAAGATCACAGCCAATAAGATATCTTCCAAAAATAGATCTTGAAAAAAAAAATTGTCCAAATCCATCAAAGCCCACAAGACCTCAAGCGCAACAACCAACACGCAACCACCACAATAACTTTTATGCACGAACACTTCTCAAGCAGTTGTAAGCCATCATTACACATCATACCTGTCAAATCCCAGCCACAGACCACAGAGGCGACAATTCGTATTCTTGACTTTCCGAAAAAGTAGAGGAGTGTGATGCGGGGGTAATGTTACCAGAGAGGGTAGAAAGAACATCACACATAAACATATACGAGAATTTTTAATAATGTTTAATCATGAATGAGAGGCTCCCAGATGTGGATGATTAGAGGGGCTCATAGGAAGCATCAAGCATGATGGCTAAGGTAAGCTGCAGAGTCAACAATCATTTGGGCTTATAATGAGGGATTAATGCATCAAGTTGACTCTTTTGGGCTGAAAGAAAGCTGAACCATGTATTAACAAGATAGCATAGAAAAACATGCATGAGATTTTGCACATAAGTGAAGTATTAGCATGAGTCTAAGCAAGTCGTTCAACTAATGATCAAGAGAAGAAATGCAGACTAAGACATGATGATTAACCTTTCACACTTTACCATGTAATTTAGCCAATCATCGAGGGAACACAACAAATAGACATTTAGTTTAGAGAGATCATACCTAGTTCCATACGGAACTGTTCGAAGGATTCCCTGTTTAGAGCCTTAGTGAAGATGTCGGCAACTTGATCCTTAGTTCCACAGAAGTCCATTGTCACCAACCCTTTCTCCACACAGTCACGTAAGAAGTGGTGTCTTATCTCGATGTGCTTGGTACGTGAGTGTTGCACCGGATTCTTGGAGATATTTATGGCACTAGTATTGTCATAGAGAATGGGAATAGAGTTAAGAAGAATACCGTAGTCGCTGAGTTGTTGTTTAAGCCATAGGAGTTGTGTTCAACAAGAAGCGGCGGCTATGTATTCAGCTTCTGCAGTGGATAGAGCGACGGAGTTCTGCTTCTTTGACCCCCAGGAAACTAAACACGGCCCAAGGAACTGAGCCATTCCTGATGTTGATTTTCTATCCACTTTGTTCCCTGCGAAGTCAGCATTTGTGTATCCGACTAGATCGAGGCTTCCTCCCCTTGGATACTAAAGACATAGATCATCTGTTCCCTTCAAGTATCTCAGAATCCTCTTCACCGCTTTGAGATGTGTTTCTTTGGGATCGGCCTGAAAACGAGCACAAAGACATACACTGTACATAATAGCAGGTCTACTAGCAGTGAAATAGAGAAGAGAACCTATGATTCCTCGGTAGAGAGATGGATCAATTCCTTGTTCATGTTCGTCTTTTCCCATTGGGTTGTTTGGAGAGATGGGAGTGGTGAAGGGTTTTGCGTCAGACATTCCAAACTTTTTGACACATTCCCTTAGATACTTCTGTTGATGCACTTTGGTTCCCTCATCCCCTTGAGAGACTTGAAGACCTAAGAAGAACTTGAGTTCTCCAACCATGCTCATCTCGAATTCACTGGCCATCAGCTTAGAGAATTTCTGAACCAGATTATCATCTGTAGAGCCAAAGATGATATCATCCACGTAGACTTGTACCACCAGAATATGCTTCCTTTCCTTCAGAAGGAACAATGTCTTGTCGATCTTTCCACGAACGTATCCGTGCGTCAGAAGGAACTGTGAGAGCCTTTCATACCAGGCCCTCGGGGCTTGCTTGAGACCGTACAAAGCTTTGTCTAGAATATAGACATGGTCGGGTTGGGTGGTGTCCTCAAAGCCGGGAGTTTGCTCCACATAGACTTCCTCCTTGAGAACTCCATTCAAGAAGGCGGTCTTGACATCCATCTATTGCAGCTTGAATCCATGGAAAGAGGAATAGGCAATTAGGAGTCTTATTGCTTCTAACCTGACAACTGGAGCAAAGGTCTCATCATAGTCGATGCCTTCCTGCTGGTTGTAACCTTTCACCACCAGCCTTGCTTTGTTCCTTGTGACTTGACCTTGATCATCCAGCTTGTTCCTGAACACGCATTTGGTTCCTATCACTGTTCTGTTCCTTGGAAGAGGAACTAACCGCCAAACATTGTTCCTTTCGAACTGATGAAGTTCTTCTTGTATGGCGTTTATCCAGTCAGGATCCTTTAATGCTTCTCCTACGGTTTTAGGTTCTTGTAAAGAGAGAAAAGCATTGAAAGCACAAAAGTTATATAGGGAAGAGCGAGTGCTTTGAGGTGCTCCCTTTCTATAGTCTGTGACGATTAGTTTGACTGGATGAGCCCACTTTTGCTGGTAGTTTGGAATTTGGAGATTGTTGATGTCGAACTCCTCTGAATTAGCGTTGCCAGCGTTTGAGCTTTCACCAGCAGTTTCATCAGTATTAGGACTGACATCTCCAGTTCTATCAGCAGTAGAGATGTCCTCAGAGGGCTCCGATGTGCCGTGACTTGGGCTCTGTTCCCCCTGAGGTGTTTCTGGTGGGTGAGTATTTTCTTCATTTCCATCTGAGTTGGCGGAGTTGGGAGTTCTTGGTGTTGAAGGATCATTCTGAGTTTCTTGATCTTGAGAGGTCCCATCTCCGACATTGCTTTCTACTAGCTGAAAGAAATCATCTTCGGATAGCTCGGTATTGGAGGGAATACTGCTTGATTGTTCCTGCACATTGTTACCAGCCATAACTGATTCATCAAACACTACATGAATGCTTTTCATGCTTCCTCCTCGGATTTATGAGACCATCTTCTGATATATTATGATCTTTTGAGCTCATCAAACAGATATCCTTTGAGAGAGGAGATGCTTCATCATCTGAGTTGTAGTCACCCCACTTTGCACCCTTTGCTTGTTCCTCTTTCCGGGTCTGAGGAGAACCTGCCGCTTTGTTGAGGCAGTTTTTGGCGAAGTGTCCGTTATCATGACAGTGGAAGCAGACAACCTCCTTCATGTCATTGTGAACCATGACCGAACCCTTAATGCCTTTGCTTCGAGACCATATCTTCTTCATGGCTTGAGTGATGAGAACCACATCTACATCACCTTCTCGAGAGTCTCCATCCAAGGCATTTCCTGATGACATCTTTCCTGCAAAATCTGTAACTAAAAACGAACAATCTAGAGCACCAAGCTCTGATACCAATTGTTGGATCGTTAGAGTTACGTCTGAGGGAACAAAAGCTTTGTTCCCACAGAAGTTGTAGTGGATTTAATATAGCAAGAAAGATAAGGAACGAACTCACGATGTATAGTGGAAACCCTGATTAGCAAAACTAGCTTCTCAAGGAAAAACCACTACCTTCAAGCTTCCGCTTGAGAGGATTTTGAAGGGTGTACTTGTATTATTGATTTCTTGTTCGATTACACTTGTATCCTGGACTCCAACCCCTAGACTACCCAGCTAGACTTGAAGCCACTTCTACAACGATGAATCTGAACTCAACCCTCAAAGACTCACACACACTTCACTCTCTTTCTTTTCTTTTCTTCTTAACTGAATTCTCTCAGTTCTTCGTTCTTTGTCGTCGTTGTTACGTAGAAATGAATCCACACTTCTATTAAATACAACTCGGCTAAACCCTAATTGTAACAAGATAAGATTTCTCCAAATAAGGTAACAAGAAGATATGATTTGGTTAAAGGAATAATATCCCAACCGTCTATATTAATTAAGGAAACGATTCCTTAAATTCATATAACTGGATAAGATATAATTCCCTCTCTCCAATTGTCTTATCTTAGGAAAGATTTCCTAAGATAACACAATCAGGCTTCTCTCTCCATATCTTCTCAAATCAGCTAGTTCCTTCCAGCCGAAGTCTTCGATCCTTGACTGCGTGAGCCTCCGTGATTTGTTTCCATAATCGTCACGCTGGATTATTTTTTTCTTCCATTCGCAGCCTTGATCTTGATCGTCACTGATGTTCCTTGAGAGGTAACAAAGCACATTGTTCCCTCTGCGATCCTTTGCTGCGATGGTTCCCTGAGACAACTGTCTTTGTTCCTGAAGCACTTAGTACCCAGATTAGTTGAATGTTTGTTACCATCAAAACCTAAGGAATTCAACAATTGCTTTTGGCTGGAATATATCAAACCAGTCCAATTCCACAAAAGTACTGGAGTTGCCTGGATCCTATGCTGGATCTACGAACTTCAACAAGTCCTACCCAGTCCCCTTCCTCTATCACTTTGTAGAAAATACAAAGTAAGATGGTGGGAGAAACTTGACCTGGATTCTTTAACCATTGAAAGAATCCAGATCCTTATCAAAACAAAACAGTCTGGTATTTGGTTGTTCTAACATAAATAACAGCGTTGTTCTAACAGATATACAACCTATTATAATATCATTATTACAGTTTCCAAAACAGTTTATAAAACCAATTCCAGATAAACACAGTAATCATTCCAAATTAATTACTCAGATAAACAACTGATAATTAATGTAAATATGGAACGATGAGCAAGAGCGAACCACCACTTGCCTTAATCCGCAGAGTTTGAATGAAGTCTAACGACGGGATCCCGGGCTCGACACAGGGACAGATCTGGAGCACAGATTCCTTCGGATCGACCCACAAAGAAACCCTAAGTTAGATTCGACAAACAACAATACAGATCTAAGAAAGAACGAAAGGAATCGAAGGAAACGAAACCCGAACGAAGGCCACGGAAGCCACGACAGCAACCGGCCAACAACCAAACTTGCGGCGGGCGCCGCCTTCACCGCGGCGGGCGCCGCCTCCCATGCGGTGGGCGCCGCCCAAAGGCAACTCTTCACGGCGGATGTGGCTTCTTCACGGCGGTCGCCGGGCTCTTCACGGCGGGCGCCGCTTCTAGCCGGCGGTCGCCGGTTTCTCATGGCGGGCGGCGCCATGTTCTAGCCGGAGGTCGCCACCTTCAAGCCGGCGGTCGCCGTCGCTAACAGAAACCGAAATACGAGAGGAGTAAACTTACCCGCAACGATCGATTTGGCTCGTCTTTCGCCTTGCTTGGTTTCTAGGCTTCGAAGGGCCTCCCAAGCTTCTCTTGGCCACCGGAAACGACACCAAACGAGCTCCGACGATCGGCTTGAGTTTTCTCGGAGAGAGCGTTTGTGAGAGTTTGAGAGCTTTGAGAGTCTTGAGAGTGGGCTCTCTCTCTCCTCCCATGCCTCCTTTTATAGGCAAACCCTAATGGAGGAAGGTGGTAGGAAACTTCCTTTTTCCTTTGTTGCCTCTTGGATAATAACCTTTTGGGTAATAATCTTAACCCCGGGTTAAATATACTCGTACACGAACGAATATTAACTCCCAAAATACGTCGACTGTATATTATTTCACTGAGAAAAATATTACAGAGATAGAGCACATTACAGAATGTCTTAAACTCTCTGAAATAAATCCGACGTACAAAACGGGCTTTCCGGAAAAATCCCAAAATTCCAAAATATCCTTACAGAAATACAGGGTATCACAGCAACGCCCCCAAGCCAAAAGCTACCTCAAGAACGCTAGCTGCGACCCCCCTCCCTTGAAGCACCTCCGTCTAAAGTTTTTTGGTCCCTCCTAGTGAGGGAGGCGCGGAAGAGAATCAGAGTTGACGACCAGCAAGTGCTCTGAGCCACATTCATACAGACTCTACATGTTGCTGCCAGCATAACCTGACATCGCAATCCGCAGACATGGAGGAATGACCTCTACCCGGCTCAAAAGGGATCCCATCCCTTCCGCCACGTTGTGGCTCAGCCATTCGCAAGAGAGAACCAAGGATGCAAGTAGTCCGTGACTGAGCCAAGAGAGCTCGGCAAGAAAGGAACTTCATGGAGCAAGAAGAACTCAAGATAAATACAAAGGCAACTGTTCGAGATGAGTATTGAGGCAAGTAAAGTGCACAATCAGAGCAATGGAGGAAGGAGATCTAAGCCAGAAACGAAACGATGTTGCCCCTTTTTATAGTTGCTCTTCCAGATGAGACGCATAGGACCGACCGCATGTAGTGTAATAATGGAAGAAAAAAAAAGTTAACTCCTCCACACGATCCATCAAAAAGGCCCACAACCACACAAAGGCCAGCCGGCTCCCTTAAAGATCAAGCCCCCCAGCCAGACAAGACTTCGTCCGCGCGGCTTGAGGGGTTGTGTGGGAGCCGAATTTAGCCCGGCCCAGATGCACCGGCCAAAGAGAAAGGAAGGGGCCAGGTACACCGGTCCAAAAGAAGAAGGCCCAACTAACAGTACGGCTCAACTCAGAACAAGACCCCAGGAAACTATCTTTTGCCCCCCCCGGCCATATGGCCTGCGGGTATCCACCCCGCTCTACCCCACCGGTCTTTCCTCGGCTCCTCCCGACAGGACGACCACACCTCCCTCCCGACTTGGCCGTCTATACAATGCAAAGAGGCCCTGAAGCTCCAGGTATATAAGGTGACATCTGCAATAGGAAGAGGGGATTCCCGACCCTCTCTATAGTTGGTTTCTCTCTCCCACCTCATCGGCTAGAAATCGAAACCTTACTCTCCCTCTTTACTTTTTTGGTTCTTTTGGTTACTGTACCCCGTCTTGCTCCACACTCTATTGCATTACACTATTGTACCCTAGGCTTTACCGCATTGTAGCTCCACCGCGCTCCCTACTCCACTTCCCTTACTGCTCGTTTTGTGGGTTGTGTACTGACTTGAGCGTCAGAGTGGCAAGCCCGAGGTCACCCTCGGGCCCCACTTCTTTTCAGGTCGTAACTGTGTGGAAGGACGACGCCCGACGTGGCCGAAGACCACCGATAGGGAACAGGGAGAGAGACCTCCGGGAGAGACGAGCCGGAGTTGGTTACGTGGGAACCGCCAACTATTTCCCCTGCGGAAAACCGGACGATCACATTATCATAAAAGGATATTGACAAAATCATTACGGCTGAGCTTCCCGGTCCATCATCTAAACCACAACTGTATGCTATAGTGAAGGATTTGATGATGCATGGCCCTTGTGGGAAAAAATCCAAAGTCCCCTTGTATGAAGGATGGTAAGTGTATTAAGCACTTTTCTAAAAACCATAATCAATAAACATATGTTGATTCCGAGGGATTTCCAATATATATAAGAAGAGACAATGTAGTATGTGTTAAGAAGAATTAAGTTGTTCTGGATAATAGACATGTTGTCCCACATAACAGATATTTGTTGGAAACATATAATGCCCACATGTGGAGGCATATAATCAAACCAAACCAATCAAATATATGTTCAAGTATACCAACAAGGGTCACAACAAGATTAACGTAATGCTGAGCACATCTTCTGGTGAAGCTCAAGCGGTGGATAAAATTAAAAGGTATTTTGATTATAGATATCTCTTAAGATGTGAGGCTGTGTGGATAATGTTCGATTTTGATATCTACTATAGAAAACCCAGAGTTCTGAGGCTGAACGTTCACTTGCCAAATGAACAAAGCATCATGTTTGATGATGACGATGCACTTGATGATGTGGCCAACAGAAATAAAATAGGTGCCTTTAAGTTCTTAGCATGGATGGAATGTAATATAATTGACGAGGAGGCAAGACCATTCAGATACTCTAAATTTCCTGAGCACTATGTTTGGAAGCAAGATGAGAAGAAGTGGAAACGGAGAAAGAATGGTCATTCCGTTGGTCGTATCTATCATATCCCACCAGGTAGTGGAGAGTTATACTATATCATATTGTTGTTGAATGACATTAAGGGTGCAACCTTATATGAATATATATGCACCGTAAATGGAATCACATACCTGAATTTCAGAGATGCTTGCTACCATATGTTGGATGATGATAGAGAGTACATAGATGCCATTATTGAAGCAAATTCCTGGGAATTTGCTCATTATATGAGGAGTTTATTCGAGATGTTGTTACGATCCAATTCACTTTCTAGACCGGATTATGTATGGGAGCATACATGGCATTTATTATCAGATGATGTTCTCTTCAAACAAAGGAGAATACTGCAAATAGATGGTACACAAAACGTCTTCCTTTCATAATAACTTATTATTTATTTGGCATTGTTTATTCAGTTTTTCTTTATTGTGAACTTTTATTTTTAATCAATCTCATTACACCACATCCATTTGATTTTTAGTTCCGTAGTCATACATCTATATTTGTTACTATTATGTGCAGATCTCTAACTTTCTGATGAACAATTGAAGAACTATGCTCTTGTCGAGCTTCAAAAATTATTGAAAAGAAATGGAAGTAGCCTCCACCGATATGCTTTAATGCTTCAACCAGAGGACACACTCTTGAGTGAAGCTAACAATAGAATGATACAAGAAGAGCTTTGCTATGACAAAGAACAATTGGCTGCAGAGCATATACAACTTCTATCAACCATGACGGATGAGCAACATAAATTGTATGAGGAAATTTTATCTGTTGCCTCAATGAACAAACGAGGAGTGTATTTTCTATATGGATATGGAGGGACGGGGAAGACATACATATAGAGAGCATTGTCATCAGCCATTCGATCTCAAGGTGATGTTGTTTTGACAGTTACTTCGAGTGGAATTGCTTCTTTACTTATTCCCGGAGGAAGGACTGCTCATTCAAGATTCCATATTCCACTAATTATAAATTATGATTACAACTGTCAAATTAAAGCACGAAATCCTTTGGCTGAATTATTGAACATGGCTAGCTAATTATGTGGGATGAAGCTCCAATGGGGAGCAAGTATTGTTTTAAAGCCCTTGACGTTCCTTAAGGGATATTCTCAGAGTTTCCAACCGAGATAGTATGAACCAGATGTTTGGTGGTAAAGTGGTTGTTTTTGGTAGTGATTTTAGGCAATTATTGCCTGTTGTATCCCACGAGACTAGACAAGATATTGTTGCAACCACCATTACGTCTTCATACTTGTTGCAACAGTGTAAGGTTAGGACCATACAACTCTACTAAAAATAACCATATCTATCATGTCGTTTGATCTCTCATGTTTTTTGAACATATGGAGGTGCTGCAACTCACTAAAAACATGAGGCTTCAATATAATGCCTCATCTTCTGATGCACACGAGGTTCAAGAATTTGCAAATTGGATATAGTAAATTGGTGATGGTGTTCTAATTATTGACATAAATAAGGATGATCCAATTTCATCTATTGTGAATGCCACTTACATTGCCCTTCTCCAAAGCTTATCAAGTCATGAGTAATTTCGAGAGAGGGGCATTTTAGCACCAACACATGACATTATTGATGAAGTCAACGAGTATATGATGTCTCTGGATCCAGGGAAAGAAAAGGAATATTATATTATGGACAATATTTGGAAGAATGATGTTGGGTCTGCTATTAATGATTCTTTATATACGTCTGACTATTTGCACATCATCAGATGTTCGGGTATTCCAAATCATGTATTGAAGCTAAAGGTTGGTGCTCTAGTGATGTTATTGAGGAATATAGATCAATCATATGGTCTATGTAATGGTACCAGATTAATAGTTACTCACTTTGGAACGAAAATCATTGAAGAGATCATAATTTCATGTAGCAACATTGGTGAAAAAGTTGCCATTCCAAGAATTCTTTTGAGTCCTTTAGATTCCACATTGCCATTTAGGTTCCAAAGGCAACAGTTTTCAATCATGATTTGCTTTGCCATGACCATAAATAAAAGTCAAGGACAAATTTTATCTAACGTTGGTATATTTCTTCCAAGGCCTGTCTTCACCCATGGTCAACTTTATGTTGGTGTATCTCGTGTCACCGACATGAATGGCCTCAAGGTTTTAATTCTAGACAAGAACAATGCACCGATATATCATACGGTAAATGTTGTGTATAAAGAAGTTTTGCAAAATGTTGGATGATAAGTAATTGCAATGTAAATAGATCACTTTGTTCTTCATTATTTCTTTATTTTACTATTTTGTTTCATTTATTTATTATATGCTTTCGTATATACGTTTATAATACCTACTACCTAATTTATGTTGCTTAAGTGGATGAAACACTAATACATGTTAAAATCCATGGTAAATATTAGTGGTTAAACACGATTTTATGTGATGTCTGTTAAAATTTATACACTTGTACAATTGTTTGTAAGAAACGTTTAAAAAAGGGCATTTACCTCATTATTTCGTACCTTACATGTTCAATGCCTATTAAATTTTGTAATCCCGTATAATTCTATATATATATATATGCATTTATAACTTATCATTATTGAAAAATAAAATTTTAAAATAAAACTTTAGTCTTAACCCGTGCCTAAAATTAAAGTAAACCCTTTTCCATTCACCACAATTCCAATAAAACAATTTTTTTTATTTCTTTTCTTCTATCTATTAGATTCTAACCTCACGTTCCCCTTTTTGACGAGATAGAGTTTAGTTCTTCCTCCCTTACCGTTTGCAGCAGCTCTTCTTCCCCTTTTCTTCATTCATCCAAAATCAGAGATGCAAAATCGTTTGATTTGACTCCAAGAGGAAATCTTAACCACCAAATCACCATGGTTGTTCACGTCGGCCGAAAATCGCGACATCCTCATTGTTCTTGCCACATTGATGGTGTGGCTCGTATACTGCGCTATTATACTCCTTTGGCGGCTATCGGGGGTGAAGAAGGAGACAAAAAGATCATCTTTTTCGGCATTCAGACCGACACAACCATGGATTTTGCCAACGTTAATTGATTTGTTTATCTTGGAACAAACACGACTCAATAATTTATTTTTTGGAAAATTTTCTATTTTCTATATTTTTGTGGTTTTTAATTCTTAACGTTTGAAGTCTTCGGTATAATTTAGTTGTTGAAAATGGTAGTTGGTAGGCGTTCGTTGAAGAAACGAAAGCCAGATATGAGAAAGCATTAGAAATTAAATATGGATATTTGTCCAGAAAATTAGATCTAGATTCGGCTTTTATTGGGGAGACAAATCTCACCAGAAAACCCTAGAGAATTTGAGATTGGCCGTCAAAAGAACTAGAATCTTTGTGTTGTATGTCCTTTTTCTTATGAAACTTTCGTCTGGATTTATAAAATACAGTTAACTTAATTAATTCATGCTTAATCTGAGTGAATCACGATTACTATATGATCTTTTTGTAGGTATAAATAAAGTGGTCCACAAGCTTGATATGAATCTCATTTGAATGCATCCAAGAATGCTTCAATAAGGTATACATATTTCCTTTCTACGTACTACTTTAATTAGATTTTTAGTTAAGATTCAAGCTTCTTGCCTCAGTAATACACATGGGATTTAGTTGAGTTTGTAGTTGACTCCTAATTAATGTTAATATTGTCAATAACTTCTGGTTATATTGCCTAATTTTCCCAATAGAGCTTGCATGTTTCTACTTGGTGTTTGTTTGGCATATAAAAAAACGGTATCACATTAGCATTACCATGTTTATATTTACAAAAACATAGTTTGTATTAGTTCATAAGTTAAAAGGAATATTCCATATATAAAGGGAATGATATTTTTTGTGTAATCATTGGTGAAAACGTGCTGGTGTTTTTGTGTGTGTAGTCACCCAAGATACATTTTGCTAGTGTGGTCATAAATGTAGAATCCCATCTTCAGTAGCATATATCAGACCTTAGTTGCTAAAACGTGCTGGTGTTTTTTTTTAGGGATTAATATTTATGCCTTGGTGTTTTCGAGGAGTTAACCTTTAAACAATTAGATTGGGTAAGGATTCCTATCAGAGGTAGGATTTTGCGACAAAGCTAATGTTTCTTAAACGCAAGGCATGCTGATATGTAACTTCTTCATGTCTCTTTGTTTTCCTTTCATAGATTGTACTTTGCTCTTCATTTTTCACTTCAACAGTATGAGAATTTTTCATCTCGTCAAACTATTCTTTCTCGACTTTATTGAACTCTCCAACCAAATAACCTGCCTCTTCTTTCTTTCCCTCATGGACCTAATGCATTTTTTTCATGTTATCGGTTGAGTTCTTAGTTCTGCTAAAAGTTTGCTTAAGCAATAAATGGTTGCATCCATTTATGATTTATTTCAATTAATGATGATAGTTGTTTTCACTTATCTTAATTTTGTTGCTTAATGCCTTGTGTTGGCTGAAATCAATGAAATATATACTCATGTATTAGTTTATGCATAATATTTGTGCCCTGTGTGACTGTGTCGTGCATCTTAACTATAACTCAGCAGGAAATTTTAGCTAATTAATATTTATCACAAAATTTTTATATTTAATATTGACATCCTATATTTTTTATATAAGGGTTTGCTCTTGATGCTTTTTTGTACTTTCTTGCCATGCTTATAAATATAAAGGAGATAAATCTCATATGGTGAATACATGTTGGGCCATGCTGACTCTTATCGATGCAGGTCAGGAGCTCATCCCTGCTTTATTGCTTTGCGAATCATGTCGATGAAGTTGAAAGTTGGTTTTCTATGTAATATATATTGGTGACTCATAGTTGTACGAGTCTAATGTTCTTTTTCTGTTGTTGTGTCGCTTTTAAGAGGATGTTTACGATCCTAAAGCACTCTTTTGATTCATTTCTTTTAGTTTTCTAACATATTTCCTGTCATGTTGAATTGTGATAGTTCATGATCCTCGTGCAACAAGAGTACTTATCAATTCTCAAATGGAAAATGAAGCTTGTCCTTAGCAGGTCCTTTTTTTTAAACGGCTCTCTTTCTTTTTATTATCACTTGTGTGATCTATCATATCACCAAACATCAAGCATGAGACTAAATAAATATGAAGGTTTTGGAATTTGTTTCTCTATAGCATATGAATTTATTTTTTAATGTGCATGAGATTGGAACCAAGACAAAGAATTGTAGATCTGCTCAAACGATCTAAGACCTCCGTAGGCATTAGTAAGGTTAACGTCATTCCATTATCCTCTATTAAAGTTACCCAGTTGAAGTCATGTAATCTGATTTTTGCAAGTTGGAACCTATTAATCTCATTGACCAACATTCAGTTGAATGCACTCTTTGGAATTTCAAAACTCCTCAGATGGTTCTTTTTTGGCTTGTGTTTTCCATGTTGCCACTGTGACTCATTTTTCCATTTTTCAGAACACAAATGAAATATCTGACGGTTGAGCGTTATAAGCATAATATGCAATTTTGAAGCTTTTTTGGCAACCTAGATTACGGGATAGTAGAGATTCGAGCACATTTGAGCTTCTTCAGGTAGTGAATTTCTTCTCTTCCCCTCTTTATTTGATTTGTGTTTGTAGAGCACATTTAATCTCAAAGTGAATCTTCAGTTTTTTTTTTTTATCTCAAAGTGAATCTTTAGTTTTTTTATATCTCCGACTTCACTTATTTCTCGGTGCAAATCAGTTTCAAAGATCGATTTTGGGGATTTGATGTATTATGACGCACACGATTTGGAATGCTAACAAAAATATTGATACGACTTTGAAATTTGCGGAGATCATTCTGTGCGGCTTTCTTAGTACATGGAATTTTAATATATAGTTCATTTTTATTCCCAGTTTTTATATTGTGTGGTTTTATTCTCTTTGACATATAGATTTGAGAATGTTTGAACTCACAGTTGTTTTGATAAATATTATGTTTTATTTGTGGATGTTTTTTAAACAATCCATGTAGATATCAAACACATTCTATTACCTTTACTAATTTTCTTTTAGCAACATTTATGTTTTTTCATTCGTTAAAATTAATTAAATATATATTTCTTCCAATTTGTACATCCTGATTTATTTATTTTTTAGTGTCATAAAGTTCAATTCATATAACGGTTTGTCTAATGTATGCCCATGGACACATGTTAAATAATTCAAACTTGGAAACTTTTTCCAACATATTTCCTAAAGTAGAAGGGGTGAACCCCTAAAAAAAAAGTTAAACTAGTGGCTAAATTGGATTCTTACTAAATATGGGGTTTTTATTGTGTGCCCATGGGCACACATTAGAAAAAATCCTTCATATAAATAATACAATTTCTATTGCTCATGCTTTCTTCCAATTCTTGAACTTTTATATAGGATTACTTAGCCCTAATGATGGAGCTCCTTGGAATGATTCCCCACAAGATAAGAAAAGTAATAGAGTGATTGCTTGATCTCCATTAACACAGTTTCCATGATCGAGTAGATTTTAAAATAACATGTTACATCATAGAGATCAATCAATCACTCTATTACTTTTGGGCAAACGCGACGATTTTAATTCACCAATCTCCCACCATATATTGTTCTTCTTCTTCGTTTGAGTTAAGCCCAAACGATGGTGAAAGATTTACTCAGAGCTTTGAGGATTAAAGTCAAACGAGGAATTAACCTCGTGATCCGAGACATCTGCACCAGCAATCCGTACGTTGTTATAAAGGTAGGCAAACGGAAAGTGAAGACGATAGTAATCAAGTCCAATGGTAACCCGGAGTGGAACGAGGAGCTTACTCTTTCAATCTCCGACCCTGAATTGTCGATCAAGCTCATGAGCGTATTAGATTATGTAGGGTTTCAACTTTCAATCAATCAAATTTGTTTTGTACTTGAAATTTACTCTGATTTGCGGTTTGCTGATTTGGGATTGAATTGGACATTATCGATGGACTTGTAGGACAGATTCTGGAAAGATGGTTCAAGATATGATCCTTAGGCTCAAGAATGTGGCGAGAGGGCAAGTGGAGATCTAGATCGAGTGGCTCGAGCTCAGCGGAACCAGACGGTTGTCTAGTCGTCAACTTGGCCATTGTTTTTCTCAAGAGGCGTGAATTGTCATCTTGATTATGTGCTACTTGAGGGAGGATTGATGATAATATGATATGTGCATGTAGAGAATTTATCATGGTGCAAAAAAAAATGTATGAACATGTAAAATTGTAGTTTTAAACCATGTTGTATATAGAAAGCGATACCTAAAAGAGAGAACGGAAGAAATTTATGAATAATGTGACTTCACTTCATCTCTGTGGAGTTTGAATTATCATACATTATGTAAACAAAACATGTTTTTTACTATAAGTATTATCCATCCAAACAGCCTCCAAGATATTCAGAATGCGCCTAATTGCGTAATTTGTGTGAGATAGTAGTTTAGAAAATCCTAATATGATTACCAAAGTAATGGTAGTTGAAACTCTGAAGTTTTATAAAATATCAGAAATTATATGAGCTTTTACCCTCAATTTTGAATAGGATAAAAAAACCTAAGCTTTAGCCATAATAGATATTCTAGAAATTAATTATGGTAAAGAATTTTTAAACCCTGAAGACAGTAGATGCATATAATTAGGGAGAAGTGATGTGACTACGTCCAATCAAGAGCTAGACACCTCAAGCCACCAAGAGCCCCAAATGCAAGCAAGTGACACCGGCCATGTTGATCAAGGCCAAGCGTCGGCGCCACACAAAGAGGACTTCATTCCACCGGTCGCTCCTGAAATACCCCAAATAAGTTGATAATGGCAAAGTGGTAAATTAATTATGGGATTTTGATAAAATGGGGAGAAATGGAATTTTGGGAAAAAAATCCCTAAAACACGTTTGGGTCTCTCTCTCTCTCCCGGTTGTCTCTCTCGTGGGTTCAGCTCGCCCTTCCCGAATCCGGTCTCTCTCCAAGCCCACCGAGCCAGCTTCTCCCTCCGACGAGCCAACCCGGACCACACCGCCGCTCCTCTCCTCCTCCGCGTGCTCTGCTGATTCGAGCCGTGACCAGCTGCTGGGGTCGTCGCGTGCTGCTGATGCTCTGTTGTTGGTCGCTGCCATGGAGATGTGTTCAGCTGAGCTCCGGCGACGAAGAAGCCCTCTCCAGCGAGGCTACGTAATGGTCGACGATGTGGTAAGAGCGGGTCCTCGATTCGTAAGATTTTTGGGCTTCAATTTCTGTTGAAATGGGTGAACGGATTTGCTGAAATTCAAGGGGGTATTTGACAGAAATTAAATGGTTGGATTAGTTTTGATTGTTTGCTGAATTCGGGAGTTGATTTTGAGCTTGGGTAATTATTTGGTGTGATTTGATAAATTTTGGTGAGTTATATGTGGGGGATTTGGACTGAAATTGTTGGATGGGCAGTGTATGATTTGAAAGTAATTTGGATTTGGGGTTGAATTTGGGTATGATTTGCTTAATTAATTAAGGGTTTGATTTTTGGGTTTAAATTGGGGGTTTGATGGTTGTGGATTGGTATGAGTTAATTAACGCCAGGGTTTTGCTCGGATTGATTTCGCAGGTTCGTTCGAGTGGTTTGGAGACCTCTGGGGTCGTTGCGGTTCGACTTGAGGCAAGAGGATTCTTGCTAACTTTATATTTTTTATAAATTGTTTTATGCCCAGTTTATTTCATAATTAAGTTTACCGTTGCTTGGTTGAATATGAGTATGTGCGTGTGATATGATTTGTCTTGTATCGTATTTGATTAAATGTTGACGTGGTAGTCAATTGTGACTAAATGTGATCGATTGTTGTTGATAGTGTCTGTTGACACGTGTGTGTGTGTGTGTGTTGGATTGTGTGGGTGTGTTGGATTGAATGTGTGTGTGTGTGTGTGTGTGTGTGTGTGTGTGTGTGTGTGTGTGTGTGTGTGTGTGTGTGTGTGTGTGTGTGGATCGTATGTGTGTGTTGGATTGAATGTGTGTGTGTGTTTTAGTAATTGTTTCTTGTCGGATATTGGTTGATTACTGGCTATTGGTTTTGTTGTTAGATATTAGTTGTTTGTTGGACATTGGTTTGTTATTGGTTTATGTTGGATCATTATGCGGTTGTTGTTGGTTGTAGTTGTTGGTTGCCGTTGATTGTCGGTTAGTTGATGGTTGTGTTGATCTATTGTTGTGAATTGAGTGTGTGAATAATTGTTGGTTTGTTGGCAGATGTCCGTTGTGTGTTTTGTTGTTAGTTATGTGATGGGTTATTGGTTTTGAGTTGAACCGGGTTGAATGTGTTGGTTGTTGTTGCCTAGTATTATTATTGATTGATTGTGGTGGATTGATTATTATGGATTGATTGTTGTGGATGGATTGGATCACTTGACTATATAATTGCTTGGTTGAAATGTGTGATGATGTGTGATGAGGTATGGTTATGTGATTTTGATTGTCGTTTGTGTTTGATTTGGTGTCGGTGTGGTGATGGATAGTTGGTTTCGGATGATGAATTGTCTCACCCGGTGATGTGGTGGTGTAGACGGAGGTATTGTGAATTGTCTCACCCGGTGATGTGGTGGTGTAGACGGAGGTATTGTGAATTGTCTCACCCGGTGATGTGGTGGTGGAGACGGAGGTTGGATTGGAGGGTTGGCGGTTGTGTGTTGATTATGTATTGAATGTTGGTTGCATACCTGATTAAGTGGTTTTGTGTTGGATGTTGGTTGCATACCTGATTAAAGTGGTTTCGTGATGATGATTGTTGTCGTTTGATTTAGTGGTTGTGTTGGGAAATATTGACTGTGTGTTTAGTTATTGGTTTTATGTTAAATATTGATTGTTGGCTAGTTGACTTGTTGTCAAATGTTGGTTATTGTAGTTAGTTGTGATATGAATCTCTGTTGGTATGATTGTTGGTGGTAACTAGTTGCAGGAAGATGGTTATGTTGATTAAGTGTGGAGGTTGGTTTCCCATCTTAAGGGTGTGGGCCAACAAGGATTGAATTTGAGTGTATGAGTTACAGTCCATGTTAACGAACAGGCGGCACCAGAAGGGTGGCTGGCCTGGGTTGTTATTTTCTTTATGTTTATATGTGATGATTATCTCGTTGATGCTTATGTGTTTGTGGATGTGCAGGTTAATTGAATTTGTTGTGTAGTGCAGTAGTGAGTTCAGTCTTATTGGTTAGCTTTGGTTGTAAGTCAGTAGTAAGAGATGTATATGTGCATAAAGTTGTTGATTGAGGTATTAGTAATAGAGAAAAGGATGGATTGGACGTGTCAGTGAAGTTGGATTGGATCGTTTTATTCGTTTATGCTTGTGATGAGTTTGAGGATGGATTGATTGAGGTTAGTATAGTGAAGAGTTGGATAAGGATGTGTAATGAATGGTATGTGATAGTGTGTGTATATGTTTTGACGTGTGGTTGGCATTGGTTGGTTGATATGATTAAGTATAGTTATGATATTATATACTGTATGGCGTGTTGTCGTTGTTGTGAGTTGATTGATGATATATGTATGTGTTTTGAACTGTTTTGGCTTGAGGAATCTTGCCATAGTCTTTCAAAAGACTGACCAACCTCGGTTTACATGCCGTGGTTGGCTGGGGTATCGGGTCCCCCAGTCAATCAGGCTTTGCAGATTTAGCGCCAGTAAGGAGGGTCCTGATCACCGTCGATTTAGAGTCGAGGGCTCTACTCTTTTGGTTTTGGACTTTGACTTGGTTGTATGTGTCGTTTTGGTTTTGGACCTTGTAGTGGTCGAACTAGTTGTATTGGTTTTTGGTTTGTAAAGTGCTGTATTTTCTGTATGTTAAGATTGATTATGGTTTCAAACTCTGGACAGGTTTTACAGGTTTTTCCGCTGTGTCGCTTTTGGTATATATTATGTATGGGATATGTTTTGCAAATTTTTATTTCACCCGCCTTATAGTCCTTCGGGACTATGGCACTGTAGCACCTCTGGCCCGGGGTGTTACAGCTCCACCACTTGTCCCGCACACCAAGGCTTCCATTGACTCAAGTGACAATGAAGAGTCCGTTCAGCCCATGAGTGCCGAGGGAAGTGTGCCCAAGACTCCCAGACATCGCACTCTACACACGTCATCGCGCCAAGATGACATAGCTGCGTTGAGCATGGGCCCAATTTTGTTTCACTCGTGCAAACTGGCCCATTTTTGGTGGAGGCCCACTTAACTCATCCAGATACCATGTTCTAGAAGGGAAAGCTCAAAGGACTTCG
This sequence comes from Rheum nobile, assembly GCA_027886185.1. NCBI lineage: Eukaryota > Viridiplantae > Streptophyta > Magnoliopsida > Caryophyllales > Polygonaceae > Rheum > Rheum nobile. The sequence goes on along the minus strand of WOAB01000685.1, from coordinate 1,294,820 downwards.
GGTTTATGAGTTATTTGATTTGGAAGACACTATTTGAGGATGCTTTTACTAGGCTAGTTCAAGAGTTTTTAACTCCATTTTTGTAGGCCTATTTAAGCAAGCCGCCTTTTGTAATCATCACATGTTTTTATAAAAAATCAGCAGCTTCAAGCTTTTTTCTATCAAATAAAAGTCCTTAGCTCGTGTGTTATATCGAGCTCATCGTGTTCTTCTCCTTTGGGTGAGTCACATCCCATCGAAGAGGTTCAACCATGTTCTTCCTTGAGGGTGCTTCATATCCTACTTTAAAGTCCACCTATCCAGCCACTCAACTTCACCATTTGTTCATCTAAACACTCATCTCTACCCTCTTAAACTCCTCCTTCGTAGAACCAATATCATCAACATCTCCTTCGCTGAACTGCCTGCGACCCCTCAGTATATTCCGCATCACTTCTGATTCCCTGATCTGTTCATGCTCTTATTTTGAGGAAATCATCTAGACTTCCAGATCGAACTCTGGGATTTGAAATCACCCAATTCGGAGTCCGGACAAGAGAGAAGGAGCCAGTTGAAGACAAGCAAGATTTTTGGAAGTTTGTTGTCCATTCCTTGGAGGTCTAGGGGGCTTCACCTTGCAGTGTGGACTTCACGATCCTACCTTCTATCAAGTGGTATCAGAACCACACAAGGTAACACTTGAAATTTTGTTTTAAAAGTCGATCTTAGTTCATCTTGCAAGCAATCTTGTTTTCGTGTCATTGTTGAGTTATGTTGGCTGCAGTTTTGGATGAAACGTGGGATTTGCAAGGTTGGAGACAACCTTTGAGTTGATTTTAAACTGTCCTTGAATTACTACTTGCAATAACTTAAGTCTCTTCATTCAATTCAGCCGAGTTCTCTTGAGTTTCCTGCATTGATTGAGCCAATTTGCTGATTTTCTTTTTCTTCTTTTTTGCTGCCTTTAACCTTGGTTGAATTTGTGTGAATTATGAACCAAATTGGACCAATCAACGAGCTAAAGATATGGGAAACGACTTGAGATAACTCAAACCAACTGAACACAATCAAAATGGGAGTCTATAACTTACCAAACTCATCTTTTAGCACGTCCAAGGGCAGAAAAAGAGTGCCTCCACCGCCTTGGGTTAGGACATGCGACATTGTATGTGTCATGTGTGATGGGCGAGGTCACTTGGCTGAAATTTGTCCAAACCAATACTACACTTACAAGGATGAAGGATCCTTTGAGAGTGAAGCTTTGGTTGATGCTTGTGTGGAAGAGGAGGTCATGAGTGAACCGAATGCTAGTCACCTTTCCCTAGTTTTAGGAAGCAAAGAAGAACCACTTAAGGGTCATGATGCGGAGGAAGACAATTTGGTGGTTCAAAAAGAGGCTAAAGATGAGGATGTTCTTGCTACTGAATCACCATCGTCTATGGCCAACGGAAAAGAGCTTGAACCAATGGAAAAAGAGGAGGAAATCTCAGAGCCATCTCTAACTCCTCCAAGACGCAAGTGTTGGCCTACAATCAAACGTAGCTCCTTAGCATCATTAGCTACTCCATGGTCCGACTTGACACACATGGTTCCTTCAAGCTTGCCATTTCTTCTACAAGACGAGGTTGATGCAAAAGATGTCAAACTGGCCGAAGATTCTGATTCTGACCTTGCGAAGAAGGAGGTCCAATCTAGGACTCATTCTAGGGAAGTATCATATGCCCTTACTTTGCTTTCTACTCTATTATTCTCGTCACTTGATAATGAATATCTTTCAAAGAGTAGAGAATTACAAGTGCTTAAATCAGTTTTTGAATGTAGAACTAGGTACTCATGCATGCACCCAACTTCTCTTGCTCAATACATGTCATGTGGGATGCATCTAGTTCATACTATTATTCTGTACAAGCATGCGTGTTATGTTGTTAGTTGGTTTCCTAAACTTGAACGTAGGACTAGGAAGAAGAGTGGAATAGTTTGTGCATGCATCTTCGCATTTCATATAGAACTTGGAATTTTCGTGACTACATTCTCAAATTTTCTTGGTGGAGTTCAAGAGCCTCATTTTTCTGATTTTTATGTAGGGCACTTGGATTCGAGGTCGAATCCTTTCCATGGAGGGGAGGATGATGTGACTACAACCCATCAAGAGCTAGACACCTCAAGCCACCAAGATCGCCAAGTGCAAGCAAGTGACACCGGCCAAGTTGATCAAGGCCAAGCGTCGGTGCCACACAAGGAGGACTTCATTCCACCGGTCGCTCCACCACTTGTCCTGCACACCAAGGGTTCCATTGACTCAAGTGACAATGAAGAGTCCGTTCAGCCCATGAGTGTCGAGGGAAGTGTGCCCAAGACTCCCAAACATCGCACTCCACACACGTCATCGCGCCAGGATGACATAGTTGCGTTGAGCATGGGCCCAATTTTGTTTCACTCGTGCAAACTGGCCCATTTTTGGTGGAGGCCCACTTAACTCATCCATCTACCATGTTCTAGAAGGGGAAGCTCAAAAGACGTCCGGTTTAAGAGTGATTAGATCTAGAAGACACTAATTAGAGGAAGCTTTTACTAGGCTAGTTCAAGAGTTTTAAACTCCAATTTTGTATGCCTATTTAAGCAAGCTTCGTGAGCCTTTTGTAATCATCAAATGCTTAATAAAAAACCAGAGATATCTCCTTTGAAAATTTCCAGAAATTTCAGTCTTTGCTCGTGTGTAATATCGGGCTTTTGATCGACTAGTTTAGGGTGTGTAATATCCCTATGCTCTTTGATCTTGTTCTATTCTCTTGTGGTGAGTCATATCCACGTGAGTCTAGGATACCTATCCCTTCGATCTCCATCACAAATCAATCCCCACATCCAGATCTATTCATCACCATCATCCACTTCATCAAAACCAAATCCATCATCATCAACACCTCCTTCGCTGAACTGCCTGCGACCCTTCAGTAACTTCCGCATAACTTCGGATTCCCCGATCCGTTCATGCTCTAATTTTGAGTAAATCATCTAGATATCCAGATCTAACTCTGAGATTTGGAATCAACCAATTCGGAGTCCGGACCAGAGAGAACGAGCCCGTTGAAGACATGACAGATTTCTGTAAGTTTGCTGTCCATTCCTTAGAGGTCTAGGGGGCTTCACCTTGCACTGTAGACTTCACGATCCTGCCTTCTATCAAGTGGTATCAGAGTCATGCAAGGTAACGCTCGAAATTGTGTTTTAAAAGTCGATTACAAAAGGCTTTAGCCATAATAGATATTCTAGAAATTAATTATGATAAAGATTTTTTAAAGCGTGAAGACAGTAGATGCATAGAATTAGGGAGAAGTCTATATGGCGGGCCCTAATCTCTTTCATGGATATCGACTTTCTCCTCAATGGTCTTGCCATCTTTATTCATGGTCCCTTCATGGGACTCATGGGGGGCTTTTAGCTAAATTAAATGGCTAAAAGCCCCGAAGTGAAATGCTAGATTTTATCCATGCGACTTTTAGGAGGGTTTTTAGCTTTATATTAAATTATAATTATACCCCTTTTTTATATTAAATTATCAATATATTTTTATATTAATCACCAAAGTAATGGTAGTTGAAACTCTGAAGTATTATAAAATATCACAAATTATACTCTGAATTTTGAATAGGATAAAAAAACCTAAGCTTTAGCCATAATAGATATTCTAGAAATTAATTATGGTAAAGATTTTTTAAAGCGTGAAGACAGTAGATGCATAGAATTAGGGAGAAGTCTATATGGCGAACCCTGATCTCTTTCGTGGATATCGACTTTCTCCTCAATGGTCTTGCCATCTTAGTCCATGGTCCCTTCATGGGACTCATGGGGGGCTTTTTGCTAAATTAAATGGCTAAAAGCCCCGAAGTGAAATGCTGGATTTTATCCATGAGGGCTTTTAGCTTTATATTAAATTACAATTATACCTCTTTTTATATTAAATTATCAATATTTTTTTATTATATTAAATTATAAAATTCCGTTACAATGTAATTTTCATATAAAGAAATTAAATTGGTATTTATTTTAGATTAAACCACAAAAAATAATAATAAACTGATTTATTTAAACTTAATGCTATCCAAAATACATAAAAATAAAATCTACTAAATATATCCAAAATGGGTATCTATAGATAGAGAAAAATGTAAATAGAATTATGGTACTTTTAAAAAAAAATTAACATTTATTTTTTCCAGAAATTATTTTTTCAAAAAAATACTAAACAACCAGCGCCAATCACAATGCGACAAGTGGTCCCAAGAAACACCCTTTTCTTGGGACTCTTTCATGGGCTTTTAGATCATGTTAGAATATTATACTAAAAAAATTGTAAAAGCCCCTCTAAGGGACATTGATAAAGATGCTCAGTTCTAAGCACTAAACATGACGTCGTAGTTGTTGCGAAAGGGATGCCATGTATCATAAATGAGGACGTTTAGTATTATGGGCATTGATTTCTGTACAAATATGTCAAAGCTCCAATTTTATCACTTTTTAAAACAATGCGTACAAGTGTATAAATTTTTACAATACTAATGCATTGTGCTTAACCAATATTTTTTGAGAATATTTACAATACTAATGCATTTTTTGAGAATAATTACGAGTGTAAACATTTATACATTAGTATAATGTATTCAAATTTACACTTACTTGTAATTTTAACATTATTAAACTTAACCCATAGATATTTTACATATAAGTATAATAATTTGTTCATATATTAGAAAAACTAACACCATGTAAGTAAAAAGAATAAAAAAGACAAAAGTTCGATATTCGTGTTAAAATACTAATTTATTTCTAGCAACATTTACAACATATTTTACGGCATAGAAATTCATTCAGTCATATCGTAATTTGTGTTAAAACACTATTTTCAGCAACTTTACAAGATGTTTTACGGGTGGAGAAATTCATACGATCGTATCATAATTCGTGTTAAAATACCAATTTATTTTTAGCAATATTTACAACATGTTTTACGGGTGTAGAAATTCATTCAGTCATATCGTAATTTGTGTTAAAACACTATTTTCAGAAACTTTACAAGATGTTTTACGGGTGGAGAAATTCATACAGTCGTATCATAATTGGTGTTAAAATACTAATTTATTTATAGCAGTATTTACATGTTTTACGGGCGTAGAAATCTAATCAGTTATACCGTAATTTGTGTTAAAACATAATTTTAAGCAACTTTACAAGATATTTTATGGGTGGAGAAATTCATACAGTCGTAGTAATATCAATTTATTTCAAGCAATATTTACAACATGTATTACGGGCGTAGTAATTCATTCAATCATATCGTAATTTATGTTAAATCCTATTTTCAACAACTTTACAAGACGTTACGGGTGGAGAAATTCATACAATCGTAGTAATACTAATTTATTTCTAGCAGTATTTACAACATGTTTTACAACGTAAGAATTCATTCAGTCATACCGTAGTTTGTGTTAAAATACTATTTTCAGAAACTTTACAAGATGTTTTACAGGTGGAGAAATAATCGTATCATAATTTGTGTTAAAATACTAATTTATTTCTAGCAATATTTACAACATGTTTTACGGGCGTAAAAATTCATTCAGTTATACAAAATTTGTGTTAAAACACTATTTTAAGCAACTTTACAAGATGTTTTACCAGTGGAGAAATTCGTACAGTCGTATCATAATTCATGTTGAAATACTAATTTATTTGTATCAATATTTACATCATGTTTTTATTGGAAAAGGAATTCATTCAGTCATACCTTAATTTGTGTTAAAATATTATTTCCAGAAACTTTACAAGATGTTTTACGAGTGGAGAACTTCATACAGTCGTGTCATAATTCGTGCTAAAATACTAATTTATTTCTAGCAAAATTTACAATATGTTTTACGGGTGTAGAAATCCAGTCAGTCATACCGTAATTTGCGTTCAAATACTATTTTCATCAACTTTACAAGATGTTTCACGAGTGGAGAAATTCATACGGTCATATCATAAATCGTATTAAAATACTAATTTATAGTTATTTTTTACTGCATGTTTGACGGTGTGAAAATTTTCATACGAGTTAAAATACTTATTTTTCGTGACGTAATACTTAATTCGCGTTACGTTTTACAGATGTAAAAGCGTATATTGATGTGTCATAATTTCTATAGAACTACAATTTTTGTATATATTTATAATATATTTTACATGTATATATATGAATATAAAATATATTAAACTTTATTGTTATTAAAATTTAAAATATAAAAATAAAATTAAGTCTTGGCCCGTGCCTAAGGCACGGGCACACACACTAGTTTTGATTGGATGGATACTTTTTATTTAGGGTTTGTTAGGAGATGATTCTCATTTCTATACACTAGTGGAGTGGCGCGGGCACAAGCGCACGCGAGCAATGACCCAACTATTTGATGAATCTGTTTATGAGAATTGTCATTTAGGACTGTATAATTATTGTATCAAATGAGAACTTACCAGTGGAATGCTAAAACATTAATCAAATCATATAATAAATATTAATGTTTAACATCCATCTATGTGTAGAGCCGGACACATCAATATCCAAAATGAAGAAGCATGGAATGTATGGAACAAAATATGAATATGCATCTTATTTCTAGTTTGATACTCATAAGTTTGTGTTGATATCAAGCATGCGCTGGAAGCAATGGATCTTGAGCACTGACATTGCACAATTTCTAAACTATGTTAACTTTATACCCAGTGCAAATCAACTTTGAGATTAGGCAGGTTCCATTTAATTTGTATTTCCTCCCCTACATGGCCGTCATTTTTAATTTTTCAAACACTCTTGAAGTTACATGGGAAAGTTCATGTGTTCTTCCGTTTATCAATAGCATATATAAGACATACCATTCTTTTTACTTGCATGTTTTTCCTATCTATAGTATATATAAAGCATACAATTCTTTTTATTTGTAAGTTTTTTCCTATCTATAGTATATATAAGAGAAATTTGCAGGAAACCCCCCGTTAAACACGCGATTTTTAGTGGAACCACCCGTTATAGGCAGAATTATTTTAAACCACCCAATAAAGTCATTCCGTTAGCGATGAACCACCCTTGATCCAATTCCGTCAGCTTGGCCGTTAAAAAGTATGAAAAGACAAAAATGCCCTTAGGTTTTTGAAAAAATACAAGAATAATTGCCTATATTACCCTTGCCTCTTCTTCCATATTGGATTAGAGGTACGAGCAACACAAAAATGGCATTTGAAAAATTAAGCAATTGAAATTCAAAGTGTGAGGAGCAAAATTGAGGAATTGGATCAAGGGTGGATCCCTCAATAGAATAATTAGCATTAGAAAAACAGAAATGTCAAGGGAATTAAGAGAAACGATAAACTAATTCAATTACAGTACTGCTACCTAGGGAGAAGAGGAGAGAGAAATTAAGAAAGAAACTCAAACGGAGGGTTTGGTAGCGCCTCTGACCGAATTCCAGATGTGAAGAGCGGCGGTGGAAACGTGAGGCCAAATGGAGGATAATCCACAAAAGGCGGCAACGGAAGCAACTCCAATATCAAGGGATTAAGGGAAGCCAGGGTTAGAATCGAGCTTCATCTCGAGAATGGCAAGACGAGCGTTCATAGTGTCGAGCTTTCTAGAAGCTTCCGACATGAATTTGTTCTTCTTCGCCTTGACGGACTTGGAGGAAGAGGAGGAGGAAATCACCCAAACCAGCATGTTTTGGAGGTCGTCGATGAGTTTGAACGAGGCTTGCTGGGAATCCATTCCTTGCTATTCGTAATGTGAAATCAGCTCTTGCGGTGTCGAAAGCGATCGCTTCTACTTCTCCTCCGACTGCTGCATTGGAGAAATTGAAGAGGAAGATGAAGAGAGTGGATTTGGCTTTCGCGGTTGCTGCATTTTCTAGGTTTAGAATTGGGCTTGAGAAATGCCTTTAGCTCGAGGCAGCTTTAGAGCAAACTCAACGATAGCGGAAGAGGATAACTTATGTTTTTTTAAATAAACGACATATCCGAAAATACAATTTGGTGTTTCTTTTTTGGCAGCTTTAGAGCAAACTCAACGATCAGAAGGTCCTTTCAAAGTCCTTGAGCGCATTGGTGATAATGCTTATAAGATGGAAATCCCAGGAGATATGTCAATTTCAGAAACTTTCAATGTTGGAGATCTTTCACCATACTTGGAAGATGAGTTTCTTGAGGATTTAAGGGCAAATCCAAAACAACCCAAAGAGGTTGATGCGGGAGCAAGTGACAATGATGATGAACCGAGTAACATGCCTAAACCCGAGTCGAGTCGAGATATTAAACATGAAGTATTATTCTTCCAGAATTTACTTGCATGTACAACCGCCCTTTTGCTCGGTAATGCTCAGATTGGCAGCACTCTTCTTACTTGGCTAAATGTGCTAGAGCATTGATGAGGACATGGGAATTAGAGACAAGCATGCACTTAACAGCCATGGGAGTGTATCTCCTACTTTTGCTTTATTTATCTTTCTAATTGCCTTGGAAGTTGATGCATTAAATGCTCGAGTTGTTGGTTGAGCATAATTTTAAATTATGTTGCATTTTCTAGGCAATTGAGTGTAATCCCGTTGGTATTAATGCTCCTCTATATTTGGAGGCCTAGTATTTGTATTTTCAGGAGATTTGAATGATATTAAGCACCCCCTTTGAGGTCATATTCAAAAAACTGAGTTTTTTATCCAAATCTTGTTCTCTTTATCAAGTTTAAGCTTGTGGTGAGTCAAGTGAGCCCTTTATCCTTGAGTTGGTGGCACAACCTTTATGCTCTTGGTGGCGAGCTTCATCTATCCTTGGTTCTTGTTCTTAGATCTATCCTTGTACGAGCTGAAGTGTTGAACATCTCGCATCAAATTGGTATTAGAGCATCAGGTTAGTTTCAGCTCGTTTTCTTTGATTTTCTTCATTACTTCATCCTAAATACATCTCAAACTTTCAGTCCACAAAGAACCCCAAACCCAAACACATTTCTAGTCCATATAAGAACCTTTTCAACACAAAAACAGTCATGGGTGATCCGGTTCCCAAAATTTTGACTCTTTAACAAGCTCATAACGAGCGGAGAGATTGTCAAATCAATGAACTTCAGTAGCAAATGGGAGAGATTCTCACCCTTTTAAGGGATGGGAATGGTAAAGGAAGGCCCTTGGAACAAAGAGATCGTGAGGCAACAAGCCAAACCTCTAGAGGAAGTGACGAGAGTAGTGATTCTGACCATAGCAACCAGAGGCATGGGATAAGAAACCATACACATGTTGATTTTTGAGATGTGAAGGTTGAACACCCTGAGTTTGATGGAAGCTTGAACCCGGAAGATTATCTTGAATGGGTGCAATCCATCAAGAGAGTCTTTGAGGCTAAGGGATATTATGATGAGAAGAGCTTTAAAGTGGTAGTCCTTAAGCTCAAAAAGTATGCATCTCTTTAGTATGAGCACTTGAAGCACCAAAGAATGCAAGAAGGCAAGAGAAGTATTCGCTCATGAGCTAAGTTGCAAAAGCTCATGGACAAGCATTTTCTTCCATCCACTTACAAGCAAGAGTTGTACCTTCAAATGACCCATTTGAAGCAAGCCATTCTTAGCATTGCGGAGTATACACAAGAGTTTGAATAACTCAAGTTGCGCATATGAGTGAATGAAGAAGTTGGGAAAACCATTGCTAGATATATTGGTGGCATGACCTCCACCATTGCTGAAAAGGTGGATTTACAGCCCTATTGGACATTTGATGATGTTGTAAAAATTGCTCTTAAGATGGAAAATCAAATTTCGGGTAAGAGATTCTTCTCTAAAACTTTTTCAAAACCATTTAGAGCAAGTTCTTCTTCAAATTATGAGCAACCACAAAGATATGAGAAGGAGAAGAGCAAGGGCAAGGAAGTTGCTAAAGAAGTTCCTAAGAAGTTTGATGGCAAGAAGTGCTTCAAATGTCATGGTTTTGGTCATTTTCAAGCTGAATGTCCAAGAAAAAGAGTCATGACCATAAGAGAGGTTGATGAGATCAACCATGAGATTGAGAATGATTGTGAAGAGAAAGGAGATGATGTGGGAGAGACCTTGGTAGTTTCTTATCATGGTGAATGCTTGATGAGCAAAAGGGTTCTTCATGCTATTGAATCACCTAAGCAGAATGAGGAACAATGCGAGCAAATTTTTCACACTCATTGCACCTTCAATGGCAAAGTGTGTGACATGATTATAGATAGCAGGATTTGCACTAATGTGGCCTCAACCTTGATGGTTGACAAGCTTGAACTTCCCACAGAGGAGCATCCGCATCCTTACAAGCTCCAATTGTTGAACAAAGGGAATGATGTTTCGGTAACAAAACAAGCCCTTATCTCTTTTCAATTGGCAAGATATATCATGATGAGATTTTATGTGATGTTATTCCAATGGATGCTTGTCATTTGTTATTGGGGAGACCATGGCAGTTTGATAAAGGAGTTTTACATGATGGTCGCCATAATACCTATTCTCTTATTACCAATCACAACAAAATCACCCTTACCCCATTACCTCTACCAATCCACAAAATCCAGCCCGGGAAGGGAAACACAAGTGAGAAAGAGCTATTCTTGAGTGAAACACGGGTTGAGAGAAAAATTCAGAGTGGGAAACCCTTTTTCATCTTGATTATCCTTGAGCAAACTATAAGCAAAGAGGAGATGACCTTGAACCCCATGGTGCAGCCCTTACTAACTTGTTTTGGAGATGTTTTTCCTAATGATTTGCCTACAAGTTTATCTCCGATTCGAGGCATTGAGCACCATATTGACCTGATTCCGGGAGCTATGTTGCCAAACAAGGCTAGCTATAGGTGTAGCCGACAAGAAACAAAGGAGATGCAACGACAAGTTGATGAGTTGATTGTCAAAGGCTATGTACGAGAGATCATGAGTTCTTGTTTAGTTTCGGCCTTGCTTGTTCCTAAGAAGGATGGCAATATGAGGATGTGTGTGGACAGCCATGTTATCAACAACATTATCGTCAAGTATAGGTACCCCATTCCTAGACTTGATTATATGTTGGACGAGCTCCATGGTGCACAAGTCTTTTCCAAGGTTGATTTGAGGAGTGGCTACCACCAAATCAGATTCGGAGATAGAGATGAGTGGAAGACTGCCTTCAAGACTAAGGGAGACCTCTATGAGTGGATGGTGATGCCATTCGGATTATTAAATGCTCCAAGTACCTTCATGAGGTTGTTGAATGAGGTGCTTAGATCTTTCATTGGAAAGTTTGTGGTGGTGTACTTTGATGACATCCTTATCTATTCAAAGGATGAAAAGGAGCATTTGGAGCAAGTATTCTCAGCTTTGCGCAAGCAACATCTTTATGCCAAGCTTGAGAAGTGTGAGTTCTTTTCATCAAGCATTGTCTTCTTTTGTTATGTGGTCTCCAAGGATGGGATTTCAGTTGATCGGTCCAAGGTGGAAGTTATTCGCACATGGCCAACTCCAAAGTCCATTTCTGATGTGAGGAGCTTCCATGGGTTAGCGTCTTTCTACCAGAGGTTTATTCACAATTTCAGCTTACATATGGCCCCTATTACGTATGGACCCAATCTGCCCAACAAGCTTTTGAGGCTATTAAGCAAAAGCTTTGCACCACACATATTCTTGCTTTGCCGGATTCTGATCAAGTATTTGAAGTTGAGTGTGATGCAAGTGGAGTTGGAATTGGAGTTGTTATTGTTCAAAATAAGCGTCCCATTGCTTATTTCAGTGAGAAACTCTATGGAGCAAGGCTCAACTACAACACCTACGACAAGGAGTTCTATGCTATTGTTCGTGCCTTGGATCATTGGAGTCATTATTTGAAGCCTAAGCAGTTTGTGCTACAATATGATCATGAGGCCTTGAAATACATCAATCGTCAGCACAAGTTGAGTTCTAGACATGCTAAGTGGGTGGAGTTCCTCCAATCTTTCTCTTTTGTGTCCAAACACAAGGCGGGAAAATGCAACGTTGTGGCTGATGCTCTTTTAAGGAGATACTCATTGCTTGTTTTCTTGAGGCTAAGGTGTTGGGATTTAGCTTCAGTAGGGAGCTATACTCAAAGGATATTGATTTCTCTCCATACTTTAGTCGGGAAGATAGCACCTTGCCAAGTTCACACTCTATCCAAGATGGTTTTCTTTTCAAGGGAAATACGCTATGTATTCCGAATGGCTCAATTGGAGATCTTCTTATTTAGGAAGCTCATGGAGGAGGCTTAGCTGGTCATTTTGGCAACAACTAGACGTTAAAGATCTTAACCGAGCACTTTTATTGGCCACGTATGAGTGGAGATGTTCAGGCCATTATCTCGAGGTGTGCTACGTGTCATCGTGCTGAATCTTAGTTTCATCATGGCATGTACACTCCTCTTTCGGTCCCAATTCGTCCATGGGAGGATGTTAGCATGGATTTCATTGTAGCTTTTCCAAGAATGCAGCGGGGTAAAGATGCTATCATGGTTATTGTTGATCGCTTCTCAAAGATGGCACACTTTGTTCCTTGTCACAAGACCGACGATGCATCTCACATTGCTGAGCTTTGATTCAAGGAGATCATTCGTCTTCATGGAGTCCCAAAGTCCATTGTTTCAGATCGGGATACTAAGTTCGTGAGCTATTTTTGGAAGACTTTGTGGAGGATGCTTGGTACTCGACTCCTTTTCAGCATTTCGTATCACCCACAAATGGATGGTCAGATTGAGGTTACCAACCGTACTCTAACCACCCTACTTCGTAGCTTGATCAAGAAGTCTCTCAAGGAGTGGGATTTGAAGTTAGCTCATGCTGAATTTGCCTACAACCAATCACCATGCTATTCAACCGAGAAGACTCTATTTGAGGTTAATTATGGGCTGAATCCTCTCACCCCCATTGATCTTATTCTTGTGCCATATCAGTCTCCTGTTAGATTTGAAGTTGAGGGACGAGCTAAGGAAATGAAGAAGTTACATAAGCAAATTCGAGCTAGAATTGAGAAGGTCAATGAGATGTACAAGCAACGGGCTAATAAGCATCGCAAGAAGGCTATTTTCCAACCCGGTGATCTAGTTTGGTTGCATCTTCGTAAAGAGAGATTTCCTTCCAAGAGGAAAAGCTAGCTCATGCCCCGATCAGAAGGTCCTTTCAAAGTCCTTGAGCGCATTGCTGATAATGCTTATAAGATGGAAATCCCAGGAGATATGTGAATTTCAGAAACTTTGAATGTTGGAGATCTTTCACCATACTTGGAAGATGAGTTTCTTTAGGATTTAAGGGCAAATCCAAAACAACCCAAGGAGGTTGATGCGGGAGCAAGTGACAATGATGATGAACCGAGTAACATGCCTAAACCCGAGCCGAGTCGAGATATTAAACATGAAGTATTATTCTTCCAGAATTTACTTGCATGTACAACCGCCCCTTTGCTCGGTAATGCTCAGATTGGCAACACTCTTCTTACTTGGCTAAATGTGTTGGAGCATTGATGAGGACATGGGAATTAGAGACAATCATGCACTTAACAACCATGTGAGTGTATCTCCTACTTTTTCTTTATTTATCTTTCTAATTGCCTTGGAAGTTGATGCATTAAATGCTCGAGTTGTTGGTTGAGCATAATTTTGAATTATCTTGCATTTTCTAGGCAATTGAGTGTAATCCCGTTGGTATTGAGGCTCCTCTTTATTTGGAGGCCTAATATTTGTATTTTTAGGAGATTTGAATGATATTAAGCACCCCATTTGAGATCATATTCAGAAAACTGAGTTTTTTATCCAAATCTTGTTTTCTTTATCAAGTTTAATCTTGTGGTGAGTCAAGTGAGCCCTTTATCCTTGAGTTGGTGGCACAACCTTTATGCTCTTGGTGGAGAGCTTCATCTATCCTTGGTTCTTGTTCTTATATCTATCCTTGTACGAGCTGAAGTGTTGAACATCTCGCATCAAATTGGTATTGGAGCATCAGGTTAGTTTCAGCTCATTTTCTTTGATTTTCTTCATTACTTCATCCTAAATACATCTCAAACTTTCAGTCCACAAAGAACCCCAAACCCAAACACATTTCTAGACCACAGAAGAACCTTTTCAACACAAAAACGGTCATGGGTGATCCGGTTCCCAAAATTTTGACTCTTTAACAAGCTCACAACGAGCGGAGAGATCGTCAAATCAATGAACTTCAGTAGCAAATGGGAGAGATTCTCACCCTTTTAAGGGATGAGAATGGTAAAGGAAGGCCCTTGGAACAAAGAGATCGTGAGGCGGCAAGCCAAACCTCTAGAGGAAGTGACGAGAGTAGTGATTCTGACCATAGCAGCCAGAGGCATGAGAGAAGAAACCATACACATGTTGATTTTCGAGATGTGAAGGTTGAACACCCTGAGTTTGATGGAAGCTTGAACCCGGAAGATTATCTTGAATGGGTGCAATCCATCAAGAGAGTCTTTGAGTCTAAGGGATATTCTGATGAGAAGACCTTTAAAGTGGTAGTCCTTAAGCTCAAAAAGTATGCATCTCTTTAGTATGAGCACTTGAAGCACCAAAGAATGCAAGAATGCAAGAGAAGTATTCACTCATGAGCTAAGTTGAAAAATCTCATGGACAAGCATTTTCTTCCATCCACTTACAAGCAAGAGTTGTACCTTCAAATGACCCATTTGAAGCAAGCCATTCTCAGCATTGCGGAGTATACACAAGAGTTTGAATAACTCAAGTTGCGCACATGAGTGAATGAAGAAGTTGAGCAAACCATTGCTAGATATATTGGTGGCATGACCTCCACCATTGCTAAAAAGGTGGATTTACAGCCCTATTGGACATTTGATGATGTTGTAAAAATTGCTCTTAAGATGGAAAAGCAACCACAAAGATATGAGAAGGAGAAGAGCAAGGGCAAGGAAGTTGCTAAAGAAGTTCTGATGTGACCCTGCCTCCCATGATGGCCCAAGACGAGGAAGAAGCCATGAGTCTACGCTCAGAGGGCCCAGTGACAAGGTCTAGGTCCAAGACCATCGCCGTCGCCGTCGCGTTACTTGTCGCACGCGCCGTCGCTAGCCAAGGAATCCCAGACGCCAACCCAAGACTCATCGTCCTCTCCACCATCGACAGTGAAACAACGCGTTCTGAAGAGCTAACATCGCGTGCACCCACTCACGAGGCCATCGACCCTTAGTCGCTGTTCCTCGCGGTGTTTGCATCACTTTAATGCGTTCTTTTTGAGACAGTTTCCATATTTAGTATTTACATCGTTTTAGATAGTTTTCTTTTTAGTCGTTCTATCTTTTAGGGTTTGTGTCTGTTGCAATCTTGCATGGGCAAGCCCTTAGGCTCGATTCGGCCCAAGCCCATTAGGTCTTGGCCGAGATACAATGGCTATTTAAAGCCTCCTATGTTCTTGTTATTTCCTACGTTCAATTTTAATCAAGGTTTCAAGTAGAGTGTTTATCCTCCTTCCCTTGATCGGACGTCACCCATATCCCTCTCATCCCCATTCCCTCCTCTACCGACGCTACGGCAACCGCTTGATCTTTCAAGCAAAGTCTATCTTCACATCTCCTTCATCCACAGTCGACGCTACGACACCAAAGACTTGTCTTTTCAAGTCACCTATCCCTCCATTCAATCGCTTCCGCCACCGCTATCCTTTCGCCCCAGCAACCGCTTCCACCGCGATCACCACCGCATCACCACCGTGTTCACCACCATGTTCATCATCGCGTTCTTCCACACGTTCGCCATCTTCTTCACTGCTATGACGTTCAAACGTGACTTCTCACCCAAGACTAGATCCAAGGCGCCACCTTTTGACAATTGGCTTATCATCGGAGGCAAGAACACATCAACTGGAATCAGAGCCCAACAGTCTTGTAAGTCACAAACTCAAGTTTCAATCTTGTTCACGAAATTTTTTTCTTCCCCCATCGTTTGCTTTCGTAAGTTCTCGCGCGAAAAAGAAGAGAAAAACCATAAAATTTTCATCTTTGCTCACCTATTCGGTTTCTACAAGGTAATACCTTGGCCAATTTTTTTTTTCTTGTCCCCTAAGTTTTGGTGTTAGGTATTTTGTTATCTTGCATGCTAGAATATTTTGTTTCCTTATTTCATGCGTGGATAGAGTTTCCTTGTTTGCTAGATTTTGCTTTTTAGTTAAGTTAACCGAATTTCCTTATAAGATATCATATCAAATCTTATCTTCTCTCTCCTATCTCTAAGATCACACTTGTGATATTCTTGTTACTTAGACCGATTTTATTTTGTTTCCTTTTGCAAATCCAAAAAGATCAAAAGATAAGATCTCAGATATTAAAAAAAAAAAGTTTCCAAAGTTAGAAAAAGCCAAAATAAGGCAACCCTAACCCACTCTCGGTCTAAGCTCATCTTCTCAACCCCTCCAACGTCTAGGTCAAGCTTCCTAGAAGGTACTTTCTTGCTAATTAGGTTGCTTTGTTTACATTTGTTTTAGGGATTCATTTTGTTCTTGTTTGTTTGATTGCAACTTCCTTGATACACCATATCTTGTGCAAGCCAAGCCGCCCTCACGGCAAGCCAAACAAGCCCTACCTACATGAACTTTGTGACTTGACTAGTGATTTGCTTGGTTGTTGTTCTTCGTTGTCTTTTGGTTCGTTTTTACTCCCATGTCTGGCCGTCTTGTTATAGTGATGCGTTCCTACTAGTGGTGAAGGATCTCTGATCTTGTTTGGGAAGCCGCGTGGGGTTGGAATGATGGAACGCGGTGTCTGGAGGCTGGCGCGTGAGGTAGAAGGACTCGAAAGAGATCGAGTACTTGGCCGTAGCATCGACAGCAGAGGATATGGACTCGAGAGATCGAGTGATTGTCGTAGCATCGACAACGGAGGGGATAGACTCGAAAGATCGAGTGGTGGCCGTAGCGTCAACGGCGGAGTGAAAGAGATGAGAAGTCAGACTTTGGAGGTGACACAAATCTAAGAGAATGGAGGCAAATGGCTCTCGACAAATAATCTTAGATTAAAATTATGCGTAACCTAGTAAAGAAGGTTGAGATGACCTTTTATAGTACATAGCGGGACTCGGATGGGCCGAGTCTCGCGAAATGGGTCAGCCCACGCGACACGCGTGGAACACACGCCCTAAAATAAAACTAAAATAATTAATGTCTCAAAAGATTACATTCAGTTCAAAAAGAACGCGTTCATTGGATGGTTGAGAGAAGACAGATAGAGAACGCATTCTCTGGGCTTGGTTGAAGACGCTTCAAAGAGAACGCGGTCTCTTGGGTGCCTTGGCTGGCGACAATGCGAGCAACCAAGGATTGCGTCGCGTTGGCGATTGCTTTGGCACGTGATCTTGTGATTGGCCCCTCTGAGCGAATGTTCATAGCCTCTTCTTCCTCTGTGGCATTCATGGTGGGCAGGGGCGCATCACCCTCCCCCACTTGGCTGTGAAGCATCCTCGCTTCACCATCATCGAATTCAGGCTCCACATAGGGTTCCAAGTCGGCGACGTTGAAGGTCGTGTGGACACCATAGTCCGGTGGAAGTTCGATCTCGTACGCGTTGTCTTCCATTGCCTTCACAACACGAAAAGGGCCATCACCACGTTAGGCCAGCTTGTATTTGCGTTTAGCTGGATAACGGCCTTTGCAAAGGTGCACCCATACCAAGTCTCTTGGGGAAAATATAATGTGGCGGCGCCCACGGTTGTGTTGGGCGGCATATTGTTCAGCGCGGCGTTCTAGCTGTGCTCGCGTTCTTTGGTGCAATTCCTGGATCATCGCGGCGCGGTTGGCTGCGCTAGGGTGCTCATTATCCTTCCAAGGACGCGGCAGCATGTCCATCGGAGTCAGTGGGTTTCTACCATAGACCACCTCGAACGGTGTCAGCTTCGTCGCAGAGTGCCTGGACCTGTTGTAAGAAAACTCAACAATTGCAAGTAAGTCCTCCCAACGCTTTGGGTTGGTTTTGAGCACGGTCCTAAAGAGGGCTCCTAGGGTTCGATTGGTCACCTCAGTTTGACCATCAAATTGGGGGTGGTAGCTAGTGGAATACAAAAGTTTGGTGCCCAACTTCCCCCAAAGTGTTCTCCAGAAATTACCCACAAATTTTGTATCGCGATCACTCACGACAGATCGCGGTATCCCATGTAAATGAACGACGTTGTCAAAGAACAACGCGGCGATCTCACTGGTAGTGTTTATGGTCTTACACGCGCTAAAATGGGCCATTTTGGAAAACCTGTCTACAACCATAAAGATGGAATCCTTACCCCTTCGAGAGAGAGGCAAACCTGTGATGAAGTCCATAGACAAATATTCCCAAGGGCCTAAAGGGATGGGTAGAGGGGTGTAGAGACCATCGGGATGGGAGGTTGATTTGGTGCGTTGACACGTGACACAACTGGTGCAATAGCACGTCACCTGGGTGGTCATACGCGGCCAAAAGAAATGCTCGCGAAGAGCAGCTAAAGTCTTGGTGACCCCAAAATGACCGCGTCCTTCATGGGCTTCTTGGATGAGGAGTTTCCTAATTGGTGAGCTAGGAATGCACAAACGCCCTGCTTTGTATAGGTACCCCTCATGAAGGAAATATGTCTCAAACTCACGGTCCCTAAGACAGTGTCTACAATTGGCTTAAAAAAAGGATCAAGCAGATATAAATCCTTAATCGACGCGAAGCCAAAGAGTTTAGATTGAAGATGGGTAAGGAGAACATACCTGCGAGAAAGGGCGTCGGCGACCACATTCTCCTTACCTTTTTTATGCACCACAACGTAAGGAAACGTCTCCATAAATTCCACCCAGTGAGCATGGCGGCGGCTTAGATGGGCTTGACTCTTCAGATAGTTGATGGCCGCATGGTTCGAGTGGATAACGAACTCGCGTGGACACAGGTAGTGCTGCCATGTCTTGAGGACGCGAACTAACGCGTAGAGCTCCTTGTCATATGTGGGGTAATTCAAAGTGGCCCTAGTGAGCTTCTCGCTGAAGAACGCGATGGGCCTCTTCTCTTGGTGGAGCACTCCACCAATCCCCACATTTGATGCGTCACATTCCACTTCATCTGGGCCAGCGCGATAGGCAGCACGATTGGGAAGGGAGGCACCAGGCACCAAGTCAATTTGGTGCTCAATGCCACACACAGGTGGCCAGCCCTGGGGAAGTTCCTTTGGGAATAGGTCTGTGAACTCCTCGAGCAGCTCAGAGATCGCGCTCGGCAAAGCTTCCTGGATAGGGTTGTCTTATTGGCAACGCGTAGGCACTAAGAGGAAACATGGGGCCTTGCCATTCAAGGGGGCAGTGAGGTCGCTTGGCCGCGCCAATAGCAGCTTGTGCTCACAGGTCCCTTTCAACGTCTCGGGGTTTGACGCGGTCTTTGACCCTTCTTTGGAACGCGTTCTGTCACTTGACGCATTGTCGGTGGTAGCCTATTTGTTCCCACTTGAAGAATGCGTGGTACCGGGTTTCTGGGTCTTTGATGCCTCAATCGCCTTCTGTCTATCATGCTCAAACTGATCCTGTAAAATCTCATGTGAAGACATAGGTAAGAGCGTGACGCATTTCCCGTGGTAAGTAAACACATCAGTGTTTAAATACCCATCGAAGAACGCACTTGTCAAATTGCCATGGGCGCCCCAACGGAAGATGTGTGGCGTCCATTGCAATGACATCACAAAGGACAGAATCGGTATATTGACCAATGGAAAATGAAATGAGACATTGACGAGTTACAGTGTTACCAGAACTCGATGAAATCCATTGTAGTCCGTATGGTTGTGGGTGATGAGTGGTTGGCAGGTTGAAATGAGTGACCACCTTTTCATTAATGATGTTGCAACAGCTGCCTCCATCAATGATGACGCTCAAGGATGCGGTCTTCACCTTGCAACGCATGTGGAACAGATTCTCGCATTGATCACCAAGAGTGGCTTCCTTGACAGTGAGGAGACGTCGCATGACAAGGCTCAGAGTTGTGCCTTCATGCAACGCGGTGGCTTCATAGGTGTAAGCCTACTCGTCATCTTCGAACCCTTCATGGATGGTCTCAAGCGTGGTGTCTTCCTCCTCAAAAGATTCATAACCAGCGGAGATTGTGGAGAAGAGAACTTTCTTGTTGTTTGGGCAATTCCTCATGATGTGCCCTCTGCCTCCACACTTGTAGCATTCCATATCATGCATGCGTTCCTGGGTTGGTAATGTACCCCTTGGTGGTGGCGCGCGTGGAACACTGCTGGGTATTGTTGCGGTCTTTCCTTCTCTGTTGGCATTTGACGCGGTGGTTCCTGGGGGGAGGGCCGCACACATTAGTGGAAGGAATTTGACTAGTTTGAGTGTCATACCTTCTTTGGCCATAAGGTTGGTAGGGTCCTTGACGCTTTCGCACTATTTGATTGTGGAGTTCCATTGCCGTGTGCGTGAGCGTATTGAGGTCCTTGATGGAAAGGATCTCCAATTCGTCTCGGATATTGGTGTTGAGACCACTCAAAAACTTCGTCCTCATCGTGGAGGGAGCCACGCTAATGGACGCCTTGTAGTACATGTCCTCAAGTTGCGAGAAGAACTCAAGGGGGGTCTTCGAACCCTGTTTCGCCATGGCAATGTCCAGGCGCATTTGGTTCTTGTAATCTTGGGGCACGTACTTGAGTGTCATCACAAACTTGAGTTGGTGCCATTCAGTGAGAGGCACCAAGTTTCTCCTTATGCGATCATCCATAAATCGGTGCCACCAAACTCTCGCGGCACCTCGGAAGTGGACTGTGGCGGCGGCCACTTAGTCCTCTTCTTGAACTTGGCAATAGATCAAGGTGTACTCCATGGCCTGTAACCATTCAAAAAAAACTACAGGGTTGTATTCACCAATAAAAAATTCAATTTTTACCTTGATATCGTGGCGATTGAGCCTGGGCACATTGGCTTGAGGACTCTGTTGTAATCGTGGCGCTGAGATGTCCAAGGGGGCGTATGCGGGGCCTTGGGCCTATGGAAAGTGGGCATGCCTTTGCTGGTGCCTTCGCGCGCCAACATTGCCGCGATCATTGCCAAACGGGGCATGTTGCTCCATCCCCTGGGCGCGTTGGCGGCACTGGTGTCCTTGGTGGGGCGCGTCGCGGCGAACATCATAAGGCATGTCTTGCCTCCTCTGCATTTCATCGCGTCTATCGAAGGACGCATTGGGCATGTTTGCACCTTGGTTGAGCCTAGCTGGAGGGATCCAATCGGCTGGGAGGTCTTGCAACTCCATGGGATCACCGAGTGGGAGATAAAAATTCCCTGGATTGATCATCCCTGAGTCCTCCATCTCTTCATCATCAAACTCCTCGAACTCATCTTGGTGGAGAGGAGTGTGGGAGAAGTATCCATCTGAGCCATAGTGAGGCGTCTGTGTACTTTGGTGGCCCAGGTGGTCCTCCACGTTGAATGGAACTGGGGTGGGAGCATGGCGACGTTGACGCTGCACAGCGTCTTGGGCGCGATTGGATTGTCGCGACCGACCTTCGTCGCGTTCATATCGTCTGGTTCTGCCGGCTAGTGGTGTAGAGGCAATCTCGTGTTGGAGTCTTGTTCCTC
Organism: Rheum nobile; assembly: GCA_027886185.1. Classification (NCBI taxonomy): domain Eukaryota; kingdom Viridiplantae; phylum Streptophyta; class Magnoliopsida; order Caryophyllales; family Polygonaceae; genus Rheum; species Rheum nobile. Next base: position 1,273,269 of record WOAB01000685.1, on the reverse strand, counting down.
TGACTTTGTACCTATCATTGAAGTCATAAGGGTCAGAGTACTCACCATGGGAACCCTCGTCGCGATCAGAGTCACTTTCATCGCGGACTGGTGTTGCTTGGGGTGCATAGCGGTCGCGATGCGAGACATAGCCTTGGCGGCTTTCTATGACGGATTTGATCCGTTGAAGATGTGGTTGCAAGTTGGAGGACGAGGGCATCACTCCCTTGCCCTTGTCAACGCGTTGTTTGCTTGGCCCAGCTTCTGTTTGTCACGGTACGACTAGAGGATCCATGGGTATTTGCAAGGTTGGTGTGGGGTGTGCCAACGCAGCGCGTTCTTTGGCCTAGTATTCGGCAAGTTGGCGCGTAAGTTCCAGGTTCTCGCATTGTTCCTCCGAGAGCTCCAGAATGGGATCTTGTGGAGGGTTGGTGAGTGGAACCACCTCATGTTGCGCGATATATTGTTGTGGGGGGTGATTGTTGCCATCTCCTTGAACATTCCCACCAGTGGGTGCCATGAGGCTACCTATAAGAATATGTCCATCCATCGCGAGTAAAAATGCACAAAAGACAATATTAAACCAATGAACATGTAAGCACTCAACAAGTAGCAAGTGTTCACGTAGGTGAGCGCGTTCTTTTGGCCTTGAGGGCGGCTAATAGGCAAGCAAAGCAAGTGTGATATGCAAGCACAAAAGCAACGAAACCAAAAGAAAGAAGTCTTAACCACTTGCGTAAAGTACGCGTACAAACAAGACACACTTACACGCGTGACACTAGACGGTGGAGGGGTGAAGAAGATGAGCCTAGCCGTTGAGGGGAGAAGCTTGCCTTATTTTGGCTTTACTTCTCTTGTTTTAAAATGTCGCAAATTTTTTTTTTTAAATGCGACTTGACTTCTTTTTTTTTTGAATTTGAAATTCAAATTCGAGATCTTAGTCTTAAATGAAGATCGGATAAGAATTAAATGAAATAAAATAAAAATAAACGGCTAAGTAACTTAAGGAAAGAAATCGCGAGATTTGCGCGATAGGAGAGAGAAAGTTAATGCAGAGTTATTGCGGTCAACGCGAGAAAATATGGCCAGATATGCAAGCGAGATTTAGGCAATTAATTAAGGAAAGCAATCAATTAATTACGCAGATTTCATGCACAACAAATCACACTAATTTCGCGCGTGGATCAAGCAAATATTCGGCCAAGAGATGCTCTTGTAGAAACCGAAAGGACAAGCATGTGTTTGAAGAACAAAATTTCAGTGATTATGGCGGAAGCAAGGATGATGGGGGAGAAAAAAAATTCGTGAACAATTGAAAACTTGATAAGCGACTTACAAGATCAAAAACTCTGATGCTAGTTGATGCGTTCCTACTAGTGGTGAAGGATCTCTGATCTTGTTTGGGAAGCCGCGCGGGGTTGGAATGATGGAACGCGGTGTCTGGAGGATGGCGCATGAGGGAGAACGACTCGAAAGAGATCGAGCACTTGGCCGTAGTGTCGGCAGCGGAGGATATGGACTCGAGAGATCGTGATTGTCATAGCGTCGACAACGGAGGGGATAGACTCGAAAGATCGAGTGGTGGCCGTAGCGTCGGCGGCGGAGTGAAAGAGATGAGAAGTCAGACTTTGGAGGTGACGCAGATCTAAGAGAATGGAGGCAAATGGCTCTCGACAAGTAATCTTAGATTAAAATTATGCGTAACCTAGTAAAGAAGGTCGAGATGACCTTTTATAGTACATAGCGGGACTCGGATGGGCCGAGTCTCGCGAAATGGGCCAGCCCACGCGACACGCGTGGAACACACGCCCCAAAATAAAACTAAAATAATTAATGTCTCAAAAGATTACATTCAGTTCAAAAAGAACGCATTCATTGGATGGTTGAGAGAAGACAGACAGAGAACGCGTTCTCTGGGCTTGGTTGAAGACGCTTCAAAGAGAACGCGGTCTCTTGGGTGCCTTGGCTGGCGACAATGTGAGCAACCAAGGATTGCGTCGCATTGGCGATTGCTTTGGCGCGTGATCTTATGATTGGCCCCTCTGAGCGAATGCTCATAGCCTCTTCTTCCTCTGTGGCATTCATGGTGGGTAGGGGCGCATCATATAGGTACCATGCCGATTGGACACAGTAACGACGAACGCGGCGTTGACAACACAACCCAAGAACAACTGCCGTTGGCTCTACCCCAGGACCAACGCTTTCAAGACCCCCCACAACAAGATAACATCTTGGAGTTGACGGAGGATCAAATCTTGATCCAAGCACTTCGACAAGAGGTCGCAGCATTGAGAGCTCAACAACCAGTGGTACCCACCGCGCCAACTCCAACACCCCTGAGTGCTATGGACGCGCCGGCTCCACCAAAGGCCACCGATGCGGGTCCATCCAAGACTAGAGTGGACAAAGGCAAATGAGTCATGCCTTCCACTACCCATAATCAACCACAACTCAATCGTATACAAAGTGTCATTGAGATCGCCAAGGCTTCATCTCACACGCGGATCGATACGTGGCCGACGCCGAGCCCGCAGGCTTCGCCACCGGCTCCGACCACGACGCCGACTGTCAAGGTGAGTTCTCTGAACCCTACGATTTTGATGCTAGGTATGCCTCTCGGAGAGCAAGACGCCATGTGCCAGGCTCCGCGCCACGCGAAGGCCACCGTCGTCGAACCGACCTACCCGACGCGACGCCGAGAAGACCCAGTGGCCGTCCCAGTGGGCATACTGGACGCGATGATCATTTGAGAACACCACCTACCCAGCCCCGGAACCATGATGTCCGCGACCACCTTCGACACCAAAGTGTCTGAACACCGCGTTACGGATCGGATGGCTACGCGTCGATCACACCCAACGTCCAAGACGGCTTCGACGAATATGACGACGAAGAAATCGAGGACTCAGGTATGGTCAACCCTAATTTTTTTCACCCCCCTCTTGGAGATCCACTTGAATTGCAGGATCACCCTTCGGATTGCATACCTCCACCGCGTCTCTAGCCCCAAGGAGCACGCGTTCGTGACATTGGCGGTGAGCTCCGCGATGTTATGCAAAGGGACATTCGACGCGACAACTACGATGCCCAGCCGCGAAGACGTCAACGCGATGACGCCTATGTGCCAAGGGATGAGTACGTCCGCGAAGATCGCCAAGACCGCGATAGACGCCAGGTTGGACGCGATAGACCACATGGAGTGCGCGCCTTTGAGAATCCTCTCTACGACGCCGCGCCACACAACGCGTTCAACCAAGCACCTGTACAACCTCGATTCCAACGACACCAGGTCAAGGTAAAAATCGAGCATTTCTTTGGTGAATACAATCCCTCTGTTTTTCTTGAATGGGTGCAGGCTACAGAGTACACCCTTAGATATTGTCGAGTTCCACCTGAGGAGCATGTCGACGCTGCGATGCTTAACTTCCGAGGAGCCGCCCGCGTTTGGTGGCATAGATTTGAGGATGACTGCGTGCGTCGCCACAGGACCGGAATCACAGAATGGCATCAACTCATCTATGTGATGACCAAGAAATACGTGCCTCCAGACTATAGGAATCAAATGCGAATGGAAATAGCCATGGCTCGCCAAGGGTCGATGTCTCCACTCGAGTTCTTTTCCAAGCTTGAAGACATGTATTACAAGGCCAACATCTCCGTTGCACCATCAACTTTAAGGACCAAGTTCTTGAGTGGCTTGAACACAAATATCCGTGATCAACTAGAGATCTTGCCAATCAAGGATTTGAACACACTCACACATACAACGATGCAAATCCATGCACAAATCTCTCGCCGAAAGTCTTACACATATTCCAGTGGCCAACAAAGGTATTCTTCTAACCCTAGTGGATTACCTTCTACTCATGTTCGCCCTAGTGCATCTACCACAGCCGCGTCAAGCCAAGCCCCCAAGGCAAAGCCACTGCCGCCAGGCACCGCGCCGCGCCAGAACCCGCCAAGACAAGCTCAAGTGAGGCTAGATTTGATAGAGTTAAATTATTTGGAAATTTGTAATAATCATTGTAGAATAACTAATTAATAATTAGTAGGTATTTTGTTATTATATCTTTTTTCTTTTAATCCTACCCAACCGACCTATCTAAGTATATATCTATACTTCTAATCCTAAGTTACCCTAGATTGTTCATTCCTATGCCGCACCGTACTCAACCTCATCCTCCAATCTCCAATTCCTCAATCTCCAATTCATCCTCTGTTTTCATACTCCTTGGTAAGCTATCTATATATTATTCTTGTATATAGTTACCTTGATTATAACTAGTTTAGGTGTTTGATAATAGATTAGATCTTATTTAGTTTTATTCAATGAATCTGGAATTATAGACTGATGGGGCTTATTTGTTATTCAGATTTATCGGACTACGTTACTGAGCATGGAAATTAATGAAAATTTTACATGTGATATAGGTCTTATAGAATAACATCTCTGTAAAGTTTGGGATAATATGGATGCGTGGATTGATAATTAAAATTCAGATAAGTAGATTCAGTTTGTTTTGCATTTCTGGATTAGTGTTGAACTTTGAAAATTCATAACTATGTGTGTAGAAGGAGTTACCGAATCCATGAATAGTCATTAGAAAGCTTATGTTATGTACTGTATCATGGTATTTTGGTAGAATTTTATAGAACCTATAAGGTGGTGAAATCTGAGAAAAACCGTGAGCTATGGTTGTATGCTGAATCCTGAAAAGTCCTGATTTGCATGCATTTCTGGGTATTATGTAGAACTCGGAATTATATGAAACGGGTGACACTGGAAAGATAATGAAGTTAGAATTATGGTAAAATTAGTTATGTAATTTTTGGAGTTCGTTAGATAATTGTTTGAGAATTCATAAAGAACTTGCAGTGCTCAGAAATTCAGGACCTTAGCTTATTTCTTAGCTGTTCATGTTTGGGTGTCCTAAGTATTTTGGGATTAATTGTTATTGATTTCTATTCGTTAGGTTCCTAATCTTGTTCATTCCTACTCCGTTTCTTTTGGTGTCGGAAGTTTCTTCCTTGAGGTAAGTTCTTCTGGACTTACTTAGCTTTCGATTCTTATATGCGCTAGACTTGTAGACGGGGCATGTGGGGCCGTATTTTGGGAGACGACCCTAATTGTTAAGTGTGTTCTTTTAAATGATTTTTTGTAATGTTTTCAATTTGGTTTCCACCGGTACGGTTATGGGCATGGGGTAAGTCGTCGAGGAAGTGACCCCCAGGCATAACCATGTGGCGAGGTGGGGCCCCTTCTCAAAAGGTTAAATGTTTTGGCAAGTGCTCTAGTAGGGACTTAGCCGGGGTTAGAAGTTTAATGGTTGAAAATGGACAACGAGTAGAGTTGCGCACTGACCGTTGTGCCGAGATTGAGGCCGGAGGGTGCCAGGATTGGTGATCGTTCCGAGTTTTGAGATGATTGTTGAATGATCTAACTTACGATGTAATTATAGATCAAGTTGTGTTATGATATGATTGTTAAATGATTGGAGATGGGATATATTGTTGATGAACTCGAATTGATATGTGCTTATGTGCTTATGTACTTCTGTATATTTAATGTTCGTCTTTGTTATCTCAATTTGGTTATTGAGTATATTGATAGCTTTACTACTACTACTACTCCTAAAAGATATATATATATATATATATATATATGTTCACATAGACATCTTGTATTTTGGTTTTACTTCGCATGCTTTCTTATGCTTGTTTGGTTCATATTAGAATCGTTAGCTAATGTGATAATTGTTGTGGTTTTTAGGTAATGTTACAGGCGTGTTTGGCGCGCTAGAGGGACCCTTTCCGAATGATGGTGGCCCACCTCAACATGATGTGCCTTAGGATGGTTTCATCGGTTCGTTTGAGTTTGTTAGAGTTTACTTCTAGGAACCTTTCATTGGTCCTAGGAATAGTTGATATATCACTATAGTTTCAATCTTCCGCATCGTCCTTCTAGTTGTACTTTGGGTATTGCATACATGCTGGTTTTCATCGACACTATTTAATAATTATAAGTTGGATAGTTTTCATTATTTTCTCGTCGTGCCTTTGTTGGAAGGTCCAATTTAGTGATTTTGTTGTCAGACTAGGTCTGGTGGACCCATGTGTGGACCACTACCATGTAACTCCCCGGGTGTTTGGACGGGGTGTTACAGTAATCATGATCTTGTGAATATATTTAGAGTTATTACATGATATAATATATTGAGACGAGATAATGTCATGGTTGAGAAAATGGATCGACTATCCTAAGAGTAGTTTCGAGGACGACATAATTAAGGATACTAAGCTCAAGTAGTGAGGTAAATGTGAAAATCGATTCCTCTATCTTAGTAGTGCTAGTTTTAGGGTCGAATCTATTTTTAAGGGGGTAATATTATAATAACCCACATTTTATCATAAGGGTATTAATGTAATTTTTTAATATTTTATTTTGATAGAAATAAAAGTTATGAAATTTATTTTACTTCTTTTAGAGGAGTAATTTAAATTTTCATTCACTTATGTTCAAAGGTTGGATTGTGATAATTATTGGGTACAAATTATCAAAAGGGTTATAATAGTATGGTAGAAATAAATAATTAAGTATAACCATGAATGTGGTTTTGGAATTTTTTGATATATAATAAAGGTTATAAGAATTATTATGTATATCCATGAGAGGATAAAATAATAATTAACCTAAGTAGGTTACCTTTTTAAGTCATGGAATAATTAAATTATGTTAACTTATGTTAATATTAATTTAAATAAAATTATCAAGTTAACTTAAAGCATTAAATTAAAAAGAACAAAATGTCAAGTAATATAAGGTTAAAATATGATAAAATGCCATTTAAATTTTAGAATTAACTTACTCTAAAATTGCATCCTTCATAAATTTGGATTAAAATAATTATGTAAACTTAGAATAATAAAATAAATAAGTTTGGGTAAATTTTGTAATTTTTGAAAAGTGAAATAAGGGCACTTTTTCCACAACTTTAGAAAGTTGGGCAAAAATGCCCAATTAAGCCAATACATGGGGCCGATTGCAATTTGTAGAAAATGGGTGTTGTCTTCAACCTCCCACCTCTATACATGGAAACTCAATTTCCCTGGAGGATTTTGGGTACCAAAAATTTGAAATTGGTATACTAAATCATTGGGCATTATTAGAAAACCAATATATTGCATCTAGACACAAGAATTGGGTGGATTCATCCCAATTAAATCCGGATTTCATCCGGAAAGGCAACAAGATCCCTAAAAACGCATTTTCATTGTAGAAGGAAATTGAGATCCGATTCGGGCTCGTTTTGGGCAAAATTTTATATCAATCTGTAGGGTTATGTAAGACCTATCCAACCCCTATAAATATTCATTCACCCATTGCGTATATTTATCCAATTTTAAGCCGTAAGTTTTCAACAGTCCCCAAAACGTTCGTGCACTTGAAGAATCTTTTTCTCCCCCAACTCGGCACCTCTAGTTACAGGTTAGGTATCAAAATCTTTGTCTTGAAGTCTAGTTTCCAGATCCACAAACCACGCAACATTTGGAGTTCGGACGCGGGAGATACAAAGCTAACAACGAGAGGGTGTCAACAAGAACGAACCGAACATATTCGGTAATGGAAAATTCGTACCTCTATTCGGTTTTTGATCCAATTAATTATAATTATGTATGCTAATTGGTGTTAATTAGATACATACTAGATTAATGTAATTTTATAAGTATTAAAATTAAATTAATTATATCTTATGATGTTATCTTAAATTGTAAGTTGTTAAGGAATAACACTACAATTGTGTGATGTGTTGGGGTAATTGAGATTATAAATAAATTGAGCAATTTATTTATTTATGCTATGATTACTTAGAATATACGACTAATTGATTTTAGTATCTTATAAATAGTCGTTTCATCGAAAAGCCTTGAAATTGATTTATTTAGAGTTAAACAAATTCAATTAAAAAAATAAAAAATTGTGACTTGTATCCTTCAAATGTCGTTATTGAATAATTATCTAATCATTATGTATTTATTTAAGCATAATTGTTTCGATTAAAGCCTTGTGTGGCTTTGGACTTTATAGTCTGAGGTCACTGGCGTGTGGCACTACCGGCGTAAGTCGGGGGAGTTACAAATGTGGTATCAGATCAATGGTCTTAAGATTCTTGACCTATTATTAGGTTTGAGAATTTTCAAAATTATTTTCAAAACAATTTAAAAAATTATTTTCAAAATATTTTATTTAAATTGTTAGTATTAAGTTAAGGTTTTAAAAATGGCTTTAAGTCTAGAAAATTTTAAAAAGTAATGGTCTAGTTATTAAAACATTAATATTAATAGTTATTTTCTAACAATGGTAGTATAAAGGATTGAAATTATGTTTATAATTATAAAGGTGTAGTTTCGGGATTGATAACTTTACATAAAGAAGTGATAAAATTTGTGTTTCTTATTATGACGAAACTTATAATTTTTTGGTTTATATAATAATAGCGTTTTAACGAGTAATTTTAAATTCATTTAATGATTTCAAAGTGCAGTTTTGAAAGTGGTAGTGGATTTTAATAAGATAATGTTGGTAATTTAATTATGCAAGCATTAAATTTATAAATAATTTGTATTATAAAATGATAAAGGTGTGAAGGGATAACTTAAAGTGTGATCTAAAATATTTTTAAGTGTGTTTTCAAACTTCTACTAGCTCCGATTCCGTTATGCAATCCGTAGATCCATTCATAAGAATCTCTCTATATTCTTGGAATAATGTCAAGTTGGTTATTGACATTATTTATTTCTTCTATTCGAGTTGACGAGCGTTGTCTCGTGAGTTTGATTTTGTCACAATTCCTTATTTATAAGGAATTAAGTGTGTGTAGTTAATGCTCTATGGAGTTTGAGATTTATTTCTCATGTGTATACTCCAACTTTGGTTGTGGTAAAATTCTTGTGGTGAGCTAATATAAAGCTTAAATACTAAATTGTGAATTTTATAATTTATTCATTTAAGTGAATAAATTGTTGAGAAAAATATAAATCATGAAGAGTTGTCTCTCCCTAAAGAATTGTAATCTAACACGCTTGATGTTTTAAAATATTAAACATGTAGCGATTTAAATGTGAGGATTTTACATGAGTGTGTCGTTTATAAGGCTGGTGGTATAACACTTTCTGGGAAGATTACGTTATGAAGCTATTGTATTGGGAGAAAGCTCACTTAAATTTAAAGGTTATAGTATAAGGATAAGTTATTATTAGGGGTGTTCAAAAATAGACCGGACCGGAAATGACCGGACCGGTGAAAATACGGTCCGATCTCCGGTCCAGATAATTTCCTTAATCCGGTCCGGTCCGGTCCAAACCCGGAAAAAAACCGATCCAGACCGGTGGGCCGGATTTTTTTTAATTTTTTTTTTTAATTTATATGTTTTTTGGGAGATTTATATGTATTTTTTTATAGATTTTTTATTTATTTAATAAGTTAGGAGTATATATGTTTTTTAGATATTTTTTTAGATATTTTTTTTTATAGATTTTAAATAAGAATTTAATTTTTATTTCTTTTAAATAAAATCCGGTCTAAACCGGTCCTGGACCGGACCGGACCGGAACTGGACCGGACCGAATAGGTCCGGTCCGGTCTCCGGTCCAGACTTTTGAAAAAATTCGATCCGGTCCGGACCGAATGAACACCCCTAGTTATTATGAGGATTTCGATAAACTAAAAGGATGTAGTAAAGGGATTTGTCTGATGTGTGCTTAAGGAATAAAACAAGAAATGTTACCCATGTATATCTATGGAAGGGTTAGAAAAGATCGAAAGTGATTGATTTTGTTGGTGATAAATCAATTATCAAAATGATATTTTGAGGAAATTAGAGTAATATCTTATGTGACTCGTTTTGTGAAAGAATTACAGAATCTTAAAGGTTTTATTTAAGTTTGAGATTGATTTACGAAATGAGTTAAATTTGTCTTGGAAAGATTGTCATTTAGAGATGGCATAAGAGCCAAACTTGATTAAGATAAATAATGGAATTGTGGGATGTACCTTTAAGGAATTAGAGGATGTAATGTTTCGAGGTTACTAAAATTTGATATTCGGGTTATAGGTGAGATTAATGTATGAACTTTGGGATGTGATTATAAAGAGGAAACTGGAAGAAATAAGAAGTGTTCTTATGCTTAAGGTACATTAAGATCATTATGATGATTTTGGAGACTATTATCCTAAGGTAGTCATGATCTTGTGGATATATTATGAGTTATTACATGATATAATATATGGAGATGAGATAATGTCATGGTTGAGAAAACGGATCGACATTCCTAAGAGTAGTTTTGAGGACGACATAATTAAGGATACTAAGCTCAAGTAGTGAGGTAAATGTGAAAACCGATTCCTCTATCTTGGTAGTGCTAGTTTCAGAGTCGAAACTATTTTTAAGGGGGTAGTATTATAATAACCCTCATTTTATCATAAGCGTATTAATGTAATTTTTATTTATTTTATTTTGATAATAATAAAAGTTGTGAATTTTATTTTATTTCTTTTAGAGGAGTAATTTAAATTTTTATTAACTTAAGTTCAAAGGTTGGATTGTGATAATTTTTTGGTACAAATTATCAAATGGGTTATAATAGTATGGTAGAAATAAATAATTAAGTATAACCATGAATGTGATTTTGTGAAATTTTTGATATATAATAAAGGTTATAAGAATTATTATGTTTATTCATGAGAGGATAAAATAATAATGAACCTAAGTAGGTTACCTTTTTAAGTCATGAAATATTTAAATTAAGTTAACTTAGGTTAATATTAATTTAAATAAATATATCAAGTTAACATAAGGTATTAAATTACGGAGAACAAAATGTCAAGTAAGATAAGGAAAAAATATGTTAAAATGTCATTTAAATCTTAGAATTAACTTAATAAAAAATTGCATCATTCATAAATTTGGGTTAAAATAATTATGTAAACTTAGAATAATAAAATAAATAAATTTGGGTAAATTGTTTAATTTTTTAAAAGTAAAATAAGGGCACTTTTTCCACAACTTTATAAAGTTGGGCAAAAATGCCCAATTAAGCCAAAACATGGGGGCCGATTGCAATTTGTAGAAAATGGGGGTTGTCCTTAACCACCCGTCTATATACATGGAAACTCAATTTCCATGGAGGATTTTGGGTACCAAAAATTAGAAATTGGTATACTAAATCATTGGGCATTATTAAAAAACCAGTATCGACACAAGAATTGGATGGATGCATCCCAATTAGATCCGAATTTCACCCGGAAAGGCAACAAGATCCCCAAAAATGCGTTTTCATTGTAGAAGGAAATTGAGATACGATTCGGGCTCGTTTTGGGCAAAATTTTATATCAATCTGTAGGGTTTTGAGAGACCTATCCAAACCCTATAAATACCCCTTCACCCATTGAGTATATTTATCCAATTTCAAGTCGTATGTTTTCAGCAGTTCCCAAAATATTCGTGCACTTGCAAAAGCGTTTTCTCTCCCAACTCGACACCTCTAGTTACGGGTTAGGTATCAAAATATTCATCTTGAAGTCTAGTTTCCATATCCGCAAACCACGCATCATTTGGTGTTGAGGGAGATACTAAGCAAAAAACGAGAGGGTGTCGACACAACGAACCAAACGAATTTGGTAATGGCTAATTCGTACCTCTATTCGGTTTTTTATCCAATTAATCATGATTATGTATGCTAATTGGGGTTAATTAGATACATACTGGATTAATAAAATTTTATAAGTATTAAAATTAAATTAATTATATCTTATGATATTATCTTAAATTGTAAGTTGTTAAGGAATAACACTACAATTGGGTGATGTGTTGGGTTATTTGAGATCATAAATAAATTGAGTAATTTATTTAGTTATGCAATGATTACTTAGAATATACAACTAATTGATTTTAGTATCGTATAAATAATCGTTTCATCGAAATGCCTTGAAATTGATTTATTTAGAGTTAAATAAAATCAATTAAAAAAATATGGACTTGTATCCTTCAATTGATATGATCAAGGATTGAGGGGCCTTTCGGTGGAAGGAATTGCTCATCGACGCCTACGAACACAAGGAATCCAGATCCGGTGATGAGCGGTGCAAGCGGTTTGGAAATGGTGTTGAATGGAGTTGTGGTTGCAATCGGAGATGGAGATGGATTGGTGGACTGGATAGGTGATTCTTCTGGCTTGGATGTGACACACCAAACGAAGAAGAAACAAGGCGGTAAGCTTGAGATACAACTCACTCAAGATCACCAATGAAAACTTGATTTTACTCACAAGCAATGGAAAGACGAGGAGGGGAAATTGGCCAGACTAACTCTGATTTTCATATGATTCAATGTTAGAAATTACAAGTTCCATGCAACCTTTTATGAGCTGCAAAAGAAAACAAAGAAAAACCGAGCTAATTCTACCACTACACGGCCCACTACTTAGGCACTCTTCTAACCACTACTTGGTTATTTTTAGGGAATTAAATGCTGGAAAATAACACTTAAAAACCTGGTCCTAGGAATGTCATGAATGCATAAAATTAACATAATTCAAATCATACAAATACGGAAGACTTTGGCAATGAAGAACGCCGCTCCTACGCACCCGGGCGCGCCTTGAGTAGAGTCACTGGCTCAATGGCAGCTTGTCTCAGCGCAACATGGCTCATAAGGCCCTCCTTGAGCTAGTGATGAAGTTGCTTGGCTCGGGCGCGAGTGATGGCCCCTGGTGGAGACTGTTCATCGGACTCCAATATTGAGACCCTAGCGGTGCCGTGCGGAAATATAGGATCTTTGAGTTTGGCGGGCGCAAGTTCACTTCCCTCGACATTCTTGGTTACAATGGACTCATGTGGTGCCAAGGAGCCAATGGACGGCCTGGAGTCCGAGCCAAGTTGATCGGTGACCGAAGGAATGGAAGAAGGGTCCTCGAGCGCCGGCGTTGGATTAGGGTTTACGGCTGGCGCTTCCAGAGCTTCTGGGCTTGAGTCATCTTGTTCCCCTTCACTTGCATCTTCTTCACTTGTGTCTTGGTCCCTTGGCTTGTCTTGATGGGACTTGGTCACATCATCCTCCCTCTCTTGAAAGGGATTCGACCTAGAATCCAGCTCGTAAAGGTCATCGTCTTCATCCACCAAGAAAGGAACCAAGTCAGCCGCGTTGAAGACATCATCAACACCATAGGAAGGCGGCAGATCCAGCTTGTATGCATTGTCACATCATCCTCCCTCTCTTGAAATGGATTCGACCTCGAATCAACTTAGAGTTGCGGAGTGTTGGAAAACGCTCTTTCCTCAAGTGCACCCAAACCAGATCACCTGGTTCAAAGAGAACCTCCTTGCGTCCCTTGTCTGCCTGCCTTTTGTATTGCAATGTCCTCCTTTCAAGCTGCATCCTTGTCTCCTCATGCAGCCGTTGAATCCTTGTAGCCTCTTCCGCACCCTCTTTGCTCTCATGGTCCTTGATGGCATACGACAATAGCTCAAGTGGTGTTGTTGGATTGCGCCCATACACCACTTCAAATGGGGTCTTCTTTGTTGACGTGTGGACAATCCTATTGTATGCAAACTCAATGAAGGAGAGGCTATCTTTCCACCTGCGCAAGTTAGTTTACAAAATAGTTCAAAGCAAAACACCAAGGGTTTGGTTGACTACCTCAGTTTGTCCATCCGTTTGAGGATGACAAGTAGTGGAGAATAGAAGTTTTGTCCCAAGCTTGGCCCATAAGGTCTTCCAAAAGTAGCTTAGGAACTTCACATTTCGATCTGAAACAATAGACTTAGGAACTCCATGCAATCTCACAACTTGATCAAAGAATAGGTTAGCAACATGAGATGCATCATCAGTTTTATGGCATGCAATTAAATGAGCCATTTTGGAGAACCTATCTACCACAAGAAATATGGAGTCCCTCCCTCTCTTAGACCTAGGTAACCCCAAAACAAAATCCATGGAAATGTCTTCCCAAGGTACTTGAGGTATTATAGGCAAATGAGTATAGAGACCATGGGGTTGCACTTTAGATTTAGCATGCAAAGGCTTCTTGCACTAGAATCCGCCTAATAGAACCCTTAGGAATGCATAGTTTATGACCTTTGAATAAGAAACCCTCATGCAAATAATATTGATCCTTGCTACCCGTAGACACACATGCAACAAATATATCACAAAAATCAGAATCACATGCATAAAGTTTCTTCATGAAAGAAAAGCCTAACAACCTATCATCCAAAAGAGTTAAAAAAGATTACCTCCGGGATAGTGCATCAGCCACCACATTGTGTTTTCCATTATTATGTTTGATGACATAAGGGAAAGACTCAATGAATTCGACCCACTTGGCATGTCTTTTGTTCAGCTTGCTTTGCCGCTTTAAGTACTTCAATGCCTCGTGGTCGGAATGGATCACAAACTCCTTGGGCAACAAGTAGTGTTGCCACACTCTACGCATAAGGATCAATAGCTCTTTGTCATAGGTGGGGTAATTCAACTCAGCCCCACCTAATTTCTCACTAAAATAGGCTATTGGTTTGCCTCTTGCATGAGCACACCTCCTAGACTTATGCCCGACACATCACATTCTATTTCAAAAGTCTTATCAAAGTTAGGCAATGATAGAAGTGGTGCGTGTGTGAGCTTAGATTTAAGGGCGGCAAAGGCTTCCTCTTGTGCAATTTCCCACTTGAAAACCACTCATTTCTTGGTGAGCTCGGTGAGGGGCGTAGCCAAGGTGCTAAAGTCCCTCACAAACCGGCGGTAGAAGCTAGCCAAACCAAGAAAGATACGGACTTGAGTTATAGTTGTAGGTGTAGGCCATTCATGTATAGCTTTCACCTTCTCTTCATCAACTCTCAAGTCGTCCTTGCACACTACATATCCAAGAAATACCACATGATCTAAATAGAAATGGCACTTCTTGAAGTTGGCGTACAACTTTTCCTTTCTAAGGACTTCAAGAACCCTCCTAAGGTGTCCAACATGCTAATTAAAATTATGGTTATACACTAAGATATCATCAAAGTATACAACCACAAACTTACCAAAAAGTGGCCTTAGGACATGGTTCATGAGCCTCATAAAAGTACTTGGAGCATTGGTTAGACCAAAAGTGTTGTGCGTAAGCACATGCCAAGATCCGTACGATACAAGACGAAGGGCGCCAAGACTTTGGTTTAGCACCTTCTCGGCTAAGCTTTCAAGAATAGGATATTTGATGTGTTTGATTGTGACTCTAAACAATAGCTTGATGGAGATTTGACTTAAAAAAAAAGGGAAATGGATATAACTCTCATGAAAGAATTTCATGAAGAGTTTGGGATAAGTATCTCACGACCCTTGGATGCAACTCACCAAGAACCATGAGACGAGGTTGAACACTCATGGATACGACACACCATGATCACCCAACCGCCTTCGGATATGACACACCAAAAGGGTTTCGGATATGACGCACCGAAACAAGACTAAGGGTTCAAGGATAGGTACCACCTCGGAAACCATCGTCATGAAGCTTAATATGAAACAAACTCTCGTGTTTATACTACAAATCAAGCTTACCGAATACAATGCTCTCGGCTACCATTATATAGGTGCCAACATGAAATACGTAAATTGCAAATTAATTAATACTAACTACCCACTAACCTAGGCATAACTTAGGCCACTAGGTAGACCACTAACTAGCTAAAACTACCTAGCTAATTAACGTAAAATGGAAATAACAAAACAACAAAACACAATTCAAATATCTTCCCAAATAACCCTCACGTCCTTGTATGGCTTGTTTGATCTTCATGGTGACAAGGGTTGGACGTGTGCATGAGGCTCCACCGGTCTTTGGACGATCTCTCGCTTTTGTGAGGCTCTTGATGGGATCCGTGATCACATCATTCTCCTCTCCTTGAGGAAGATTCGACCTCGAATCTTTGTTGGTCCGCCTCACAATATCGATCACGTTGACGCTCTTCATCTTCTCGACTGGACGTTAGAATAGGGGTCCGTTTGATGCGGTGGAGTTGACGACAAGGGTGGTGGCGGTCGTCGTGAAGAAACGTCGGAGTGCTGCACTCGGCGTCGCCGGATTGGAGCTTTGGTGGACGTGCAACAGCTTGGTGTGAGAGTTGGGTGAGGGTTGATTAATTAGCTGGGAGCAGCAGCTTTAGGGAGGGTTGGGGACGTGGGATAGTTTGATTTGTTGGAGGGGGAGACTTTGTAGGAAACCGTCAACTTACCTCCACAAATCAAGGGTTCGGTTGGGTTGGGGAAGCGAAGGCTGTGAGTCGGCGTATGGGAGGTATGTTGCCGAATTTGAAAAGGAGGGAAAATAGGGAAATTTGGTTGGGCTGGTAGGATAAGATCTAGGGAGATCTTATGGGTATTGGGTGGGGTAATCAACTGAAGGCCTATTTTCACTCCTCTCTTTTTTTTTCTTTTTTTTTTGTATTCCATACCCAACTAATTAATACTATTTAAGAGGGTAGGAATAAGGTTTGGGTCGTGGGCTAGTGTGGTGATGTGAAACGTGTAGGATCTAGATCTAGCAAGCTCGATTCCTCGTCCAACTCTTGACTCTCGACCTTGTTGAATGTCAACAATGCTCCTCTACGACGGCTTGGCGATGGCGCAAGGATGTGTCGTAAGGTGAAATCAACAACCAATGGAATTGATTGAAGGTCTCGAGAAGATGATTGTTTTGAGATCGATCTAAGTAACCAAAGAATGAAGTTGTGACGCCTAAGAACCAAAGAAGGAGTGAAAACTCTACTTGGCAATTTGATTCAATATGATTAAGCGTGCTTGTGAAAGAACTAACAAAGAGTACTTAAGGAGGCAGCCAAGCAAGGCTGCGTTTCTAACCTAAAAAGATTAAAACTAACCCTAACGTAACAAATTGCAGCATATCTTTATTTATGGATATATTTCCATAAATAAAGATCTTATTTCCTAAAAATTCAAATGTTCTCCAAAAATTATGAAATTTTAACACAAGATGTGTAAATGCGTAACCAAACTACGCTCCAAATTTCAGATCAAAACTCCAAGGAAAAAGGCACAAACGTCGGGCTTGAGTGCCAGACAGTACCATGGTCGACGCCGGGTTGCGTGATGGGCAAGGGTATGGCATTGGCCTGTTTGGATCACTTGGAGGGCTCGCCTTGGTGTGGGGTCAGTCTAGGGTGGTAGCTGGGGTTCTTGGCATCACAGCTGGCCGGTAGGTGGTGGAAGGCGATGCCGTCTTGGGTGGTTGCCAGGCGGTGGCGTTTGGTTGCCGATGCAGGTTCAATGTTACAGCTGGGCGTCGGCCGCAGCTCCTGGGTACTCGAGCTGATTAGGCATTGTTGGGGCGCCGGTGACTTAGACAAGGACAAGGTGGAAAGTGTCCATGTCTTAGCTAATGTTGATGAGTCTTCCACATCTAAAGCCATGTTCCTTGTGACGATGCTTTGTGTTGCTCTTGCTATGGCTCGTGCCTTGCTCCTAGTTATGGCACCACCACTTGGTAGTGTCATCTCTTATAGTTCCTCCTTGGCACTCATGGTTGTAGTGGACTCATCACCCTCCCCTTCTTGAATGAGGCTTGTCCCTAAGCCTCCATCTTCATCATCGTCTCCTGTTGACACAAAAGGAAGCAAGTCACTAACATTGAAAGTATTAGAAATAGCACCATATTCACTAGGGAGGTCGAGTTTGTAAGCATTGTCTCCAATCCTTTGGATGACTTTGAATGGTCCATCCCCCCTAAGATGTAGCTTGGTGCACCTTTTCGATGGGAACCTCTCTTTCCTTAGGTGTAGCCACACCATGTCCCCTACTTCAAAGATGAGTCTTTTTCTTCCTTTGTTGTGTTGCGCCTCATATTGCGCAGCTCTTCTCTCCAATTGAAGTTTGGTTCTCTCATGCAACTCCTTGATGTACTCGGCTCTCTTTACAGCAGTCAAGCTCTCGCCTTGGCCAAGGGGCTTCGGCGCCATATCAAGAGGTGTTAATGGCTTTCTTCCATAAACCACTTCAAAAGGACATAGCTTGGTGGCTGAATGTGTGGACCTGTTATAAGAAAACTCAACAATAGGCAAAATATCTTCCCACTTGCGTGGATTAGCTCGAAGCATAGCCCTAAGTAAAGCTCCTAATGTCCTATTAGTCACCTTAGTTTGTCCATCAGTTTGTGGGTGATAGCTAGTACTAAAGATCAAACAAGTACCGAGCTATCCCCATAATGTCTTCTAGAAGTAAGACACAAACTTCGCATCCCTGTCACTAACAATAGTCCTAGGCAATCCATGCAATTTAACAATATTATCAAAAAACAAAGAAGCTATGTCAGAAGCATTGTTAGTTTGCTTGCAAGGAATGAAGTGTGCCATCTTCGAAAACATGTC
The DNA here is from genome assembly GCA_027886185.1 of Rheum nobile. Taxonomy (NCBI): domain Eukaryota; kingdom Viridiplantae; phylum Streptophyta; class Magnoliopsida; order Caryophyllales; family Polygonaceae; genus Rheum; species Rheum nobile. The sequence continues at coordinate 1,254,872 of WOAB01000685.1, read as the reverse complement.
TACTACCACAAAGATCGAGTCCCTCCCCTTCTTAGAAGTTGGCAATCCCATCACAAAGTCCATGGAAAGATCTTCCCAAGGTGCATCCAGAATGGGCAATGGAGTGTACAAACCATGGGGACTTGATCTAGACTTGGCCTTGTTGCACGTGACACATGCTCTACAAAACCTTGTCACTTGGCGAACCATCTTAGGCCAAAAGAAGTTCTCCTTCAATGCAGCCACGGTTTTTGTGATTCCAAAGTGGCCACGGTTCTCATGAGCTTCTTGGATGAGGCGCCCTCTTATAGAACATCGAGGAATGCATAGTTTCCCTGCCTTAAACAAATAGCCCTCATCCACAAAAAACCCGTTGGTCTCGCCAATAGTCATACAAGTGTTATAAATTTCAGCAAAGAAATCATCTCTAGCATACAATTCCTTTATCATGCTAAAACCAAACACTTGTGCATCTAGTTGAGTAAGCAATACATACCTTCGAGAAAGGGCGTCAGCTACCACATTCTCTTTGCCCTTGATGTGCTTTACCACATATGGAAAGGTTTCCATGAATTCAACCCACCTAACATGTCGTCGACCTAGTATAGCTTGTGCTTTCAAGTATGCTAAAGATGCATGGTCAGTGTGAATCATGAATTCCTTTGGCCACAAATAATGTTGCCATGTTTTCAAGACACGAATTAATGCATACAATTCCTTGTCATAAGTAGGATAATTTATCAAAGCACCAGACAATTTTTCACTAAAAAATGCTATGGGGCGTTTTTCTTGAAAGAGTACCCCTCCTATGCCATGGTTAGATGCATCACATTCAACTTCAAAAGTCTTTGAAAAATCAGGCAATTGTAACAATGGTGCAGCACATAAAGCATTATTAAGGGCATTAAAAGCTATTTCATGCTTATCATTCCATTCAATAGAACTAGCCTTCTTTGTAAGCTCATGCAAAGGCGCAGCTATGGTAGAAAAATCCCTAACAAATCTCCTATAGAAACCTGTAAGGCCAAGAAAACTTCGTACCATAGTAGGGGTGGTAGGCGTAGGCCACTCCATGATCGCCTTTATCTTCTCCTGATCAACTCGAATTCCATCCTTGCTCACCACATAGCCTAAGAACATGGTGTGGTCGCTGCAGAAGTGGCACTTCTCCAACTTAGCATACAATGCCTCATTTCTTAAGCACTCCAAAACCTGTTTTAAGTGACCCATATGCTCATCAAGGCTGCGTGAATACACAAGAATATCATCAAAGTAAACAACAACAAATTTCCCTAGAAACTCTCTAAGCACATGATTCATTAAACGCATGAAAGTTGAGGGAGCATTAGTCCAACCAAATGGCATTACAAGCCATTCATACAACCCATATTTTGTCTTGAACGCAGTCTTCCATTCATCCCATTCCTTCATTCGGATTTGGTGATAGCCACTCTTAAGATCTATCTTAGAGAAAACGCAAGCACCATGCAATTCGTCCAACATGTCGTCAAGTCGAGGAATGGGGTGCCTATACTTGATGGTGATGTGGTTGATAGCACGACAGTCCACACACATTCTCCAAGTCCCATCTTTCTTTGGCACCAAAATAACTGAAACCGCACAAGGGCTCAAAGACTCGCGCACATAGCCTTTTTTCATCAACTCTTGCACTTGTCTTTGAAGCTCGTGTGTCTCTTCAGGGCTGGCTCTATATGCAGCTCAGGTAGGTAGTGACGCTCCCGGGATGAAGTCTATTTGGTGCTCAATGCCTCTTAACGGTGGCAATCCTTGTGGTAGGTCATCCGGCATCACATCTTTGAATTCCTGCAATAGCGAAGTAATCGCAGGGGGTAAGGGCATAACATTGTCCTCCATTTTAATAGAAGCATTGGGGATGACAAGAAAACATGGAGAACTTCCCTGAATTATTGGCTCAATGTCTTGCTTCCTTGCTAGAAGCAATCGTTGCTCACAAGTGCCTTGAATCTTTCCCCGGTGCTTTGAATTTTCTACACCATTTTTGTGGGTGTTTCCTTGGGGCATGGCATCCTTATGGTCATTCTTAGGTCCTGCAAAACTTTCTGAATTTTTAGCTAACGGAATATGGAATGATTGAGGGGCACTTACCTTGCCTTGTGAGGCACCGAAGCCATAGGGGCTGGCCGGGATTGCACTCGGCGCTGCTCGCTGAGTACTCGCAGCCTTGCGCTCGGTGTCCTTCCTGGACAAGCGATTGTGAGCTTCTTCTTGTGAGGTTAAGGCAGTTTCTTTGAGGGCCTTTTGGCGCGCCCTTTCCATGGTGTCCTTCACTATTTCATGGGGCGTCATTGGGTTCATTGTCACTCGCTTTCCTTCATGGATGAAAGTGTATGTGTTGAGGAAGCCATCATGCATTGCCCTCTTGTCAAACTGCCATGGTCTACCAAGTAAAAGATGTATAGCATGCATAGGAACTACATCACAAAGAATAGTATCTTGATAATAACCAATAGAGAAGGTGAAGTGGCATTGCCTTGTTACCACATCACTATTACCTTCACTTAGCCATTGAAGGTTGTATGGTTGAGGGTGTGGGCATGTTGGCAACTTGAAATGATCAACGACTTTGGAGTTCAATATGTTGCAACAAGAACCACCATCTATTATCACACTCAAAGAGACATCCTTGACTCTACACTTGGTATGGAAAAAGTTATCTCTTTGATCTCTTAAATCTCCTTCCTTGACCGTAAGGACTCTTCTTGTTACCAAATACAAGGCTTGGATGCCTTCATCTTCAACGACATTGCACTCAAAGTCATCTTCTTCCTCATAGGTTCGGTCAATGTCTTTATCTTTTTCCTCCTCAAAGCTTTCATAGCCATTTTGTTGTGTGAAGAGGACCTTCTTTTGGTTTGGACAATTTCTCATTATGTGTCCTCTTCCTCCACACTTGAAGCATGCTTGTTCACTAGCTCTTGGCTGACTTGGTGTCGGTGCTTGCCTTTGACCTTTAGGTGCCTCGGTTGGCGCCGTAGTAGTGTTTGTTCTAGGCTGCGCACTAGTAGAAGAATTAGGCAAAAAGGAGGAAGTTTTAGAGTTAGAATTCTCATACCTCCTTGAACTATTGTTGTTCCATGTCGAGTTCTTCTTCCGAAATTGTTGCTCATGTAATTGAGTCACTGCATGCACCAATTTGTTGATGTCTTTGATAGGAAGAACCTCTAGTTGATCTCTAATAGCAATGTTGAGGCCACTAAGGAATTTCGTTCTCATGCAGTCCGGTGTTGTAGCAATTCCGGCCTTGTAGTATATGTCATCTAGCTTTGCATGAAATTCAGCCGGGGACAAGCTTCCTTGCCTAGTCAAAGCAATCTCAAGTCGCATCCTATTCTTGTAGTCCTCCGGTACATATTTCTTCGTCATGACATGCACTAGTTGGTTCCAAGTCTCCACTGGTCTCCATCCTCTCTTTTGTCGCTCCAAGAGATATCTATGCCACCATGATCTTGCAGCCCCTTTAAAGCTCATCATAGCCAGTAGGAGTTTCTTGTACTCATTGTATTCGCAAGTATCCAAGGCGTACTCTGTAGCTTGTTTCCAATCAAGAAAAGTAGAAGGGTTAAATTCACCAAAAAAATCATCGATTTTTACCTTAATTGTTGGGCGAGACACCCTTAGAGGGGGAGGAAGGTCGTCCTCATATTGGTTGAAGTGCCGTGGTGGAGGCTGCCTTCTGTTGTAGTTCCTCGGTGTGCCAAATGGAGGCACTTGTGCTTGTGGAGGGAAGCGCTTGTCTCTCGGCGCATGTCGCCCTTGGCGCCGAGGCTGCATCCATGGAGGCCTAGGGAGGATTTGGTAATGGCCTGCATTGCCTCGATAGTCATTGGTACCTAGGTCTCGGCGCCTCTCTTCACTCCTGCGACCTTGTGGTTCCGGGAGGTAGTCCTCTCCATGTTGTTGAAGCTCGGTGGGCTCTTCAAGTAGAGGTTAGTTATGGCCTCGGTTGGCCACATCTTCAAGGTCATATTCATCTTCACTAAACTCCGCCATTGGAATAGGTGAAGGTGATCTTTGTCTTGTCCTTGTAGCTGGCTCCGAGTTGTACCTAGGCAATTGAGATCTTTGTTGGCCTCTCCTGCACCTCCTTTGTTTGGCATAGTCGTTAGGATCATAAACATTGTACATGTCATCTCCTCCTAGGTACTCATCTCCTTCATCCAATTCATACTCATAGACTTGATCAGTTTGCGTTGGTTGCCATCTATCATTGAAGTTAAGGTTTTGCCTAGACTCAATGACCGAATTGATCCTTTGGAAGTTGGATGTAGTGGCCACACCTTTGCCCTTGTCCAAGGCATTTAATGGCTGTTGAGTCCTTGTTTGATTGGCGTTCACCTCGGCAACTTGTTGAGTAAGAGGCCATGAAGGTGGGTTGGCGGCTTGTGCTCGCTCCATGTCCTCAATCTTCTCCTCAAAGGTTCTCCTTTGCAATTCTTTTTCTTGAATGATTCTTCTATTCTCCTCCGCAAGTCTATTCTTCTCTTCTTTGTGTTGCCTAATTTGTGCTAGGCACTCCTCCAAAGTTGGTTGTTCGCATGTGTTTGACATAGTTCCAAAACCAACACAATTTAGCACACAAAGCGGATTGTCAAGCAATCAAAGACAAGCAAGTACTTCTCAACTTTTTCACCAAACAACTTGCAAGGTAACTAATTTAAGGCTGCCGTGAGGGGAGGTGCGGTTGGCTTAGGATTAAGACCAATATCACATGCCAAAGACAACAATAAATCAAGCAAAGAAAGGTCAAGAATTTGCAAGATGGATAGTTCTCTAGATGCAAACCCTAACTTTTGTATGGTGTTATGCAAGAAGATGGAAGGTGAGTACGATGGACTTGTGTTCAAAGTGAATACACTTTTTTTTGGTGTAGATCCCCTATGGGTTTCGTTTTTCCCGGCCTCCAAATTTTTAATTTACCGGCAGGTTATGAATCACAAGTTTGTTTGAGACAAGAATATGCAATCAATTTTTGTTTTGAAAGCATGCAAGGTCAAGGAAGAGACAAAGATAACACTTCTAAGCAAGATTAACAACTAAGATCACAAGAGCATGCAAGCATCAACTATATTCAAATCAATACACAAGAAATATTGAAGTCTTAAGATGGATGTGCGGTCTTAGGGTTCTTAGTTGTCTTCGAAATTCTGTCAGTCTGGGGTGGTAGCTGGGGTGCTTGGCATCACAGCTGGCCGGTAGGTGGTGAAAGGCGGCGCCGTCTTGGGTGGTTGCCAGGCGGTGGCGTTTGGTTGCAGATGCAGGTTCAATGTTACAGCTGGGCGTCGACCGCAGCTCCTAGGCACTCGAGCTGATTAGGCATTGTTGGGGCGCCAGTGACTTAGACAAGGACAAGGTGGAAAGTGTCCATGTCTTAGCTAATGTTGATGAGTCTTCCATATCTAAAGCCATGTTCCTTGTGACGATGCTTTGTGTTGCTCTTGCTATGGCTCGTGCCTTGCTCCTAGTTATGGCACCACCACTTGGTAGTGTCATCTCTTGTAGTTCCTCCTTGGCACTCATGGTTGTGGTGGACTCATCATGTGGGAGATGGTGGGTGGTGATGAGTTTAGACGTAGTGATGGAGGCTAAGGTGGTTGGGTTTGGGTTAACCGTAAGCTAGCTGCCTTTCCTTAGCCATGGTCTGACCCTTTCTCTCCTTGACTGGCCCTTCCTTCCTTGGGTCTCCTCATAGTTAGAACCTCCGCACAAGCAAGCTTCCGAGGCCTCTGAGGCCAAGACGATGTTGGCTGCGGCGACGGCGGCGAACCAAGCATCTCCTCGGCATCGACTCGGCTTCTTTGACGAACAAAGATCATCCCCTCGCTTTGAATGACTCTGATACCAAATGTTGTGTGTAAGCACATGCCAAGATCCGTACGGTACAAGATGAAGGGCGCCAAGACTTTGGTTTAGCACCTTCTCGGCTAAGCTTTCAAGAATAGGATATTTGATGTGTTTGATTGTGACTCTAAACAATAGCTTGATGGAGATTTGACTTTAAAAAAAAGGGAAATGGATATAACTCTCATGAAAGAATTTCATGAAGAGTTTGGGATAAGTATCTCACGACCCTTGGATGCAACTCACCAAGAACCATGAGACGAGGTTGAACACTCATGGATACGACACACCATGATCACCCAATTGCCTTCGGATATGACACACCAAAGGGGTTTCGGATATGACGCACCGAAACAAGACTAAGGGTTCGAGGATAGGTACCGCCTCAGAAACCATCGTCATGAAGCTTAAGATGAAACAAACTCTCGTGTTTCTACTCCAAATCAAGCTTACCGAATACAATGCTCTCGGCCACCATTATATAGGTGCCAACATGAAATACGTAAATTGCAAATTAATTAATACTAACTACCCATTAACCTATGCATAACTTAGGCCACTAGGTAGACCACTAACTAGCTAAAACTACCTAGCTAATTAACGTAAAATGGAAATAACAAAACAACAAAACACAATTCAAATATCTTCCCAAATAACCCTCACGTCCTTGCATGGCTTGTTTGATCTTCATGTTGACAAGGGCTGGACGTGTGCATGAGGCTCCACCAGTCTTTGGACGATCTCTCGCTTTTGTGAGGCTCTTGATGGGATCCGTGATCACATTAAAAAGGCATTACCATCCATTCATACAGCCCATATTTGGTTTTAAGGGCTGTTTTCCATTCATCGCCCTCTTTCATGTGAATCTGGTGGTAACCACTTTTAAGGTCTATCTTTGAGAACACACTTGCTTCGTGCAACTCGTCAAGCATGTCATCTAGTATAGGAATAGGGTGGAGGTACTTGATAGTGATGTTGTTGATTGCTCGACAATCAACACACATTCTCCAAGTACCATCCTTCTTAGGCACTAGTATGACCGGGACTGCACAAGGACTAATGATGTGCTCCGGCGTCAACCCAAGCCGGGCTACGGTGAGCCCAAGGCGACCAAGACCATGGCGTCCCCCTTGGCATAGGACTTAGTCTATTTTATCATATTATTTCCTAATTATGTTGTTTCCCGTTTTGGTATGTTGCCACTTTTAGCATTGTCTATTTCTGCACTTTCTATTTCGTGTGTGTGCTCCTCTTATGTTTAAGAGGGCCGGCCCATTAGCTTTGTTTAGGCCCATGGCCGAGTATTGGCTTGGCTACTATAAATTCCTTGCCTTGTGTACTTTTATCATTACGTTGGAATTGAATGCCTAAGCAGTAGTCGAGTGAATCTCCTCCCTTAGGCCCCGGCGTCACAAAACTGGTTAGACCTGCTTGAACCACGTCACGGTTCACAAACACAACCTTCACTCTTGCCCCACCCTTGCCCAAGGCGAGCATAAGAGAGCCGCGAACCATCCTTCCCGATGGTTTGTACTTATCTGGTTACCAACAGAAGGATCCGAGACTATTTTCTGCCTAGATCCGGCGTTAGACGAGTTCTGAGCCGATCGGAACGCATCAACTGGTATCAGAGCGCCAGGGGTACGAAGTGTGTCTTTCCTTCTCCGACGATTTCAGATCCGGCGTCGCTACCACCAGATTTGCACGCCGACACCATCATCAACGCCGTGCGCGGATCGCCCCTCCCCATCGGCGTCCTCACCCGTGCGCAACCCCGACGCCTCGTCATTGACACCAGCCACGCGTTCGCAAGCGTCTCCCGCAGGCACCACCCCGACCCGACGATACGTCTGCGCCCGACGAACCACTTTAGCGGCACCACCCCGACCAATCAACCCGCCCGCTGCTCTTGCCTTATCCGGCACCCAACCAATTCCCCAAAATCCGATCCCCCATAAAATCCCACCAAATCCACCAATTACCAAATCTGAGATTTTCTCTCTCTAAATCTCGGATTTCCTTCTATCCTGTTTTTGAATTTCAAAATTCAAGATCTTTCCTAACTGCCAAATCCGAGATTTTCTCGCTCCAATCTCGGATTTCATTCTATCCTTAGCCAACCCATCCCTTGATTTTAGGTATTCCAAATCTCCCCACCCAATTGCCTTTCCTTAACCAATCCATCCTTTTACATCAATCACGTTGGCCCGCTCCTAGCCGATCCCACACCCGTCCATGGCTTACCGTCGCCCCATGTGGTCCTTCGCGGAATCCTACTTCGACGTCGACGAGTGGAGCGACGACAAGTGGTTCGATGGCGTGAGTCCATATGAGGCCGATCCGGACTACATTCTGCCGCGCCGAGACTATGGTCCCCCGCCACCGCGCCGCTCCTACAACTCGGTGCCACACCGCTATGCATCGCCGCCCCAACGCCGCGTTCCCGCATCGCCACCCTAGCGCCGCAACCACAACTACCCCCTTCGGCGCCGAGACTACGACTCCTACTATGCCTATGACGCACCGCCCCGGTGCCACGACCACAACTTCCCGCCTCAGTGCCGACGTGACTCAATGACGTGCTATGACTTCGCACCCGCGTCGCCACCTCCGTGCTTCAGCGAGCCCATGTCGTCGCGTAACGCACCTGATGCGCGTAGTCAGGCCGCTCCGCATAGGCTGGCTCCCTTGCAGCCCATTGTCCCGCAAGCTATCGTGCTTTTCGTGCGGCCTGCCATCCCCGCGGCACCATCACCGACTGACGTGCTTCAATGCACCAGCACACCCATCTTGCCGAGTGCGCCCGTCACCATCTCGAAGTGCAGCGCGTTAGCGCCACTGTCCATTGTGGCCCCACCGGCACATGTAATAGACGTGCCCCACGTGCCAGTGCCGACACCCACTTTCAGCGCGTCAGTGCCCCTGCACATCACTCCTATGCCCGTGAACGAGCCCGACGTGCTATACCGGCTGTTCCGCCGATGTTGATTTCGGATTCGGGCCCCCGCGCGATGATGTTCAAGTCACCCGACGCCAAGACCGCTCCCGCATCCAAGCCATACTTGCTGATCTTTGAGATGCCAAGAGTCGGTCCCAAGCCTCATTCTGATGCAGCGCTATCGCTGGCTGCCGAGCGCCTATTTTCCCTTGCCCCAACCAGCTCGAAGCGAGGACGCTTCAATTTTATAGGAGAGAGAATGATGCGCTCCGGCCTCAACCCAAGCCGGGCTACGGCAAGCCCAAGGCGACCAAGACCATGGCGTCCCCCTTGGCATAGGACTTAGTCTATTTTATCATATTATTTCCTATTTATGTTGTTTCTCGTTTTGGCATGTTGCCACTTTTAGCATTGTATTTATGCACTTTCTATTTCGAGCGTGTGCTTCTCTTATGCTTAAGAGGGCCGACCCATTAACTTTGTTTAGGCCCATGGTCGAGTATTGACTTGGCTACTATAAATGCCTTGCCTTGTGTACTTTTATCACTATGTTGGAATTGAATGCCTAAGCAGTAGTCGAATGAATCTCCTCCCTTAGGCCCCGACGTCACAAAATTGTTTAGACCCGCTTGAACCACGTCACGGTTCACAAACACAGCCTTTACTTTCGCCCTACCCTTGCCCAAAGCGAGCATAAGAGAGCCACAAACCATCCTTCCCGGTGGTTCGTACTTATCTGGTTACCAAGAGAAGGATACGAGACCATTTCTTGCCTAGATCCGGCGTTAGACGAGTTCTGAGCCGATCGGAACGCATCAACTAAGGCTTTCCCTCACATAGCCCTTGTCAAGCAAGTCTTGTACTTGACTCTGGAATTCTGTTTTCTACTCGGGGTTGGCCCTATAGGCAACCCAATTTGGTAGTGTTGCCCCCGGTATAAAATCAATTTGATGTTCTATACCTGTTACCGGTGGCAATCCACTAGGCACTTCCTCTTGAAAGAGATCATCAAACTCCATCAAGAGGTGAGAAATGGCCTAGGGAAGTCCCTCAAGGTCATTAGAGGCGAGCAAAGTGTCCTTATAGATGAGTAAAAGACACGTCTCTCTCTCTTTGAGAGCTTGAACAACTTCTTTTGGCTTAGCCAAAAGCATATGATTAGAAGCTCCCCCCTTTTGCTTCCAATTGCCATTTTCTTACTCTTAGCTTGCTCAACAATTTGACGGGCCTTCCTTTGCTCCCTAGCCACATGATCGGCCATAATTTCATGGGGAGCTAAAGGGTAAAGAGTGATTCTTTTACCATTTATGATAAACGAATACTCATTGGTCACTCCTTGATGAATGACGCCCCTATCAAACTGCCATGGCCTTCCTAGGAGGAGATGTCATGCGGTCATGGGAAGTACATCACACACAACCTCATCCTCATATCTCCCTATGGCAAACTGAATTATGGCTTGATCATTGACTTTAAGAGGAGTGTTGGAATTCAGCCAACATAGTGTGTATGGTTGAGGGTGAGGAGTGGTAGATAGATTGAATCTACTTACCACTTCTTGGTCAATGATGTTACAACATGAACCACCATCAACAATGACACTACACACTTTCCCCTTAATGGTGCACCTTGTGTGAAAGATTGTTTCACGTTGACTTGGTACACTAGGACCCTCCGAGGCAATTTAAACCTTTTTAGCCACAAAATATTCCCCTTCGGCGGCCACTACATGTAGTTCTTCCACCTCCTCTTTGTCTTCAACAACCTCTTCTTGACACTCATCCTCGGATTCATAGTCTCCTAGAGTGTTAAGAAGAACTTGCCTTTTAGAGGGGCAGTCCTTTGCAAAGTACCCCCTTCCAAGACACTTAAAGCACTTAAGGTCTCTAGTTCGTCCCTCCCCCCCTTGTGGCTGAGGTGAAGGCCAAACTTGAGCATCTCTCTTAGGCTGACTTTGTGAATCATGCCTTGGCTCCAAGCGTCTTGGGGTAGCATGTGAGGCACTAGCACTTGGGTTAGAACTAGAAGATTGCCATGGTCGTGAACTTGTAACATGGGACCGCTTTGAAGGAAGACTCTTGTACACATGGTTAGTGTAATGAAGAACTTCTTCAATAGGAGTCCCACACACAAAGTGTTGGTTGTTCACGATTGCATGAAGGTCCGGGGTGAGGTTATTGATAAACTTAGAAATAAGATAACCCTCGGGAAATCTAAGTCCAGGTCCTTAGTTCCTTATAGAATTTGTCTGGGGTCCTATTCCCTTGCCTCAATTGTTCAAGCCTAGCATGAACCCGTTCCGCATAATCTTTCGATACAAACCGGTCTCTAAGAGGTCTTTTAAGCTCTTCCCGAGTCTGGATAGCCTCGAAAATTTCTTTCCTCTCTATCCTCAAGCCACCAATGATATGCAAAACCCTCAAACTTGATGGAAGTAATAGCTACTCGTTGTGCATCCGAGTAGTTATAAAACTGAAATATTTGATCAGTCTTTTGCTCCCAATCTAAGTAGGATTCTACATCACATGACCCCCTAAAAGTTTGTACCTCTAATTTGATATCGTGGTGTCGGGGCCTCTCTTGAGCTTCGCCATAATCATCCTCGAAGACTCCTCTTTGAGCTTGATAGGCCAGCCTTGGGCCTTGGACATGGCCACGGTCGTAGCCTCTTCCTGGCGCATTTCTCCTTGGTAGCATGTTTGGGAATGGAGTCCTTGGAGGGTAGGCTTCATGGTGAGTTGGTGGTGTGCCTCTCACTCCCAAGTCTTGCTCTTCCCGAGGTGTCGTCACCAATGGTGCTTGTGAAAATGTGGCTTCATGAAGGGTTAACCGAGACATCTCTTGTAGGTAGGCTCCAAGTACATCCCCTTCTACATGAGGTGAATGAGACGGCCCTCCTGGCTGAAGGGTTCCATTTGACCGTATCAAGCTTTGGGATTGGTCCCACTTAGCTTCCATGCTCCGCATGCAGGCCGCCTGCTCATGTCTTAGGACTTGAAGTTGTTGGCGGGCTCTTTCCTCCGCCTCCTCCTTGGATGCTTGAATGGCCCTAAGTAAGGTCTCCATAGTGATGGATGGTGTGTCTTTTGGGTCTCCAGCCGAGATGCTCTTCTCATTTGGATCTACCATTGTGCCTCCCTAGACAAACAAAACCAAACACGGCAGCTCCCAAGACAACAAGACCAAACAATGGTCCCTAAGCTAGTAAGGGCTCTCGACTTTGATTCAAGACAATCAAGAACCTCAAGTCAGCAAGCACTAAGTAGGCAATGCCGGTTCCTAGACTCAATGCAAGAACAAAACAAAAGAAATGCACACCACAATATGAATTCCGAAGTACTTGTGCGATGATTTAAACCAAGCAATGTTAAGTAGGTACTAAACTTTTTGCACTTCTACTAGGGTTACAAAATATGATGTACAATCCAATTCTTCAAACGTTTCAACAACCAGCTAAGACTTCAATGTTTTACGACTTTGTTGAATCACTTTTTCTAGGGCCTTCCCTTTTCAAACTTGGCCGGGTATTTCCGATTCAACCACTTTTGCTTGTACTGGAACTTTTGAGTTTTCAATCACTTTTTTTTTGTACGAACTATGATCAAAATGTAATAACAACTAGAAAATGATTACAACTATAAGTAGCAAACCCAAAGAAAGAACAATAAGCCTTTTCCGTAACCTAACTTGATTGTTTTATCTCATGCACAAGTGACATCCAGAATTCAGCTTGTTTTAATGCAAGAAAATACAAATGAAGCATATGAAATGCAATTGCTGAGGCTGACCAGATGTAGCAATTTTCTAGGATCAATTTTTTACTCTTTCAACAATTTTAAACAACTTTAAACGTGCAGACTTCAAATGGTTAATCAACTCCTAAATCATAGGATCTTCTTAACAACTTCTACCTAGGAATCAACGATGCTAACAAACTGGTTTTCTATGATCCTAAGGACGGCTACTCTATCATGGAAGACTCAACAAACTAAATGCAAGACTCCAACAACAAGACGAAAGAAAACAACAACAACAAAAAGATAGCAAAACAATCTACATAAACGTTTAAATGGAAGGGCACGAAAACTATGTTTGCAAAACTGAGATTCAAGTGCATTGATCCAAAGTTTTTGAGTAATTACTTACATGGCTATGATACCACATGATGTGATCAAGGATCGAGGGGCCTTTCGGTGCAAGGAATTGCTTGTCGATGCCTACGAACGCAAGGAATCCAAATCCGGTGATGAGCGGTGCAAGCAGTTTGGAAATGGTGTTGAATGGAGTTATGGATGTAGTCGGAGATGGAGATGGATTAGTTGAATGGATAGGTGAATCTCCTGGCTTGGATGTGACGCACCGAATGAAAAAGAAACAAGGGGGTAAGCTTGAGATACAACTCACTCAAAATCACCAATGAAAACTTGATTTTACTCACAAGCAATGGAAAGACGAGGGGGGGGGGGGGGAATTGGCCAGACTAACTCTGATTTTCATATGATTCAACGTTAGAAATTACAAGTTCCAGGCAGCCTTTTATGAGCTGTAAAAGAAAACAAAGAAAAACCGAGCTAATTCTACCACTACACGGCCCACTACTTAGGCACTCTTCTAACCACTACTTGGTTATTTTTAGGGAATTAAATGTTGGAAATAAACACTTAAAAACCTGGTCCTAGGAATGTCATAAAATGCATAAAATTAACATAATTCAAATCATGCAAATACGAAAGACTTTGGCAATGAAGAACGCCGCTCCTACGCACCTGGGCGCGCCTTGAGTAGAGTCACCGGCTCAATGGAAGCTTGTCTCGGCGCAACATGGCTCATAAGGCCCTCCTTGAGCTGGTGATGAAGTTGCCTGGCTCGGGCGCGAGTGATGGCCCCTGGTGGAGACTCGTCATCGGACTCCAATCTTGAGACCCTAGCGGTGTCATGCGGAAATATAGGATCTTTGCGTTTGGCGGGCGCGAGCTCACTTCCCTCGGCATTCTTGGTTCCAATGGGCTCATGTGGTGCCAAGGAGCCAATGGACGGCCTAGAGTCCGAGCCAAGTTGACCGGTGACCAAAGGAATGGAAGAAGGGTCCTCGGGCGTCGGCGTTGGATTAGGGTTTACGGCTAGCGCTTCCAGAGCTTCCGGGCTTGAGTCCTCTTGTTCCCCTTCACTTTCATCTTCTTCACTTGTGTCTTGGTCCCTTGGCTTGTCTTGATGGGACTTGGTCACATCATCAATTGTCATTATTGAATAAATTATCTAATCATAATGTATTTATTTAAGCATAATTGTTTCGATTAAAGCCTTGGGTGACTTTGGACTTTACAGTCTGAGTTCACTAGTGTGTGACACTACCGGCGTAAGTCGGGGTGTTACAAGATAAGAGTATTGCGATAATTCAAAACAACCCACCAAAAGAAAAGTATGGGTGTGAGATTTGAATTTGTGGTTCGAAAATACTCAAAGTTATAGTCAAAGTCAGTAGTAGTTTGAAATGTAAAGGAGCGGTGCATTTTGAGTTCCAATTTAGATATTAAAGAGCAAGTAACTGGGCAGGTGAAGAGGAGGTGATTACGGTCTTTATTATCGAGATTACACAGAGTACAAGTGGATGGGACTCTGGAAAAATGTTGATTGAGGCGTTCAGTAGTTGGCAAGGTGTCCACCAAACATTTCCAAATAAAATTTTGAATTATTGGCGGAATTTGTTGTTTCCAAAGCCTGGAGAGGGAGCCTGATTGTGTAATAACCCTCAATCTTAGTAAGGGTATTTATGTAGTATTCCCAACTCTATTTCTAATTAAGGAATTTTTGTATATATTTCATTATTCCAAAAGTAGAAATGAGATAGAGATTCTTAATATAAGTTATTACAACGTTAAAGTTGTGAGTTATTTAAATTATTTGTTAACATTATGTTGATTCTAAATCTAAATAAAATTTAACTTAGAATCTTTAGATCAAGTTTAACAATTGTTGTTAAAGGATTTGAATAGGGTTAAAGCCATAAGAATTGTAACTTAAGGTTATTTTAGCCTAAGTAAAGCTTATTTTAGCCTAAGTTAATTTTTATAAATATTAATTTTGGTTAAAATAATATTAGAAACATAGAATTATTAAAATAATTAAGTTTGGGAAAGTTTGGGTAATTTTCGTAATTTTTGAAAAATTATTCAAGGGAATTTTTTGCCCCAATTTTCATGTTGGGGAAAAAATTGCAAATATACCAAAAGCTCATTGTCTCCCACAATTGCCCAGCCGAGAGCTTCGTGCTCCATCCATGACGGTTTTGTCGAAAAATTTGGACTCGTTTGGGCTCGATCCGATCAATTAAACCATGGGCTTATTAGTATAGGATTAAACTCACAAGATCTTGGTGGAATCGAAAGGAAACAAAAAAAAAACGCAATCAAATTTTAGCATATAAGGCCAGTTTTTACACCTTTTTGACGTTTTGGAAACTTGGAGAAATCGGGGCCAATCCGAGATCGTTTCCTTGCAAATTTTATATGGATTTGAAGCTTTTCCGAGACCTTTCCCACCTATATGAATAGGACTCCAATCGTAGAGGTTTCATCATCCAATTTCACCCTAAAACTCAAGAACCTAGAAAATCGCAGCCCTCTGTTGCGGGATCAATTGCCGCCACACCAGAGCTCCATTGGCGCCGCCACCACCACCATTAGGTCCGCCTAGAAGTCTACTTCAAGAGCCCGAAGGTTCCGCTGCCGAACAACCATTACCGGGCATCCAATTTTGACGATTTTCGCCAGCTGCCACCAACGACGAACCAAATTGGGTATTTTCGGATTTTTGTCCAATTTTTGATTTCTTTTATTTTTCTTTGTTATTATTTGGCTTAATTAAGGTTAATTAAATTAATATTAATTACTGAATAATAAGATGGTTCTAATTTGATTTAATAAAATTAAAATTAAATTAGTTAGATTTACTTTGGATATTATCTTAGACTATGAATGGTTAAAATATTAACTTTGCATCTAGATAATATTTTGGAGTGAAATTTCTGGACTTATAAATAAATTATGAGATTTATTTATTTATGTAAAGATTATATAGAATATGTGACTAATATATTTTTAATTGTATAAATAATCGTTTACCGATAAGCCTTGAAAATTGAATTAGTTGGAGATAAATTAATTAAATTTAAAATCTTGAGACATATACCCCTCAAAATTCAATATTAAGTAAATTATCTAATAAAAATTTATGTTTGTGTGTGATTTGGGTACGTCTCGGATTTGCTTTTGGAACGTAAAACATAAAGTGAAGAATCACGCATGCACCGTCCTTACCAAGAGAACAATGGCGGAAGAAAATGGAAATAAGAACAAACATAGAAATGGGAATGAGTGCCAAAATTTAACGATCGAAAGGAACAAGAAACTTAGCTGGAGGAATGACTCTGATACCAATTGATATGATCGATCCCCATGAGGCAAGACCGATCTAGGTTCGGATCATTGTTCTTCCCAAGCAAGTACTGTGATACCCTGTAATTTTATAAGGTTATTTTGGGAATTTTGAGAATTTTCCCGAGTACCCGTTTTATACGTCGGATTTAATTCAGATAGGTTGAGAAATTCTGTAATGTGCTCTATCTCTGTAATATTTTTTCTCAGTGAAATAAGATACAGACGACGTACTTTGGATTTTAATACTCGTTCGTGTACGATTATTTTTATCCCGATTTAAGTTGTCATCGTCCAAAAGCTGAGAGGGGCAAAGCCACAGTGGCGGTGCCCACCGCATTTATTACGGCGCCCGCCGCGAAGGGCTCGAGGCTATAGTAACCTCGTCTTCTAGCTGGGCGCGACGACCAGAAAATGGCGCCCGCCGCGCTTTTGCGGCGCCTGCCGTAAATGCCCGCCGTAGTGCAATTTGTGAAGTAGCGACCAAGGGAATTACGGCGCCCGCCGTTTCCTAGCGGGGGCGTAGCCCTGTGGTCACCGGAGACATCTGACAAGGCGCCGATTTAGCCTCACCACGTCTCGCTTAGACCATCGCGGTGTCCACATGATCTGTGGCTATAAAAGGAAGAGGATTGGGGTCAGATTCATGCACAAATCAAGCTGAAATCCTCAAATCTTCCTCTCGCCGGAGTTTGTGCCCCTCGCCGGATTT